>OY856398.1:8982175-9607175 GCA_963693495.1 Malacosoma neustria | reverse complement strand
AAATAATTAATAAAGAATCTAGGACCTTTTAAGTAAAATAACGTATTTTTTTTTTGCGTAGGACAGCAGATAGGCTGACAGCCCGCTTAGAATTTAGCAGTTACCGTCGCCTATAGGTGTTTGCAACGCCAGTGGCATCGCAAACACGCTGCTGTCCCATATGGGTACAGGAACTTGGGTCACTAATGCCGGAACACAACACAAGGTTATTATGGCGGCATACTTAAGACCAAAGGTGGTCGCCATCCAGACGGGCTTGAGGCCCTACCACGTAGAAAACGTATATTGCAACTTATTATTTACATTAAAATATATAATTATTATAGAATGAAAGGAAACAGCAATTTTTTTAGAAATTCCAATATTGAGTAATAAACCCGTATGTTTTGGAATATTCGAGAGTACCACGTTATCATAGCAACTACTCGACACAATTCATTTGTTTACAATCTTTTCCATACAATTGACGTACGAAAAAACAACAATAATAATATACTCCATATTACTATACTATTATTTTATTAGTTAAATTTATAATTTATGTAGTCGCCTTCATCGCGACATAAACAAAATAGAGTTTGGAATATTTAAGTTGTTTAAATTTGTATAGATATAGATCTTCCGGTTTGAATTAGTACAATATTGTATGTTAACTCTAAATTGAGGGCGCTGACGTGGCACCGTCGTACAATCGCGGGACAGTTTACCAATCACCAGAAAATACCTTAAAAAAGATGGCGGTGGGCGAGGGTTTTAGGTTTTAGGCCAGCGGCAGACTCACTTGAATTTGGAATATCAAAGAAGTTGGTCATATAATACCACAATATAAGTAAAAATGATAAAAAGTGAAATAGTTACGAGTGTTCGAATAATAAAAAGTCTGTTTAGGTCACTCTGTTAGTTGATATAAGAATCTCAAACATTTCTTTCTTTCATATAATGTAGTTATCATTATTTCATCTAATGTCAATTGAATTTCTCATTAACACAATTATATAAATTAATATTTTGCACGAGTGCGCACGGCGGACAAACAGCTCGCGAAATCGAAACTTGTCTCGCCGGGCTTCGATCACAAATAGTATATTGATCGAAGTCGCCGGGTGTATATTTCAATAGCATTTTAATTTAAAAAGCGTAAGGTAGTATTGTATTTTTTAGCATTCGCACAGTACGCTCGCGAATACGTTTAGAATAATCACTGTGCTGAGTTTTAAAATTGCAGAAATCATTAGAATTGTGCATATCGTCGGCTTATTGCAAGAAGTCATTATGTGACATTTCATTATTTTGGGAAAACAGCATTTTAGTTGGAATTAGTTAGTGGTTATGTTAATGAGCCCAAGACGTAACGGCTAAAATTAGCCAGATTGAAATTAGTGTGTTTTTACATTTTGTAGATATGTAAAAATGAGCCCATTATAGATAAAAACGTATCTAGTGATTTTTTTCAGTTAATCAGTTCTTGCAATAAGCCGACGTATTATTTTATTGTAAAAGTAACGTAATAAGCGTGCTACTATAGGGAAATCAAGTGTGATAGTGTCAAAATAAACACACGATTCAACCGTAAGTCTCTTTTACTTTTTCAATAGAATGGTTAAATTATCTTACAAACATCATGTTTGTCAATAAAATACTGAATTATGTTTAATCATAAAAATTAAATGTTATAACTCATTGAAATCGATTGATAGGCGCCATTGTTACAAAATCTGAGGCATGTTTCTTGTCCGTGGACGTGCAATTGTAAACTATATAAACTAAAAAATAGGGTATTGTAAAAACATAAATCCTAATAACATTAAAAATACACTACAAATAATATATAATTATGACAAAACAACGTTTGATGGATCAGTTGTACATACCTGAATCTTTCGATTGTCCAGTTGAGAATAAAAATAATATTTCACCCTCTTCATAAAAGGGATAGCGTTGTAAACTTCCGTCGTATGATTGGCCAGTTTCACTCTATTCGACACATTACCAACAAGTAAATGGTGTGCCTCAACGTTCCACAGAGCGAATAGGACACAAAAAAATATAAACAACTTCATTTTTATTGTATATTTTAATTATTGAAAATTATTTTTGAACTATTCTATCATCTATTATGATGAAATGTAAACTGAGTAGTAAACTGATAGCACAAATACGGTAGTTCTTAGGTCAGATCTGATAACATGTGTTGAAAGGTCGTGTTTATGTCGCGTCGTATTCAGAGAATCCACCTAGTCGAGCTTTAAATACTGTCACAAGAAAAAATTTATCTTAAATAATAATAGATCTTTATAACTCTTCATTAAAAATAATTAATATAATTAAAAATATGCTTCTGGCTATAATTGAATCCAAATGTAAGTGTTACTTGACTCTCAAACAAGAAATGGACCTGTATTTTGAGTCGTTCGAAGATAGCTCTGATTGGAGCATGTATTTATATTTTGGAACTATGTATTTTTGTTAATAAATTTATGGGTATTTTCAAAAAGAAGAAAGAAACATTTATTTATCATCAACGACGATATCCACACACAATAACCAAATGAAAAGAAAAAAATAAAATAAAAATAAATTTCGTGGTGGTTGTCACCACGAAAGGACTCAGTCAGCAGTTTTTAATTGACTGTAAGAAAAACTCGACGGTCACGCACAAAATCCAATGATGTATACGCGTAATATTAAAAACATTTTAATTTGATTTGATACAAACAAATGAATTAAATTGTGTGTGTGTGTTTGTGAATATGTGTCAAAGAGGAAGAAAAGGTTTTTAAATATAAATTACAACAAAAAAATCTATTTTATTAATAGTTCAATATAGATTCGTAATCATATTTTTTAGCCATTCAATAATTTTGTTTATCATCATATACATATATCTATACAAATAAAATTGGAGGGTCGTAGGTTCGAACGTCGTATTCCGGAGGCGTATGGCGTAACAGTTGCATTAGATAATACTGACTGTTTGCATATTTCATTTATATTTTAGGGTTTACAGGATTTGTAATTCAAAATAAACCCTAGGATATATCCAATAAATTCTGCTCAAAGTCATATGGTATAAGAATTGATTTTCTGGTTTTTAGTGTACTGTTATATCCTGTCACCGCTACCTAGAAGTACTATCGTTACGCTGACATTCTACAGCTATTGTCAAAACATCCCGCATTCCTCATCCACATATAAGCATCCCACCTTTGCCAATCCCGCTCCCATGGGGCTGGAAAACCTTTTTCCGGTGTCATATGTGTACTGAGACGCACAGCTTTCGCCATTAATAAAAATAAAACTCTGCACTCTGTTCCCGTACATCCAGTGTACAAAACAACAAGTCTTTAAAGTGTCATCATCATCCCAGCGCTGTATCCCGGTTGCAACCTAACTTCCGTTTCGGTGCCCGGGGTCAGCTTTTCGATATTTTCTACTCCAATTCGCACGGTCTTCAGCATCCCTGGTAGTGAGCTCATTGGCACGCATATGACCCTTTACGACGACAAGTCAGCACTTTTTGGATCTACCCCTCCTACCGGGGCCCAGCGGAAGCAGCATGGCCAGACATTTGTTTCCCACGTAAGCATTCGGTTGCCGTAAAACGTGGCCGTACCATCGGAGCCGACACTCCTGCAATTTATCCGCAATGTCACGGACATGAAGGCTGCCGCAAATGGGAGAGTTCCTAACGCGATCCTTCCGCGTCACTCCACACATCCACCGCAGCGTGACACGCAGTTCTTGCTTGTCGCTCTAACACCGGCCACGCTTCACAGCCGTATAAAAGGACAGGCCTAATAATGGTCTGATAATAGACCTGTCCCTTTAACTTTACCGGCATCTCGGTCACAAATGACACCAGTTACCTCACGTTATTTGGCCTACGCGGCAGCAATGCGTACCTTGACGTCGCAATCGTAGTCACCAGACACGTGAAATACAGATCCCATGTATTTCACCTGATCCGTGCGCTCGACTGTATCGCCACCTATATGCAAGGGTGTGGGATATGTGGAGTTGCAGCCGAAGTACTCGGTCTTCGCCATGTTGTGTCAGACCGCCGTTCTCAAGCGATTCCTTCCACGCCTTCATACGTCCCACCAGCCTACCCCTGTCCGAATCTGCCAGCGCGATATCAACAGCATACATGAGCAGCCACGGGGGGTGCTTATGCGAATTTCTGATGCAGTCTGACAGTACGTTTAATACCACGCTGAAAGAAACGGACTAAGGACGGATTTTTGGTGCACCCCGACGGCGATGGGGTAGTTTTGTGTCACCAACAGCGGTCCGAACTACGGAATTGGAGTCACGGTACATGTCTTGGACGATGTCAATATAGGTCTCTGAACCTTTTTGGATCGCAATGCCCACCAGATTATCGCGCAAGGAAAACAGTCAAAGGCCTTCTGCAAGTCAAGAAACAGGCAATGCAGAGGCGTATTCTTCGCCCTGTATTTCTCTGCGACAATCCTTTGGGCAAAGATAGGGTCCATGGTCCCACGACCAGAGCGAAACCCATACTGACATCCCGAGACAGTGCACTCCTGCCGAATCCAAGAGTTGATAACCCTCTCGAAGAGCTTCATGGTCAACAAGTCTTTTGTGTTTTCAAGAATCATAAACCAAAGTAGCCTGTAACCGTCGTAACATGGGATCTTTTTACTTTGATAAGTTTTATTCGTCAGTTTAGAAGATGCCTGCTTTTTCATATATATAAATCACTAAGTTTATTTATGTATCAGTGACATTACTTAGGGACTGACTAGGATTAGTTATAATTATTTTATAGTTTCTTACTCTTCCTATAATTATTGCGGACACGTCTTTTATTACATACATTATTCCTTTAGTAATTATTAATTATAAATATTAATGACGTTACATATGTTTTTTGGAATTAATATTATTTTGTTTTTTTTATGAATTCCATTAAAAAGGTTATACATTATTATTGAGGGGGATTATTTTGCGGCTTTCAAGGGTCGTTAAGAGCCAAACTCGAATATCTGCAATCTCCGTAGTATTCTAACACTCATAACACCATATTCCATCACCATCACCAAGAGGGCGGGGGGTAAAACTTACAAAAGTAGGTTACGTAGTACTATGTAATTACGTGCCCTAAATGGCGGAAGATTATATCTATATGTTATAAATTATATCAGCATTGTATATAAATAAGCAAAAATTGTATATACAGGGTGACTTTGACCCATTTTTGCAAAAAAAATTGTATGTCAAATTTTCACCATAAAATATTTCATATATGATCATTAATTCAATCGTACAGAATAGTCCTATGATGCAACCTTCGTACGTTAACCTGTTATTACCTGTCTCTGTCTCTCCCGCGTAAATGAGTAGTGCCTGGAAGAGATCGCTCTGTAGCGATAAGGCCGCCCATTGTAAGTCAAGTACATATTGATTGTGTAAATAAGTTTCATTGTGTTTATATAATTGGTTTACAATAAAGTGTTATCTATCTATCTATCTAGTGCGTATTCGCTTGCCCGGTGCAATGCCGCCGTCCTCGGCCTTTTACTAGGTCAGATGGAGAGGTCATTGAAACTCTAGCGCCGTATTATGTAAATTGCGAGTTCTTTGAATGACTTTGTGATGCTCAACTCAACTCAACATTTTTGTACTATGTGATACAAAACTAAAATACATGTTTCTCATAACTTTTACTAAAGATTCTTCTGTGTGAATTTGGACGGGTTTGTCAAAGTCATCCTGTATAAAAGCAAAATATATTAATTATATCCCTCATCATGAGATTTCTAAAACCATATACCCGATTGACTAGAAATTTGGCATAGTTACTCATTCCACGATGTTAGACGCTTAATAAGAACAAATTTTACGGAGATCCTGTTCAAAATGTATTTTTTTTATATAGGCGATTTCCTCCGTGCAGGGGCGAGTAAGAATACTAACACCTGCGGCCGGGCCTGTCATAAAAGGCGACAAAACAACCTACTACGTGGTAGGGTCCCAAGCCCTCGATAGCAACCACCCTTGATAAAGTATTCCGTCATAATAACCTTGTATTCCGGCATTAGTGGCTCAGGTTCCAATACTCCTACACGGACAGCAATGTGTTCGCGGTGCCGCTAGCGTCGCACATACATAGGCGACGGTAACTGCTTTAGTCAGTGGGCCGTCAGTCTGTCTGATGTTTCTCAGTAATAAAAAAAAAACGTTTGCCAGGTCGGTTAGTATATCTAGTCAGGTCATAAATTCTGTCACATGTTTAATGTAAAATAATTGTAACAAGTTTATTAATTATGTAACCATTCATATACCAAAATGAACATAACAAAACATAGATTCTTATGACATTAAAGTTTATTCAAAATGACCTCCGTGATTTTGAATACAAGCCTTCAATCTGCGCGGCCAGTTGTCTATCGCAGCACGAACGAGGTCCATGTCAATATCGGCGGCTGCCTTAATCAAGGATGTCTTGAGTCCTCCAAGTGTTGCCATATCTTGTAATCTAACGGATTCAAATCTGGACTGGAGGAGGGCCAGTTTTCGTGCCGGATGAAGTCGATTTCACGCGCCGCCAGCCAGTCTTGTGTGCTCTTCGCTCTATGAGCTGGCGCCGAATCTTGTTGGAATACCCAGTGCCTGTTATTGAACATGGTATGAGAAACAGGTTCCACAAGGTTCGTCAGGACTGTATTTTGATACACAACAGCATTCGTTTTTACACCTTTCTCACAAAAATGTACCTCTGTTAAGCCCCAATAAGAAACTCCCAACCATACCATGAGCGAGGATGGAAAATGACCTCGTTGGACACGCGGAATACGGTTGCTCGCTTCTTCACTACTGTGTGCGTACACCTTATCATTTTGTTTGTTGTAGCTCTCTTCTACGGTAAACATTTTTTCATCCGAAAAAAGAATTTCCCGATATTTTTTTCCCGCGTACCGCTTCAACAAAGCGCGGCATCTCTTCAGTCTCAGGTCCATTAGACGAGCATTCAAACGATGTCCTGTTTTTCTTCGATATGCCCGAAGCCCTAAGTCTTCATTTAACACCCTTTTCACCGTGGTTCTGCTTAACCCCATCTGAAGGGCCAACAGTTTCTGCTTACGTTTGGGATTTCTTTGAATTCGTGCCTTCACAGCTTTTATCACTGCTGGAGTCCTAACAGACCGAGGGCGACCACTTCTTGACCTGTCATCTACACTAGAGTCTTCATTGTATCGTTTGATGGTACGATAAACGAATCTTTTGGTTATATTCAAATTTTTCAGTATGTTAAAAATTTGAATTGGCGCGTAACTGTAACGATGCAACGCAATAACTGCAACACGGTCTTCTTTAAGCGTCCACTCCATATTTAAAAATGAGTAAAATTCTAAAAGTTATACATTTTTCTTTTCATGAACAATTCGAAATTCGAATTCAATAAACTTTTTTGTGGCCAGCATTCTAAAAGAAAAGTTTTTACTGTGTGACAATACTTATGACCTGACTAGGTATATGTACAAATAAAACAAATCACAACAGAAAATAAATTCTCCATTTTATTAATATCCAATTCAATCAGATTAACATAATTTCGTTATTATACAATTTAAAATATAATATTGCCACTTCAATGATACATTTGTATGAGGTAATTTCTTTTCAAATTATCTGATAATTTGAGATCGTTAAAAATACATCACAATATAAAATTGCCATATTTAAAAATATTATGTATTGCCACTTCACGAGGTGTTTACTGGAATTTTGTGCTGAATTGGCACATTTATTGAATTTAATGTTTTTACCACTTTTTTAAAATTAAAAACATTGAAATTTAACGATTTAATTTAACAAAATTATAAAAAATTACTTTTAAAAAATGGCAATAATTTGAGTACTTTGCCGTTTTTAGGCTGTAAGAGAAAAAAATTATTAAAATAAAAAAAGTAGTAAAATCAAAATATTTATCAATTGAGCATTATAAAATGTCCTAAAAATAATGAAAAACATGTAAACCACCTCAGTTACTATAAAAAACACTTCTAAAAATTTTTTTTAATATTTTACGTCCTAGCCTAATATTATTTACATACTCTGTTCATTTGAGGTATTTTAAATATTATTTGAACGAGTTTTTAGTACGGGTTTTTAATAATAAAAAAAAAATTTTCATTGTTGAAATGGCAGGCAAAGGATGGCAATCCTTTAAGAATTGTCAGATGTGACCATTTCTATTTAAAAAATTACACCAATTGTTAAGGCGCGGCGTCTTTTAACAAACACACGAATTAAAAAAGTAAAAAGATTATGTGTTGTCTATGCTAATTTTTTTGTTCCATATTATATTTTTAACAAAAAAATAATACTCATATTAAAAACCCGCCACTAAAAACTTATTTAAAACATTTTGTACTGCATAATTTAAAATTTTTTTGTCAACACTATAATTTTTTTACACTAAATCTAAAAATATCATTTGAATAATATCATTCAATAATTTGTATTAATTTTTAAATACACTTTACGTATAGTTTTTTTTATTATCATGGCTACGTGTCTAATTTCAGCCGTGAATTGAAAATATTACTTGTTCCGCATTTATTCAAGAAAATTATTATTAACACGAAAACGTTACTTGATTATTTATAAAATGGTCAAATAAAATCAATAAATCATTGATTGCTAATAATTTGTTTGATAATAATTAATTATTATTATTTTAATTAATGGAATTGAGTATGTTTTATATAAGCTATTAAAAATTACTAATATATAATATCTGATAAAAAATTTAAATTAATTTTTTATTTACCAAATAAAATTTTCAGTTCACAATCACCAAAATGTATACATATGTAACAACTATAAAAATGCTAGTTAGATATAACTAGGTACTTTTATTTATAAATCTCTAGAATTGGCACATTTCTGACTTGATCGATACGAAATATTTATTTTATTCATAATGCAAATTTGTTTATCCATATGGCAACTCCGTTTCGCTGTGGCTTTAAGTATATATCCCGATTATAATTAATATCCCGATGAGATATTTTGAAAAATTCAACAAGCCATGGAAAGCTATTGACGCCATATTAACAAAAAATGATTAAAACTTAAATAAAAATATTTTACAGACGATTAAAAAATCCACTAAAACGCGTTAAGAACAACTATATCGCGGACAATATATAAATCAAACGCGAGCTATTTAATATTCCTTCATTTTAAAGGAAATATACACAATAATTTTGATGAATTTCTGCTATTTTTATTTTATGATACAAAATAACTATTTCATACGACATTTGTTTAATAGACTAGTTCTCTAACTAAAGACACATTAGAAAAAAATAATAATAAAAAATTGCACGTTTGATTTTTAGTTCCAAATTTCACAAAATCGCAAAGTAATGAACACGCGCTGCTAAAAGGACAATGATCTCAAGAATATTGTAATTAAAATATTACAAATTATTTAATAAAATTTTAATACCGATGGTAAGTTTCCATTTTTTATAGTGTTGCCATTTTAAGTAAAAAAATAATGTCGATAGGTAACTATTTAAACATGGCCCTCGGGACCAAAGTACTAAGTACTTAATAATAATATCATATTATTATTTGGCAGTTTGTCACTTATTATTATTATAGTGACGAATAATTAAGCTGCCGTATTAACAAATAATACTATATAATAACAACTGTTTGAACAAAAGTCTTTGTCTTTTGTTCGAGTCAATCAAAAATTATTAAAGATCAAACATTTATACGAATACTAATAATTTATTATTTTTAAAAGAAACCGGCTTTTTTTTTGAATAATTTTTGACTGACTCAAATGTTTTTCTTTATACAATATCTTAAGCACTGTATTCTATGCCACTAATGAAATAATTAAAACAAAATTGAAAATAAGCTATCATGAAAAAAACGAATACAAAAATATAATCATTTGATTAAAATTAAGATGGCGGTTGCGACGTCGTAAAGATGTTTTCATTGATATCCAAAGTATTAAATGAATCGCATGATTATTACAATTAAATATACTAATAGTAAGAACAATAATAATATTGATTAATCAAAAAGTCCTCAATTTATATGATCAAAACAAATAGATCATGTCTAACTCATTTAATTTTATATAAGAACGCAGTCGTAACAATTTATAGTGTAATAATAACAATAATGTTGAAGTCACTTTGAAGGGACTAATACCTAAGGGACAGGCTATGCCTAGTTGAGGTGTTAGTACTAGCGTAAGTCTATATGTAAAAAATAATATCAATGAAGAAATTTATATTTATTTAAATACACCTTTACGAAGATAATGCTCATTTAAAATAATATCATTATTAGTATTTATAAAATTATAAAAAAAAAAAAATAGTTTCATAATTGTATTAACGTTTTGTTTGTTTTAAAAATCGTTTTTAATTAAAACATTATAAATATCTAAAATGATTTCGTTATAATTTATTTTGCCATTCCAATACAGGGATAGAAAAGATTATCGCCTTTTGCGGATTTTTTTTTTGTTGTGAAACAGCAGACATGCTGACGGCCCACTTAATACCAAGCAGTTACCATCCATCGCCTATGGATGTTTGCCGCTTAGAAGTACAGGAATCTGCGTCACTAATGCCGGAACACAAGATTATGGCAGCATACTTTAGACCAATGGTGCCATCTCGACGGGCTTGGGGCCCTAACATGTAGCTAGCGTTGTTTTGTCGCCTTTTACGACAGGTCGAACCCGGCCGCATGGGTTAGTATTCTTGCTCCATCCCTGCACGGAAAGGAGTAAAATAAGTAATAAGGATAAAGGGATAAATATTAATTAGAGAAATTCTGAACTATATTAAAAAAGGATGAAACAATTCTAAACTTGTATGGGCGAAAGGCAGTTCAATAAATTATAACGACGCTTAAAAACAACATGGCGCTAGTTACGGTAACTATAAAAATAAATGGCACTTTAAACTAGATATGTAAACCGAAACACTGGCGAACATCTCCGACTGTTTGACAGCCGCTGTCAGTTTGACAGGTGTCAGTGTCATTCTGACAACAGACACATCGCGACGTAACGGAGTCGAGGTATCACCCGTAATGCTGGTGCCGGAGCGCTAATCTAAAATGTATAATCATGAATTGAGGAAATCATACGTAATATGCAAAGAGAACATAATTATTTCTGACTTTAGGGCTTCAGCAACCTTCATGGAAAGTGCATCGGGAACGCCAACGCAATCATGCAACAGTGAGTCTAATATAAAGGATCGACGCATTTGTATTGATAAGGTAACCACCATTTTGTATTAGGCATCGACTGTCACATTAATATTTATATGTTTGTCTTCGGTAAATATATTTTTTTATTGCTGTAGGACAGTAGACAGGCTTACGGCCCGCTTAAAATTTAGCAGTTACCGTCGCCTATAGGTGTTTGCAACGCCTGTGGCATCGCGAACACGCTGCTGTCTCATAAGGGTACAGGAACTTTGGTCACAATGCCGGAACACAACACAAGGTTATTATGGCAGCATACTTAAGACCAAAGGTGGTCGCCATCTAGACGGGCTTGGGGCCCTACCACGTAGCTAAGGTGGGTTGTTTTGTCGCCTTTTACGACAGCTCGACCTGGGCCACAGAGGTCAGCATTCTTTCTCCGCCCCTGCAATACCTTATTTGCATCATGGGTTCTTCTTTTTATTACTGTGGAACAGCAGGCAACTGACGGCCCGCTTAATAGTGAACAGTTACCATCGCCTATGCATGTTAGCGACGCCAGGAGCAACGTTTACTGGAACCTGGGTCGGTATATTTAGAGACAACGAGTGGTCGCCATCCAGATGTGTTTGGCTACCTAGCCAAAGTAGTCTTCTTAAAAATCCGTTTCTTGTCTTTAGCGCCCCAGTTGGGGTAATATTTTTCTTTATCGTGCTTCATCAACGATAACTGAACAAGTCCAAAACTCACCAATAATTCTCATTTGGCGCTCGCCTTCTCTAAAAAATCCATTTTCAACCTCAACTCAATGAGAAAGAGTTGCTTCTGGAGCGAGAATATCTCCTCCTTCTGCTTCAACTCCATGTTGAGGATCTTCATCTTGGCCTCGTGCTCCCATATCGCGTGCTGCCTCTTCGCCGTGAAGTACAACCTCTCCTCCTCAGTGGCGGTGCCGCAGTCGTGTTTTATATGCTCTTCTGTCTTCTCTTGTCGGTCGTGGCCGTTTTTCCTTTTTACCTATATCATACATACATTTTATTACATACATTTTATTACATACATTTTATTACACGCTTTAAATTAGCTTCACTTGTATGTTTGTAACGATGTTTGTAACCGACTCCTTTGAGGGCGATTTTGACCCACTTTAAACGGTCAGATTTCGTTCAAACTTTGTAGATATATATCGAGGGCCGATGACTATGCAATAATCTGTGTAGTTTGCATCACATTATCCTTACCAGGATCCTCAGGATTAATGAATTTTCGGTTCTCGTCCGATCACCGAAGTGAAGGAGCGGCGGGCGCGGTCAGTACTTGGAAGGGTGACCGCCTAGGAAAATTGTGTGAAGGTGGATTTTTGTTCTTTTTTATTCTTTTTTATATGTTTTATATTAAATTGACCTGTATATAATGGAATTTTTCGGAATTCGACTCGATTTTTACTTACTTTGAACAATAAAATCAAAATTCTGCGGAAACGTCATCTGAAGCGTAATTAATAACATTTTCAGAAGATGGCGATAAATTAATAATAATATAGCCGGAAGATGGCGATATATTAATAAAAATATTTACCGAACGGATATTGACAACAAATAAATTATATTAACACGCTTTCATTTTATAGTTAATGAAACTAAAAAGTTAAAAATAAAATATAGTTAAAAAAACTAAAAAAACACGCTTTTATAAAAAATAAAACTAAAAGGTAAAAAATAATTTTCTATAAATTTCAAATATGGATAGTGGGATTAACAAAAAAAATTAATTTTACGGTAAAAAAAAGCGTGGAGTGCTTTTTAAGATATTTTCAAAATAACAATTGACAACAAGCACCCCACACTTTTTTACAACAAAATTTTTTTTTGTTAATTCCACTATCCATAATTTAAATTTATAGAAAATTATTTTTTACCTTTTAGTTTGATAAAAGAGATAAAAGCGTGTTTTTTTAGTTTTTTTTAACTAAATTTTTTATGCAATGTTTAAGGAGTAAAAAGTAAGAAAAGTAACACGAATAGAACAACGGAAGACAAAAAGTAATTGAATATTTTTTTGAGGAACGATTAGTTCCAAAATTACAAATTTTTATATTATAATTATACATTTATATCTTAATATATTTGTGTGCGCTATGGACACCTAAAGTACTGAACCGATTTTAATAAAATTTTGCACACTGTGTGCAGTTTTATCCAACTTTAAAGATAGGATAGTTTATATCTAAATTTACAATCGCAGTATTATTTTATTGCGAAAATATTTTGTTTATTATCTAACAGAGTCATAGTTATCTGTTAGTTCGATAAGATTCTAACAGATGGCGGTATAATTAGTTGACTGGATTGATTAAATATCCAATAGATGTCGTTGTTTTTTTAAAATTTGTATGGCAGAACAACATCTGCTAAGTCAGCTAGTATTTTAATATTAATTAAAACAAATATATTCCGAAAAAATGGTATTTAAAATTTGTTAACTTGGTGTGAGTGGGAAGTGTGTGAGTGGTGTGTATGTGTGTGAACGATATCTGTTTCATTTCATATGCTTATTTACAGAAACAAAGGTAGAGCAATCTACAAAATTGAAATTATACATATATTTTTTAAAATTTATTCCCGTTCTCCAAAGATTTTTCTGGTAGATAACTCTTTTAGGGTTACAGTCTAGGGCTATAATTTTTGAAGTGAAACTTCTTTAGAATCGTTGTGATTTCAAACCGGATGCAACGGAAAAACGACAGGTAAGAGACACAAATACAAAAATGTGTAGGATGAAGCCAGCAAAGAATGAGACAGAAATATGTATATTTCGGTCTCTCCTATAGTCGCCTGTAATTAGTGAGCCAGAGCGAGAGAGTAAATGTCGGTGTGTATTTAATACTTGCTTGTATTTTTGTCGATTTACTGAAGTTTCACTTCTATCGTGTGTGAATCGCACACATGTTTTTTTTATTGCTGTGGGTCAACAGACAGACTGACTGGCCACTTAATAGCAAGCAGTTACCAACACAAGGTACACTGCTAACACACTACGGACCGCGCTGGGAGACTGAAACACCACATAAGGTTATTATGGCGGCATGTTTCGAGACGAGGGGAGGTTGCCATTCAAACGAGCTTTGCTATGATCTAGCAAAAATCCACTAGTACGTGTACAATCGCTTTCGCATGGATAATGATGCAACATGAGAAGCTTGTCACTTGGCTGACTAGATAATGATGAAAGAGTGCGAATTATATTTACGTATATATACTATATAGGTCGTTTAAAAAGAATAAAAAAGAAAATACTATTTTTTTGCCTCTATACCAACTATGTGGGGTCGGCTTTCTATCCGTGCAGGAGCGGAGAAAGAATACTAACCTCTGCGGCCGGGGTGGACCTGTCGTAAAAGGCGACAAAACAATCCACCTTATCTACGTGGTAGGGCCTCAAGGCCGTCTGGATGGCGACCACCTTTGGTCTTAAGTATGCCGCACATAATAACCTTGTGTTGTGTTCCGGCATTAGTGACCCAAGTTCCTGTACCCTTATGGGACAGCAGCGTGTCCGCGATGCAACTGGCGTTGCAAACACCCATAAGCGACGGTAACTGCTAAATTCTAAGTAGGCCGTCAGCCTGTCTGCTGTCCGACAGCAATAATAAAAATATGTTCTCTCCGTCCACTCTCCTCTATTATTCATCTGAACATGCATACCTTTTTTACCATTGCATCTTATGAACAATCCATACATATTTTCTTTGGTCAACCCCTCCTTTTATATCCATCCACTCAAATTTCTTGAAATGTCCTTGTTAAAAAAGAAAATATACATACATACATATAATCACGCCTCTTTCCCGTAGGGGTAGGCAGAGACCACTTCTTTCCACTTGCTACGATCCTTACATACTTGTTTCGCTTCGTCCACTTTCATTATTCCCTTCATACATGCCCTTCGGTTTAGGGTACTTTTACCTGGACTTTTTTCAAGACGTCCCTGATCTGGTCTCGAAACGTCCGCCTAGGTCTACCCCTTCCAACACTTCCATTCACACTCGCCTTATACAAAAAAATATTCCTATTGAATAAATCCTCACCTCATCCAAATTACTCAAATTAAGTGGCGTATTTGACATCTCGTTCAATTTC
The DNA here is from genome assembly GCA_963693495.1 of Malacosoma neustria. Taxonomy (NCBI): domain Eukaryota; kingdom Metazoa; phylum Arthropoda; class Insecta; order Lepidoptera; family Lasiocampidae; genus Malacosoma; species Malacosoma neustria. The sequence goes on along the minus strand of OY856398.1, from coordinate 9,591,813 downwards.
TGGAGAAACGTGTGCTGTATCCTCGCTTGCTCGATCGCCTGGAGGGGGGTTAGGGGTGCGAGGGGGTTGAGGGGCGTTAGGGGGTGGGGCTTGTGGGGCGGGGTGGGCGGCGACTGGGGGATTATCTGGACGTGGGGCTCCAAGACGTTCGGCATCGTATCGTCGCTGTCGTTCGTACTGGATAGTCGACCGTTTGACATCTGAAAACGATTTTTATACAGATAAACCTGTTATACCAAAGGGACTGACGTAAAAACCGATAGTCGTATCAACCGGTGATGTTTTCGAGGTACGAATTCATCCGGACCTGTGATTCATCCGGTCAATATAACCGGTGTGTTGTTTTAAACCATGTCGCTATAAACGGTTTTCAAGGTTTGTGTATTCACGTATCAATGTGAAGCAAAAACTTTGTGCCTCTAAAAGTTTACTTAAAACACATATGAAGATACTATTTACCGTATTTAATAGAAAATTTAAATTGAAAAGTGTTTGTTAATTTATCTAGCTAGATTAAAAGAAATAAGTTGATATTTGGTTGTAATCAAAATAGTTTAACAGTTGAAAAAGAGATGGCGTTACTGGTGCGTTTAAATTTTAATATTATCACCAAAAAAATAGATGGCGCTGTTAAATGAACTGCCAATATACGTACGTTAACTGGTACGCAGTCGTCGTCTTTGACGCTGTGGGCTCCTTCCGCGCTGGTGGCTGCCTCGCCCTCCTCGTCTACAAGTGACAAGTGCTGCGTTTAGGCAATCTTAATCTAACATTTCGTCGCCTTAATTATCAGAATGCGTAACTCCATTTGGATAAACTTTACAAGGAGTTCGTTGTCGCACTTTACAAGTGCGTTTTTTTCAGCAGATAGGCTGACGGCCCACTTGGAATTTAGTAATTACCGTCACCTACGGGTCCCATAAGGGTAGGTACAGGAACTTGGGTCACTAGTGCCGGAACACAACACAAAGTTATTATGGCGGCATAATTAACTCTTTTAGTGCTAAGCTAATTTTCACATAATTTGCATAAATTACGAAAGGATTTTTGTAAAAAAGTATCTTATTAAATATGGAAAATATTTAAATGTAGATGGATTCTCGTAATTTTTTCTGTTATAATATTATGTAAGGGACATATTTTAAATGGTTATTTATAAATATTATTAACTTATTATACACGTTATAATGCGCGCGCTACGACACGTCCGAGAGTCTATTTATCGACGGTTCGCTCTCTAAGGGTTAATACCAGTGGTCGCCATTCAGACTGGCCCTACCACATAGCTAGGGTGGGTTGTTGTGTCGCCTTTTACGACAGGCCGACCCTGGCCGCAGAGGTCGGTATTCTTTCTCCGCCCCTGCACGGAAAAAAACCATGGACGTGCACATGCGCGCGCACATATTTGTATGTATGTGTGTATGCCTGTGGGCGTGGCTATCCGTCTGCGTGCATGCGCGCGCTCTTGCATGTGCGTGTGTATGTACAAATATACAATATGTTAAGAGTTGAAAACACTACACTTAACAAATACCTTTAACTTCAAGAGGATGTATACTCTGCCAGAGCATTCCGTCCAGAAGCCCAGGCGTGGGCTCGGCAGCTGGCTGTTGCTGCTGGGGATCACAATAAAACACTTCAAAAGTTGTCATCCTGTCTGATATAACAAGTTATTTGTGTTATTGTTATGTTATTTAGTTTTTTTTTATATAATACCATTCATCACGAGATCTCTAGAACTCTGGAACGTGGTCACTTTGGCGGAACACAGTACAAGGTTATTGTGGCGGCATATTTAGAAATCGGGGGGTGGTTGCCATCCAGACGTGTATAGATCTAGCTAGGGTGGTTTTGCTGCCTTTTACGACAGGTCGCCCCTGGCCGCAGGCGTCACTATTCTTACTCCATCCGTACAAGGAACAGGAGTGTGTGTGTTAGTTAGAATGAATTTAAAAAAAAATTGGATAGGATTTCAATAAAATCCGTTCTCAGTGAGCGTCAACATCGTGAAATGATCATGATGAAGGGTATTTCGCTTGTACTAGTATTAGTATATACATCTAATATTATAAATCTGAAAGTAACTCTGTCTGTGTACGTTTTCGCGCCTAAACTGTTGAGCCAATGACTAATTTCGGTATAAAGATAGGTTGGACCTTGGAGATATATAGGACATTGAAGACCCTTTATTACGTTTTATTTTATTAACAGACGAAAAACGGAGCAGGTTATCAATTCGACGCGTATATATATATTTTTCTTTTGATGTGAAACATCTATAGCCGCACGTAAAACCGATTTTTGGCGTGGCGACGCATGCCGCATACCGCTATATGATGGTATATATATACAGTCTACATACAGTAGTGTGTACGGTGTGGCGGCGCAATCGACTGTGCGATTCTCTCCCACTCGATCCGGCGTTATTTGTATTTAATGAAAATAAATGTTTATTCAATAAATAGTCATCGTTATCTGGAAAAAAATCGTAATATTTTATTTTATCATTAAGACATATTTAGTTCCTATCACAATTTGTTCTTTTCTGTAATATATAATATAAAATATAATATAATAAATAATGTTTCAAAAATAATTTACATTTCTGAATATAAATACTGCCATCTGGAATGTACAAGAACAATTACGTTCACGTATTAAAAACCATAGAAGTTCGTTTGAATATTTGTTTAATTAGTATTGCTAGTGAATCATAGATGTCGCTGTTAATTTACAAGTGTAGAGTTTTAAGGTATGGTGGTTTTATGAATTATAGTTGATGAAATTAAAAAGTAAAAAAAAATTATAGTTAAAAAAACGCTTTTATAAAAAAATGTAATAGGTAAAAAATAATTTTCAATAAATTTAAATTAAGGATAGTGGAATTCACAAAAATATTATAAAGGAAACTAATAATTTCTAACCTTATTTTCTTTTTTTTATGTATGACCACGCATAACTTTTTATAGAATAGTCCGATTTTAAATTTTTTTTATTGGAACGGGTATGCCCCAATGTTGGTCCCATATAAAGTTGAGAAAAAAATTCCAACCCTAAGGGTACGCAAACAGAGAATGATTGATTGTTCACTCACTGATTATATTTATGACCACGTATAACTTTCGACAGAATTGATTTATTTATTTATATATCATACTCGTATCATCAATACCATTGAGCTACGAGGTTTATCTATTGTTGCCTTGGCTTCAATTGCAGCAGCACTGTGCTCCTGTTTGTCTTCACCCTTATAGCTGCACGTAGGGAATGCAGCGCGCGCGGGCAGCCGCTCAACTATCGTACATAACATCAGGGTGACTTTGACAAACCCGTCCAAATTCACACAGAAGAATCTTTAGTAAAAGTTATGAGAAACATGTATTTTAGTTTTTTATCACATAGTACAAAAATGTTGAGTAATCAGCATTACAAAGTCATTCAAAGAACTCGCAATTTACATAATACGGCGCGAGAGTGCAATGACCTCTCCATCTGACCTAGTAAAAGGCCGAGGACGGCGGCATTGCACCGGGCGAGCGAATACGCACTACTCATTTACGCGGGAATGACAGAGACAGGTAGTAACAGGTTAACGTACGAAGGTTGCACCATAGGACTATTCTGTACGATTGAATTAATGATCATATATGAAATATTTTATGGTGAAAATTTGACATACAATTTTTTTTGCAAAAATGGGATCCTTAAATGATGTTTAGTGCGTAAAAAAAATTTGGACGGTTTTGTAAAAGTCACCCTGTATATACGCCACGCGATGTGAAATAGCCGATCATCTGTCTCGCTCACTCTTTCCACATTTGTTTTTCTAATACACTTAGAACCTAAATAGCACATTTTGCCAAATAAAATCATGGAAAACTTGGAATACATACATCAAAGCCCGTCTGGATGGCGACCACCTTTGGTGTTAAGTATGATGCCATAATAACCTTGTGTTGCGTTCCGGCATTAGTGACCCAAGTTCATGTACTCTTATGGGACAGCAGCATGTTCGCAATGCCACTGACGTTGCAAACATCCATAGGCGACGGTAACTGCTAATTTCTAAGCGGGCCGTCAGCCTGTCTGCTGTCTTACAGTAATAAAAAAAATTCGTATTCGAACCTGTGTGTCGTGAGCGCGCATCTTGCACTTCTTCTTATAGTTCTCGTACCACATCTTGACCTGCGCAGGCGTGCGTGGTCGCTCGCCGCCGCAACGCTTGTTCACCTCCTCGCATATGGTCGACCAGACCAGCTGGAAGGAGACAAAACACATGAAGGCATTTAGGGAAAGTCCCCATACAACGTGATCTATTTTTGTAAATTGATGGGACGTCACACATTTTTCAAATTTATGCATATTTAAAAATAATCAATAGAAAAAGTTACTTTATTATTATAATCTTTAATATAATCAACATAAAGTCAAATATTTTGAGAAAGCAAACGACTAGTTACGTAACAATAAACGATTAATTATGTTAATTAAAGAAACAAAACTTAATCATCTTTTGTCCATGGACTTTGGACCCTCTCCTTCATATCGTGGTGTCACAAAGCTTTTGACCCCCCCCTGCCCCTTCTCACACAATGTCACATTTCGGTGATACCCTCCCCCCCTTTAACGTGTGACGTAATTTATGGATGACCTCCCTATAGTTACAAATCGAAACTAAACGCGCCATACTAGCTGACCCGGAAAACGTTCTGCCGTATCATCATCATCATTCTTGCGTTAAATCCCGGTTGCAGCCCAAACTCTCGCTTCAGCGCCCGGGGTCCGCTTTCCGACTTTTTCTTCTCCACTTCGCACGGTCTTCAGCATCCCTGGTAATGAGCCCATTAGCACGCATATCACCCTTTACGACATCAAGCCAGCACTTTTTGGGTCTATCCCTCCTGCCGGGGCCCGGCGGACGTGGCATGGCCAGACATTTGTTTCCCACGTAAGCATCCGGTTGCCTCTTGTAATTTATCCGCAATATCACGGACATGAAGACTGCCGCGAATGCGGGAGTTCCTAACGCTGTCCTTCCGCGTCACTCCACATATCCACCGCAGCATATTCATCTCCGTGACACGCAGCTCTTGCTTGTGTCGCTCTAACACCGGCCACGCTTCACAGCCGCATAAAAGGACAGGCCTAATGATGGTCTTATAGACCTGTCCCTTCAACTTTACCGGCATCTTGCAATCTTGGAAAACGTTCTGCCGTATAAATAATAAAAAAAAAAACAGAACTTATTACGTTCGAGTGAACGTAATAAGGGGTCTTCAAGTTTCATTTTCGTGACAAAAAGTAGCTTATGTCCAATATATCTCCAAGGTCCAACCTATCTTTATACCGAAATTAGTCATTGGCTCAACAGTTTAGGCGCGAAAACGTAACAGACAGAGTTACTTTCAGATTTATAATATTAGATGTATATACTAGTACAAGCGAAATATCATTCATCATGATCATTTAATCATTCTAACACACACACACTCCTGTTCCTTGTACGGGTGGAGTAAGATTATTAACCTCTGTGGCCAGGGTTGTCCTTTCGTAAAAGGCGACAAAATAAACCTAGCTACGTGGTAGGGCCTCAAGCCCGTCTCGACAGCAACCACCCTTGGTCTAAAGTATGCCGCTATAATAACCTTGTGTTGTGTTCCGGCATTGCTGGCGTAGGCCTGTACCCTATAGGACAGTAGCGTGTTCGCGCGTTAGCATCGCAAACATTAGGCGACGGTGACTGCTTGCTATTAAGTGGGCTACCAGTCTGTGTGCTGTTCCTCAGCGATAAAAAAAAATATGGCAGAACGTTTGCCGGGTCAGCTAAGACATATTATTCGATTTCGTGTACAATTCATATCCAAATACATACGCACCAAATATTGTTACAGTGCAGCACATCGCCGCGTGTCGGTAACACGATATGCGCCGGCGCAGTTATTGCTGATCTTACTTGCACGCCTCGTGATGACATACATACATTAGAAATTATTAGGGTTACGTAGGCTCATATTCTATGGTTTTACGTATTCTAATGTTGAACAAAGACCCACAATGCTGCCTAATTAAGATTATCGGGAATTTTAAATGACAGTATAATTATTCCCATTATGTGCGGTCAAGTAATATCTGCGACGCATACGTGACCTATTTTTGACAATTTTTTACTCCTCTCCCTCCCTTTGGTGACCATCTGCCGTGTATAAAAAGACAACCCTCCCCCGTTATCGCTGTTACGTCGTCTGAGACAGACAGTACTCGAAAAATACGGTTTCCAAACATTTTATGCAAAGTTAAAAAAATATTTGATTCATATATTTGTTTTTAATAATACAGTGCTTGCCGCGTATTAAAACTAAACGCTAAACGCGCCATATTTGTATATAGCTCGAAATTTCCTTTAGAGGATATTGAGTACGTGAAGAAAATCCGCCCCCTCCTCCCTGTGACCAAGCGCGCTATTTTGAAAACCTTACTCCCTCCTTGAAAAGACAAAGGCCTATCAAGATCACGTAATTATCTCACTACTCCCAGTTACTTATTTAAACAAACCTTCGAAATTTTAAATGATAAAAGTACTTGTAGTACACAGTTTAGCTATTTTACTTGTTTCAAACATCAACACTGCAAAGCAGTCGGTATGTTATGCTTGGAAAGCTAGTAAACGACGAAAGAAGAGCTATGTCATTTTAATAGACGGCGTTGCCGTTTACTTATTTACTAGCTATATTATTTAGATCTACTAGCTTAGATATTTACGTTCATTTTATTGCTGCGGAACCTACATAATTACCGTTGCCTGCACAAGTTTGCTATGCTAGGGACATCGCCAACACGCTGCTGTTCATGTAGGTGAACTGGAATTTGGGTCACACGCGGCATATTTAAAGAGGGTTGCCATCCTGACGGGCTTGGAACTCTACTACCTAGCTAGGGAGGGTTATTTGATCACCTTTTACGACAGGCCCCAAAAGGTCAGTATTCTTATCCCGCATCTGCACGGAGAGTTCAATGTGAGTTACACACACTTTCACACTCAGAATCCAAGTTCAAATTTAGAATACAATGAAAAATAAAATTTGTTAAGTTGTATCAAATTTTATCAAGTTTATAAAATGAAACGGAACCATTGGATTTTTTGACAATTCACACACTTGACATTTATAAATGACAAACCAAGGTAGAATTTGTAACTGTTATTATATTAAACATCACGTACTAAAATAATTAGGTTGATTGTTCGATTTTATTAATTACCAGTGATGCTAGGTTTTTGTAGAGAATTATTGTTATATTTTGCATAAGTAATGCTCTAAATAAAATCCAGATTTCGAGGTTTTCATTGAAATAGTTCTCTGTACAAGGTTTGGTGGTTACACGGCATATTTCAGAGCACTGACTATCCAAGTCATTGAACCACTTGTGTCATCAAGATATGTATTTAGGTGTGGTTATTTTTTTTACCACCGCGAGCCGACGTTGTTACGCCGAAGATTATAATTCGCTAGACAAGGGTTGTTTTTATTGCTGAGTTATAGCAGACATACTGACGGCCCACTTATACCGGTACCGAGCACAAGAGTCATTATGGCGACATACTTATAGACCAGGTGTGGTTGCAGACCTAGCTAGGATTGTTTTGTCGCCTTTTACGACAGGCCGACCCTGGCCGCAGAGGTCAGTATTCTTACTCTGCCCCTGCAGTGAAAACGGAAGCCCTTTTTTGCGTGTTCACCCGACCGCGGGGGAGTCGATGGGTATGTGGGACTCTTCGAGCCTACCACTAAAAAACCACGCTGCCCTTTTATAGCCTACTAGCTGACCCGGCAAACGTTGTTCTGCCATAAAATAAAATAAAATAAAATGTCAAAAAATTAAAAAAAATTTTTGGGGGTGGGTCACCCCTAACATTTAGGGTGATGAAAAATAGATGTTGGCCGATTCTCATAGATACCGGATAAGCACAAAAAATCACTAACTCAATTTAGTTATCTGCCTACCCCCTAAGAACGATGGCGTGATTATTTATAGCCTATGACCATTTTTAGGTTATCATCTATCACTATACCAAATTTCATCAAAATCCGTTTAGCCGTTTAGGCGTGAAAGAGGAACAGACAGACAGACAGACAGACAGAGTTACTTTCGCATTTATAATATTAGTATGGATTGTTTGGGCCGATCGACGCGACGGTTCGCTAAGGCCAATAACATAAGCTCAGGTCGGCACTAGCCCACCTTTTGTGTCAGATCTAACTTTTTTTGACGCTCTTAGTTAATTTAAGGATTATGGGGGGACTTTCGTCGCGGCATATATCCCGTAACTCGGAGTCGGGACGCCGCGAAGAGCGGATCAGGGGAATCATGTTTCGAGGAGAGTATCAATAGCCGGAGACTAACGCTAGGCTTCGCGTCGCGTGATATTTGTTTCTATATAGAGAATTGATTATGGTGGTTTGCATTGCGTTGGATTTGAATATGGCCAGTTCTGATCTTTCATGGTGTGGATTGCTTCGTCGATTTTCCGCGATATTTTAAATTCCGTGTTACTTCGACGTAGCGATTTATTAGAGTCAGTTTTGTTACTTATTCCGCGATTTAATTTAATAATAATTCACGGGTGTACCTAACCCTTTGCTTGTTATTTTCTCGAACTAGGGTCCAGTCGAGTCAGTGTTGTATTAGGTTATTATGCAAGTTAGTCCAGACGGTTCAGTTATTATTTTGTGTAATAACGAAATAGGATTTAGCTTAGAGTCATTGAGGCTTTTTGGACTGCAAAGTAAGTCTATTAGGTATAATAATAATTTATCAACTCCATGGATTTCTGATTCTTTTGTTGCATTTTATACGAAATATTCGATTAGAAGTTAATAATGCTTTATATGCAGGTGATATATCACTTTTAATTACATATAATGAAACTTCAACATTATACAAGTTCAAGTCACAAATAATATATCCCGTTTAACTATTGAAGTGAAAACTTCTTTAGCGGCTTTTTAGTGATGGGTATAAAATGTTAAACTCGCGTCAGGTCACGTGTCCTGATCGAACATTCGTAAGATTTGTAAAACGGAGTTTTGCTCCAGTAATACCAACCTTATTAATAATGACTTAAGGTTTATTTTATAATGTAACTTTTAAATAATTGCATTGCATTGCTTATACATATCTATTCGAATTGCGACTTTATTACAATGATGAAATACAGTTGAGTTTTTGAAGTGAAAACTTCTTTAGGCGCGTTGAGCACTTTTTGGGTGAACAATTTTTGGTTTGTAAAGAAGTGTTAATAACCAATTTAAACTTTAATCATTGATTATAAACACTTCTTTATAAATCGAAAATAATAATGTAATAGCTCGACGATACAATCCACAAGTTACCTAATTATGTTTGTATGATTTCTGATTGGCTTCATTATATTGATACACGAGAGTCCGGGCTTAGAGGGCGAGTAAATGCTAATCTTAGTACTCGTAAAGGATGACATGCGTGCCTATGGCTCACTATTGGGGATGATGAAGATCGTGCGAAGTAGAGAAGAAACGTCGGAAAATGGACCCTGGGCACCAAAGCGAAAGTTTAGGTTGTAACCGGAATTTAACGCTAGGATTGCGGTGATGTTATTTCATGGGATTTAGATTCTTGTAAGGTTCCTTGAACAGTTCTGGTTGAGTCAGAATTAAACAAGGAGATGTTGGCTACCAAACTGAGGTCCGAATAGTATATTTCATCTATCATTTAATAGTGTATTTATTATGTTTGTCTGGAATATAACCAGGAGGTGTAGACTACGAGACTGAGATGTTCCAAACCAAACGTTGACTCCCCACTCTTCGTCTTAGTGTTAGAGTATTACTATACTGACGATGAACGGACGAGTGCGGTTATGGTTCAGCAATCTCAATGTCTGTGATCTGTATACATTTAGTATCAATGTCATTGCAGTGTCTCAAGACGAAGGTTTTTAACCAATGTCTGTTGCCAGTGATGACATACGGAACGCAGACGTGGTCGCTAACTATGGGCCTTATGAGAAAGCTCATGGTCGCTCAGAGGGCAATGGAGAGGGCTATGCTCGGAGTTTCCCTGCGAGATCGAATCAGAAATGAGGAGATTCGCAGGAGAACCAAAGTCACCGACATAGCCCGGATGATTGCAAAACTGAAGTGGCAGTGGGCTGGGCACATAGCTCGAACGACTGATGGCCGTTGGGGCAGAAAAGTCCTCGAATGGCGACCGCGTACCGGAAGACGCAGCGTTGGTAGGCCCCCCACAAGATGGACCGATGATCTGGTCAAGATCGCCGGAATAGGTTGGATGAGGGCAGCGCAGGACCGATCATCGTGGAGATCTTTGGGGGAGGCCTTTGTCCAGCAGTGGGCGTCTTCCGGCTGAAATGATGATCAATGTCATTGCATCGTTTTATACACTTATAAAAATATAGGTCCTAATAATTTTATTATTAAAATTACATTGCGTTTTTTTTTGGGTTCACAAGAGCTGTGGCGCAGGTTGACCAACCGGAAGCCCGGGTGCAGAATATGCGTAAGATGGCGTTGGTTGTAGTTTAAACTTTTTCTTAATAAAAACCAATCACGGGAAGCAATCGCATAAATGGATTCGAATTGTTACCACTAAGATACTAGGGCTTAATGACATTTTATTCTAAGAATGTTTACGTAAGGAATTAACTAAAAGGAATAGATAAATGCGATTTATCTTTGTTATTACATGATTATTTTTAACAAATGGTTATATGTGGATAGATTGTCGAATTTATTATCCATACTAATATTATTAATGTTAAAGTAACGCTGTCTGTCTTTTATTATTGCTGAATAACAGCAAACAGGCTGACGGCCCGCTTAGAATTTAGCAGTTACCGTCGCCTATGGGTGTTTGCAACGCCAGTGGCAACACGCTACTGTCTCATAAGGGTACAGGAACTTCGGTCACTAATGCCGGAACACAACACAAGGTTATTATGGCGGCATACTTAAGACTAAAGGTTGTCGCCATCCAGACGGGCTTGAGGCCTTACCACGTAACTAGGGTGGGTTGTTGTGTCGCCTTTTACGACAGGCCGACCCCTGATAAAATTATATATAGATATTTGCGTCCCATAGGAGTACAGAAACCTGGGTAATTAATGCCGGAACACAACACAAGGTTATTATGGCGGCATACTTATAGAGCAAGGGTGGTTGCCATCGAATCGGGCTTGAGGCCTTAACTACATAGCTAGGGTTGTTATGTCTGTCTGTTACGTTGTCACGCCTAAAGCGCTTAAAAAAGTTTTGACGAATTTCGGTATAAAGATAGATTGAACCTTAGACAAAGAATATGCTATTTTTATTTATTTATATGGCACTAGCTGACCCGGCAAACGTTGTTCTGCCATATAAATAATAAAATGTCAAAAAATTAAAAAAAAATTTTTGGGGGTGGGTCACCCCTAACATTTAGGGGGATGAAAAATAGATGTTGGCCGATTCTCATAGATACCGGATAAGCACAAAAAATCACTAACTCAATTTAGTTATCTGCCTACTGCCTACCCCCTAAGAACGATGGCGTGATTATTTATAGCCTATGACCATTTCTAGGTTATCATCTATCACCATACCAAATTTCATCAAAATCCGTTCAGCCGTTTAGGCGTGAAAGAGGAACAGACAGACAGACAGTTACTTTCGCATTTATAATATTAGTATGGATAGTATGGATAAATGACACAGCATCTAGGACCAAAGAATAAGAGCGCTTGTGTTATGGGTACTAAACAACTATACATACATATATCGTTTTCATTATAAATCTGTGCCTGGAGAGTCAAATTCGCGATCCTCACATGCGTTCTCACCGTTGTGCCAAGGCGGTCTATTAACAGTCTTCTTATCCGCGCAGGGGCGGATAAATAATACCGACCCCTGCTGGCCTCTGGCCCCAAGCCCGCCTGGATGGCGACCACCTTTGGTCTTAAGGATGCCGCCATAATAACCTTGTGTTGAGTTCCGGCATTAGTGACCCAAGTTCCTGTATCCTTATGGGACAGCAGCGTATTCGCGATGCCATTGGCGTTGCAAACACCCATAGGCGACGGTAACTGCTGAATTCTAAGTGGGCCATCAGCCTGTCTGCCGTCCTACAGCAATAAAAAAAGTCGATGAGATGACCATACTTGTGACCGAAGCCATATGTTGAGTATAGTTTTATTAATATTAAACTGCGTGTGTATTAAAGCTATATTATAATCAATATTTGTCTTTGTTATTTGATATCTTAAAACAGCGTCATCACAGATTATTATAATATATTAACTGATTAAAGATATTCAGTTAGTTATTTGAGATAATTATTGAGTATTTTATATACGGTAGCTTATTTTTAACAAACTCAAAGCCCCAGGTTACGGTTTCGATCCATGGTCGGGAGCGACCGAGTTTGGGACGCCACCTTCTCCAATTGTAGGGCCGTGTCTGCGAAGGAGGTGACCGAACAGAATAGAGGGTGCAACAGCGACGCCTTCCCGCCAGAACCGACGGCGGGGGAGAACCACCATCAATCTTCAGCCATCTTAGGCCCTGGCCACGCATCCTGTGACCCTCTACATAAGACTAAGGGTGGCGACTGGGGTTTTAGTCGGTGTGCTGGTGTGGCCGCCGCTGGCCATCATATCTCGGTCAGCAGGACCGTGCGGCCGCGAACGGTGAGGCCAACATAATCAAGTCGGCTTCTCCCCGTCATTCGGTTTCCCCCGGAATTAAAAAGGTCCTGGCCACGCAGCCTGAAGTCGTGGAGAACGTGCTGGTGTGTTTCACTGCGGCAGAAATGGAACGCTAAGTTTTCCGCGGGCTCTTACACTTCTCTGAGTCCAGAGGCGGCCGGGGTAAGTCACCAGGTCGACGACACACAAGGGAGGCTGGAATACGTCATGATAGCGGCCGAAGGTACACGTGAAGGCATATACCTTCCCCTGGGCGTCGGGCAGTAGAAAAATACTGTGGTTGTTTTAGCGGGTATACTATCAACATGCATTGCCTCATCAATGCACGGTACGCATTGGACGGGGGTCCCAATACACTGAAGTACGCCCCCCCCCCAAATCCCACAAGGGTCTCTCCTCTCTTTAAGCAGTGATGTTGTAATGAAAAGCGTGTTGGCGGCCCGCAGCACAGGTTCTACTATTGAGGGTCTACGAAAGATAAAAGAATGCTCAAACCTGTTTACACCGGTTCGTGGCGTTGTTGGACCTGCCCTGACGCAGCACGTCGCGGTGGCGCGCAATCAGCTCGAGCACGGTGCGCTTCTCCAGCTCGGTGAAGTTCTTCGATCTCTCCTTGTGACCGCGGCGGGCGCGGATCGATGACGCGGCGCTGCGCGTAGACATGTCACTCTGGGGGGAAGAAGAATGGATGAGCATTTATTTCACCAGCAACCAGGTCTTCCTGGTTGTGGAACTAAGCAGAAATGCTGAAGAGCTCTGTAAAACCCACTGATCACGGGGGAGTCTAAAAAACATTCTGTCCCCTTATCGTTTTTTAATGTTTTTCTTATTTTATAGCTGGGATTCAGCAGACAAGCTGATCACCGTCGCCTATAGACATTTGCAACATCAGAGGCATTACCAACGCGCTGCCAGTTTCTAAGAAATTCCATATCGTCTTTTTTTAAAAACCCCATGTTGTGTGAAGGGAATACCTTAGTCAGAAGTTCATTCCAAATCCCAACCGGGCCCCGGCAGGAGGGGTAGACCCAAAAAGTGCTGCTGGCTGGACGTCGTAAGGGGTGATATGCGCGCCAATGGGCTCACTACCAGGAATGCAGAAGACCGTGCGAAGTGGAGTAGAAAAAATCGGAATGCGAACCCCGGGCACCGAAACAGAAGTTTAGGTTGCGACCGGGATACAACGCTTAGATGAAGAAGAAGATCGAAGCTCATCGGGTCATCTATTATAAATATGAATGTAACTCTGTCTGTTATGTTTTCATTTTGATGAATTTCGGTAACAGAGATAGATTGTACCTTGGGGAAGAACATAGTTTATTTTTTAATTTATAAGGCAGAACAACGTTTGCCGGGTCAGCTAGTCTTTAATAAAATCAACATAAAATCAAATATTTTAGATAACAGAGAAAGCAAACGACTAGTTAGGAAACAATAAACTACTAATAATGCATCTATTTAATAAATTTATGATGAATCGCCATCAAAACAAAATTTGTTGCCCACCTAGTAATACGACTTACCTGAACAAAAGCTTATTTTGTGTGGCCCCCAGAATATATAATCACTTGCCCAAATTGCTACAAGATACTGATTCTGAACATTCTTTTAAAAACAAATTGAAACAAATTAATGTTAATTGAGAAGTCGTATTATAACTTAGATGAAATATCTGAAGGACAAGTTTCTAAATTAAGGGCAAATTATTATGGAATTGACATAAAAAAAAATTGATACATATTATTTTATTAATTTGATAAATTATAAATATAATGTAATATAATTAAATATGATAATTTTTTTGTTATTTGTTAAAATTTTAATTCTATACTTTTTGTGTTTCAAATTAATAAAAAAATTTGTTATAATAAAATTATAATTGCAAATAAATGAATATGTTACTATTATTTTGTAATAATTTGAAGCATAAAAATACATTTATAAATATTGTACGCCTTAAAAAGGCAAACTGTTGATACAAAATGTACATAACAACATTATAATGTACACAGTTCTAACAATAAATAAATAAATAAACTAATTATGTTAATTAAAAAAACTTAATCATCTTGTGTCCATGGACTTTGGACCCTTCATATTCATTCATATTGTGACGTCACAAAGTTTTTGACCCCCCCCCCCCCTGTCCCTTGTCACACAATGTCACATTCCAGTGACTACATACAGGTCAAGTTATTAAAAGCGTGGTAAAAAAAAACATGCGGGGCAGTATTTGGGGACTGCCAATAGAAGTGAAAACTAAGTTACTTGTGAATTGTATCGTCGAGCTATTAGATTATTATTTTCGAATTATTTTTGGTTTATAAAGAAGTTTTCACTTCAAAAACTCAACTGTATTTCACTAGTCGTAATTCGAATAGATATGTTTAAGTAATGCAATGCAATCATTTAAAAAATACATTATAGAATAAACCTTAAGCCATTATTAATAAGCCTGGAATACAAATGCTACGTAGTAGCACATATGCATGCTAGTTTCGAGCAGATGCTAATTACTAGCATACAATTAGCACGTGTATACGAAAAGAGCATGCTTGTGAACAAGCACGCTACTAAATCGCAAGCCGGTCTGGATCTATTTTTCGTGCTAGTTAGCACACGGTGTGAGGCGCGGGGGAGAAAGGGGCGGCTCTAGAGCAAGTCTAAACATGTATTCTATGCGACTATGCGAGCATGCTACTTGATTTGTTTGCGAAGATACGCGTAGTTACGATGGCTAGATGACAAAACTTTAAATTTTATATTTCATTACCGAAATTATGAGGTGTTTGTTTATGGAATGTACTCTCAAGTTTATATTTATGAAAGTAATAATTAACTGAATTTAATTAATTCCACAAAGAAACGTCCATTTTGAATGCTGAATATGAGCAATGTGTATCTCACACGTGCTAGAAAGAAGCATGCTAGCAATAAGTATGCTTCTGAGGTATGTGCTCTCATGAGCAAATGTATACACTTTGAGAGCATGCTATAAATGAGCATACTATCTAGTAGCAAACAGGCATGCTTTTCTAGTAGCATGTGTATTCTAGGCCATAAGGTTGGTATTACTGGAGAAAAAATAGCTCATGGAAAGCGTTCGGTGACGATGACGCGAGTTCCGTGATTTTTGTACACTCAAAGTGCTCAACGCGCCTAAAGAAGAAAACCGAAAAAAGGTGCGTGGTAGTTCTGTACTATTACACTTGAAGTCTAATCTGGAAGTCCCGTGTTCGAATCCTATGGTGACAAGCCCTGGACAAGCGTGGTGGATATACTGACCCTTCGCTCTAGGGGAGGCCCGACCCGTTATTTATAATAACAGAATCGACGACCTCCGTGTCGTAACGGTTAAGCGTTGCACTGCGCTTGCGCAGTTCACGGGCTCAACTCCCGTCTCGCATCTGGATGTTTATGTATGTATTTATATACAAAATCCATACTAATATTACAAATGTGAAAGTAACTTTGTCTGTCTGTTATGTTGTCACGCCTAAACCGCTGAATCAATTTTGATGAATTTCAGTTAATATAGATTGGACCTTGGAGAAGGACATAGGTTAGTTTTTTTATTTATATAGCAGAATAACGTTTGCCAGGTAAGCTAGTGTAAGTATATATGGTATATATTGTTGTAGTTATCTAGTACCCATAAAACACGTGCTATGCTACTTATTTTGGAACTAGATGGCGCTGTGTGAATTGTCCCAATATACATATATTTATAATAGAATGGCACACACTAGACGGCAATGCAAATCAGTTAAAACGAGTTACATATTTACATTATACCAAGCAACAAATCGAATTAAGAAAAAAAAAGTCGTCACCCGAGTCCGTTTAACGAGTTTCACATTATGAATTGCGGATATCCTAATTATACATACGTAATAAATGGCCACTAAATATTTGATAACTTTGTATAATTAAAATAATTACATAAAACACGTGTGAATTACAGAGTCTATGAACTTCTTAGTTTCTTCCTGCCCTTATTCCAAACTATGCGGGGTCGGCACAACCTTTGCACTTTTCAGAAAGTGCGCGAAAAATCCTCGTGTCCATTTCTATCGACGACCTCCATCGCATAACAGCTAACGAACTTTAGTACGCTTGCGCAGATCACGTGTCTTTGCATTTATGTTAATATGTATTTTATTATTTATAAAAGAAACGTATATAAATAGTATATTAGTTGTCTAGTAATAACACAAGTTCTATGCACTTTGAGGCTGTGAGTCGTAAATTATTTTAAACGAAATTAATTAAAAAGGATATATGCATTTATAGACCTCCAATTTTTCAACCATATGTCATCAGCTACTCATGGTCCACAGCTGGACGTAGGATCCCCAAGTTTGCGCCACAAATCCCCGGTCCCTTGTTCTCCCCTCCAGCGCCGAGCAGCAACCATGCGCAGGTCATCGCTCCACCGGGCTTAGAGGCGTCCTACATAATGTTTACCTAGACACCGTCTCCACTCCGGAATACGTTTGCTCCAACGCCCATCGATCTTGCGACAAACATGACCGGCCCATCGCCACTTCAGCTTGCATATTTTGCGAGCTATATACATCGGTTACTTTGGTTCTCCTACGGATTTCCTCATTTCGGATTTTGTCCATAAGAGAAACACCCAACCATCGAGTTAAGCTCGGTTAAAAACCTTTAAACCAGTATTGGTTTTAGAGCTAACCTTAAGTTTCCTATTTCGATTTATTTGGAGCTCTAAATAAATATATTTTCCCCCTAAATCATCAACAGTACATCACAAGTTCCAAAGTGATAATTTGGATCTAATATATCTTTTGTAGAAGGAATGTGAAAAATTGCACTTATATTTATTACCGTGCTTCGATAAATTAAAAAAAAATAGCATATTTGGTTCTAAAATAACATTTGGAAATATGTTATAAAAAGAACAGGTGTCCGTCGGTGGGGGCCGAGGTTGTATGAATTTGCAATAAATTTAAATAATTATGCCATGTAATAATATATTAACCATACAGACATATAACTCGTGAGTTAAACATTTAGAATTATAAAAATGATCACATTTATACAGTTTTATCATTTAAACTTTAAATATTTATTTAATATTATTCGCATCATTTAAATATCTAGAGGTTTCAGAATCAAGTCGTCGGTCTATACAGGTTTATATATATTATTATTTGCGAAAATGGCAGGTAAAGGAAACTGCATACAGCATTGTCAGATGTGTATAATAATAATTAAAAGACGGTTAATTATGCGAGCTTCTTTTAAATGTTTCCCATTGTTTTTTCAAGTCCCGCGTCAAAGAGATGGACATTAAATAAATATATTTGAAAAAAAAAAATATATCTCTTGATGACGATGGAAAGATACTAGTCATGTGCAGAATATATATTGTAACTAGTTGTGCCCGCGACTCCGTCCGCGAGGAATAGTGACTTTGGGCAGTATTTTTTTGGATATGTGAGGTCAACTTAAATTGGATATTAAAAATTTCCGAAAATGATAATTTTTAACTAAAACTATTTTGATTTTCTTAAATCAAAGTAACCTAAGTTACTCCTTGTTACATCAGCTATCTGCCAGTGAAAGTCCCGTCAAAATCGGTCCAGCCATTTCAGATATTAGCCGGAACAAACAGACAGACAAAAATTGTAAAAAATGTTGTTTTGGTATATGTACCGTGTATGTATACATCCAAATGCACTTAGTAAAAACTGTTATTTTGATATTACAAACAGACACTATAATTTTATTTATTTGTATAGATAATTATTATTGATTGTTTTGTGAATGATATGCGAATTTAAATTACAAGTAGGATTTATTTACGAACTTAATTAGACTAATATTTCTATATTACTATATTATTATAGTGTGAGCAAACATAACTTTAGCGGTAATTAAACTGATTTTTGTTACACCTATTGCATTTTTTTTCTCTTATACTCTATGTATAAGAACCACTCCGTTATTTAACATTTCGTTTTATTGTATAGTGGATACATAAATAAAAAAATTATGAGATAAGGTACACATACATGGTATTTGTTTTTGAAGTGAAAACCTCTTTAGCATCGTAGCGATCTGTAACTCGATGAAACGGAAAAGTCACAATAAAAAGAGACACTTATATACATCTTTATATAATATCTTTAGACTATAACGTGGAGAGAATGAGATAAAAGACATTATAAAGTGTTTCCTATATTTGTGGTCTCTTCTTTATGCGATGTTATATTGAAGTTTACATTTTTCAAGGTTTTACTTCCTTCTATCACGTGTAAACTGCACACACGTTTTTTTTTACAGAATTGTCTAAGACCTTACCTATGAATTAGCAAACGGTTTGATTTAGATATATAGATTTTTTTTTTTAATTTTTGAGAAATATTTTATTTGGCTTATTTTTAAACCTGTTATTGAAAGAATAAATTAAATTTTTTAACGATTTAAGGTAGTTGTAGCATCGAATGTATTTTGGATGTTTTTAAAATTTACATATATTATCAGTTATATAAATCTGCGCCAAAAAGTATATTTGCATAAATCATTCAATCACGAATCTCTTCTTAAGATTTACAATATATATCTAATATATAAAATTCTCGTGTCACAGTTTTCGTTGCCATACTCCTCCGAAACGGCTTGACCGATTTTGATGAAATTTTGTGAGCATATTGAGTAGGTCTGAGAATCGGCCAACATCTATTTTTCCCCCAAATTTTTTTTTAATTTTTTGACATTTTATTATTTATATGGCAGAACAACGTTTGCCGGGTCAGCTAGTATATATACCTAGTCAGGTCATAAGTATTGTCACACAGTAAAAACTTTTCTTTTAGAATGCTGGCCACAAAAAAGTTTATTGAATTCGAATTTCGAATTGTTCATGAAAATAAAAATGTATAACTTTTAGAATTTTACTCATTTTTAAATATGGAGTGGACGCTTAAAGAAGACCGTGTTGCAGTTATTGCGTTGCATCGTTGCGGTTACGCGCCAATTCAAATTTTTAACATACTGAAAAATTTGAATATTACCAAAAGATTCGTTTATCGTACCATCAAACGATACAATGAAGACTCTAGTGTAGATGACAGGTCAAGAAGTGGTCGCCCTCGGTCTGTTAGGACTCCAGCAGTGATAAAAGCTGTGAAGGCACGAATTCAAAGAAATCCCAAACGTAAGCAGAAACTGTTGGCCCTTTCAGATGGGGTTAAGCAGAACCACGGTGAAAAGGGTGTTAAATGAAGACTTAGGGCTTCGGGCATATCGAAGAAAAACAGGACATCGTTTGAATGCTCGTCTAATGGACCTGAGACTGAAGAGATGCCGCGCTTTGTTGAAGCGGTACGCGGGAAAAAAATATCAGGAAATTCTTTTTTCGGATGAAAAAATGTTTACCGTAGAAGAGAGCTACAACAAACAAAATGATAAGGTGTACGCACACAGTAGTGAAGAAGCGAGCAACCGTATTCCGCGTGTCCAACGAGGTCATTTTCCATCCTCGCTCATGGTATGGTTGGGAGTTTCTTATTGGGGCTTAACAGAGGTACATTTTTGTGAGAAAGGTGTAAAAACGAATGCTGTTGTGTATCAAAATACAGTCCTGACGAACCTTGTGGAACCTGTTTCTCATACCATGTTCAATAACAGGCACTGGGTATTCCAACAAGATTCGGCGCCAGCTCATAGAGCGAAGAGCACACAAGACTGGCTGGCGGCGCGTGAAATCGACTTCATCCGGCACGAAGACTGGCCCTCCTCCAGTCCAGATTTGAATCCGTTAGATTACAAGATATGGCAACACTTGGAGGAAAAGGCGTGCTCAAAGCCTCATCCCAATTTGGAGTCACTCAAGACATCCTTGATTAAGGCAGCCGCCGATATTGACATGGACCTCGTTCGTGCTGCGATAGACAACTGGCCGCGCAGATTGAAGGCTTGTATTCAAAATCACGGAGGTCATTTTGAATAAACTTTAATGTCATAAAAATCTATGTTTTGTTAAGTTCATTTTGGTCTATGAATGGTTACATAATTAATAAACTTGTTACAATTATTTTACATTAAACATGTGACAGAATTTATGACCTGACTAGGTATATATATATATATATATATATATATATATATATATATATATATATATATATATATATATATATATATATATATATATATATATATATATATATATATATATATATAATTGGAATCTCGGAATCGGCTCCAACAATTTTCATGAAATTTAGTATACGGGGGGTTTCGGGGGCGATAAATCGATCTAGCTAGGAATCGTTTCTAGAAAATGTCAAAAGGTGGCGTTTGAGTAGTCCCAATTTAAACTGAAAAATGACTCTTCCTGACATCTATCGGCGAATAATAATACTATTTTTCTTAAATTGCTTTATCGACACAACAACACTAATGCTATTCCAGCAGATGGCGTTGTTAAGTAACACGAAGTCAATGAGTGTTTGCTTTGCGGTTAGACTAAGAAAATCAATACATTCGAAGAAAAGAATATGTTGTGCCTACCCCATATAATGTGGGATAAGGGCAGGAGGAAGAAATTAATAAATCTATCGTAAATAAATACATACACTTCGCGGTACGCTTGCAGAGCTCACGGGTTTGATTCCCATCTCGCGTCTGGGTGTTTGTGTATAGTATGTATTTATTTACAAAAAAAAAGTATACATGTAGTATATTAGATATCTAGTATCCATAACACAAGCGCTCTGCTGTTTAATTTGGGACTAAATGTGTGAATTGTCCATATATATTTATATTCACGACGTATCCCTAAATCCATACTAATATTATAAATGCGAAAGTAACTCTGTCTGTCTGTCCCTCTTTCACGCCTAAACGGCTGAACGGATTTTGATGAAATTTGGTATGGTGATAGATGATAACCTAGAAATGGTCATAGGCTATAAATAATCACGCCATCGTTCTTAGGGGGTAGGCAGTAGGCAGATAACTAAATTGAGTTAGTGATTTTTTGTGCTTATCCGGTATCTATGAGAATCGGCCAACATCTATTTTTCATCCCCCTAAATGTTAGGGGTGACCCACCCCCAAAAAATTTTTTTTTAATTTTTTGACATTTTATTATTTATATGGCAGAACAACGTTTGCCGGGTCAGCTAGTTCTAAATAAATTAATTTGCAGACAAATATTTGTTACACGCCAAATGCAATTTTGCGATTATGCATAATATAAATTTTTATTAGACGAACCTGAAAAGTGTAACGGACCGAATCGGCAAAAAAGCAGCCGACACGTGTAAATAGGTATTAAAAATGCTACACTGTCAATGACTCTTTAAGCACTATTATTTATGGCTGAAATACATAATTAATTAACACTCTGAGAAATTGTATTAGTTATTTACTTGTCATTATTTTTTATATTTCATACTATATAAAATAGGCTTAGTTCAGAAATTTGCTAGGCCAAAGTCCTTCTTGAGAGTCCAAAGGCAACACACATACCCCGGCCGACCAAAGACAACACGGCCGGCTAAGCCCGCCCGGGCGGGAGGCGCACGCGAAAGCATATCCCTAGCCCGGACTCCGGGCATAAGAGGAACACTGGGGTAGTTTTTAGTGGGTAACATTTGCACGGGATTCCCAAAATACCCCGCCGCTAGTCACTTCCCAGCCCAGGCGTCGAGGCGTCAACGCGAGGTGTAATTTTTAGAGACCAACTTCTCTTCCAGACGAGCTTGCAGCTCTACCAACGACCTAGGATTGTTTTGTCGCCTATTACAACAGGCCACTCCCGGTCGCAGGGATCAGTATTCTTCCCAGTCTCGCACGGAGAAGAAACAAGGGCAGTTCTTTGCTATTTTTTGTTCTTGAGGTGCTATATGCGCAACCCCACGGCTTGCAGTTTCCCGGCTTTTTACCTTATCCTACCGCAAAGGTTGTATCTCGGCTTCGTGAAAGGTGGCCCATGTTCACCCTATTCCCAAAAAGGGTGACCGGACGGACCCGTCCAATTGCAGACCTATAGCGATAACTTCTATACTCTCAAAGGTAATAGAGCGGATTATCAACGCACCACTCTTGGGTTACCTGGAGGATTCCCAGCTGCTAAATGATCGCCAACACGGTTTTCGGCACGGTCGGTCTGCTGGGGATCTCCTGGTTTACTTAACGCACCGTTGGGCTGAAGCCGTTGAGAGCGAAGGAGAAGCCCTGGCTGTTAGCCTAGACATCGCTAAAGCCTTCGATCGGTTTTGGCATAGAACTCTTATTGCGAAGTTTCCATCTTACGGGATAACTGGTAATCTTTGCACCTGGCTATCCAGCTTTCTCGCAGTATTAAGGTCGTTGTTAAGGGTTGCTGCTCCAGTGTGAAGTCTATCAATTCTGGTGTGCCCCAGGGTTGTGTGCTGTCGCCGACGCTGTTTATTCTGCATATCAATGACATGTTATCCATATATGGCATTCCTAGCTATGCAGATAGCCTCACCTTTCATGTATGAAAGGGTTCTCAAGAACGTTCATGTTGCGTACTCTCAGGATTTGGAATGAGCTTCCGGCTGAGGTTTCCTCAGCGCGGTACGATATGGGGTTCTTCAAAAAAGGCGTTATAAAATTTCTTCGAGGCCGGCAGCGCGTTGTTAATGCATCTAATGTTGTACATGTCCATAGCCGACGGTGACCACCTGCCAGGGTGAACCGTTTGCCTGTCTGCTGAACTCTAGATATAAAAAAGGAAA
The DNA here is from genome assembly GCA_963693495.1 of Malacosoma neustria. Classification (NCBI taxonomy): domain Eukaryota; kingdom Metazoa; phylum Arthropoda; class Insecta; order Lepidoptera; family Lasiocampidae; genus Malacosoma; species Malacosoma neustria. Next base: position 9,568,335 of record OY856398.1, on the reverse strand, counting down.
AATAACACACCAGTGTTCTTCTACTGCCGGGAGGAGAGAAATCCTTTCGCGTGCGCTTTCCGCTCAGGTGAAGTTTGTGCAAGGAAGTAGGTGAAATAGAGGATTTATAAAACTAAAAATGGGGGACACGAGGAAGTTTGAATGTAGCGCGTAGCAGTGATTGAGAAGCTGAAAAGTAATAGGCTAGCCTGGGTTGGCCATATAATGCGAATAGAAGAAGAATGTCATATAACAAGGAAAATGCTAGAAATGGGTATGATGGATACAAAAAGAAGGGTAGATGAAAAAAAATAGATGTGTAAAAGATGATATAGCAAAAAAGGTGTGAACGTACAGATGACGGCTAATAGAGGAGAGTGGAAGAAGAGAACATGTTGTGCCGACCCCTCACAGTTTGGGATAACTGCAGAAAGAAGAAGAATTGCCGGACGTACTTTGTCCAGAACAAACTCTCATGATACATATATTTGGTTATCATATCACTTGCGGACTAAACCAGCCGTGTCCATTAAATATTGTAATAAAAAATAATTATAAAGTAATTTATTACAGTTATTAAAAAATAAAAGAAAAAATAAGCATAGATTTGTATTTGTTTTTTGGAAGTGAAAAAAGTCACGATAGACATCCGGTAAAAAAAAAAGAAAAATATCGACGACTTCTATGGCGGATTGGCTTTCGCGGGACGAAACTTGCGAGTTCAATTCCCGTCCCGAGTCCGAGTGTTTACAGATATGTATTTACAAAAGAATTATCATCGTAACGTCAAATTTTTCCAACTTTTTCTTCTCCACTTCGCAGTCTTCGGCATCTTTGGTGAATCATCGATACACCACATGTCACCCCATCAAGCCAGCACTTTTTGAGTCTAATCTTGCCGGGGCTCGGCGGAGGCGGCATGTTCAGGCATCTGTTCTCCACTTAAGTAGCATAAAACAAAGGTATACAAGATGTATATTAGTTGTCTAGTATCCATGAAAAAAAAAACGCTCTGCTACTTTGGAACTAGATGGCGCAGTGTCAATAATTATTACAGTATATTTATTTTATTAATACAGGTGAGCTAACTATATTTTTATCAAAAGCAGAAGATTAAGAACTTAAATATATTCTTCTCTTCGTGTATATTTCGTATGATACAATGACACATATATACCTAGTCAGGTCATAAGTATTGTCACACAGTAAAAACTTTTCTTTTAGAATGCTGGCCACAAAAAAGTTTATTGAATTAGAATTTCGAATTGTTCATGAAAATAAAAATGTATAACTTTTAGAATTTTACTCATTTTTAAATATGGAGTGGACGCTTAAAGAAGACCGTGTTGCAGTTATTGCGTTGCATCGTTGCGGTTACGCGCCAATTCAAATTTTTAACATACTGAAAAATTTGAATATTACCAAAAGATTCGTTTTATCGTACCATCAAACGATACAATGAAGACTCTAGTGTAGATGACAGGTCAAGAAGTGGTCGCCCTCGGTCTGTTAGGGCTCCAGCAGTGATAAAAGCTGTGAAGGCACGAATTCAAAGAAATCCCAAACGTAAGCAGAAACTGTTGGCCCTTCAGATGGGGTTAAGCAGAACCACGGTGAAAAGGGTGTTAAATGAAGACTTAGGGCTTCGGGCATATCGAAGAAAAACAGGACATCGTTTGAATGCTCGTCTAATGGACCTGAGACTGAAGAGATGCCGCGCTTTGTTGAAGCGGTACGCGGGAAAAAAATATCGGGAAATTCTTTTTTCGGATGAAAAAATGTTTACCGTAGAAGAGAACTACAACAAACAAAATGATAAGGTGTACGCACACAGTAGTGAAGAAGCGAGCAACCGTATTCCGCGTGTCCAACGAGGTCATTTTCCATCCTCGCTCATGGTATGGTTGGGAGTTTCTTATTGGGGCTTAACAGAGGTACATTTTTGTGAGAAAGGTGTAAAAACGAATGCTGTTGTGTATCAAAATACAGTCCTGACGAACCTTGTGGAACCTGTTTCTCATACCATGTTCAATAACAGGCACTGGGTATTCCAACAAGATTCGGCGCCAGCTCATAGAGCGAAGAGCACACAAGACTGGCTGGCGGCGCGTGAAATCGACTTCATCCGGCACGAAGACTGGCCCTCCTCCAGTCCAGATTTGAATCCGTTAGATTACAAGATATGGCAACACTTGGAGGAAAAGGCGTGCTCAAAGCCTCATCCCAATTTGGAGTCACTCAAGACATCCTGATTAAGGCAGCCGCCGATATTGACATGGACCTCGTTCGTGCTGCGATAGACAACTGGCCGCGCAGATTGAAGGCTTGTATTCAAAATCACGGAGGTCATTTTGAATAAACTTTAATGTCATAAGAATCTAGGTTTTGTTAAGTTCATTTTGGTATATGAATGGTTACATAATTAATAAACTTGTTACAATTATTTTACATTAAACATGTGACAGAATTTATGACCTGACTAGGTATTAATCATTTCTGATTGATTGATAGCAATGAGCTAAAGCTGCGACCTGGTTTATTTTAGTGACCCGGCGCCGGGTCGCGACACTAGAATCGAATGGGAAACGTCTAAAACACCTATTGGCATTGGGTGATAACAAGTATGGCAAGGGCTTTTTTGTCCTTTGAGGGAATCGAACCTAGGGATCGTACAACACGACTAACGTAGTCTGATCTAGCGGTTCTCAACTAATAAGTACACGGAGGTCATTGTAATTTGCCGTGTGGCTCCGGCCACTGAAAAGAATAGGGTCATCCCAGGTCATTCCAAGGGAGTCGTAAAAGGCGACTGATGGACTACTCCTTTGCCAGCTTGCATGCGGCAAAGGAAGTGCATCTCTCAGTTTTCCTCTAGGGGTTGGGAGGTCGGTGGGCAGTCGCTCCCGTAAAAACCAAAACCAGCCAAAAAGTAAAATGGTTAGTACAAGAAAAAAAGACTAGAATACCACATTAATCCTCTTGCGTTGGCATTGAGTGGAGAGGGAGGACAGAAGCACATCAGGCTGAAAAGACATGACATCCCCAGTCTCAGCGTCAGATTCGCCACATAAGGAGATGAGAGCTACACCACATTGATGGAAGCTCTCTCATGGGAATAAATGCCAAATAGACTAGAAGTCGGACAACAAAGTGGCTTATTGATGTAGTGGCTCATGGCAATGGACAGATTGCCATGGTGTATTAAAAAAAAGTACAAGAAAAGGTCGTTACAAATAGGGCGTCACCGCAAAACGACGCGCAGCAGCTTCGCCCGCCTTCTGTGACAAGGGCTGCCGTGCCGTAGGCGAGTACGGCTAAAGACGTTAGCCCAATCCAAACTCCGCTTCGCAACATGGAACATTGGCACGCTAACCGGACGCGCGAGGGGGGAGTTGGCCGATGTGATCTCCAGGGTGGCCGTGGCGTTCCTGCAGGAGACTCGGTGGAAGGCCAGCAGATCCCGGTTTATTGGGAATAGCTACATGCTGATCTACACAGGTGCACCTGGTGGGGAGAATGGGGTAGCTATTGTGTTCTCGGGGGAGGTTCAGGACGACATTTTGGAAGTGAAATGCTGTAGCGATCGGCTTATGGTTGTGAGGGTACTTATCGGTAGAGTGGAGTAATTTGATAAGTGTCTACGCGCCACAGGTCGGTTGTAGCGACGCCGATAAGATAGCGTTTTGGAATCTACTCGGAGAAGTGCTTCGTGGGATTCCATTGTCACATGGGGTCGTTTTGGGTGGTGATCTGAACGGTCATGTGGGGAATTTGAGCGTGTTCACGGTGGATTTGAGTATGGTAGCCACAACGTGGAAGGGGACGATATCCTCAGTACGTGTGCGGCTGCCGACCTTGCCACCGTGAACACATATTTCAAAAAGAGGCCCGAGCATCTCATCACCTACAAGAGCGGGAGGAATACTACCCAAATCGACTTCCTACTCACTAGAAGACACCACATCAGCATAGTAGCCAACTGCAAGGTCATACCCGGTGATTCTCACTGCACAACACCGTCTTCTTGTCATGGACCTCTGTGTGAAGCCATCTGCCATCGGCGACAAGTGCGCCGGTTGTGAGGGCGAACCAGTTCAAGCTTACTGGGACAAGATTCAGGCGGCTATTCTTGAGTCGGTGAGGAGGGTGCTTTGTGTGTCTAAGGGCAGTCGCAAATGTGACAAGGAGACATGGTGGTGGAACGACATAGTGCAGAGGGAGACCAGAGCAAAGAAAGCCCTCTTTAAGAAGTGGCAAGCGTCCAGAAAATCGCGACGCATACAGGTCTGCCAAGCTCGCCACTAAGAGAGCTGTAGCCAGAGCCAGACGAGACGACTTACAACTACTATACGACAAGTTGGAATCGTCTGAGGGGCAGAAGCTCATCTATAAGTTGGCACGCTCCAGGGTTAAGGCGGCACAGGATATTTCCCAGTGACGCTTCGTAACTTGCCCTGTGAGCAACCTGCTATGCGAGGATCTCGCGGTGAAGGAGAGATGGTGCTAATATTTTCACGAGCTGCTGAATAAGCAGCACAAAGAGGTACAGCCGCCTGATCTCCCTCCGAATCAAGGACTAGTGCCACCGATAACGCCTGCAGAAGTCCAGAATTCGCCACATGAAGAATCGGAAAGCTGTCGGTACCGATGGAGTCTCCATCGAAGCCTGAAAGGCGATGGGCTCTCGTGCTGTGGGCATCTTACCCCACCTTTTAAACCAAATACGCCTCCACCAGTATAATTCTGAGCCAATGAAGACTGAGTATCATTACTCCAGTCTTCAAAGGCAAGTCAGTGTCAGTGCATGAGTGCGGTAACTACCGCGGTATTAAGGTCATGTCCCACACCATGAAGCTCCTCGAGAGGGTTATCAACTCTCAGATCCGACAGGAGTGTACTGTCTCGGAGTGTCAATATGCCCTGGTCACGGGACCATGGACCCTATTTTTGCCCTAAGGACGGAGAAATACAGGACAAAGAATACGCCTCTGCATTGCCTGTTTCTGTACATGCAGGTTAGGTTAGGTTTTCGTCACATAGTCAATTTATCATCTATAGAAAAACTCGCGCTTTTTAACACGCTTTTATTAGATTCACCTGTATGTTTGTTTTGTAACCCGACTCCTTTGAACTCTATTCTGACCCACTTCAGACAGGTTTCATTTAAACGTTGTAGATTTATCAAGGACAGATGAGAATACAATAATACGATAAGAATATCTCATTTCAGATTGCCAGGATATAAAAAATGGTGACGTGTTATTGATTATCGTGTATTTTTATTCGTGCAGGGGCGGAGAAAGAATACTAACCTCTGTGGCCGGGGTCGGCCTGTCGTAAAAGGCGACATAACAACCCACCCTAGCTAAGTGGTAGGGCCTCAAGCCCGTCTGCATGGCGACCACCTTTGGTCTTAAGTATGCTTCCATAATAACCTTGTGTTGTGTTCCGGCATTAGTGACCAAAGTTCCTGTACCTTTATGGGACAGTAGCGTGTTCGCGATGCCACTGGCATTGCAAATACCCATAGGCGACGTTAACTGCTAAATTCTAAGCGGGCCGTCAGCCTGTCTGCTGTCCTACAGCATTAAAAAAAAATTATGGCTGATAAAATTTTAAAAGTAAATTTTTCGGGCTATATTCTCGTTTAATTTTTACCTGTAACTATAAGCGCTTTATTAATAAAGACAAATATGAGCAATTTTTTTTTAACTATGTCTGCAATAAAATATTCAAAACCGTATTTATGAATTACTATGAGAAAAATCACACCAAGGGCCACCGGATGGGTAAAAATTACAAAAATAGGTTGTGTGGTTTTTTCCGAAGGTGGAATAATGCCCTTACGCAGGCTTATGTGGGACTCTTAGCAGGTATCGCGCCGTATATGGCGACGCATGTTGGATAACCACTAAAAAACCACCCGCTACCGCCACACCCCGAACAGCGTAAGATCGCAGTATATTGGGACCTTACTGACCAAGGAGAAGTTCCCCAAGTATCCGAGATAGTTCTCCTACCCGCGTAGAGTGGGTGGACGCGCAGAGCCCTGACGCACCTCAGCTCCAAGGCCAAGATGCAGGCAGTTTTACCTAAGTCCTAGGAAGCCAACTGCAGCCTCGCAGGTGACGTGGTTTGGATACGTTTCGTTAGTTAATTAGGGTTACCAACCGTCCTGTTTTCCCAGGACATGTCCTAGTTTTGGATGTCCTGGATAGTTTTTAAGCAGCGTCCTGTGCTTTTTAATATTCAAATACTTGTTATTAAACAATACTTGTTATAATAATCCAAATAATTTTAATATTGAAAAATATGATTACTGTCATTACATTATTTAGTTAATAATTATTTCATATACTCTTATTTCGGCATAGCGATGAAGGGAGATAACAGCCTAGAAAAGCTGATTGTATGCGATTCAAATAAGAATAGGAACGTCAATGACCTCTATCTGTCAAATGTCACTAGAAAAGCACGGTTTGGAACGAAACCTTATTTGCGTATCAATATTGGTGAGTGGAATTGAAGTCATAGATACAGGTAACATACCTAATTTTATTTTAAACAACAGTTAGTAGAATAAATATTAAAAACCTACGCTATGACGTCACAACATGGCGCAGTCAATCCTATTCTTATCTGAAACGCATTATAGTTCGAAACACGGAGGGCAAACGAGCCCTCGGACTGTCCCCAACCAGAGACGGCACCGATATACCGGATAGGCACCGATAGAGGTGCACCACAGTACCGATGTCCACAATGATGACCCCGATCTCCAGCCATGAGAGATCGACCGCAAAGAGACACTCATTCAAAAAATACTTTTATTATTGAAGAATATGATTATTATCATAACTGTAAGATTTCGTTTTTTTTTTAATCAATCGCAATCCTATCTAGTAGTATATTTTATCTTGTATCCATAAAACAAGCGCTATGCTGCTTAATTTGGTTCTAGATGTAGCTGTGAATAACGGTACATTTATTCGAAAGCGTATATATGTAAAGTTAGTATTAGAAACTCTACATGGAACTAATTTCTTTTTAAAATTGACCATCTTTTTCACTTCGAATATAAGAAATTCATTTATTCGTATTAATGGAAGTTTCTAAATGTATTGAATATTTAAATTCAGATTAATAATAATTAGGCCTTCGGCCGTGTTGGGGTCCGGTCGAGATTTATACTTAACTTGCAAATATCTCGTTCAACAGGGTTTCAAATGCGATTTCTCTATTTTAAACGGCATGTTAATAGCACCTGTCTAGTTCTTTGAAATTAATCGTTTTTTTTTGCTTGCATCGTATTATTTAGACTAGCTGACCCGGCAAACGTTATTGTTCTGCCATATAAATAAAAAAAAATTAGCCTATGTCCTTCTGCAAGGTACAATCTATCTTTATACCGAAATTCATCGAAATTATTTATTATTTTCATATTTTAAATAAGTAATTGAATAAATATTTGACATTATTATTAATAGAATCTTTGGCATGCGAAAAATTAATGATATTTAATCCAACTGATTTGATATCCAATAATGGAGAAACATGTGCTATATGCATTGTGAATGTTTCATACGAATAAATATGATTTGATTTGGTTCAGCTGTGTGGAAGCGTTTGTACGAGCACAGTATATCTACTAGCCGCGCTTGACAAGGTGGATAGCCGTAATATCAGTATGCACGTTTGCTCATGTTTTCCTTCACGTGGCAATTTTTTTTATAGCTCGAGATCAGCAGACAGGCAAATGGCCTACCCTGGCAGGTGGTCATCGTCGCTTATGAACGTTTGCAACACCAGAGGTGTAATGCCAACGCGCTGCCGGCCTCGAAGAAATTTTATTACGCCTTTTTTGAAAACCTCATCCAGAAGCTCATTCCAAATCCTGAGTACGCAACATGAACGTTCTTGAGGACCGTTTCGTACAAGTAGAGGCTCCAAGAAATGGGGATGAACACCAAGCCGATGGCGGGCAGTGCGGTGGTAGAAAGTCGACGAGGGCACCATTCCTCACGTCAAAGTTCCTCACGGGGAGTGTCCGTTGTACAGACAGAATACGCAGAGATGCAAAATCTCTCCGAAGTCCAAGCGTGTCTAAACCGTCTGTGAGTGTGGGATCGTCGACAACACGAACTGCGCGCCATTGGATGGAGTCTAAGGGATTGAGCTGACAGAGGGTTGTTTTCAGCTTAAATTATGATAAAATATGTGTAATTTTAAAAAGGGAGTCATAAAATTTCTTCACTGACGGCAGCGTGTTGGCGGTGCCCCTGGCTTCGTAGACATCCATAGGCGACGGTAACTGCTTATTATTTAGTAGCCTGGCAGCCTGTCTGGTGCTCTACATCAATTAAAAAATACGTACATTAGGCGACAAAAAGCGCTTAGGCAGAAGCGATGCATGCCATCGAGTGATTCGAAGCCAAGACCTCTAAATTGGTCTCTGAGCTGCCATATTCTCCCATTCGAACCCTTATTCTAGGAACGAAATCGGCAAAGCCTCGCCTGTACTCCAATAAGACTTGCAGACATCATCAAATATATTTGTGGGGCCTCCTACAAGCTATGATTGCGTATTTATTTAATTTCACATTAAATAAGCCGTCAACAACGCAATCAAGTTTAAAGTATACCAAATGACATATAACTGTATGTTGACCATAGAGCATTTAGGTTATGGGAGAGGGAAATATTTTCATAGATAACAGTCCATAATGGGCTACTACTGGCAGCAAAATCTTAAGCATATTCTGACTACTGACTAGTAAGTGCAGGGTCGGAATAAGAATCGTAACCCCTGCGGCCGGGGTCGGCCTGTCGTAAAAGGCGACAACACAACCCTAGTTACGTGATAGGGCCACAAGCCCGTCTGGATGGCAACCACCCCTGCTGTATAAGTATGCTGCCATAATAACCTTGTGTTGTGTTCCGGCATTAGTGATCCAGGTTCCTCTACCCCTATGAGACATCAGCGTACTCGCGGTGCCCCTAGCGTCGCAAGCATCCATAGGCGACGGTAACTACTGGTATATTATACATAAACACCCACACGCGGGACGAGAATAGAAATCTTGACCGCCGCAAGCGTACCGAAGTGTCTTAGGTGTTACGCCACGGAGGTTGTCAAAAATTAGCGACTCCGGTTTAATAATACTTAAAGTTAACACCGGTCTGAAAATGTTAAAATAACCAGTTCGTGAGTGGATTTTTTAAATTAGCATTTGTGCTTATTTGGAAGTTTTACAGAAAAAAAAAATAGAAACACGAATCGAAGTCTTACCGCGATTTTTATTTAATATGCATAGAATATATACATAACCATCGGCTAAGATTGCAACCATAGACAATTATTATTAAAAAGGTAGAATTTGAAATCGGCTACGCGGGTATATTTTGTTTTTTACCACGCTTTCATTAACTTGCCTTCTACATGTATGTATCTATGTATATACATAAATACCTAAATAACAGAATTTCCAGACTCGATTTTTATCCACTTTAAACGATAAAAATATTCAAAATTTTGCGCACTTGTCAAGACCTGATGACAATACACGAATTTAATAATTTTGTCCCACATTCCTTATCAGGATCATTAGTATTAACGCTTTCTTTTCCTTTTGCCGAAACGCCATCTGGCGTTTAATTACTTTTTAGAGAATTTGTAACCTAAATTTACTCAGTGATTTGAACGTGCGTAGACTTAAGTTTCGATGGCATTTTACAAACAATAGTGGTTTTTTGTGATGTTATTTTTATTTAGCCAATGTAATAATTGTGAATTTGATAAAGATTAAACGCATTAATAAAACTTCCGAAAGATGGCGTTAAATTAATACAAAAACATTACCGATTGGGAATTCACAAAAAATAAATTATATTTCATTAACTATACAATAAAGCCCACGCTTTTTAGAACAGTGACATTAATTTCCTCGTCAGTAATTTTATTCTTCTTAAGAATTATTTTTTACTTTCTAGTTCGATTATTTATAAAAGCATGTTTTTAGTTTTTGAAAACTAAAATGTTTTCGATTTATGTACTTTTTTCTGTTATTCGACCAGCGAAGCGGGCGGGAACGGCTAATCTATACAAGTAAATAAAATTGAAGTGTCTGTTTGTAATATTAAAATAACCGTTTCTTACTAAGTGCATTCGGACGTATACAAGGTACATATATCAAAACAATTTTTTTTACAATTTTTGCCTGTCTGTCTGTTTGTTCCGGCTAATCTTTGAAATGGCTGGACCGATTTTGACGGGACTTTCAATGGTAGATAGCTGATGTAGCAAGAAGTAACTTAGGCTACTTTGATTTTAGAAAAACAAAATAGTTTTAGTTAAAAATTATCATTTTCGGAAATTTTATTATCCAGTTCAAGTTGACTTCAGATATTTTATATTATCAATCATATGAAATAGGGTTTAGCTTAGGCTGGAATTTGTAGGTTCGAACGCACGTATTCCAGAGGCACATGGCATAACAGTTGCATTCGATAACACTGACTGTTTGCATATTTCATTTATTTATGGGTGATTCTCTGTAACCTCGTAATCGGCTGTCCCGACCGTTTTTATCAAAAAGTAATTTAATTATTTAAAAAATAATCACTCCTAATGAAACTTTAACCCCGAAACTTTACGGGCCCATTGTTTTTAGAACCACAGATATTTTAATTTTTTTTCTAGACGTGATAGAAGTTCCAGAAATACAGTCCCCTGGCTGTCCCCATCACTGTAATTCCCGCCTAGAAACGAGATTTACGAAGAAATAATTGAAACTACATACATTTGGCAGTTAATATAATAAGAAAAATAATAAAATTAATATATTTTCGTAAAACAAGGTCTCATTATGAATTTTATTATATTAGTAAACATTTGTAAACTTTGTCCCTAGAATTTCCATACAGTCCCCTGCCAAAAATTTAAATCTATAATAAAAGAAACTGTGATATTTACAAACGTTTTTTTAAAGAGAAACGAAACGCAATTATTTTGAAGTTAGCAATCTTGCTGAATGCGGTGATGAGACGCCATTTAGTTAAGTGTCAGAGCGTCATTTGTGAGGTGAACACGCGTTTGGTCCGCTACCACACACAGTCCTCTGGTAAGTAATAATTTTTATATGTTAATTACTTTAATTATCGCTATATAGTTTATTGTTTTATTATTTATGTCTAAATTGATCGGTAGGTTCTTAAAAAAACTATTTTACATCGTTTTGTAAATATTGTGTAATCTAACCTAAATACACAGTCCCCTGGCAACAGTCCTCTGCCTAATAATGCAGTAGGGGACTGTTTTACACAACAGGGGACTGTGTTTTTGTGTATTGTTTGTGTAAATTTATTCGCTAGTCTGTTTTATTAATGTAAGAATCATCAAAGTATCATTGCTTTGCATTATTATTTTACACAGGCCGATCGAACACACATGATATGGCTCCTAAAAATAAAAAGTTATCCCGAGAGGAATTGCTACAGAAAAAGAGAGAAGCAGAGCGACTACGATAAGAAAGAAGAAAAAATAACCCTGAAAAGAAAGAACAAATGAGAGAAAGGGAAAAGTTGAAGTACCAAAAGAAGAAAGAAAAAGGTTTGCGAAAATTAGTAAAGAACATGACACCTCGTGAGCACAGAGCTGCATTAAAGAAGTGAAAAAAACATTGTACTAAGACTGAAAAGCGTCACTAATTTCTCCGCTTACAAGAGCCACCACTCCAGTTCCATTTCAAATATCTCCAGCTCCAAGCCCAGCAGTCTCCAGTACTAGTCTACAGCAAAGAAAAAAGAAGCGACAAAGCGACGAAAGAAGTTTAACCGAGAAAGAAATGAAAGGATCGCACTTTTAGAGAAAAAAACTTGAGAAGTACAAAAAAATATTAGCGAGATTTAATAGTAAAAACAAAAAGATCGTTGAAGATACACCTAAGACAAAGACTTTGAAAATGTTAGAGGAGCCTGATCAAAGAAAAAGAGTAGTCAAGAAAGCGTTGTTCGGCGACATCATTAGAAAGCAGTTGAAAGAAAATTAGTCTACATTGAAATGTACCATCATCATTATCATCTCAGCGTATAGTCATCATCATCATCTCAGCGTATAGTATCCCGGTTGTCACCCAAACTTCCGTTTCGGCGGCCGGGTCCACTTTCCGACTTTTTCTACTCCACTTCGCACGGTCTTCAGCATCCCTGGTAGTGAGCCCATTAGCACGCATATCACCCTTTACGATATCAAGCCAGCACTTTTTGGGTCTACCCCTCCTGCCGGGGCCCGGCGGAGGCGGCATAGCTAGACATTTGTTTCCCACGTAAGCATCCGGTTGCCGTAAAACGTGGCCATACCAACGGAGCCGACACTTGTAATTTATCCGCAATGTCACGGACATGAAGACTGCCACGAATGCGGGAGTTCCTTACGTGGTCCTTCCGCGTCACTCCACACACCCACTGCTGCATACTCATCTCCACAGCATACTCATCTCCGTGTCACGCAGTTAGAATACTGCATAAAGCATTTAATGATTAATATTATTAATAAGTTTTAATTAATATTATTAATGTTTATCTCAGTGAGTACAAAATGTTTCTAGCACTTATGGTTAATTTTTGTTATGAATGAATAAACTCTAATAATTATATTAATAAAATAATACATATTTCATTTAATGATTAATATTATAATAATAAGACTTTATGTTGATCTCAGTGAGTTCAAAATGTTTCTAGCACTTAGAGTTAAATTTTTGATATGAATGTTTAAAGAAAGTTATATTTTGTGTTCATTTTTTATAAAGAAACTTTGTTTTAATTAATGCGAAAATATGTCATAAAAAGAATAAATGTTTGATTAATTTTAAATGATTTTTTTTTTCAAGTACAACAGTCCTCTGTCTCACTTAACAGCACCCTATCACGTTCAAAACAGTCCCCTGATGCCTCAAACAGTCCCCTGTCATGATTTTTTGAAAAATTGCTAATAACTCGGAAAATATGTATAAATTCAGTGGGCCTCCTTATTTAACTAAAATAATAGTTAATTTCCTTCTAGGATACAGTTTTTTGGCAAATGGCAAAAATAATTGCCAGGACAGCATTTGTATGGGACTTGTACGAGCTTACAGAGAAATACCCTTATATTTTAGGGTTTATAGGGTTTGTAATCTAAAATAAACCATAAGATATATCTAAAAAATGCTGCCCAAAGTCACTATTTCACGCGGACGGAGTCGCGGGCACAGCTATTTATAATAAAATTATAAATAATATTTTTGTGTTGCACTAGGAAATCATCTTAGAGGTCACGAGCTCGAATCCTAAGAAAGATTTAATAAAAATAAAAATAAGAAAATTCATGCACTAAAGGATGAAGTTTATATTATTCTTTTAATTTTAAAGTTTAACATTAGATGTAAACCTGTATCGCAGATAGGTAAACCTCTTTACTCTAACTAGAACAAATTATTTCGTTTCATAAAAATCTTCATATGTACACGACTATACAGGTTCAACAACCTAGCTAATGAGCTGGCCGTAATATGCTCTTTTTTATAAATAAATAAATAGATTTTAATTTTTTGGTTTGAATATTGTCAGTTATTTCTTCTTTTTCATGTAACAAATGGCTATAAACATTTTATATTTACAATAATTAAACATTAATTTCTTTTATATTGGGTCTTTATTTATACTTATTTAAAGGTATGATTTGGAATTACGCTGCACGCAGCAGTGCTGCCGCGGCACTACCGGTCCCCATACAAACTTTATCGCGCAGCAGTGCTGCCGCTGCATTGCTGCCTAGCTCGGAATGTACTCTCATATAAGCTTAAAGAGATTGTATGGGGACCGGTAGTGTCGCGGCAGCACTGCTGCGTGCAGCGTAATTCCAAATCATACCTTAAAAATCATATTGGACAAAAACAGATTTAAAAAAATTGTGCTTTAATACCGTAAGATCTGTCTGACACTACGAATCTCATGTGAGTTCATGCCCTTTCCTACCCACTCCTCACCTTTCCTCGCATACCTAAGGCGCGGTACAGCGGTAGTGGTCAGACTATAACTAGGATTTTTAATATTTCACCTCACTAACTCAAAATTAGTTGAAAAAAATCTACAAGCCGAATGTTTCCTTTCAAAATTCGCTCAAGTCGAAATCTTCCATAAGTCGGAGGCTCTAAACTCGATATTTTGGTGTCTCCCTTCAAATTCGACTTACTTTTCCCTAAAAACGAGTGCCTAGAGCGTGTCAGAGTTGGCACTCGCATTCGAATCGTGTGGGGAACGAGTGCATCACTGTTCCATCTGTCGTATTTTTCACTCCAACAGTCAAATTGCTCTAAGCTTATTACTGTTTACATAATATTAGTTTTCTTTTTGGCAAAGTTTAGTTTTAAATGTTAATACTAAATGTCAAATGATTATCCGGTTCACTTATTGTAGTTATAGGTATGGGTTTCGTGTTATTTAAATGGTCGCGGAATAAATATCTTTAGCTTGCATCCGCTAGAAATAAAAATATGTCTACTGTTAGAAAACCTCTGCGGCTGGGGTCAGCCTGTCGTAAAAGGCGACAAAACGACCCTACCTAGGTGGTAGAGCTTCAAAAGCCCGTCTAGATAGCAACTATAACTAGTTTTTAAATATGTCGCCATAATAACCTTGTTGTTGTCAGAAGACTGGTATTAGTTGATCGCAGTGTCTCTAGACCTTTTTTTTATTGCTGTAGGATAGCAGACAGGCTGACGGCCCGCTTAGAATTTAGCAGTTACCTTCGCCTATGGGTGTTTGCAACGCCAGTGGCATCGCGAACACGCTGCTGTCCCATCAGGGTACAGGGACTGGGGTCACTAATGTCGGAACACAACACAAGGTTATTATGGCGGCATATTTAAGACCAAAGGTGGTCGCAATCCAGACGGGTTTTGAGGCCCTACCACGTAGCTAGGAAATAGGTCAGGAGGCAATCAAATTTAGCAATGGCGCATACAGGCAACCGCGGGCTTGACAGGGCACGCCTTAATCACATTAAGAACAACTGGTTGATGACCTGATACCATGCATCTTCGAATGTATTCTTGTCTACCCACGTATATGTTAAGTTTATTATTAATTCAGGCATTTACATAATTTACCAGATGTCCAGTGAACCGATTTTGATAGTATAACTGATACATGGATATTATCTTTTAGATAACAACTTAAATTATTAGCTATAAATAATTTATTACATATAAAAATACGTTTGATCTTAGTACATATGTTCGAAACCCGCTAATCTAGCTCCGAAGGCGTGGCGGGGTAGTGTGTGACTCCCGTGCAATGCTCGCGTTCATCCGCGCAGTTAACAAGGGAACGCACGACGCTGGTATACCCATTAACAGCCGGGAGGAGGGAATGTTGACAGCTACTCTTGGTCTACTTGGACCAACCACTCCTGTGTGTCAGCCAGGGTATATGCAGCTTACCCCGGCTGCCTCTGTGTTCCGCACGCTCTCTTTACCTAGCTTCCTATGAGTACAGGCCGCGTGACCAAGGTCTACGGCGACTGGAGGTTGTCCACTACCCTCCGCCAGCTCTGGTGGGAAGGGTCGTCACTGCTGCGTTCCCTTTTCCACTTCGCCGCCTAGCAGACATGACTGCCTCTCAAAAGGCGGCGGAGACCTAGAACCGTTAGCTCCTGATCATGACACAGATGCGGCCGACCATATAAGGCTACAGAATGATTAGGAAAAAACCAGGAATTTTAAGATACTTTTAAATTATATCTCTTATAAATTATCCATGGTAAACATTTAAGATGTAAAATGCAAATTAATTATAATTTTTTATCTTTGATATATCATTAGAAGTTTTAAGATTAAACTAAATAAATTATGGTTTTGATATTCAAATGTAAATGTTTGGTTGTGTATTTGTCATGAACCACCTGGAATCTAGCATCTGTTGAGATTGAATATAAGATTTTGACCAATGACTAATATGACTGACATCCTATATCTATCATACCTATACCTTAAGTGTAATAAAAAGTGACAATCACCTCATTTAATAACCCAACAATGAACAGATTGTTAGGTATTACTAAAATAGTTCCTCATAGAACAGGCTATGAGATATATCACTTATCTGATATTGTGGATGCATACATGAGTTATCACCAATGTAGTGCTAATAAACTCTCAATATGTTTTTTTATTGCTGTAGGACAGTAGACAGGCTGACGGCCCACTTAGAATTTAGCTGTTACCGACACCATTGGGTGTTTGCAACGCTAGTGGCATCATTAACATGCTGCTGTCCCATAACAATTCAGAAACTTGGATCACTAATGCCGGAACATAACAAAAAGTTATATGGTGGCATAAAGGTCGTCACAATTGAGACGGGCTTGGGGCCCTACTATGTAGCTAGGGTGGGTTTTGTCGCCTTTTACGAGATGCTGACCCCGGCCACAGAGGTCAGTAGTCTTTCTCTGCCCCTGCATGGATAATTCCATGAAGTGTAAAAGTAGGGTACTGTAGCAAAATGGCATAAATATTTCAGCCTAGTAACAGTAGTCTAACACTAATTAATTATAGATTGTCAGTATTATTAAGATGTATAAAAATGTTTAATAGTTGCAGTTCTGCAGCCAGTCAGTCATCATATCAGTCAAACTGATAGCAAGTGCTCATGGTAGTCTATGGAGATTCAACACGGCCCTGTCAATTCTCAAATAAATTTTATAATACCTTTTTTTTTAAAACTCACTATATTGCAATGGAAAAAATTCAGGCATTCCAAATATAAAATATAAACACAAATAGAAAGTATGGCGATTAAACCTGATAGGGATAATATTCAACAATAAACCCCAGTCTGATGATAAGCTTGGAAGAGATTTTAGGTATTAAAATATCTTTCTGTCAGGGTTATGTGCCTTGCAAGTAAGCTAAGCAAATTTGAGGGTGAAAGTTCTCACATTTTATTTTTGGGTTGAGTAATATTGCTGCTGCAAAGTTAAAAAGTCTTGTTCTCCTAGCTTAAGACTGGCTCAAATTGATTGAACTTATTTTTGCTATTACAGCAAACTCATGTTGTTTATATGATCCTCAAGAGTATAAACACAATTCATTTTTTTCTTATTTAATTAATATTCCTTGTTTAATAAATAAATTATCCAAGACAGGTTAGTGAAAAATGTTAATAAAGCTATTTCATTTTAATGATCAAATTCCATCATTCTAAAATAAAAAAAGCCGTTAATGTAGGCTATTAAAATCAATAAAACATCATTTATATACATATTTAAAACCTTATCAGTTTAATCTAACTAAATAAATATTTATATCAAGTAGGAATATTTAAAATAATTGGCAATAAAATATTGATTTGTATTTTAAATCCAGAACGAGGAAGTCTATGCAGTTTTAATTAATTTATATGAAAAAATGTAAATAGATAAAGATTAAAAAAAAAGTAAACAAAACTCACCTGTATTTATTTTTTCACTACAGCATTCACAAATTAATTAACCAGAACTGATTATGGCATATAATAATATGAGATAATCGGTGCCAGTTTGTTTTATCTCGCGGTTTAGCGCCAATCAAAGGTTTAAAATGCGAAAATCGTATAGATAACAAAACGATAACATTGTTTTATTTTTTAAAACCAGCGACGAATACTAATGTATGCGGCCGACGAGTGAATAGTAATAAAATTATACACGGCATAGCGTCAAATTACGCGTCTCCCGCTTTTAGTTAAAAGGTTAACAGGCAATTGACTAGGTACGGCTTTTTTTAATCATTTAAAAATAAGAGCATACATTATATCGCTACTTACCGTTGCTAACGTAGCGTATTCCACCGTTCTATAACTGCGTGGGCTCTCATTTTCATCACGTTCACGTAACACCACTTTTTAACTTTATATTTTGGTATCAATTTGCAAGGAGGTATAAAAAATCATAGGCTGATAGCTGTTGTTACATTACAACTGTCAAATCTGAACTTCAACTCGAGCACTTGTGCCAAATGCCATAGACAAGGTTAATGTTTTATTTATAGAAATAGATCCAGCTACTCAACAAAAGATGGCGATACCAGTATTTCATAAAACATCATTTTTAAATGAAATTTAAATTGATGAAAAGTTAAAGACTAACTTTTAATTTTTTAATCTCTTATAGCTTTTGTATTTTGCTTTTCTATTATTATTTTTATGTCGATGACACCCGATATTTTTAGTATCAGGTAGGTTCGTAGACAGAGCAGGTACCTTGCAGAGAACCTACGAACTGCGCGATCTGGAGGTGGTTGGTACACAAGTTTGTATATTTGGGATCACAGATCAGAGACGACAGTGATGGTGAGCAGGAAGTAGTAAGGCGATCTCAAATGTCAAAAGCGGCAGTTAAGAGATTGGAGCGAATATGGCGGAATTAGCATTAGCCGAAACACTAAAAGGAAGTTAATGCTCATATTTTCGATCTTCACGTACGCGTCTGAAACTTGGACTCTAAAAGCTCGTGTGCGATCAAGGATTGATGCGTTCGAAATGTGGTACTGGTGCCGTATGCTGGGAATCCCCTGGACAGGACGCCGCACAAACGAGTCAATCCTCAAGCAACTGAACGTAGAAACCAGACTCTCGGCAATATACTCATAGTCAGGCAATACTCAGACAGTCTTGAGAGACTGATTATTACCGGCTGTGTCGAGGAGAAGAGGGGCAGAGGGCGCGCTTCTATAAGTTGGACACACACGATTCAGGACGCTACGGGAGCCACCCTTTAAACCGACATCCGGATGGCGCAAGACAGAAGTGTCTGGAGGGAGCTGGTGGCGAGGACTATGCACCACAGTCACGTCCCTCAATAATGAGGTTACGACAGAGAAGAAAAGTTCTTTGAGCCTGCGGACCTGGCATGTCCAGCCAGCGACAGTAACTGGTATAATCCGGCAGCCACCCAGAGAAATATATAGAGACTGCACGAATTTTTTAGCTTTCTCTTTGAAATCATCTCCCTATGAGAGAACATTCGAGTATTGTGTTGCTCTTTGTACTCCCTCCATTCCAGTAAAAAAAGTTAAGGTGGAATCTTAGAATTGATGACATTGCCCAGTTAATAAGCCCTCTACTTTTGGCTGTATGCTCTGAGGAGTTGAAGAGGAAAAATGTTTTATTAGCTAATAATGTCATACAAGAGACATCTTTCGTAAAACTTTAAAAGTACCTAGTCAGGTCATAAGTATTGTCACACAGTAAAAACTTTTCTTTTAGAATGCTGGCCACAAAAAAGTTTATTGAATTAGAATTTCGAATTGTTCATGAAAATAAAAATGTATAACTTTTAGAATTTTACTCATTTTTAAATATGGAGTGGACGCTTAAAGAAGACCGTGTTGCAGTTATTGCATTGCATCGTTGCGGTTACGCGCCAATTCAAATTTTTAACATACTGAAAAATTTGAATATAACCAAAAGATACGATAAACGAGTACCATCAAACGATACAATGAAGACCCTAGTGTAGATGACAGGTCAAGAAGTGGTCGCCCTCGGTCTGTTAGGACTCCAGCAGTGATAAAAGCTGTGAAGGCACGAATTCAAAGAAATCCCAAACGTAAGCAGAAACTGTTGGCCCTTCAGATGGGGTTAAGCAGAACCACGGTGAAAAGGGTGTTAAATGAAGACTTAGGGCTTCGGGCATATCGAAGAAAAACAGGACATCGTTTGAATGCTCGTCTAATGGACCTGAGACTGAAGAGATGCCGCGCTTTGTTGAAGCGGTACGCGGGAAAAAAATATCGGGAAATTCTTTTTTCGGATGAAAAAATGTTTACCGTAGAAGAGAGCTACAACAAACAAAATGATAAGGTGTACGCACACAGTAGTGAAGAAGCGAGCAACCGTATTCCGCGTGTCCAACGAGGTCATTTTCCATCCTCGCTCATGGTATGGTTGGGAGTTTCTTATTGGGGCTTAACAGAGGTACATTTTTGTGAGAAAGGTGTAAAAACGAATGCTGTTGTGTATCAAAATACAGTCCTGACGAACCTTGTGGAACCTGTTTCTCATACCATGTTCAATAACAGGCACTGGGTATTCCAACAAGATTCGGCGCCAGCTCATAGAGCGAAGAGCACACAAGACTGGCTGGCTTAGATTACAAGATATGGCAACACTTGGAGGAAAAGGCGTGCTCAAAGCCTCATCCCAATTTGGAGTCACTCAAGACATCCTTGATTAAGGCAGCCGCCGATATTGATATGGACCTCGTTCGTGCTGCGACAGACAACTGGCCGCGCAGATTGAAGGCTTGTATTCAAAATCACGGAGGTCATTTTTAATAAACTTTAATGTCATAAGAATCTATGTTTTGTTAAGTTCATTTTGGTATATGAATGGTTACATAATTAATAAACTTGTTACAATTATTTTACATTAAACATGTGACAGAATTTATGACCTGACTAGGTATATATGTATAGATAACTCTATATTGTACAAATCAAAAAAATACGTTAGTTTTGTCGCCTTTTACGACAGGCCGACCCCGGCCGCAGGGGTTAGGATTCTTACTCCGCCCCTGCACGGAGAGAAATTAGTAGTGTAATTGTAAAGTAATTTTTGGGTGCAATAAAGTACTTTAATAACTTTCATCGATAGTAGTAGTGAGTCGAAAAAGGCTGTAATAATGATTATATCGCTGTTGTATATTCAATCGCCAAACTCTGTGTTCTATGCTAAACGGACATCGATACCATCATTATTGTCTTGCTAGAGGAACAATTACAAAATGGAAACCGAACACTGAAATGTTTGGAGAGGACTTAATGTAACATTATTTATTACTAAGGAACAGTAGTAAGGATTAGCGTTCATTTGAAAAAGCGTCGTGAAGTTTGCGACGCTAAGAGATCACTAATACGATACGTGGTACCTGCACCACATATACAGGATGCGGACAACACAAGGTTATTATGGCAGCATGCTTATAGAACAGGGGCGATTGCGAAGCCATCAGTATTCTAAGTGCCGTCTTACGCATATTCTGCTCTTGTTAACCAAAATAATGCAATGTAATATTAATGCTTCATTTCTAGCGTTCGGCTTGCGTGCGCCCTTCCACCCACACCCCTTGATCCCCCGGTTAAAGATGGCCCTGAGTATTCTAACACCGCCCCTACGCGGAGAATGAGAATTTGCAGCGGCTTCCGCACTACATTTTGCAGTAGTAACAAAGCAAAGCAAAGTTATAATCCCTGCAGGGGCGGAGAAAGAATACTAACCTCTGCGGTCGGGGTCGGCCTGTTGTAAAATCAGACAAAACAACCAACCCTAGCTACGTCGTAGGACCCCAAGCCCGTCTGGATGGCGACCACCTTTGGTCTTAAGTATGCCCCCTTAATAACCTTGTGTTGTATTCCGGCATTAGTGACCCAAGTTCACTTTCAGTTCAGTTCACACCCTTATGGGACAGCAGCGTGTTCGCGATACCACTGACGTCGGAAACACCCAAAGGCGTCGGTAACTGCTAAATTCTAAGTGGCCTGTCTGCTGTCCTATAGCAATAAAAAAAAGTATTCTTTTATTTTAAAAATTTATTTGAAATGTTACCGCTAGAAAAGGCTCTTTATTTGTATCTTAGTATTAATGCTTATCAAAATAAATTACTTCATATTTAAGACGGCTCAAAACCTTTTTAAAACTTTTTGAATTATTTAATTCGGACATTCCATTCAAAATACATCACGAGCCTCATGCGCCTAAAGAAGTTTCACTTCAAAAAGTCCAAATAACCCTAGCTACGTGGTAGGGCCCCAAAACCCATCTGGCAACCACTTTTCTCTTCTTTATCGTCCCCTCACTGCCGAGGGTCACGACCACATGTGATTTTCCTCCATAGTGTTCGGTCATGGGTGGCATAGACCGCGTGGCTACGCGTGGCCGTGTGACTACCACCAATCATTTTCTTTATTAGATCTGACCATCTGTCTGATGTTCTATCCATGGTGCGCTTGCCTTCAATGAGACCCAAAATTATGAGCTTCTCTGATTCATGTCTGGGAGACCACATGATGTGTCCGAAGAAGCTCATAACACGTTCTTGGCAGATGGCAGATAGCCTTTTTTGAATGTTTAGCTCTATTAAAATTGACTCGTTAGTTCTCATGGCATTCCATGGTATTCAAAACGTCTTCCGCCATTTCAAGGGCATCGATGGAAATGGAAAAGACCAGTGCCCGCATCAAGCGCACTTAGGTTCTATAGCGAATGCTGCGGTTTTTCCAGATTTTCTCGACGTTGGCCATCGCACTTTTAGTCATACCGGATTTTCGGTGTATTACTCCCGTGCAGTTACCCTAGGATGTTATTACAACATCCATGACTCCTTGCTAATCCATTCTTCATTTTTAGGACCTGATTTGTAATATATCTGTGCTTTGTTTATACGTTTCCAGTATAACCTTCTTCAGATTGTTTCAGTTCGCTTCACTTGAATCAAATGGATCCCACTGCATTGACTGGATGTTCTTGTCTACAGTTTTATGAAAATGGTCTAACACTGGCTTATTAAGTGCTATATTGGTTTGAGGTTTTGGCTTGGTGGTTTTCAAACGGAGTCTGAAGTCTGCTATCACCAATTGGGGGTCATTTCCGTCGTCAGCACCAGGAAGTGTTTTAGTATTCGACACGGAAGACCGCTTTGATGGTTATATAGTCAATCTGGTTCTTATGTCCAGATGGAGATGTCCACGTATATAACCTTCTCGGGTGGAGTTCAAACCAGATGTTCATGATGACCAGCTGATTTTCTACGCAAAATTGAAGATATTTCTCACCTCTGTCATTTCTCACCCCAAGTCCATAGTTTCTGACTGTTGTCCCGAGTAATACGTCGCCTCTAGTGGTACCAACTTTAGCGTTACAATCGCCGTAAACAATAGTCACGTCCTTAGATGGAATAGTGCGCAAGAAGTCGTCCAAATCAAAATAGAACTGGTCAGGTATGATTTCTTCAGATTGGGAGTGCCTACACCTGGATAATGTTGATGGGTACTGGGCGCGCATCAGGTTTAATGGCAATAATAAGATCATTTGGTGTTTTGTATCTGTCAGCGACTCTAAATTTTCCTCAATTTCGTCCTAATCCAAATAGCATCCTATGACTAGAAGATTGAATGCAACAACAACTACTACGACCAACGACCGAATGTTACCAAATCGACCACTAAAGAAAACGACAACAACGACCTCTTTAACTATTATTAAAACGAACAAACAACAAAAATAAAACTAACGCTGCAGATGAAACTCGTTTATTAAAAACATAAGTGACCCCAGGTAAATGACATTAATGAAACTATAGCGCGATTCAAAAATGTACAGCGCCATCTAGCGCGCTCGAATGTTGAACTAATTTAGCCTGTGTAATCATTCAACTCACCAGATAAGGTTTGGTGTTAGGATCTTATTAGACAGTATCCGAACACACTGTTTTCAAGTTTCTGTGGTAGAATAATCGCAACTCCATTACCACTATGATTTTCAGCTCCCGAAAAGTTCAAGATGTTCCCGTTACTAGTGTTTATATGACCGCTACCTCTTTCATGAACTTCCCTTTATAGCCCCATTATTCGATTTTGCACCTTAAAATCTATGAAATTTCACAATTATTTTTATTTAAATTAAACGTGATTCTGTGGAGTTTCTTGCCGCTTTTCCTTGTAACAATCAAACCGAACTGGTCCACGCGATCTGTGGGCCAGTTAATCCGTCGGTGAAGGCGGTAGGCGATACGATAAACAGCAGGGTTTTAGTGGGTAGTCCAATGTCAACCATTATTTCTAGAGTGCCAGACACCCCCAAACCCTGGATTGGGGGCAATCGTCAATCAGATGTTTTCCTTGAAAAAAACACCTAAACCAAATAGATATAGAGACCTCTAAAACTTTTCAGCCTGACCAGACTTGAAATTTAGCATACTTTTTCATTTCGCGAGGTAGATGCTCACTAAAATTTTACAGAAAACCTAGCCAAACAGTTTTTTTTTATTTATATGGCAGCCTTTACTAGGTCATTTATTAAATAATAATTCTAGAATACATTATCTGACATTCAAAAAATGGTTTAGTTGAAAACTTACTTTGAATAAAAAATGGAGTTTGAATAAACTGTCTACAGTTGTTTTGTTCTAAAAAGATCAATATATTCAAACACATCGTCGATCCCAAACAACAAATTGGTTCGATGACGTTGCATAAACACCAAATAATGATATTTACATATTGTTTGTCACTTTCTAATTTCTTTATACACTAATATAAGTCTTGGGTTATGTCTATGAAGTCAGGCTGAATATTAATAGTTCTGTAAAGAGCTATCTTGTCCCAAAGCTGATAAAACCTTAAGTTATGACTACTAGACAACTTTTTGTAAATATATATACCTACATATTCTCCTTTCTGCCCTTATCCCACATTATAAGGGGAGGAAGGAGCATTATGTTCACAACATGTACCAAGAGCCAAATGTCGTAAATTTCATAAAAGTAGGTCGTCTTCGATAGGCTGGTCACGTAGAACGAATGCAAGACGACAGGGCACCGAAGCGTCTTCTGCGTGGCAAACCTGATAGCCGAAGACCCCCTGGAAGACCGAAACTCAGATGGCTCGATGGAGTCCAACTGGATCTAAAGGCAATCGGAGTGACTGGCTGGCAGGAAAAAGCTAAGAATAGGATCGGATGGAGAAATTTACTCGACCAGACCAAGACCCACCCGTGGCTGTAGCGTCAGGATGATGATGGCATATGTTCTCTCATTCTACTTTCCTCTGTTCGCTGTTATTTCAACATACACACCCATTTACGCCATATCATCGTTTACATAACCCCTTTTCTTTGGTCTACCTCTACTTCTGTATCCACTCACTCTCTTTTCTACTCGTTTCATTTTCCTAGTTATATAGCATTATTTCTTTTGCACTACATGGCCAAACCACGCTAGTGTGTTACTCTTAAGTGTTTCAACCTGGAGCTACTTTCACACTTCCTAATATACCCATTTCTAATTTTATCCGTTTTCGTAACTCTACACATTCATCACAGCATTCGCATCTCCGCAGCATGTAACACTATTTCATCCCTCCTCTTTGTGGGCCTTCATTCCGATCCATATAATACGACAGGCTTTATTACGGACTTGTAATTTTTACTTTTGAGTTTAAGTGGCACCCCTGGGTCACAAGTTTTTTCTGAGACCAGTCGCCATTTCATCCAGCCTGCATTTACTCTGATACTACGGCCAATCTCCGTCATTTTGGATTAATTAAATATATCTACATTACAGGGCATTCACATTGTGACTCCTCAGGCATTTTGAAGTGCGAAAGCCGTTATCTCTGTGTTTAAAAAGTATTAGAGCAAAAGCCCAGGACCTTCGTCATTTTATAAAGGCTGAAAGTTTTTCTGTGCATGTGTCCTATACAGGTAAGAACGACCAGCGACTATAGAGTTTGGGTTGTGGTTACTTGGGCAATTAACAGGCAGTAAAGGTGCATAAAATAGTATCTTAAATTCGTTAAAGTATAAAGCTCAATTTTTTTATATTTTCTTCGGGATAACTTTAGAAATCTCGTCATCCATTGCCGGACACTTATGACAGTTGCTACCCCCTGCCAGACAACCCTAAACTTTAATAAATTATCATTATACTTTCGTTATAGTATAAAAGATATGCACAGAAAAACTTTCAGCCTTTATAAAATGACGAAGGTCTGGCTGTCCTGGGCTCTTGGGCTATATCCGTCAAAATGCATTAAATTAACTCGGCGCCACAATCGCATTATTGTAAATTTTAGAGGAAAGCGCCAAAAATTATTAGATTGGGATGGAAATTTTTAAAATCAGAATACATGGATGCCACGTTGGCTTTGGCGTTGGATGGCCCCGTTTTACGGCAACCGGATGCTTACGTGGGTAACAAATATCTGGCCATGCCGCCTCCGCCGGGCCCCGGCAGGAGAGGTAGGCCCAAAAAGTGCTGGCTTGACGTCGTAAAGCGTGCGTGTGATATGCGTGCCAATGGGCTCACTACCAGGGATGCTGAAGACCGTGCGAAGTGGGGAAGAAAAAGTCGAAAATCGGACCCCGGGCGCCGAAGCGAGAGTTTGGGCTGCAACTGGGATTTAATGCAAAGATGATGGTGATGACATGGATTCGTCATATACAGCTATGACATATTTGTAGCAAATATTGTAGCTGCACTAGTGCCATTCTGGCAGGTTTTTGAACTACAATTTACACCGAACTCTTTCAACTTCTCCCCCATATGAGCTGATCCTTATCTTTTTTTATTTCTGTAGGGCAGCAGACAGCATGACGGTCCGCTTAGAATTTAGCAGTTACGGTCGCCTATGGGTGTACGTAACGCTACTGGCATCGCGGACACGCTGCTGTCCCATAAGGGTACAGGAACTTGGGTCACTAATGCCGGAACACAACACCGTTATTATGGCGGCATATTTACGAAAGGTGGTCGCCATCCAGACGGGATTGAGTCTCTACCACGTAGCTAGGGTGGGTTCACAGGCCGACCCCAGCCGCAGAGATCATTATTCTTTCTCCGCTCCTGCACGGATAGTACTCTACCTCTACTGTTCATAGCTACGGAGCAAGAAAAGAAGTCACTTAGAGAAGAGTGGAAGAACAAGTAGACATGTATCAATCTCACTTAATATGAGATAAGATTGGAGGGAAGGTAATATATAAAAAAAGCATTTTATACATACATCAAACGAACTTTGTTTAATTTTTAATATTAGACCTTTTTTATGACAAAGATATTATCGACGACCTTTGTCTATGGCACTTTGTTTGGAAATTTGGCGCGATTGTCTATGCCCATTGTTTTTTTTTTCAACTAAGTCTACGGATACGGGTCATCTTTTTAATGTTCACACGTTTAAATTGTAATATCCTGTTTGAAATCGTTTTTACTGATGTGAAACCAAACTTAAGAGATTAAATTTATTATTAGATGTTATACAAGAAAATACATGATAAGTTACATAGTAGCTTAGTAGTATAGTAATACTAAAATGCGAGTACGCAGACGTAGTAAGGTTAGGAATCCCGTATTCGTGGCAGCCTTCATATCCGTAACATTGCGGACAAACTGCAGGAGCCACGTTTTACGGTAACCAGCTAATTCGTGGGGAACAAATGTCTGGCAGGAGGGGTAGACCTAAAAAGTGCTGGTTTGACGTCGTAAGAGGTGATATGCATGCTAATGGGCTCACTACCAGTGGAGTAGAAAAAGTCGGAAAGCGGACCCCGGGCACCGAAACGGAAGTTTTGGTTGCAACCGGGATTTGACGCTGAGATGATGAGTGTTACTCGTAGACACCTAACCAATCTAGTCCCGGATTCGAAGTCTACAATGGCATGCTTAGGCAATGTTTGCTGCCTTATTAGGCATAGCATAATTATGTGCATATTATAGCATAATTGTCTTAGGAAATCGTGAGGAAACATGCATACCGTGATCATCGTATGTGTAACCCACCAATCAGTCCTGGTTAAGCGTGGCCGGTATACT
Source organism: Malacosoma neustria (assembly GCA_963693495.1). Lineage (NCBI taxonomy): Eukaryota > Metazoa > Arthropoda > Insecta > Lepidoptera > Lasiocampidae > Malacosoma > Malacosoma neustria. The sequence continues at coordinate 9,540,749 of OY856398.1, read as the reverse complement.
AACCATTCCCTCTAGAAGGGGTCCGAGTCCAACAGTGCCACTGCTAGTCCACAGATTCCCTTTTCATAGATCCTCAACATAGTAAATACATTTCATAATGTTTTAATGTTTTGACACTTAAATAATCTGCAGGATTAATATCTTTGTTAACCGTGCAGGGGCGGAGAAAGAATACTAACCTCTGTGGCATGAGTCGGTCTGTCGTAAAAGATGACAAAACAACCCTAGCTACGTGGTAGGACCCAAAGCCCGTCTGGATGGCGACCACCTTTGGTCTTAAGTGTGTCGCTATAATAACTTTGTGTTGTGTTCCGGCATTAGTGATCCAAGTTGCTGTACCCTTATGGGACAACACCGTGTTCGTGATGCCACTGGCGTTGCAAACATCCATAGGCGATGGTAACTGCTAAATTCTAAGTGGACCGTCAGCCTGTCTGCTGTCCTACAGTAATAAAAAAATCTGCTTTTAATTTTTTTACAGCTTCTTCCTGCCCTTATTCCAACTATGTGGCGTCGGCGCATGTTCTCTCCTTCGACTCTTCTCTGTTAGTCGTCATCAGAACATTCACACGTTTTTTTACCATATCGTCTTTTACATAATCGTACGTACCATATTTGGCTTTTGCGGGAACGACTGCCGTTCGACCTCCCAACCCATAGAGGAAAACCGAGAGGTGCACTTCCTTTGCCGCATGCAAGCTGGCAGAGGAGTAGTCCATCAGTCGCCTTTTACGACTCGCTTGGGAATGACCTGGGGATATGTGTGCCAATGGGCGCACTACCAGGGATGCTGAAGACCGTGCGAAATGGAGTAGAAAAAGTCGGAAAGCGGACCCCGGGCACCGAAACGTAAGTTTGGGATGCAACCGGGATACTACGCTGAGATGATGATGATGATGACCTTTTACATAATCCATGTGAAATAATATCCCTGTATAGTTGGCAAGATATTGCTAATGTCTTTAATATTGGAAATATTCATAGACGGCGGTAGCTTAACCTCATACACTATTCGTAAAAAAACTGTAGCTGTACAGCAAACAGGCTAACGGACCCTTTAATAGTAAGCAGTTACTGTCGTCTAATATTACATCAATAGTGGTACTATTGACGTAGTAATCTAACACATTGCCTTCCGCGTATGGTATTGGTTGGCAAGCTTCTCATCCAAAAGAGCCAAATATAGACAACTGAAATTTATTCAAAGAGCCATCTTTTCAAGATACATAGCTTTGGTTTAGTAGGTAACATTATTTATTTATTGTTAGAACTGTGTACATTATAATGTTGGTAAGTACATTTTGTATCAACAGTTATTATTACGGAAATAATTATAGATAATAAGTAATATTATGTACCGGGACTAAACATTTGGCGGAAGAGACGTAGCCGAGGAGTCAAAAAGCCGCATGGGGCAGTTTGACCCCGCGAGCCGCGGGTTGCTATCCCGTGCGTGGTAGGGGAACTAGAACTAGGTTATTGTCGGAACACAAAAAGTTAATGCGGCGCCATATTTAGAGGTGGTTGCCACCAGTCAGCCTTTAAGCCCTACCAGCTAGCTAGGGTTATTTGCCGCCATTCATGACAGGCCACCTCTGGCTACTTTATTAATATTTTTTTATTATTATATATTTCTCCTACCTTCACTTCTATAGAAAAATAATTTATAATTTTCATTAGCGCTAGCTAACTGTATGCACCTTTTTAGGTTAGCTGTCAAAATGACGTCAGCCTGACGTAACCATAGACGAGGCATAGATAATTTATGCCCAGAAATGAGTCATGGCGTTGGCATCGTAACAATCAGGCCATTAAATTAATAACCACGCAGGTGTCACAGGATCGCGGTTAAACGGCTCGTTAAATATAATATCGCTTCCGATATGCGTGTTCATTGAATTTTAAAAGCCTCTTTATAATTTCCTCTTAGTTTACGAACTTCTAAAATAGATAAAAGATAACTCGAAGTCGTATTGTAGTGATCCTTTTTGTTGTACATTACCTTTTTTGCTGTTTAAATAATTGCAATTTAATTTCTGTTTAGTCTAGTAACTTTAGATTAATTTCTGCGAGCCTTTTGCGTTATTTTCCTTTCATATTCCTCTACAAAGACAGGAACATGTTTGAAATTTATTTGGTTTTTTAAACTATGTTCAATATTTAGCACCGCTGTGATTTGAGAATTCGATGAAATTAAAAATGAGCCAAAAAAGGGACAATTTAATCATAAATGGGATTTAACCTGCGAAAGAATGATAGAATATGTGTGTTCCCTATAATTGTCTTTTCGTACCTGATCGTGGCAACAGCCCACGGGATGAGATTCCGCGACACCAGGGTCTAAAGAACCTTAACTTTTTCATCATGTACGCGTCATGTAACACACGACGTTGGTAGCAAGAACAACCCGGCCTAAGGTATACTATCTGCACTACCAGCCCGGAGCGAGGCTTGCGTCTCGCCTTTCGTGTGCAGCTCTCTGGATAACAGAGAGGTACAAAGGTATTCGTAAATCACGTCTCTGTAACAGAAGTGGTCGCCCGGGGAAAACTGCGAAGTCTTGGCGGCACCCAAAAGCTTAAAATTCCGGTCGCGCGGTGCCCGGAACTGGAGTTCCGAGCACCACCTGCTACCGCAACAATCCACTAACATCGGACCTGCGACAGAGAATGACAACCGAGGGCGTCGCTGAAACAATACCCCCGGGGATATTTCTCAGCTACCCGAGCTTAGATCCAGCGGGTTCTGCGAAAACAGGGTCAGCGCTAGTAGCTGTGGCTCTCGCCACCCCGCCGGTTTTGAGGTGACAGGCTATTGAAAATGAACTATTAAATATCTCGCCTGTAGACCCATCCTCTGCGGCCAAGAGGAACCCTCCCAATAGGCACTCAACCTCGTCCTTCTACCGGAATACAATACAAGGTAATTATGGCAGTATATTTAGAGAAGAGGGGTATTTGCCATCCAGATGAGCTTGGGGCCCTTTTGGAGGATTAACTGGACCTCCTACTAGGTAGATTCTCTAAGCGAGAGATTCTATTAAACGAATATATTTCACTGACTCTATTTTTATTCATGTTGTTTAACATTGTATGTCACTTATTAAAAACTAGCTGTGCCCGCGACTCCGTCCGCGTGGAATAGTGACTTTGGGCAGCATTTTTTGGATAAATCTTATGGTTTATTTTGGATTACAAATCCTATAAATATAAATAAATGAAAAATGTAAACGCCATGTGCCTCCGGAATACAAAGCCAGCCTAAACTGAACCCTATTTTATATGATTGTTGATATAAATCTGAGGTCAACTTTAATTGGAAAATAAAATTTTCGAGACTTATAATTTTGAACAAAAACGACTTTTTTTCTAAAATAAAAATAGCCTAATTTACTCCTTGTTACATCAGCTATCTGCCAGTGAAAGTCCCGTCAAAATCGGTGCAGCCATTTCAGAGATTAGCCGGAACAAACAGACAGATAAACAAAAATTGTAAAAAAAATTGTTTTGGTATATGTACCGTATATACGTCCGAATACACTTAGTAAAAAGCGGTTATTTTAATAATAGGCCAAACAAAATAATTTTTGTTTGGCTAAGAATTCTAATTTCAAATTAATTTTATTTTAAAATCATGGAATTCTTTTTCCAAAAGTAGTCATTTGTTTATTGATTAGTGCTACATTTTCATCGCATTTCAATCTTTTTCGTCATCATGGATACGTTAAAATTTCGAGTAATTATGGAATATGAGTACCGTCGTGGCAGCAACGCGGCACAAGCGGCACGCAACATCAACGACGTTTACGGACCTAATACTACAAACCAACACACCACCTGTTATTGGTTTGCTGGCTTCCGTTCTGGGAATTTCAACCTGAAAAATGAACCTCGTGGTCGTCCGAAGACTTTGGTCGACAATGACGAATTAAAGGCGATTGTGGAAGCTGATGATACACAATCTACGGCTGAATTAGCAGCAGCTTTCGAAGTTAGCGTCAAAACAATATTGGTCCATTTGCGTCAAATCGACAAGGTAAAAAAGCTTGACAAATGGGTGCCCCACGAACTCAATGATCGCCAGCGCGAAGTACGCGTCGAGACGTGCGTTGCACTGCTCAATAGACACACAAATGAAGGAATTTTGAACCGCATTGTTACCTACGATGAAAAATGGATTCTTTTTGATAACCGCAAGCACTCAGCAAGTTGGTTGGATCCTGGTTCACCGCCTAAACAATCCCTAAACGAAAACTTACCCCTAGAAAAGTGGTGGTCTAGCGTTGGTGTGACTCATCACAGCTTCTTACCAAACGGGGTGAGTATTAGCAGATGTGTACTGTGAAGAACTGAACACAATGATGGAGAAGCTGGCACATCTCCAACCAGCATTGGTCAATCGCTTGTCTCCGCTGCTCCTTCACGACAACGCGCGACCTCATACTGCACAGCAGACGGTCTCCAAGTTGCAAGAACTGGGGTTGGAAGTTCTCCGTCATCCGCCCTACTCACCAGACCCTGCGCCTACAGACTACTACTTTTTCCAGAATTTGGATAACTTCTTGGCGGGAAAAAAATTCGATACCCGAGAGGCAGTACAAAATGCCTTTGAGGAATTTGTTGTCTCCCGTCCAGCTGATTTCTTTAAGAAGGGCATCAATAAACTGCCACTGCGTTGACAAAGATGCATTGATTGCATGGGTGATTACTTCGATTAATACAAATAAAAAATACATGAAAAAAACTCGTTTAAATTTTTTCATACGAAACGGCATTTTCATAGGTAAAGACCTAATATTACACACAGACACTCCAATTTTATTTATTTGTATAGAAGATGTATATATTACAGAACGTATCTAATTATAAATAGTTTAATGACAGTCTCAGATATTAAAACAGTTGTATTGTCATAATCATAGCTTCTCGACTAGTTCATAGAGTAAATATCTATGTGAATACATTTCTTAGACTTAATAAGTGTTGTCACGCTAAATATAATTAAGGTAAGGCACCACACCCTACCACCTAGCAAAAGTTGGAACTCCTGTGTAATATGTCGCTGGTTTACCCATCACGTGTGGGAGAACTTTCGCAAGTGACTCCTCCAGTTCTTCACTAATGAAAGGATATCATATTTTCATTTAGTTTTTGGGTAATGGTATACGTGGAATAACTCGCCTTCGTTTACCGGTAAGTAATTACACGCTTGCACTTGTCCCCTTGATTTATGGCTAGTTCATTAGAAATAAGGCGACGAACGTGATATGCCTTCATTAACGTTATTATGATTTTTGGTGGTTAAAATTTTGGTGATAGTTAAAATAATAAAAGTAGCCTATGTCCTTCTTTAAGGTTCACTCTATCTCTATACCGAAATTCATCAAAATTGGTTCAGCCATCGTGGACTTTTTTATCGATCTTTTACCGTAGTATGTAAGTACATTAATTTGATCTATCTCGTAAGGTTTATAAATTAAAAATAACATATGTTTGTTACGACATTACATTACAAATCTTTGAACTTTTCTGTCTTTTCTGTACTATAATATGTATGTATTATACATGTAAATCTACCTCTTGAAATAGGTACTCTCTCTATCTATGGCTGAAAACTGCATCAAAATCCGTTGAATAGTTTAAAAGATCTAAGCGAACAGACAGCGGAAGCGACTTTATTTTTACTATGTAAAGAATATCTTCTGAAGTATAGGCAGTCTATCTTCATATCTGAAGTATAGGCAGTTTTAGTGTATTTATAATGATGATTAAAACATGTAAGCTTGGAAGAGGTTCGCTGTGTGATCGCAGTGATAAATATTAGTAGATTTACAAACTCAAATGGGTCCTTAAAGATAAGGATAAACGGTGATTATCTTCTTAAAAAGAAAATTTTGGCACCACTTACATACGTATATTGTTGAAGTTTTTTGGTCGCCTTGCAAGCTTCGGATGTAACCGGGACGAAACGTTTGTGAGAGGAAAATATATATGTTAATATTATAAAGGCATGTAACAATGGATATTAAAACAATAATATCCTTAAGTCGTAAAACGATTACCAGAAGTCTATTATAGTTTTCAATTGAATAATTTTATGATTTTTTGCTGATCAATACATTGGTTGTCAAAGTTTTTTTTAGTTTTTAATTTGCTCCGCATTGGCTGGGCGTTAATCCTCAAAATCTGGAGCCTCCACTGTCATGCACGCAAAGGTTCTCTAAAATGTTTATTTTGCGCATAGTGAGGATATGGAATGAGCTGCAAGTTTTTTCACCGAACTACAACATGGGGTATTTCAAAAACGGCGTCATAAAATTACTTTGCGGACGGCAGCGCGTTGGCGATACCTCTGACGTCGCAGAAATCTATAGGCAACCTATGGAAAATAGTTACGTACTTCTATATTTGATCATATCATTCTTATTGTTATATTCAACTCTTAGTTCGTAGCATCATCTAGTTATTATCATGTTTGGTATATAAACTGAAAAATAGATATCGGTCAACAAAGTTAAATAAAAAAAATCACAGTTAATAAAAAAAACTTTGAGAAGGTCTCATACCCAATCAAGCAGTGCACATTGTTTTGCATACAATCGAAGCTTCAATATTCGTCGCGCATTCACGTGTAATTGTCCGCCATATTGGAACGTTTCGCGCCATTTTCGCGCTCATTGTCTATGGTCCAATTTGTAACAACAATGGCGTCGGATCAATTAATCAAATATTAATTAGAATCTAATTGATTTTGACTACGTTCGTATGACTATGAAGATGGAAAGTTACTTTAGTTTTTATTGAGGAAAAATAGTATTTTATTTTCAAATCGAAACTCTTTGCTGAAAAACTATCGGTTTTTCGTCGACAGTTTAACCTTGCATTATAATCTTTAAAACAGCGGATATCAAAACTAATTTTATATTATACTAGCTGTGCCCGCGACTCTGTCCGCGTGGAATAGTGACTTTGGGCAGCATTTTTTGGGTATATCTTTTGGTTTATTTTGGATTACAAATCCTATAAACCCTAAAATATAAATGAAATACCTATGCAAACAGTCAATGTTATCGAATTCAACTGTTACGCCATGCGCCTTCGGAACACCTGCGTTCGAACCTACAAAACCAGCCTAAGCTAAACCCTATTTCATTTGATTGATGATATAAATCTGAGGTCCACTTAAATTGAATAACTACATACAAAGTCCAGCCTAAGCTGAACCCGATTTCATTTGGTTGTTGATATAAATCGGAGGTCAAGTTAAATTGGTCTATAAATTTCCGAAACTGATCATTTTTAGCTAAAACTATTTTTTTTTCTAAAGCCTAAGTTACTCCTTGTTACATCAGCTATCTGCCAGTGAAAGTCCCGTCAAAATCGGTCCAGCCGTTTCAGAAATTAGCCGGAACAAACAGACAGACAAAAATTGTAAATAACGTTGTTTTGGTATATGTACCGGGTATACGTCCGAATGCACTTAGTAAAAAGCGGTTATTTTAATATTACAAACAGACCCTCCAATTTTATTTATTTGTATGTATAGATACATCGTCTTCCTGCTCTTATTCTAAGCTATGTGTGTTTAGCACAACGAGTTTCTATTCTTCCACTCCATTAGTTGTCATCTTAACATTTACACCTTCTTTTTTTTTACAGCTCCCTTTGAATTCATCCACTCTCATTTCTAGCATTTTACTTATTATATGATTTTCTCTTCTTCGCATTATATGACCATACCAGCTTATTACTTTTAGTTTCTTAATCAGTGGTGCTACTTTCAAACTTTTCTTGATTTTTAATTTTAACATATTTGTTGCAACATGCAACCCTATATCACCTTTATCCTTCCCCTTTGTAACCAACACTCTGATCCATACAATACGGCAGGTCTAATTACGGAATTATAAAATTTTCCTTTAAATCTAAACGCCATTTCATCCATCCTGCGTTCACCCTATTTTTCACATCGCGGCCTATCTCACCATGGTTTTGTATTAATGATCCGAGGTACCGAAAGTTGGAGCAATTTGACAGAGATACGCCTCCTGAGGTAATTGGACTACTTCCATGGCGTAGCGGCTAACGCACTTCGGTATACATGCGGAGGTCATGGGTTCAATTCCCGTCTCGCGTCTGGGTCTTTAAGTATAATATGTATTTATTTACAAAAAAGTATATACATATTAATTTTCGGTTTATAAATTTAAATAGATTTCATTATAAGATAAACATAATTTATATTTATTTAAACACAATATTAACGTCGGAAAATAAATTAATCGTTAAATAAAATAAACATATTTTCAATTAAAATTAATAGATTTTAACGCCCTTGTAATTTTTTTAAATGGTATGAAGATTTAAACAGTTTGTTATAGTAGTGACAGTCACAAATCTATGTGTGGCTGGTTTTGAACTGGTGACCTCTATCGTATTCGTTAGTGTCACTTTGACACTACTATTACAAGTTTCTCTATGGACGAAAGGTGCATAGCAGTGTTGCCAGGTATCATGTGTTAATTACCGAGAAATTAGATCCCTAAATTATGTATGTATACAGGTGTCCCAAAACTAAGGGTGGTCAGGGGGTCGAAAAACTATGAGACCAACATTTTTTTTCATATTTTTATAGTCTCTCATAATCGGGCCTAGAGCCTATACTCAGCTTGTCGTTGAGCTTTGGGATACCCTGCATATGTATGTGCATATATACATATGTGTATGTACGTGGTGTATTTTAATGAATCTTAATGTAAACATTGTTTTATATTATTTTGTACAATATTCCACTCAAAACCTGCCCACTTTTCTAAATAAATAAAACGATAGAGGTTTGTAGTTGTGCGCGCATCACGGCAAAACTACTGCCAAGCCCGTCTGGATTATGACCACCTTTGGTTTTAAGTATGCCCATAATACTACCACAATAAATAAAGCAACATATATTTTATCCTACGTGGGAATGGAATTCACAGATATGACCGCACCTGACCATTTGTGTAACCGCTTAACCAGCCGTGACATTTGTTTGTAAAACAATGCGTTGTTTGAATTAGTGCACATTTCTGGTATTTTTTTTTGGTTCGAGAATGATCCACAAGAAATATATTATATAGACGAGGCTAGAGGCTTTTTACAGGTTGACTGACGTCGGGAACCCAGTCACGATAGGAAAACTTCAGAGCCATATCTGTTTTTGAACAGTCTGGCAGCTAGGAGAAGTTATGATGCAAAGGTCTTCGTCGTGATGAAGAAAGGCAATTGTAATTAAACCTTGCTAACCTAACTGGTTGACCACAAATACGCATGCACCGTATCCCTGCGTCATAGCGCGCCTAACACCCTTGTTGCTTCCATAAACGACACAGACCTCACCACTTATTTAAAAAAAAACTTTATTTAACAATAAAATAAGACAACAAAATTATTACCTGGCAACCCCACACAGTCGCCTAATAACCTCAAACTCAAAATAAATGATACATTTAACTTTACATAAAATTATACCAGAACTAATCAAAGTTCATTTGAAACATATCATTAGCATGTTCAACAGCTTTTTATAGAATATAACACCTGTTATTACGTTGAATTTAGTGACTGTTCGTATTATAAATAGTTTTCGTAAATGCGTTTGTTATAAATATTGATGTTATACCTCTTAGAGGCCATCCATAAATTACGTCATACGAATTTTAGGACTTTTTAACCCCTCCTTCTTGTCACAGGTGGTCACGTTTTTAGAACCGGAGGGGGTTCCTGATATAACGTCACACATTTATCAATTTTATGCATCTATTTAAAAATAATCTAAAAAGTTGTTTTCATTAAAGTATTTAAATTAAACAAACTTCCCATGGGTAGGTGTAAGAAAGTTTTGAGTGATTATTATTATTAGGTGTAAGAAAGTTTTGAGTGATTATTATTATTAGGTGTAAGAAAGTTTTGAGTGATTATTATTATTAGGTGTAAGAAAGTTTTGAGTCATTATTATTATTAGGTGTAAGAAAGTTTTGAGTGATTATTATATATAATTATGTTATTTTAATTAAATAACTTTTTTAGGTCTCCGGGGCTAATTTAGTACATAATCACGTTCTTGATTACCTACTTGGGGCGTTATTTTTTTCAACGTTTTAGTTTATATCTTTTAAACCCCGCTATGCAGAATAAAAACATTAACGGTTCCTCAATATATATTAAAAATCCTATACAATGATCCAATTTTGGTCGAGTCTCCTGCACTTTTGCCAAATGGGCCATCTTGGGGCAGAAATGAGCCATCTCCTTTGTATGTCATGTATAAATAATTAAATAAATAAATAAACTTTTTCTTATTTTTATTAAATAATTTTTAATAATCCGTGCAGGGGCTGAGAAAGAATAACAAGGAGAAATAAATACCCTAGCTACGTGTTAGGGCCCTAAGCCCGTCTGGATGGCGACTACCTTTGGTCTTAAGTATGCCGCCATAAAAACCTTGCGATCCGGCATTAGTGACCCAAGTACCTTTATTTGATAGCAGCGTGTTCACGATGCCACTGGCGTTGCAAACTAAACTAAAAAAACTAAAACTAAGCGAGCCGTCAGCCTGTCTGCTCTCCTACAGCAAAAAAAAAAAAACGGTGAAATCACCAAATCAAACAGTTGCTGCAGTTATATATTTCACTAGACGCGAGACAGGAATCGAACTTGTAATTTCCGTAAGTACGAAGTGCGTTAGGCGCGGAGAGCAAGAATCAATTAAATTATGAATCAAACAACAATCAAAATCGATCGATTCGATTAAATAATATTTTTATAAGGGTGGCTCTAAGACATGTCTTGATGTTATAAATATGTGATGTGTTACTTCACCTGCGTGAGGTCAGGGCACTGGTAGTAAACTTATCTAATTAATTCTTAGGACATCTATTTATTGGATGTAAAAGTTTCCACCAAAATCTCAGCGCAGATACATCTTGACGAGCTCCGTAGTGTAAAGCCTAACCCATGTCGCAATGCAAGCCCATTCCGAGTGTAGCTATTTATGTATTCTTAATGATCAAAAGGTTATTTAATTTTTAAAAGAAAATACAAAACGATCTAGATCAACTATGTAATTATTAATTGAATTAAACGATAAAACACAAAATCACGAAACACGAAAACAACTAGAGTTTAAGACACTTCCGTCGCATCCGAGCCGTCGTGCAAGAAGTGTGAGTGGTGGTAGCCAGCCGCGCTGATTACGCAACGTCGTCCCTTCGACCTGCTACGTCATCACAACCACGCGATGTCCCCGCGTCTTGGCTGACAAATCCTGTAAGAGTATATACATTTATTTAAAGAAGTAAAGTGTATATCAGTTGTCTAGTACCCATAACACAAGTGTTCTATGGCTTACTTTGGGACTAGATGGCGCTGTGTGAACTGTACCAGTATATTTATTATTTCACTTACTATAATGTAGGTAGTATTTATTTTGTTGCTAGGAGATAGTAGATTGGTTGATAGCAGACTTAATAGTAAGCAGTTACCGTTGCCTATTGGTGTTTGCAACACCATGGGCATCGCTAACACGCTACAGTCCGCAGGAAACTGGAATCTGGTCACTTAGGCGGAACACAGTACAAGGTTATTATTTAGAAATCGGGTTAGGTATATAAATTTAGAAATCGGGGGTGGTTGCCATCCAGACGTATATAGATCTAGCTAGGGCGGTTTTGTTGCCTTTTACGACAGGCCGCCCCTGGCCGCAGGCGTCAGTATTCTAACTCCACCCGTGCAAGGAAGGGAAAACTAATAAAGCACAATATGAACAAATCTTCTATTATATTATATACTAGCTGACATCCGCGACTTCACTCGCGTTCCTTGATTTTGACAAAGTTTTTGACTTGAGGCAGAGGTAGAGACTTCCCCTCTCCTATGCATGCGCGCTACACCACTTCTCCGCGGCAAGAAAACACACATCAAATCGTTGATTCTTAAAATTTTCAAATCGTTCTTTCATAAAACTTCATATTAAATAAAGCTATCACAATATTTTTTTAGATAAGGGCCAAGTGTCTAAGAAATAAAACTTTTTTTTTATTTATATTCCAAAACAACGTTTGCCCGGTCAGTACTGAATAAATAGGAAACAAAATGAAGCATGTTGTTATGGAGACAGCGGATAGTTGTAAATAAAGTATTTTTTATTATAATTTTCGTCACATACAAGACATGACAAGCCGCTACGACTTTATAATTCGAATTTTGACATATTAATGACATACCATAGACAATAAAGTAACATTTTTTTAAACTTTATTGTGACATTTTGTTTGTTGTGTAATGTGTTTTAAATATTGATGCGTTTTGTTTTCGATTTTATTATTCGTTACGAAAAAACAAACTTATGTCATTTACGATGTGGCGCGCGGATCATGGGTGCGATTCTCGTATTGAGTGAAGTTGATATCGACATATCGACGCTTCAAAGGCAACCTACTAAGCGACATTAAGCAAAATTTCCAGGAAACTGATTTTAATTTAAAATATTTGGAAAAAGAAATTGTAGGGATAGGAAATAATGCCCTTATTACATTAACAATAACTTCTAAAGTGAAATTTTATTTTCTGTTAGATCATTTCAATCAAACAATTAGGTGATTTATAATTATTTTTCTATATTAAAGTGAGTTGTGAATATTTGAACTCTTAATCACTTTTCTGGAAAGTTCACTCAGCGTCGCTTAGTAAAGGTTGCCTTTCAAGCGACCATATGCTGGGAAAATTGACACAACACCATCTAGTCCTAAAGCAAAGTACTTGTGGCATTGACCCCGGCTACGAGATTGGAAGACAGGCAGTTATTTAGTATGTTTACGGAGTCTTACATACCCTCGGACTCCCCCGCACTCGGGCGTATTAGACAACTAGTGTACAAGTAGTATATCAGTTGTCTAGTATCCATAACATAAGCGTTGTGCGACGATGACCACCTGTTATCGGGTAGGCCGTTTGCCTGTTTCCTTCAGTAGGTATAAAAAAGTATAAGTATGAACTATATACATATACTCATGCTGCGTACTCTCAGGATCTGGAATGAGCTTCCGGCTGAGGTTTTCCCAGCGCGGTACGATATAAGGTTCTTCAAAAAAGGCGTTATAAAATTTCTTCGAGGCCGGCAGCGCGTTAGTATTGCCTCTGGTGGTGCAAACGTCCATAGGCGACGGTGACCACCTGCCAGGGTGGGCCGTCTGCCTGTCTGCTGAACTCTAGCTATAAAAAATACATATGTGTATACTATTCAATAATTAATGCTATCGTGATTATTGTGACGTCATAATTTGGTAAGCGTAAAGGCTGCAACACGTGTAACCATAGAGCTGTGATCTAATTGCTTATTTTGCTAACCATACAAAGTTCCACACGGATTGATAGCGTCAGCATATAAGTCTTACTTATAGAATATCGGTATATCTCGAACGTATTTTTATTGCTGTAGAACGGTAGACAGACTGACGGCCCACTTAATAGTCAGGGTACCGCTAACACGGTGCCGTCCGCGTACCACTAGAACCTGGGTCACTAATGCCGGATCCCAACGCAAGGCTATTATGGTGGCATACTTATACAACACGGGTGGTTGCCATTCAGACGGGCTTGGGGTCCTACGCAGCTAGGGTTGACCACCCCCCGTGAATAGACCACCCCCCGGCCGTATTCTTATCCCGCCACTACACGAAGAAAAATTTGTAGTTATTGCATTGTTATTGTTTTGATTTGAATCGTGTTCAAAGTCTGGGTATTTATGTATAATATTTTTTTTATTGCTGTAGGACAGCATACAGGCTGACGGCCCGCTTAGAATTTTGCAGTTATCGTCGCCTATAGGTGTTTGCAACGCAAGTGGCAACGCGAACACTCTGCTGTCCCATAAGGGTACAGAAACTTGGGTCACTAATGCCGGAACACAACACAAGGTTATTATGGTGGCATACTTAAGACCAAAGGTGGTCGCCATCCAGACGGGCTTGTGGCCCTACCACGTAGCTAGGGTGGGTTGTTTTGTCGCCTTTTACGACAGGCCGACCCCGGCCGCAGAGGTTAGTATTCTTTCTCCGCCCCTGCACGGATAAAAACTGCTACTTATTTTTTGGACTCCATTAACACTAATTTTTTTGATTTACTTTTTTCTGTTATTCGCCCAGTGGAGCAGGTGGGAACGGTTCACGTCACACATATTAAAAATACGTTTACAATACGCACAAATTTTTTAACGATGACACTGTCAAAGCTTAAGAGTTAACTTTAATTTTTAAGAAGGAAATTATTTTTATGTACACGTTACCAGACATTCGCTCATCGTCCGGTAACGCTTCGTAGTTGAGTAACAAATATCTTTATTATTCAAATGGACCCCGCCCACGACTCATTGTTTAGTCGAAGCGGAAATTATTGACTTAAAATTAATTATAATATCGGACACATTTTTCTACGTGGTGACAGCAGCCGAGGGAACGTGCAGCACGTCGCTGGTATACTGAAACCACCTTGGTTTTCCTTCATTCACCTTGACCGCCGGGTCCGTTACGTTAGTCTAGCCGTCTAATTGGAGATGATGGGCCTCCGGCGCCTTATGCAGTGTAAGTTAACTACTTGACCTATTTTCGTAAATTTTTAATCCTCTCTGGCTGGTGACCCTCTGTATTACATGAGACCCCTTTTGGTTTTCACGTAGTAAATCATAAATACGGTTATCATTCACTTTTTAACCGACGAAATAAACAATGGAGGTTCTCAATTCGACGCGTATATATATATATATATATATATATATATATATATATATATATATATATATATATATATATATATATATATATATATATATATATATATATATATATATATATATATAATTTTTTTTTTTGTTTTTTTTTTTTCTTGTTTTTTTTTTATGTATGACCACGTATGACTTTTAACAGAGTAGCCCAATTTTAAAAATTCTTTTTTTATTTCAAAATTACTTATGTATACTTACATTCGTTTAAGAACTTAGTTATTAAGATTAATAAAAAGAGGATTTATAATTTTTTTATTGACTTTATTCATACATATTATAGTTACAAGTAAAAACTAAACACTAAACGCCAATGCGCCATATTTGAATTAGCTTAAAAAAACGCGAAATTTCTTTTAGAAAATATTGACTAAGTGATGTAAACCTGACCTCCTCCATGTGATCAAGCGTGGTATTTTGAAGAAAGTCCTCTCCCAGAAAGGGTCAGGTAGTATGCGTATGTTCCCTAAGCAAGGAAAAAAGACATGCACCTATTCCCCGATAATATCCGTCACCTATAATGTTGAAGAGGCGAAAGAGAGGCAGACCAGTGACGCTGTGGGAATATGACCTCTCAAAGATAGTGGGAAAATTGTGAGTACAGAAAGTGAGAGACAGTGTTAGAATAAGCTGGAGGAGGCCTTCGCCATCATCTGAGGGGTTCTTGCATGCTTTATATACTATTATTTATTTCAATAGTTTAAATAGCTATAAAATTGTTATAACATTCAAAAATTATAAATTGTTATTATAATTTTAATTACTTAATTGTTATTAACTAACTGTTATTTTTTTATAATGTGGGCAAAATATATAAGGACAGAAAGGAGACTACAAACTTATTGAAAGAAAGAAAGAAATACTTTATTTGAAGAAATAGCGACGCACTTACATTGCTTACTTAATTATAAACCAGCTGGATGACCGAGCTTTGCTCGGTATTTTTTTTATAAATTGTGTTTTTTGGAAATTAACAATTGATTTTCTTAGTCTAACCTCAAAGCAAACACTCACTGACTTCGTGTTACTTAACAACGCCATCTGCTGGAATAGCTTTAGTGTTGTTGTGTCGTTAAAGCAATAAAAAAAATAGTATTATTATTCGCCGATAGATGTCAGGAAGAGTAATTTTTCAGTTTAAATTGGGACTACTCAAACGCCACCTTTTTGTTATTTTTCTTCCAATTAAAAAAAGCGAATAAAATTACATTTTCTAGAAATGATTCCTAGCTAGATCGATTTATCGCCCCCGAAACCCCCCGTATA
The DNA here is from genome assembly GCA_963693495.1 of Malacosoma neustria. Lineage (NCBI taxonomy): Eukaryota > Metazoa > Arthropoda > Insecta > Lepidoptera > Lasiocampidae > Malacosoma > Malacosoma neustria. The sequence goes on along the minus strand of OY856398.1, from coordinate 9,524,669 downwards.
CTAAATTTCATGAAAATTGTTGGAGCCGATTCCGAGATTCCGAATATATATATATATACAAGAATTGCTCGTTTAAAGATATAAGATAGTACTAGCTGACCTGGCAGACGTTGTTCTGCCATACAAATTTTAAAAAAACAGCGCCATCTATTGGATACTTACTCAATCCAGTCATCTAATTACCTTATACCGCCATCTGTTAGAATCTTATCGAACTAACAGATAATTATGACTCTTTGTCAGTTACTAAACAAATAAATTGAAATAAAATAAAACTGCGATTATGAATTGCGATATAAATTATCCTATCTTTCAAGTTGGATAAAACTGCACACAGTGTGCAAAATTTTATTAAAATCGGTTCAGTAGTTTTGGAGTTTATTGGCAACATACATCGTGACACAAGATTTTTATATATATAATATAATAAGATAGATTAGGAATTTGTAAATTTGTACGCCGTATTTTCAGCAAACAAGGTCTGCACTCAGCTTGTTTCTGTGTCGGAGTTATATCCGACACAACGCTGATTTTCAGTGCAAACCTTTCCCTTATTCTGTATCAAAAATGATTCGAATAAATTTATTAACTAAAATTATAACTATATAATTAATAAAATATATACATAAATATAATAAATATTTCATAAACTTTATACTTAAAATACATAAAGCTACCAATGTAACCGTTAAATTGATAAATAAACAAAAACCATAAGTCATTCAATACGACTATAATGAATGATGAAGTATACATCTATCTGGAGTCACACGTTCAGAAATACTGACTGACATTATAAATAAACACTTTCATATATTTGTAACACAGTATTAAATAGCACCTTTCGCTGTGACACCTGTTTGTAATTAGAATACGACATATTGAAAAACGTTAATATTTAAAAATAGAAATTTAATTTGCAATATATATTATCTTTGCCCGCGATCTCGTATGCATGGATTTAGAATGTGCCTGGAACGGGCTTCTGAATGCTGTTGAAAGAATATGAAGGATAAGTGCTTACCGTGCAAGGGTGGATCAAGAATAATGGCCCCTGAGGCTGGGGTCGACCTGTCGTATTATGCGACAAAACAACCCTAGCTAGGTGGGGCTCCAAGCCCGTCGACCGCAACGAGGTGTGCTTCCGCTGCAGTCAGGCCGGCTATGGGGCCGCTGCCTACACCGCCTCCGCTCCGCACTGTTGCCTATGCGAGGAGGCGTAACAAGGGGCAAACAAAAGGCGCCTGCAGCGGCGACTGTCTACACCGACTCCAACGGAGCAAGCCACCTCCCGCTAGGACTTATGACGGCGAGGGAAAATAAAGCCACGCGGCCTGTTGGCGAGGGAAGCCACAGGTCAACGGGCTTCTGAGAGAGTTCAGGGGTGGCCGTAAAACACACATACCCGTCCGAACAGGAGAAGTCAGCCGCCAATACCATGAATGGCCCAGCCCGCTCGGATGGGAGACGCAAACTAGAGCATATCTCTCCGGAACAAAACAGCAGTTTTGGTTTCCGTCATCACAAACCCCGTTCCATTAATTACCCCATCCTGCCCCGACCTTGACATTGCGCAGGTCATTACTCCACCGGCGGGCGTCTTACACTACGCTTGTCGATACGCAGTCTCCACTCCAGAACACGTTTGCTCCAACGCCAATCTGTCCTGCGACAAACGTAGCCCATTGCCACTTCAGCTTGCATATTTTACGAGCTATATCGGTTAATTTGCTTCTCTTACGAATTGTGTTGCTTTACTTTTAAAAAAAAGGTAGTTTTTAAATAGACGCAAAGTTTTACTTAACAGGGATGCGCTGTCATGGGCATCGTTGTAGAACAGGCACTGTTCTTGAATTTTAGTAGGTGCTAGGTAATGCATTGTCAACGCTCTAGTATATTTGTGTATATAATATAATAATAATATTTTGTGACAATTCACACAGCGCCATCTAGTCCCAAACTAAGTAGCATAGCACTTGTGTTATGGGTACTAGACAACTGATATACTACTTATATACTTTTTTTTGTAAATAAATACATATTATACATAAACACCCAGGCGCGAGACGGGAATCGAACCCGTGACCTCCGCAAGCGTACCGAAGTGCGTTATCCGTTACGCCACCGAGGTCGTCGTGTATCGTGTTGACCTTATTTTTTAAAACATCTCCAAGGTTAACTTTTCTTCAGGTGAAATTGCACCTCACTGCTTTTGCGAGGGGGTAATGTGGGACTCCCGTACAATACGCCACCCTCACATTTGAACGGGATGCACGAGGCTGGTATACCCACGAAAACTACTCCAGCGTTCCTCCACTGCCTCCTGCCGGGGAAACAAATGAAACGAACCAGCGAAACAATATACGTGTAGATCATCAGATTACGACTAGTATTTAGATCTAACTTCAGCCTAACTTAATCCTCCTGGAATTAAGTTAGGCTTTAAAACATTTGAACAGACCCGCGAGAGCATTCTCGATATTCAAGGCATGAGAAGAAACACTCTGTTAGGCATTTTCAAATTACGAAAAATGGCTTTAAAATCTGGATGGACCAGTCACCGACTTTCTTCTATTATGACATGACTATCGCAAATGCGGAAGCTCCTTCACACACCTGCTCCTGAGACAAGTACTTATGTCATTTATCACCGGCTGCGTTTTACATCTATATAAGGACATAATTAATGATTTTTTGAGGTTTGTTTTTAGTGTCGGACTAATTAAAACTACTGACGTTTTGACAAATGAAGCCAGCAACCAAACTCCACCTGATCCACGCGGTAAATGCGCCTTTTTGATTAATTTACTCGTATTTTACCAATCCCATGTAAACTAACCAAATGTCTCTGTCCTAACGAGAACGCTGAGCGCTGTACGTATATAAATGTGATTGATATTAGGGGCACAGCCAACACGCTGCTGTCTCATAGGGGTACGGGAATCTGGGTTACTAATGTCGGAACACAACACAAGGTTATTATGGCGGCATACTTATACCCAATGGGTGGTTGCTATCCAGATGGGCTTGGAGCCCACCATGGCTACCACGTAGCTAAGGTTGTTTTGTCGCCTTTTACGTCAGGCTGACCCCATTATAGGGGTTAATATGTTTACTCTACCCCTGCAAGGAGAAAAATATAATAATAATGGATGAGCAACCAATGAAACAACCCTAACTAACTAGCTCCCCTAGCTAACATGGTAGTGCCTCAAGTCAGTGGAGGATTTGCAGTCTTGGCCGCCCTAGGCCCCAGGCCATGTAGTAAGTACCAGCCACCCCTTTCTCAGCACCCATAATATTGAGTACTACTTTTTTGCCAACTTTTATCAAAATCGATTCAGAAATTTATTAGTTAACTATAATATCTGCTAGTTTGTAATATTTTCCGAGGTTTCAGAGATAATTGCACATTTAAATAAAACATTTAAAATGGTTTTATTTATTTAATTACAGTATATTTACGTTATTTCTTGTTATCATTAGTGAATTTTTTGTCACGATTGGCCGCCCCTTATATCTGGCTGCCCTAGGCCCGGGACTCCTGGGTCTTAGGGCAAATCCGCCACTGTCTCAAGTCCGTCTAGATTGCAATCACCCTTGGTCTATAAGTACGCCGCCATAACAACTTTGTATTGTTTTCTGGCATTAGTGACCCAGGTTCCTGGAACCGTAACGGACAGCAGCATGTTTGCAATGTCTCTACCGTCGCAAACATCCATAGGCGACGGTGAATGCTTACTATTACGTGGGCCGCCAGCCTGTTTGCTGCTCCTCAGCAATAAAAAAGATGTATGTGACGTTGTCGGTGCCCGTCAAAACGACGAGAATGATCCCATCTGACAATCGGATTCCAATTTATAATGGACTGTTTTCATTTTACAAGGGTATTTTTACAATAACAGCCTATATTGTCCCACTACTTGGCTAAGGCCTCCCTTTAAAGAGAACTGTCATACAATCCACGCTGGTTCAAGGTTACACATACCAGCGAAAACGGAATGCAGTTTTCGTCACGATGTTATCCTTCACCGTCAAAAGATACCGAATAAAGCTGCCGAATAAAGCGGTACATGCCATCATGGCACCTCTAGATTGGTCTTTTTATAATATCACTGAGCTGCCAGCTAAAATTTCATTCAACGTTGCACTAGTCGGCATTGGAATTCAATAAACTCTAAAACCGATAAAAATCAACTAAAACCGTACAATCGATATTCATGTCAACACTACAAATCAAAATTTACGATCAAAATACTTCAACTGTCAAACGCGTAACTTTTTAATTCTTTTAATTATAATTGAGCGCGCCCTTTTTATGTCATTGCATTATGCAATCCGCGTTTAGGCGGCCGGGGTAAAGAGAACCATCGCCCTGTGAGTTGCATTTTAATGCAATTGGTTATGATATGCGCACTTAATTGATTTGTTCCCTACTCTTTGTCTATGGTTGATATTTTATTGACGGGTTATTTTTAAATTGAAATGTGAAAGAACATGTTCTAAAAATCCTTGTATTCAAAAGCGGAATTCAGAAAACAATGCAGTGTTTTAAAATTATGAAGTCATAGTTTTAAACTCCTAATATGAAATCAAACGATAATTGTAATAAAGAAAATATTATATTATTTCACTCTAACTAAAAATGTTTGACAAAAAAACTTTCTTAGTTTTGAAAGTTGGGCGTTAATGGGTTAAATTTCGTATTTAAAACAATTAAAATAGATTGGGCTAAGATATGACTATACGGTTATTCTTGCGAGGAACCAGTTCAGTCGTAGGCTTCATATAATTAAACTGTGTTACAATTATATTCATTTCTGCATTTTAATTTTATTTTTTCTCTTTTCTATACGGATATACTATTAAGTAAATATATAATAATAACTCACACAGCGCCATTTAGTGTCAAAGTAAGCAGCTGAGCATTTGTATTATAGCTCCTAGATAACTTATACTACTAATAAATACAATTCTCTTTTGTATATAATAATATATGTGTATGTATGTGTAAGTATGTGTGTCTATGTATATGTGTATATATTTATGTGTATGTAAGTTTAAATGTAAGTATTTGTAGTATATTGCTTTTATGTGTGATCTTGTTTGATTAACATACTCCTATTCAATTGTGCACCTACCATGTAAACTATCTCTGCATCACCCCAAGGTAGATTGGCAGAGAATGCCTTATGGCATTAAGTCCGCCTTGTACTTTAAGTGCTAAAGGTTAAATAAATAAATATATGTAATAAATATATACGAGTACATATAAATACTCGCGGGCGCTCTCCAACACGGTGGACAGACCTCATCAAATTTGTGACGCACTCCGGCATCAATGATTGCTCTCGCTCTGCCAGACGACGATGCGAATGGCGGTGCATCGCAAAAACAGCGGTGGCGCAGAAATTGACCGACGCATGACCACGACCACTCTGTCAAGAGTGTACGAATAAGAAGAAGAATAAATACTTAAGTTCCGGACGAGAATCGAGCCAAAAAGCGAGCCATTATGCTACTCTGTATACATTTCGTATACATTAACATTTTTGTATATTTATTTATAATTTAATATAAATATTTATACAACGGAGATTTTCTATTGATCTATGGAGTTATCTTCTTGCAGTGTATGCCATTTACACTATTGCATGCATTTACATACACACATTATTTCATGTATCTATGTTTAATTGTTAAAATGTCACTGTCAAGACAGGAGAGCTGCGGGCGAGTATAAGCAACTTCCAGGATTACTTTAGAGAGTGGTTACTAGGTCATTCTTTTTTTTTAATTTATATGGGAAATAAACATACTTATAATACGTACTAAGTTGTTGTAGGCTATATATAAACCGTTATTTAAATGTATGAACAAAAATATTTCCAGGTATTAATTATATGGAATATAAAACTAGGTTTAGCTGATAGACGTACAGTGATAAAAGTAATATTTAAACACAAATTCATAAAATAAAATAAAAAAGAAAATCATAGAAATAATTATTCTTGCAAAACTTATAAAACTAGTGGTATATCCTTTTTACATACGGACTTTCCTTTCTGGTACCAGCACATAATTATTGTCTGATACGTCCAAACCAAAAAGATACCCGAGCCGTTTTATCTGTGAACTGTTAAGTTTTATTGGTGGCCTTTTACGACTTATTAGTGGATAGGGTAGCCTTATTATTTTCGGAACTACATCGGTAATAGGTTAAGAAGTCTATTAAAAAAATGTGTGTACTTATGTACAAATATAAGAAGTTGTACTCATCATCATCATCATCTAAGCGTAGTATCCCGGTTGCAAGCTAAACTTCCGTTTCTGTGCCCAGACTTTTTCTACTCCACTTCGCACGGTCTTCGGCATCCCTGGTAGTGAGCCCATTGGCACGCATATCACCCTTTACGACGTCAAGCCAGCACTTTTTGGATCTACCCCTCCTGCCGAGGCCCGGCGGAGGCGGCATGGCCAGACATTTGTTTCCCACGTAATCATCTAAAACGTGGTCGTGGTCGTGGTCGTAAAACGTGGTCGTACCAACGGAGCCGACACTCCTGCAATTTATCCGCAATGTCACGGACATGAAGGCTGCCGCGAATGCGGGAGTTCCTAACGCGGTCCTTCCGCGTCACTCCATACATCCACCGCAGCATATTCATCTCCGTAACACGCAGCTCTTGCTTGTGTCGCTCTAAAACCGGCCACGCTTCACAGCCGTATAAAAGGACAGGCCTAATAATGGTCTTATAGACCTGTCCCTTCAACTTTACTGGCATCTTGGGGTCACAAATGACAGGCCTAATGATGGTCTTATAGACCTGTCCCTTCAACTTACAGGCATCTTGGGGTCACAAATGACACCAGTTACCTGACGCTATTTGGCTCATGTGGCAGAAATTCGTGCCTTGACTTGATTCGTGCCTTGTTCTCAAGCGACTCCATCCACGCCTTCACACGTCGCACCAGCCTACCCGTGTCCGAACCTGCCAGCGCGATATCATCAGCATACATGAGCAGCCACGGGGGCTGATCATAGATAGATAGATAGATAACTCTTTATTGTATACTCAATTTATCTACAAACATAGAAGTTCTTAGAACACAATAGGCGGCCTTATCGCTTAAAGCGATCTCTTCCAGGCAACCTTTTAAATAAAATAAAAATGATTTATTTTTATAAGGAGTCTGGTGATGTAGGTGTAGTGCTTTAAGTTGAGTATCCATGCTTATTATTTACTTCTTCTTATACATAATTTGTATTACATACTAAAAATATATAATAATCATTACAATCAACATATACAAAATGTTACATCACGACACGTTGGTTATTGAGTTTGAAATAGTGAATACGAAGTAATTTCTTAAAACTTGGCAGTGATTTAGCTTGCCTAACATCGAGAGGCAAAGCATTCCAAAGTGATCATGTGAGTTTCTGATGCTGTCTGACAATACGTCTAATACCACGCTAAACAGAAACGGACAGACAAACGTAAGAAGTTGTTTTAGCGTAAATGAACAAAAAAAACTAAAGATTTAGAATGATAAATACCGTCTATTAAGCTCAAATCTAAAAATGCACAAAGTTTACAATGGCCTATTCACCACCATATATAATTTAAATCTCTTACACACATGTATATCTTATATCTTTAAACGAGCAATTCTTGTATATATATATAATTGGAATCTCGGAATCGGCTCCAACAATTTTCATGAAATTTAGTATACGGGGGGTTTCGGGGGCGATAAATCGATCTAGCTAGGAATCATTTCTAGAAAATGTCAAAAGGTGGCGTTTGAGTAGTCCCAATTTAAACTGAAAAATTACTCTTCCTGACATCTATCGGCGAATAATAATACTATTTTTTTAAATTGCTTTAACGACACAACAACACTAAAGCTATTCCAGCAGATGGCATTGTTAAGTAACACGAAGTCAATGAGTGTTTGCTTTGAGGTTAGACTAAGAAAATCAATTGTTAATTTCCAAAAAACACAATTTATAAAAAAAAATACCGAGCAAAGCTCGGTCATCCGGATATTTTAGGCATAAATGGGGGAATGGGGATGAAATATAATTTTTTGATCTCCCTTCATATAAAACACGTATTACAGATTTATAAATATTTGAGAAACAACTGTGACTGAATTACGAGTTTTCATGGAAACTTGAGAGACAGTTATCAGCTAACTTCGCCTTTTGGATATCGATGAGCGTGCGTCGTTAAAATTTCACTCTAACAATCTTTTTCATTGATGACTTACGGAACGCAGACGTGGTCGCTAACTATGGGCCTTATGAGAAAGCTCATGGTCGCTCAGAGGGCAATGGAGAGGGCTATGCTCGGAGTTTCCCTGCGAGATCGAATCAGAAATGAGGAGATTCGCAGGAGAACCAAAGTAACCGACATAGCCCGGATGATTGCAAAACTGAAGTGGCAGTGGGCTGGGCACATAGCTCGAAGGACTGATGGCCGTTGGGGCAGAAAATCCTCGAATGGCGACCGCGTAGACGCAATGTTGGTAGGCCACCCACAAGATGGACCGATGATCTGGTCAAGCTCGCCGGAATAGGTTGGATGAGGGCAGCTCAGGACCGATCGTAGTGGAGATCTTTGGGGGAGGCCTTTGTCCAGCAGTGGGCGTCTTCCGGCTGAAATGATGATGGTGAATTTTTTTCAAATATGCCAAAAGAAATAGATATATCGTTAAAAATTAATGATAGATTTACTTTTAAACTCGTCCAGAATCATTCAGACCTTGTATTTAATAAAACAAGCCTCATTAGCGATGTGCCACATGTCACCACGAAGTTATTATGCTAATAACCTAATTGGAATAGCCGGTCTGTACGTCCGTCTGCCGACAAAGTCAACTTTGCATTGATTCAATTATTCCATATTATATTTCACGTCACATAATTTCAAATGAATTGCGAGCGCGGGAAGCGTGCATACATTCGTTTCCCTTGTAGTGCAGCTCAGTTTAAATAACTATAGCTTAAACTAAAACACCGTCTTAGTGATAAATCGAAATAAAAAGTAATGAGTGACAAAATGAATAATAAATCACTATTTTCATAGGAATAAAATAATGAACGGAAAATGTATTTTTGTGAAAAAAGCGTGGGAACGTCTTGCGCACCCCAACGCGGGCTTCGCCACCATCGAGGCGGTGAGGCCCGTCCTGGCCAAATTGACGGGAAGGCGCACGGTTGCTTCGAGAGGTACCTGTGTCACATAGGGCAGGAGGCAACGTTAGGGTGCCACAATTGTGGCGCGGGCGGCGAGGAGGATACTGTGCACACTGTCGCCGTGTGCCCTGCGTGGCGCGTGTAGCGTCGCGCCCACATCGCCCAAGTAGGGGTATACCTGTCGCTCCCGGCCCTGGTTCTGTTCATGGTCAGGGGCGACTCTGGATGAACGGCCCTCGCCTTCTTCTGCCAGGTAGTCATGTCCGCAAAGGAGGCGGTGGAGCGGGAGCGGGAGTTGACTACCACACTCCCCTCCCGCCAGCGCAGGCCACGTCGACGGTACTGGAGGGCGTCCAGCGTTGGGGGGACGAAATCCTGACACATAGAAGAGGCCCGCCCCGACACAAAGGGCGAGCCGCCGCCATCCCGGGCCACGAGATTGCATCGGCAGGCCACAATCTGTGGGCCCGGACGTAGGGGATAGGAGAACAGTGGGGTTTTTTTAGTGTGTAGTCGGAGGCCAAACATCTTTCCCGGAGTCTCACATATCTCTCGTTCCCCCAGACCGGGGAACACGCCAAGAATAGGGATGTTCCCCGAGACCAAAAAAATGGTACGAAACATATACGGCGTCTCACGCTTTTTTCACAATAATACTAATATTGTTCGTTCGTAATTTTATTCTTAAATTAAAAATTATTTGTCACTCGTTTCATCACTCATTATTTTTTAGTTCGATCACTAAACATGTTTTTTAAATAAAATTAACTATTTATTCTAATTAAAATTTACTTAAAATAATGATCAGGCGTAATTTATAAAAAGTCACCACTTTTTAAATCCTGGCGATCTTAATCAGGATAATGAAATATATCTTATCGAATTATTATATTGTCATCGGTCCTTGATAAGTCTACAACGTTTAAACGAAATCTGACCGTTTAAAGTGAGTCAAAATCGAGTTAAAAGCAGTTTACAAACAAACATACAGGTGAAACTAATAAAAGCATGATAAAAAGTACAAATAAGTGACGATCTGTTACAGGCCACTTTAAATTGGACATCTTTCCTATCAGAGGACATTCTTTTTTGCCAAGACTTTACTATTATAGAGAAAAGGAAGTGAAAGAAACGAGCTGAAACACCAAGTGATTGGGATTGTATTATGAGTGGATGTAGACAGTCTCCGAGCCCGATCCACCTTACCAAGGTGGATCAAACAATGTTGTTTGACATAAAAAAAATAACAGAACCATATTTTCTGAAATCCCCAAAACCAGTTGTACAGTTAAAAAATTTGAGGATGTATATAATAGCCAAAGAATCTCCGTTATTGTTCATGAGAGATCATTATTCTGGTCCTTGGCGGTCTTGCATAATCAAAAATAAGAAAAAATTCCCGAAGACATTTTTTATTGCGGTAGGACAGCAGACAGGCTGACGGCCCGTTTAGAATTTAGCAGTTACCGTCGCCTATGGGTGTTTGTAACACCAGTGGCATCGCGAACACGCTGCTGTCGCATAAGGGTATATGAACTTGGATCATTACATACATACATACATATTTTTTTAATTTTTTTCATTGTCATTACATACATACATACAATTTTGACTTACGAATTAGCGTGCGCAAATACATTCAAAAATTAACCTAGTATGGCCTTATAATTTGAAAAGAAGAATGTCATTTAACAAGGAAAATGCTAGAAATGAGAGTGAGCTAATACAAAAGAAGAGATAGATTATAAAAGATTTGGATTGCATAAAAGATGATATGGCAAAAAAGGTGTGAATGTTGGGATGATGGCTAACAGAGGAGAGTGGAAGGAGAGTGCCGACCCCAAGTAGTTGCGATAAGGGCAGGAAAAGCTATTAAGTTCTTGTTATGATTTTTCTGTAATCACTACAAGCTCGGGTGAATATGTGACTCAAAGGGAACGAAAAACTACAAGAATGTTTTTTGTTTCATTCAAAAGGTCGCAGCTGTGTATTACCAACCTTTTTGTTATGTAACTTAGTTGATTTGGCGCGCGGATTAATTAATAACAAGTTTTCGTACACGAGTTTGTATTTGATAATATATTAGTATTTTTAATAATAACTTAAAACGAAAGTTTTTACGATTAATATGCAAAACACTTTTCTATTTTAACTAGAACACTGTAAGAAATAATAATTAATAGTTTTAAAAATATGGTTTCTAATTCGAAAAATTAAATTTTATCTGTGCAGAGGCGGAGGAAGGATACTAACCTCTGCGACCGGGGTCAGCCTGTCGTAAAAGGCGACAAAACAACCCTCTACGTGGTAGAGCCCCAAGCCCGTCTGGAAGGCGACCACCTTTGGTCCTATGTATGCCTTCATAATAACCTTGTGTTGTGTTCCGGCATTAGTGACCCAAGTTCCTATACCCTTATGCGACAGCAGCATGTTCGCGATGCCACTGGCGTTGCAGGCACCCATAGGCGACGCTAACTGCTCGATTCTAAGCGGGCCGCAGCCTGTCACACACACTGTCACTGTCACTACAGCAATAAAAAAAATGGCGCTCAAATAACAATATTTTTTTTCTTCGTGCAGGGACCGAGTAAGAATACTGACTGACCTTTGCAGCCAAAGATGGTCTGTTGTAAAAGGCGAACCACCCTAGCTAGGTGGTAGGGCGACAAGCCCACTAGATGACAACCCCCCTGGTCTTTAAATACTCGTATGTCGACATAGTAACTTAGTATTGTGTTCCGGTGCCCCTAGCGTCGCAAACATCCATATATTTATCCATTAAGTGGGCCGTAAGGCTGTCAGCTGTTCCACAGCAATATATTTTTTTAAATATTTATTGCTAAAATCAATAGTCTAAAAGTTTTTACTTTGCATAGATAAAGTAAAGGCCTTTGTAAGATAGGTAGCTGAGATGAGCCGCAAAATATAAGCTGATAATGGAAAGCCAGAAGACTAATCGATGAAGTGTGGATGGTTATTAAATTTCGAAAAATATCTAGTACCTGTACAACACCTCCTAGCGGATGAGCTTATTGTAGGATGTGTATGACGGGATCTAATAAACAGTGGATAGACGAACGCCTAACAATCTCAGACAAAACCCAATGTCCCGTTTAATAATCCTTCTACTGATTCATAGCATTTAACTCATTACCACAAACAAGACATGGGAAACGTGATAAATTCTTCAATAGTCTCAAAACGGTAGCATGCCACTATCAGCCATCTTGTCACGACCATAGACTAATCAATTCTATTTCATTAAAAATTCAAAAATGGTCACCGTTTGTATTGCCGCCTAGAGCACAGAAAACGGACTGTATAGAAATTAATTGTCGTTCTTCATAAAGGAATAGTTTAAGCAAAGTTTAACACAATTATGGTCATTGACGCATTTAACGTATTTATGAAAAAATTATTGAATTTATTTTTCTTTTAGCGTATTTAAAAAAAATATTATAAGAGTAACATTTTCATGATGCACGCGTTCGCTGACATTATGAAGTTATAACTATCTCTCAAGTGTTAGTGAAAACTTGTAACTATATTCACATTGTTTCTCATATATTCATAAATCTACAACACGGTTTATTTCAGTGGACATTTTCTGAGTGACCGGCTACTCTTAAATTATGAAGGAGCACCCACTAGTCTTCTGTAGACAGCAGTGCTTATGGCCCGTCAGCTATGTATCGCGAACACAGCGCGGCCGAACGTAAATATAGTCGGCAGGATAAAGAGGCCCTAGCCATTTATTTAGCTTATCCAAACCACCATTACTTATTAGGGAGGCGACTTATTGCGTTCTGAACACTAGCCACTAATGTATATTTTCGGTCTAAACAGTGGTATTCCACAAACTGCCGCGGACCGTTTCCAGCGCTGGGCGATGCTGGTAAGCGTTTACGATTTTATTACTGAATTTATTACGACGGACAACGGTTCGGCTGATGCACTGTCGCGATTGCCATTATCTCAGGAGCACCGCTTCTTCAATACTGTTAGCTATCTGAATTTGATTGAAGAATCTCTTCGTGTTACTTTCAAAGATATAGCTAAAGAAACCGAAAAAGATACTACCTATATTAAATAGGATAAAAGGTTACGTTATGTTTGGTTGGCCGTCGTCTGTTCAGGGGGACGAGGAGAAATGTTTTTTCGATAGGAAACAGCACATGGCTGTCGAACTGGGTTGCTTAATTTATATCTATAGAATTATTATTCCAGTATCATTGCAGAAGCAAGTGTTGGATGAAATACACGCGGGTCATTTGGGTAGGTATTAATAAAATGAAGAATATTGCACGCAATTACGTATATTGGTCATATTTAGATAATGACATAGAAAAGACTTGCCGGTCGTCTGATGCATGTAGAACCCCGTGCACCTTTGTGTGGTGATCTCCATTCACCTCCTTCCGTCGACTCTCTGTGTCCTGGTCCCAAGACAACTCGTAAGTATTTAGGAAGGGCTCGGAGTGGACCTGGCGCGGCACGTCCTCCTTGCGAAGTTGTTGGCGGAGCCCCTTCTCGTATTTTGCGAGCTACTTCTCCTCCTGCGAGGCCGCTTGGAATTCCCTCCGAGCTCTCGCTATCACAACGTATTGCCCAGTTGAAGCTAGGCGGCTATGCCTCCACTTTGACGGCCCACCGCAGGTGTGTCTTCCTCCGACAAGGAGGCTCCGAGATCATTGTGGGGGGACCCACGGAGTTTCCCCAAGATCTAGACCCACTCTTGCGCTTGCCCAGGACGGATCTCGGACCAACGCAAGAGGGAGTATTCACTCGGCAGCTCATGCTACTCGGACCAAACCATCCGAGTTCTCGCCACCTAACAAACTCTCACCGCCCTTCGTGGGCAACCGCTTCAAAACTACCGGAGGTGATTTCTCTCGTGAAATGTGGGCCCCTTAGAATACGTAGGGCCTATTTCTGCACCCGAAGGCGCAGGGGAGGATTATCCACCCTGTCGGCTGGTACCTCCCTTTTTCTTTTTATTGCTATAGGACAGCAGACAGGCTGACAGCCCGCTTAGATTTAGAGCAGTTACCGTCGTCTACGGGTGTTTGCAACGCCAGTGACGTCGCGAACACGCTACTGGGTACATAAGGGTTCAGGAACTTGGGTCCATAATGCCAGAACACAACACAAGGTTATTATAGCGGCATACTTAAAACCAAAGGTGGTCATTATCCAGACGGGCTTGAGGCCCTACCACGTATAGAACGGATAGAAACTACCTGGGGTAGTTCTCTTTCATTTCTCGACATTTTCCATCATTTTTGGGGTGTGACACTCGGGATCGGATTTTCCCCCCGGCCATGCAGCCCATCAGCACGCCATTGTACCTTGGGCTTCGGGAGGGCTGTTATAGGTCCCCCAGCCCCAGTCCACAAAGCTGGGAGAATCCAGACATGACTGGCATCCCTCCGCATCAACTACCGAATCAGTACTCGGGATAGAATCTGGGACCTAACCAGCATTCGCAACCAACCCACACAAGACCGCGCCACTCACAGAGAGCTAAGTTGGGAAAGGATGTGGGCGGTAGACGGGAAGAAAGGTAGGACTCTGTCACCTTGGACGGGAAGGAGTGAGGCGGCGGATGTTCAGGCACCTCGGGTACGCACACCCGTGCACTCCTCGGACTGAAGGAATCAGCCAACCTCGTAAAATCCCAGGCCAAAGAACTAATTGAGAATGCAATCGCGTAGTTTTTTTTTAATTATATAAAATATTTTTTAAATTATGGTTTAGACGTAATGCATCAGCATAATTTAACGAATATTTTGAAATCTTTTAAAACTGTCTATAAGAGCTAATGCAAAATATACCTTTACATTACGTATACATTTACCATAAACCTCGTTATAACGAATTTTTAATGCTTGCAAAATATAGATATAAAGTATTATTGACTTTTATTTGACGTTTTTGTTTTATTTTAATTTGTATAAACTCTTTCCAATTAAAAAGTACAGTGTTTTCATTGAAGTTTTTATTTTATTTAGTTTAATTAATTAAAACGGCCGCAGCCCATTACATTAATTAATAATAGCGAGAACAGAACTGAATAAATAACGAGAACAGAACTCGTAATATCAAAAAGTTATTCAATTCATCCATAAAAATGTTATAATCATGGGTTGTATCCACGAAAGCATTGAGAGCATTAAGTGTTCCTATTTACTATTGGAAGGTAAGCAAATGAGAATCTACGTAATGTTAAGGTTAATAAAAAATAATAAGTTTCCTTACCTTGTTCAAACGAATCGTAGTTTAACCTTACCTCTTTAAAACAAACGTCTAACGAATTACTTGGTATAACGAATATTTTCCAATTTTTTTCACTTCTATTGAGATTACACTGTTTAATATTTTAAAAACGCTTTGTATTACTTTTAATAAATCCTCATGCCAATTTTTTTTTACTAAATTTTAAAGCCCAAGCGTAGGTATAAGTATGTTCTAACTCAACATGATCTTTCTGTGCGTTGTTCACATCCATAGATTATGCGCGGTATTGTCTCTGCCCTCATTTCTTTTTAATATCTTTACATTGCCGACATTAGTTCGCAGAAAGATTGGATGTAGTTAAGTTATAAATTGTGATTGCATTCTGCATACAGAACGATCGAACAGACGATCATTGAAGAGATAAACGTCTCAAGAATGTTAAAGAACATTGAATCATATTGACACGATATTTCGATGTAAAGGACATTTTATTTGAGAGTTATTAACCGAAATAACAGGCAAAGGACTTAGGTCATACTTGTTAGATTTCATTTCCAATTTTAAAGGTTATTTTATGGGATCTGTATCGGTCCACAATTATAATTTTGCTAGTTCATGCGTTTCGATCTTTGGCAAGGTAGAAAAATACTGCTGCATTTGTGATTTCAGTCTATTCTCCGATATTTCGCAGCCAAAACTTCTTCCTGCGTCTGACCGTTCTTTTTTCAGACACTTTTCCCATGACTATCAGTTGCAAAAGTTTATATCTGAAGTATTTATCCTACATAATTCTTATTTTTATAGTCTGGATCAATTCGCGCTGCCTCCGGGCTCGACTCAGAACTTCAATGTTGGTCACTCGGTCTGCCCAACTAATAGCTAATATGCGTCTATAAGCTCACATTTCAAATGCTTCTATATGTTTTTACGCGCTTTATATTAACCTGTAATAGGTATGTATCTATGTATGAATGAATATAAAATAAAATGTGCAAATAAATATTTGAATTTGAATTATTATGTAATGGAATTTTCGGACTCGATTTTTACCCACTTTGAACAAACAAAAAGAATTCAAAATTTTGCGCACTTGTCATGACCTGATAACAATAAACAAATTTAATAATTTTGTCCCATACTCCTCATTAGGATCATCAGGATTAACGCTTTCTTTTCCTTCTGTCGGAAGGTGGCGTTTAATTAATAAAACTGTCGGAAGATTGCGTTAAATTAATATAAACATTTACCGATTGGTAATTGACAACAAATAATTATATTTTATAATTAATCAAACTCAAGCATAAAAATAAATTATAGTTTAATAAACTAAAAAACACGCTTTTATAATCAATCAAACTAAAAAGTAAAAAATAACAACTTATGAATAAAATTACTGACGCGAAAATTAATGTCACTGTTCTAAAAGCGTGGGGTGGTTTGTACGATATATTTAAACTAATTCTGCATATCGCAATGAAAATAGTAAAAAAAAAAATTATAACGATTGATATCGAGCACCCCACGTTTTTTAGAACACGTGACATTAATTTTCTCGTCAGTAATTTTATTCTTACGTTAAGAATTATTTTTAAATTTTTATTGTAGTTGATCTTTAAGTGACCAGGCTTCAGATGCATTAGAAGTATGGACCTCATATACACTGCAGAAGACGAACGCCCAGTTATTTTAAGATCATGACTACAATGTACTTTTTTCATATTATTGAAGGCACTACGGGCGATTGGTATGCTAAGCGTGCTTTAATATATATTACAGTTTTTTTCGTATACTTTCATAGTCAAGAAAAGTCAACGAGTTTGGTAAAATATTTTTTTAACTATCCCATAATATCCCACACAACAAAATCCACATCAAAAACCTCATCACGTAACCAAGCGCCAGGATACCCAGAAATATTTTACAAAAAAACCCAATTCCGCCGGATTTTAAACACAAAGCGTGACAATAACTGTTTAACATTAATTTTATAACATAATCAGAGGATACTTTGGCGCCAGCTTAAAAAAGTAAGTAATTTTGTATTGTCTATAGTTTTTTGTCAAATTAATATGGCGCCAATAACTCAAACAACACTTTTTCTAAAAACCTTTTATCCGCGCAGGGGCCGAGAAAGAATACTGACCTCTGCGGCCGGGGTCGGCCTGCCGTAAAAGGCGACAAAACAACCCTAGCTACGTAGTAGGGCCCCAAGCCCGTCTGGATGGCGACTACCTTTGTGTGTTGTGTTCCGGCATTAGTGACCCAAGTTCCTGTACCCTTATGGGACAGCAGCGTTTTCGCGATGCCACTGGCGTTGCAAACATTCATAGGCGACGTAACTGCTAAATTCTAAGCGGACCGTCAGCCTGTCTGCTGGCCTACAGCAATAAAAAAATTGTGTTATTTATTTATTCAAATATATAGCAAAAAATTATACACAAGACAATTATTATTTATTAACTTAAGTATTTTGTGATGTCCTCAGGTTATAGAAACATAAAAAAATATAGACTAAAATTCACTGATACAAATTTCTGTTCACCTGACATAATTAAGCATACTTCTATTCTTATTACTTTTAGTTCCAGCGTTTTATGCCTTGATTTTGCCAATGTCGTGGTAAGAGACGATTTGTCAGATACCGCAATGCATTATTCAATTCCGGTTTAAGAACAGCAGTCTAAAGTTGAATTTAGTGATCACTGAGTATTTGATTAGTAGATACACTCCAAACCCGTACAGTTCATAACATGTCACCACTGGGCTGACCTCTTCTCAAGACGGATTGGCGGGTCACATATATATACTATACTATCGGCACGCTATGATGACCGTTTTGACGTTTGTCCACTCCATGAATTTTCGTATTAATTAGTAATTACATTTGAAGGAGCAAATTGCTGTTTTTGATTGTCAATAACAGCACGTCGCTATTGACAATAAAGAATAGCAATTTGCTCCTTCAAATGTAATTACTAATTAATACGAAACTTCATGGAG
This sequence comes from Malacosoma neustria, assembly GCA_963693495.1. NCBI lineage: Eukaryota > Metazoa > Arthropoda > Insecta > Lepidoptera > Lasiocampidae > Malacosoma > Malacosoma neustria. The sequence goes on along the minus strand of OY856398.1, from coordinate 9,506,227 downwards.
TGAGTGGACAAACGTCAAAACGGCCATCATAGCGTGCCGGTATAGTAGTGATCTCGCCATGCATGTTTCGTTACGGTGTTTTCCTTCATCATCGGTGTAATTTGCGACCCGGAAATAAAATTTACGGTCTTTTCATTAAGGCTAATAATAGTAGGATATCACCATCTTACAGTTAAATCACGGTTGCAATTCAAACTTCCGCTTCGGTTCCGGGATTCTTCGAATTATTCTTGTCCGCTTCGCAAGGCTTTCTGAATGGTAGGAAGATCATTGGCACGCATATAATTTACGACCCTCCTGCCAGAACTCTTCGCTTGGCTAGAAAGTTGTTCCCCCAATAATAGTTACCCAGTTTCTTCTATTGATTTCCGTTGTCGGTCGGGACTGTACGGCGATGCTTAGGATCAATATTCCAACAATAATATAATAACAAAATCTGGGATAATTTCAAAGCAACAATAACAAAGTTTGGGGTCTGTCAGTCTGCAGTGCGAGGGGCCGTGTTTGACGCGTCACCGCATCGGAGAGTAGTGTTGTGCTGAAGCATATGATATTATCGATAATAGTAGATAAACTTTTTATTGTGGAATAAAATAAAATTGTTTAATTATGATAATATGAAATAGGGTAGCCAAGAGGTAGCACACTCGGAGAGTAATCTACAGGTTCTAGGTTCGAATCTCGATAGCTTGTATTGCTTTGTTAGTTTTTATTTGCTTAATGTACATAATATAATAACAACATAAATAAATAACATAATTGCCTACCGAAGGTGAAGAAAAACGTAAGGAAACCTTCAAACGGAGTTAACCTGTATTTGTAATCTGCCAGTCCGCTTTAGAAGAGCGTAATGGGTATACTGGAACTATAACCAAAGATGGCACACATTGCTGCCGCGTGGGTCAAAAGGTGTGAGGTGATCGTTTAAGTTAAAGGGATGGGTCCATAAGGCTATCATAAGGCCTAAAGTCTCAAGTAGCTGGTGCTGGAGCGACTATCAGTAGCTAAATGAAGTAGAGGGAAACAGGAGTCCAAACTGAGCAGAAGCCCGTCCTATGGATCTCCGGGCCTCTTCTCTCTTTCCGTTGACATAAGGAGAGCCAGTTAAAAACAAAATAATTGTGTAATTGTGGGGGCGTGCATGCGTGTGTGTGTATGTTTGTGTTCGTAGAGGTGGGAATACGTACGTGTGTTTGTTTGTGTGAAAGGATTTCGTTTTTCAAATATAGAGTATTTTAATAAGAGATTCCGTTAATGTCATTTCTATTCATAGACTTGTGTACTTTGAAATATTCAATATACATAAGCAGGAACTACGAGTCATGAAGATGAATATGATACCGTGGAAGTGTGGAGGATTTGACATTGCAGATAAATTGTAGGAGTGCCGCTCTCGCTGGTATGGTCAGGTTTTCCGGCTAATTCCGTGGGGCACAAATGTCTGGTCACGCTACCTCCGCCGGGCCCCGACAGGATGGGTAAACCTAAAGAGTCCTGACGTAAAGGACGCCAATGGACCCACTAAGGATGCCGAAGACCATGCGAAGTACAGAAGGCCTACTAGTCTCCTGCAATTCTAAGGTGTAATTTTTATCTTTTATTGTTCTTTTTCCTGGAGTCGGCACAATATGTTCTCTCCTTCACTTTCCTCTATTACTGATCATTTCAACATTCACGCCTTTTATGCCATACCATCTTCTACGTAATCCATCCATATATTCTTTGGTTTACCTCTTTTTTATATACATCCACTCTCATTTCTAGCATTTTCCCTGTTACATGACATTTTATCTACGTATTATTTGACCATATCATGTTAATCTGATACTCTTCTATTTTTATCGATAACTCTTTTATAGTAATTAATCATATCACTATTGCAACAAATCCGTATGACAAACAGCGCCACTTACATCCGCAAAGTGCATTAGCATACCAAATGTTACATGAAAATAGATTTAAAACTACACGTGGATTTAACCACTCAATTTCAATCTAGGGTGAATTAACAATAATGGATGCAAGAAATAAATTTGCAAGAATTTCATTTGACAGTTTTACTCGCCTAGTGAGGTCGATTTATATTTGTCTGACATGTCGTGTCCTGACGCATCAGAAGCATATGGGTTCATACATTTAGGACAGACGACAGGACGCGTCAAGACATACAAATGTGTCCCTAAACATATTAAATGTATGAAACCGATATGCTTCTGATGCGTCACGACACGACACGTCAGACAAATATAAATCCGGCTTTATAATTTTTACGTATTGATGGTAAAGAATAACATCGTGAGGAAATCTGCAGACCGAGGTAAATTTTTCGTATGGTATACCGTCCGTTTCCTTAGCAGCTCTGATTTTTACGATGTTGAGGTGCTTGTTCAGGCAGCAGTGTCCGGTTAGCGCTCTCGCATTGCTAATTTCTGTTTAGTTCTAGCACTTCAACCGCCAGCTTGCGGTTGTAGGCTTTTCCTGACACTGGAGTTTCCTTATATAATTAGCTTAAGTTGAAAACGTCTAAAGTCGAAAACTTTTAACTCGAATTTTTTGGCGTCCCTATTCAAGGTTTTGTTTGAATATTTATTCTCCATCCATCCAAGACAGTCCAGTTTTAATTTTTTTTTATTGCTAGCAGTTATTGTCGCCAATGGGTGATTGCAACGCCAATGGCATCGCGAACACGTTGCTGTCCCATAAGGGTACAGGAATTTGGATCACTAATGCCGGAACATAACACAAAGTTATTAGGGCGGCATACTTAGGACCAAAGGTGGTCGCCATGATCGAAGGTTAGGTTGTTTTGTCGCCTTTTGCGACAGGCCGCAGAGGTCAGTATTCTTTCTCCGCCCCTGCATGGATAAAAGTAGGATGAATTAATAATAATAATATAAGACTGCAAAAATCGCTGGGGCTCTTTCGCCGTTTCTTTTTCGTTTTGTATTAGAAACGTTTAGACTTGACGTTTAGTGATCTATTAGATTTTTTAACATTTGGGTCACAGATTTCATTCTATACGAACTTTATATTCTGACACTTAACAGAGGCTTTTTATTGCACTTTAGTAAGCAGTTACCGTTACCTATGTTTGCAACTCCAGGGCCAACATGCCACGTAGATAACTGGGAGCTCGAAGGAAGAAGTTATGGCTCCATATTTAAAGATCAGGAGTTGTTGTCATCCAGACCGGCTTCGAGGGCTACCACCTAGCAAGAACTTAAATAATTTTGAATGTTTGACATTAGCAGACGATGCCACGGCTAAAGCCAGTCTTTAATAACATAGCGACAGATGTGTGTAATAGTCAATCGTTACCCATGTTAATCTGTGGGCGGAGCCGGGTGACAAACTATGTATAGGGAGTGACACAAAAGATGTATTTGTGAAGATTATGGACATAATAGCGAAGGGCGGGTTCGCTCGCGCTTTTAGGGGCGTGAGATCGTTAATTTTTAGTAATTGTTGTTTAGAAAAATTTGTAATATTGTATACGAGGTTAAATTTTTAAATTAGTGGTATTTATTTCGGTACGCCTGCGGGTTCGATACCCGTCTCGCGTCTGGGTGTTTTTGTATAATATGTATTTATTAACAAAATAAAAGTATATGTAGTATATCAGTTATTTAGTACCCATAACATAAGTGCTAAGCTACTTACTTTGGAACTAGATAGTGCTATGTGAATTGTCCCAGTACATTCATTTATTTATACAATTATTACAGTTTTAGATATTTAAGATTAGAATATATAACCATCTTCCAACTTACATATATAAAGTCGGCTCAGTCTTTGAATGCCTTCAAAATGTTAAATATATTTTTAATTAATAAGACTTATTATACAATTGATGATTATTTTAATGACAATTTTGATAATGTAACTAATGACTGACGTAGAAATGATTATATATTCAATAAATTGTATTCCGAAAAATAAGTGGTAATTGTGAAATATGTTAAAAAAGTAAAAATTGACAATGCATATATGCTATACCTCAAAAGGGTCTATGTATAATGTATTTTTATATATAAGCATGAATAAATTGAATTGAATAAGACTTTTCTACGTTGCATGAGTTGTGGACCTCCGTAGCACAACGGCTTTCGCACGTCAAAACGCCTATAGGTCATGGAATCCCGTCCCGAATTTAGATGTTTTATCTTTTGCGTTGATTAGATATTTCATCCGTGCAGGGGCGGAGAAAGAATACTAACCTCTGCGGTCGGAGTCGGCTTGTCGTAAAAGGCGACAAAACAATCCATTCTACGATGATGGCGACCACCTTTGGTTTTAAGTATGCCGCCATAATAACCTTGTGTTGTGTTCCGGCATTAGTGACCCAAGTTCCTGTATCCTTATGGGACAGCAGCGTGTTCGTGATGCCACTGACGTTGCAGACACCCATAGGCGACGGTAACTGCTAAATTCTAAGCAGGCCGTCAGCCTGTCTCCTGTCCAACAGCAGAAAAAAAAGATATACTGTTATACTGACTATGTAGTCGAAGCTTTGCATCGACGTGCAAATTCCGTCGCGCCGCTGAGGTCGTTAAATCTATAGTTACGGGTATTTTTGTAATAATTATTTAGTTTTATTATAAACATATGACTTTATCTTTCGTGGTGTCACAAATACCAAGTTAGAGAGCAGCACTGATATTAACTAGTGCAATTCTGGTTAATGCACTGTTTTATTATATCATATAAAATTAAGTTTTTAATTACTGGCAGCAGGCAGGCGGATGGCGGACCGATGCGACGGCTTGGAATATATACGCCGAACACAACACAAAGTTATTATAGCTTATTATATTACAGATCAGGGAGTGCTATCGTCCAGACGGAGCTATACCGTTTAGTGAATAAGAAATCAAACACTCGAATGCCATTCCATAAATAAAACAAAATGATTCACTCATTATTTTTTAATATTATACTTTTAAAATTATTCTTAAAATCTAATTAGGCATCAAAAATTGCTTGTAATTGTCTATTTTACATAATCTTTTGACTTATATAATATACTAAAAAAGAATTTACAACCTTATTCAATGGTATTTTACTTTTTTTATTTTTACTGTCATTCATTTATAGACTTGCCAACGAGACGCTTCTTAAAACAAATTGTTTTGAACATCTTGCAAAAAATAATTAGATATTTCAAAAATTATAAGCTATGACGTAAACGTTGGTCACATGGTTTGGGGTTTCATTATGGAGGGTAGACCTGAGAAGTATTGAAAAAGTGTCTAGTATTACGTAAATTACAGTTTATAAACCCGCTAGAATGTGGCGCTAGTGCAGCTAGTATGAATATACGAATTGAAGTATAAGTTAAATGTTTTTAATCCTGCTATACCTACTAATAAAATGTACATTGCTGTCATAGCACCGGCTTAATTTAACGCATTTTAACGGACACTTCTAGCACAGAGATAGTTCTTTTCATCCCTGCCTATAAATAAAATAGTGATGTGACGTATTCGAACTAGTGACGTGTTGCTGTTAAATACTCTGTAGTGCCGCTAGTGTTGTCAGTTTAATGAATCGAATCAACGCAAAAGCAATTTATAAAGACTGGATACTTGTATGGCGAACACTATACATTACAACTACAGATCTACGAGCGTGACGTTATAATAAATGATATGCGGGCGAAAGGACTGCGAGCGGAGAAAAATGTTAAGAAAACGGAACCTGGCCATCGATGTAGAATTTCGTTAATAACTGGAATTTCACGCTTATAAGTAGAAGATAGTGTAAAGAGCTGATTTCGACTCCTTCTTGAAAAAAACGTGTGTTCATACCTATGTACGCACGTAAGAAGTACTTCTTTGGCGTAACGGAAAAAAATAACTAAAGATTTCATCTCGTATGTATTTGTTTATAAAAAGAATCATAAATTAATAAAATAAAAAGAAAACATATTGATAATTAAGTTTTTTTTAGATATCACGAATTTTTAAAATGGCCTATCATTCACCACCATATATAATTGAAAATCACAAACACATGTATATTTATAAATACATATTTTTTTATCCCCACTTTTTATCCGTGCAGGGGCGTAGAAACAATACTAACTTCTGTGGTCGGGGTCGACCTGTCGTAAAAGGCGGCAAAACCACCCACCCACCCTAGCTAGCTACGTGGTAGGGCCTCAAGCCCAGATGGCGACCACCTTTGGTTTTAAGTATGCCGCCATAATAACCTTGTGTTGTGTTCCGGCATTAGTGACCCAAGTTCCTGTACCCTTATGGGACAGCAGTGTGTTCGCGATGCCACTGGTGTTGCAAACACGCATAGGCGACGGTAACTGCTAAATTCTAAGCGGGCCGTCAGCCTGTCTGATGTGCTACAGCAATAAATAAAAAGAGGACACGTGTTTTCGATTTATGAATATTTGAAAAACTTCTGTGAATATAATTAACGTGTTTTCACGGAAACTTGAGAAGTTATATTTAAAATATATATTAAAACAATAATTAGCTATGCCTGCCTTGGTTATACCGCAGGTTGGCAGGACTGGCTTGGTTCAGGGTTGCCAACCTAGCGTCATAAATAGCGCCGCGACCCAAAGGACTTAGTAACTGTTCCCGATCGTTATGACTTTGAGGTCTATCATGTAATTTGGACGCACTTAAAAACGCTGAAGACTGCGACTGTAGGAGACTTCCTGGCAAGGGCTGGTTCCGGTCTAAACGGTATTGTAAATTTTGCTTCTCCATTTGATGGTGTTGAGTTCTGACGGCGAATCGGTTCACATGAACGGGTATTGGGACGACGATCTTTGTTCCAGATCCGTTCTTTCCGGAGTGACTGCCGGAGGCGAGCCCTGCTTTTACCCGTTTCCACTTCGCGCGGCGGTTTTGAAACCATATTTTCACCTGCAACAATAATTAGAATTATAACCGGTTTTATACATACATACGTATAATCACGCCTCTTTCCCGTAGGGGTAGGCAGAGACCACTTCTTTCCACTTGCTACGACCCTTACATATGTACTTGTTTCGCTTCGTTCACTTTCATTATTCCCTTCATACATGCCCTTCGGCATAGAGTACTCTTGACCTGGCCTCGAAACGTCCGCCTTTTTTTGTATCAGGGAAAAACCTCTCTTGACGGGTTGACCCGGCCCAGGGGGACCGAGGGATATGTGGGACTCCGGGGAAGATGTTCAGCCATCCGACTACCCACTAAAAAACCCCGCTGTTCTCCTATCGCCTACGCCCGGGCCTACGGATATGTAGCCTGCCGATCTCGTGGCCCGGGCCGCCGCCGGCCCGCCCTTTGTTTCAAGGAGGGCCTAAACGTCTACCCCTTCCAACCCTTCCATTCACACTCGCCTTATACCGGTTTTATTACAGTTAATATTCGTATTTATGTAAAATATTTTTAAAAGCATCTCATAACGCCCTCCATTGGTTTCTCTCTAAAGGAAATTCACAGTACACCCGCAGCGCTGGTCCATAGCAAAATATTATTCATACAGGTTATCTCGGTGAATAGTAAGCATTTACCGTCGCCTATGGATGTTTGCGCCGCTAGGGGCACTGCGAATACGCTGTTGTTTCATAGGAGTACAGGAATCTGGGTCACTAATGCCGGAACACAAGGTTATTATGGTGGCATACTTATAGAGCAGGGGTGGTTGCCATCCGAACGAGCTTGAAGCCCTACCTTAACTAGAGTTCTTTTGTTACTTTTTACGATAGGCCGCCTCTGGCCATAGGGGGTATTTTTTCTCCGCCCCTACACGGAGAAGAAGGTTTAGGAAAGAGAGATGATATAGGTAATATTTATAAGCCCGTAATAAGACCTGTCATATTATATGGATCTGAATACTGGACCACAAAGATGAAGGAGTTACGAAAATGGATAAAATTAGTACTAGTATAACAGAGGAAGTTTGAAAGTAGCAGACTAGTGTGGTATGGCCAGATAATGCGAAGGGGAGAATTCAACGTGACATAGAAAATGCTAGAATGTGCTATAAAAAGTGATTTTTGTGGTCGGAGTAACACAAATCCCTGGTACCGGAGTAAGCCTGTCGTAAGAGACGACAAAACAACCCACCCTAGCTACGTTATAGGGCTCCAAGCCCGTCTGGATGGCGACCACCTTTGGTCTTAAGTATGTCGCCATAATAACTCTGTATTGTGTTCCCGATGCCACTGGTGTTGCAAACCTATAGGCGACGGTAACTGCTAAATTCTAAATGGGCCGTCAGCCTGCCTGCTGTCCTACAGCAATAAAAATATGTGATCAGATTCCAATAATCCTACACGATGAAAGCGTGTTGGTGATGCCCCTAGCGTCGCAAACATCCATAGGCGACAGTGACTGCTCACTATTTAGTGAGCTGTCAGCCTGTCTGCTGTTTCCCAGAAATAAAAGATACAAAAGGACTTAAGAAAAAATTGATTGCGTAAAATATTTATGGCGTAAAAGAGTGAATGTTGAGACGACGACTAAAGGTGGATTTATATTTGTCAGACGTGTCATTTAATATGGTTAGGGACACGTCTGTATGTCGTGACGCGTTCTGTCGTCTGTCCTAAATGTATGAAACCATATGCTTCTGACGCATCACGACACGACACGTCAGACAAATATAAATCCACCATAATATAGGAGAGTGGAAGGAGAGAATATGTTCCGATCCCATACAATGTAAATATTTATTTATTCTACAAATATAGATTTAAGTAAGTTTATTTATTAATATTTTATATATTTATTACTAGCTGACCCGGCGAACTTCGTACCGCCCTAAAGTAATAGAATTTATATTCTAAGAAACAAAACACAGCGCCATCTATTGGGTGTATTTGCAACCTAGATGTGAAACAATATTGAAGAACTTTATCGATGAATCAACGTACACCGCCATCTATGAGAACTTCATAATACTAAACAGTAAATAAACACTTGCATGAAACAATTAATTGATATATTTTATTCGTTTACATTCACGACATAAGCAAATAATTGAGATGATGACTATTCTATCCAGTAAGTTAGACCAAAATACGGGTACATGTGAAATTTGATTGAAATCGGTTCAGTAGTTTTGGAGTTTATTGGCAACATACATCGTGACACAAGATTTTTATAGATATAGATATGTATTATTAAATATATTATATGTATTATTAAATTTTATGTATATTGTCTATTTATTCTGTAAATAAAATATTATTATTATTTATTGCCATACCCCCCCTTCTACATCAATATAAAGGGAATAATGTCCTGGGTATAGCCTGGGTTGCCTGGAAGAGATCGTTCTGTAGCGATAAGGCCGCCCGTTGTAAGTCAAGTAACTAGATATCCATGCAGGGGCGGAGAAAGAATACTAACCTCTGTGGTCGGGGTCGGCTTGTCGTAAAAGGCGACAAAACAACTCACCCTAGCTACGTGGTAGGGCCTCAAGCCCGTCTGGATGGCGACCACCTTTCGTCTTAAGTATGCTGTCATAATAACCTTGTGTTGTGTTCCGGCATTAGTGACCCAAGTTCCTGTACCCTTATGGGACGCGATGCCACTGGCGTTACAAACACATAGAGGCGATAGTAACTGCTAAATCCTAAGCGGGCCGTCAGCCTATCTGCTGTCCTACAGCAATAAAAAAAAGATATTGATTGTGTAAATAATTTTCATTGTTTTTTGTAAGTTATTTGATTTACAATAAAGTGTTATGTATCTACATATATATCAATGTAAGATAAGGTTAGGAAGACAGACATCAAACTATTGTTACGCATAAATACAAAGGGAATAAAGCTAATATTTGAAAATTAATGATGATAGACTCACTATGATATTCATGGTTTAAGCTATAAATATCTGTGGTAAGAAAATAAAGTATTTTTTGTAATGTGTGTAATAAAATGGTTGTTTTATGCGGTGCTTGTAATAATTACAACAATTAACTTATCCAACAGTAAATATATTTCAAAGTCCCAAATGTTACCTGGACTTCACTCAATTTCAAGGCCGAAGCGATCTGTGACCTCTCTGTCAGGCTTAAATACTTCTTCGCGTGGAACTCTCTCTCCAACTCGAGTAGCTGTTCAGATGTGAACGCGGTTCTTCTGCGCCGCGCTTTGCTCTCTCTCTGCGTGTCTGTGCTCGAGTCTTCTTGATCAGCTTCGGAATCGTTGCCTATAGAAATAAAAATTCTTTAATTTCTTGTACGCATTAAACTTATTTGCAAGATATTCAAACAGTAATTATATGATTAGTTAGAATACGAATTTCCGCCTGCTTAAGGCGACGGCAATAACGGGGGACTCCCCGTATTGTATTAACAGTAGTACAGTATACAATTAGGAAAATGTGTAACCTTAATAATTCTATAATCCTATTTTTCATTTAACCATAAATAAAATTGTTTGAAATGTTGAAAATCACAAGTCACGTGACCTCCATGGCACATCTGTTTACATATGTCGGTACGTCTGTTCATGCATATCTATTTATTTAGAATAATAATTAAATATACTGGCACAATTCACACAGCGCCATCTAGTCCCACAATAAGTAGCATAGCATTTGTGTTATGGGTACTAAACAACTGATAAACTACATGTATACTTTTTTGTAAATAAATACATATTATACATAAACACCCAGACGCGAGACAGGAATTAAACCTATATCCGCGTTCCGAAGTGCGTTAGTCGCTACGCCACGGAGGTTGTCAATTAGAATAGAAATACTTTTTAGTAATGCATTAATAAGATTTATAAGTAATACATCAGTTCCCCAGTAGTTGACATTTTTTGCTTTAACATTATAAATTAAAAATAATCAAATTATGCAATAAATAATTATTAAGTTTAAATCTCTCAATTTTTATTTTTAATGTATTTTATATTTTTAATTTATGACATGATTATTCTGTTGGATGATACAATAATATTTATTATTATGTTTTAATATTACCTTTAAGTGGAAACTATTGATTTATTAATTTTTATGTTATCTTTAACTTATGATTTTTGTAATTGTATATTTCCCATATAAAATAATACAAAACGAAACAAAATAAAATAATAATAAATCTATAACACAACTCTCTATTGCTTGCTTTTGGCTCAGATGTATCGTGCTTCGTGCTGTAAGAATCATCACAATATAGGTATTTTAAAATCCTAACTAATATTATAAATGCGAAAGTGAGTTTGTTTGTTACGCTTTTACGCCTAAACCGCTGAACCAATTTTGATGAATTTCGGTATAGTTATAGATTGGACCTCGAAGAAGAACATATGCTACTTTTTTTAAATTCATATGGCAGAACAACGTTTGCCGGGTCATCTAGTAGAAAATAAATGTTCATGAGGAAATTCATCAAATAATTTATCCAAATCAGAAGCGTTATTCGTTTACATTCGAAATGCATTTTGAATTCAAATTTCGAATCGAGAGGTTTATTTAAACGGATCCTGTACGTGATTGATGTTAGGGTTCCTAAGGGCTATATGCCAGGAACTTTGAATACATCAACATTGTAATCATATTTGCCCACAACTGGACTCGGGCTTCTCCCTATAGGATATACGAGTATAAATACATATATTGGGACATTTCAAACAACGCAATCTAGTTTCAAACTAAGTTGTATAGCACTTGTGTTATGGGACAGACAACTGATATACTACATATTTACGTTTATAAATAAATACATATTATACATAAACACCCAGACGCTAGACGGGAATCGAACCCGTGACCTCCGCAAGCGTACCTATGTAAGCCCGAAATATTGTTTAAGTGTTGAATGGCATATGATAGAAATTAATTAGTAATCATCACAAGATTGATTTCATAATAAATATCTATACTCGTATTTTTTAAAGTGATACTTCTATATCATCGTATGGGACTTAGCGCGCGATATAGTTTTATTTAAGAAATACGTTACAATTTAAAATATCTACCAACGGAAACCTATTCCTTTTGCAGATCACCCTTGTCCACTTTGGTGGTGTGACTACGATTGTATCAATAAATATCGATTTCAAACGAAAATGCACTGTCGATTTAACTTCGCCGCTTACGAGCGCACTGTTTACGAATGCGTTCCAAATTCAATAATTTATATTCACAACACGATTATTGGAAGGAGCTGCTTGCACATTTATTTTTAATACTCCTATCCTATTGAACCTTAATGACTTGGTTTAAAGATTATTTTATCTATGGCAAAATTGGAGATTTATAAATTCAAAGTTTTAGTGAGAATGAGCATTACGATTTTATGTCCACATTTTGCGATACGATTTTTAATCGCTGCGACTTAACCGTAGCAACACAATATATGTATATCTTTGATTTTTTTATACTTTCGCGGTCGTGCTTAAGCGAGCTTCAGTTTAAACAAAAAGGAGTCATAATAATAACTTACTCTATGAAATATGGTGACTACAGAAGATGATACGACAATAAATGGGGCAAATTAATGTCTCGCCATCATGGCTTGACGTGGCATGGCTTATTAAGGTGATATAATTATAAGATAACTAAAATAACAATTAGTTTCGTTAAATGTCAAACTACAGCATACAATGTTGTATAAAGATTGAAAAAAAAAAACTAAATTTACATACGTTGCAGGTTGTAGTGCTAATATTAAATACTCTTACATATGTGTGATCCAAAAATTATCTACCTATACTTTCAGATGCCAGTTGATGTACCCAGATAAATAAAGGAAAAGGTTCTGACTTTCTGAAAAGGATTGAGGAGAGAGAGAAAGTAGAAGTAGAAGGAAACCCAACTCTGTTAGGAGAATTTCTTCGTTTTACTCCCTTACTGCCTATTAACTCGGCAAATGAAGCGGTATCGCGGCGGCAGCGGAGAGGTTCCCTAAACTTTTGTTGGGTCGTAGGATCAACTTTTCTTATTACAGTACGTTGTCCCCAGCTGGTAGATAATAGTCTAGAGTATTACTATTAAACAAATTTATTTACTCCTTATACAGCCACAGGAACAAGATAGTGTTGTTACAAAATATTGGATTGGAACGACACGCACTGCGCAGTAATATCATTCTGTGACCATGACAGTGAACCCTAGACTTCAAAGTGAAATGTTATGATGCCATCAGGATTTACCGCTTCATGATGTTTGATACAGCTAAAAAAAGATCGAATGTGTTAGAAAGCGTCCCCCGCCGAGAGTTGTTCACTTAATTAAATATTCCCGCGTTTAACTTTTCTTAAGCCAAAATAAACCTCAACTCTTCATCTGTTTTAAAGTCACCAATTCTTATCTTCCATTCGTACGAGGGTTACTTCTGCATCTTATCTTTACCATACGATTATTTATATACGATTATTATTCTCCATGCAGAATCGGAATTAGAATACTGACCCCTACTGCACGAGCCAGGCTGTCATAAAAGGCGACAAAACAACCCTAGCTAGATGGTAGGGCCTCAATCCCGTCTGGGTGGCAAACACTTTGGTGTATACCGTCATAATAACCTTGCGCTATGTTCCGGAATTAATGACTCAGATCCTGTATCTAAATGCGAACAGCAATCGGTTTGCGGTAGCCCTGGCGTCGCCATCCATAGGTGACGGTAACTGCTTACAATTAAGAGGACCGTCAGACTGTCTGCTGTTGCTCGGCAGTCAAAAAAACGATTATCGTATCGAAACATTTATCGAATTTTAAAATCGTTTTCAATGTTTTCACCTCACTATTATTTCTCGTTTGACAGAGTAAAATATTCATTAAATGCTTTTACAATTCGTTTGGCGCGTCCAATAACTGTCAATCGGCTTTGATAGAGCAATAAGATGTATATTTTCTTGGTATCCTACTGTCTTGATTTATGACTTTTTTAAATCATTGTTTATTGCATGGTTTGCAGTTATTTTGGTGTTTTTGGGAATTGCTTTTTAGCACGTATTTTGAATTTGCAATGAATGTAATATAAACGTACTTGGTTTCACTTCGATGCCAGATTGTGCTTTATTATGTTTATACGTTTTAAAAAGTTAGATGTGGGCTTCCGCTCAAACATATACGTATTTTTTTAAACAGAAAAGAGGGACAAAGATATTATCAATAGCAGCTCCTGCATGAGTATCAGACGCCGACAAAGTAAAAACTTAATAATATACTGGAATAATTCGACATATAATAAGCAGCGATTAGTGTTGTGGATACTAGACAAATTATTTAAGTATACTAAATACATAATTTTTGTTACGTATATAATAAGATCAACCCAACCTATGAAAACTAACTTATCAAGGAATACTTTTATATATCAGTCATGTGTGCAGTATAATAAATTATTTAATTCTTTGAATCTTTTTTATTGTCTTATTTTTAAATTTAAGTCAGATGTCACAAGACTTTAGCCATAACAGGCTATAATCGAAGCAACTCGAAGACCAGGTAAGTGGTTGTGCATTTGTATTGTCAAAATACTATGATAATTCAAAAATTAAGTTCAAAAATAGTGTTTATTATCCTGCCATTATCCTGACAATCAAGTCGGAACGTATGCGCTGATTTCGGCTTCTATTTATGTATTTATAAATATCAGTTGTCTAGTTTTCGTAACACATACGCTTTGCTTTGGCGTTGATTTTTTTTATATTGCTGTAGGACAGCAGACAGGCTGAACGCCCGCTTAGAATTTAGCAGTTACGGTAGCCTATGGGTGTATGTAACGCCAGTGGCATCGCGAACACGCTGCTGTTCCATAAGGGTACAGGAACTTGGGTTATTATCCGTGCAGGGGCGGAGAAAGAATACTAACCTCTGTGGCCGGGGTCGGCCTGTCGTAAAAGGCGACAAAACAACCCACCCTAGCTACGTGGTAGGGCCTCAAGCCCGTCTGGATGACGACCACGATGGCGATGGTCTTAAGTATGCCGCCATAATAACCTTGTGTTGTGTTCCGGCATTAGTGACTCAAGTTCCTGTACCTTTATGGGACAGCAGCGTGTTCGCGATGCCACTGGCTTTGCATACACCTATAGGCGACGGTAACTGCTAAATCCTAAGCGGGCCGTCAGCCTGTCTGCTGTTCTATAGCAATAAAAAATAAAAAAAAAAAAAAATTTACTAAATAAAGTATATACCTAGTATATTAGTAGTCTAGTACTCATAGCACAAGTGCTACGTGTATGTTACTTGGTTTGGGACAGATGACGCTGTGTCGTAGTATAGTAGTGGACTGACTTGGACTTATAAAGAAGAGATTTCAACCTAACTCTTATGGGGGTAAGCAGAGGTCATAAAACTGGCAAATAAAAATACCACTTTTACTTGCTGACGTTTTTTATATTACTCATCCCAATGACCCCCGGGGTTCGATTCCCGCAAAGTGCTACTATTAAATTAGGTCCCGGGAACTAGGAGTGGGCGGGCCGCTGACTCGCTGCCCGGCTAACGTTTTTTATCGCTCCCCCGATTGACTGTTATAAAACTGTTTACACTGATCATGACGGATGCGATATATCGGATTCAGTAAAAATATCGGAGAAAGTACATGCGTACAACATATACACGTATAAGGCACATACGAGTAGTATATAATACGAGAAGATATACTCTAAATTAGAACTAAGAAAGAAAGAAATGTAATATATATTATGTGTATATATATATATATATATATATATATATATATATATATATATATATATATATATATATATATATATATATATATATATATATATATATATATATATATATATATATATATATACCTAGTCAGGTCATAAATTCTGTCACATGTTTAATGTAAAATAATTGTAACAAGTTTATTCATTATGTAACCATTTATATACCAAAATGAACTTAACAAAACATAGATTCTTATGACATTAAAGTTTATTCAAAATGACCTCCGTGATTTTGAATACAAGCCTTCAATCTGCGCGGCCAGTCCTCTAGCGCAGCACGAACGAGGTCCATGTCAATATCGGCGGCTGCCTTAATCAAGGATGTCTTGAGTGACTCCAAATTGGGATGAGGCTTTGAACACGCCTTTTCCTCCAAGTGTTGCCATATCTTGTAATCTAACGGATTCAAATCTGGACTGGAGGAGGGCCAGTCTTCGTGCCGGATGAAGTCGATTTCACGCGCCGCCAGCCAGTCTTGTGTGCTCTTCGCTCTATGAGCTGGCGCCGAATCTTGTTGGAATACCCAGTGCCTGTTATTGAACATGGTATGAGAAACAGGTTCCACAAGGTTCGTCAGGACTGTATTTTGATACACAACAGCATTCGTTTTTACACCTTTCTCACAAAAATGTACCTCTGTTAAGCCCCAATAAGAAACTCCCAACCATACCATGAGCGAGGATGGAAAATGACCTCGTTGGACACGCGGAATACGGTTGCTCGCTTCTTCACTACTGTGTGCGTACACCTTATCATTTTGTTTGTTGTAGCTCTCTTCTACGGTAAACATTTTTTCATCCGAAAAAAGAATTTCCCGATATTTTTTTCCCGCGTACCGCTTCAATAAAGCGCGGCATCTCTTCAGTCTCAGGTCCATTAGACGAGCATTCAAACGATGTCCTGTTTTTCTTCGATATGCCCGAAGCCCTAAGTCTTCATTTAACACCCTTTTCACCGTGGTTCTGCTTAACCCCATCTGAAGGGCCAACAGTTTCTGCTTACGTTTGGGATTTCTTTGAATTCGTGCCTTCACAGCTTTTATCACTGCTGGAGTCCTAACAGACCGAGGGCGACCACTTCTTGACCTGTCATCTACACTAGAGTCTTCATTGTATCGTTTGATGGTACGATAAATGAATCTTTTGGTTATATTCAAATTTTTCAGTATGTTAAAAATTTGAATTGGCGCGTAACCGCAACGATGCAACGCAATAACTGCAACACGGTCTTCTTTAAGCGTCCACTCCATATTTAAAAAATGAGTAAAATTCTAAAAGTATACATTTTTATTTTCATGAACAATTCGAGATTCGAATTCAATAAACTTTTTTGTGGCCAGCATTCTAAAAGAAAAGTTTTTACTGTGTGACAATACTTATGACCTGACTAGGTATATACCTAGTCAGGTCATAAATTCTGTCACATGTTTAATGTAAAATACTTGTAACAAGTTTATTAATTATGTAACCATTCATATACCAAAATGAACTTAACAAAACATAGATTCTTATGACATTAAAGTTTATTCAAAATGACCTCCGTGATTTTGAATACAAGCCTTCAATCTGCGCGGCCAGTCGTCTATCGCAGCACGAACGAGGTCCATGTCAATATCGGCGGCTGCCTTAATCAAGGATGTCTTGAGTGACTCCAAATTGGGATGAGGCTTTGAGCACGCCTTTTCCTCCAAGTGTTGCCATATCTTGTAATCTAACGGATTCAAATCTGGACTGGAGGAGGGCCAGTCTTCGTGCCGGATGAAGTCGATTTCACGCGCCGCCAGCCAGTCTTGTGTGCTCTTCGCTCTATGAGCTGGCGCCGAATCTTGTTGGAATACCCAGTGCCTGTTATTGAACATGGTATGAGAAACAGGTTCCACAAGGTTCGTCAGGACTGTATTTTGATACACAACAGCATTCGTTTTTACACCTTTCTCACAAAAATGTACCTCTGTTAAGCCCCAATAAGAAACTCCCAACCATACCATGAGCGAGGATGGAAAATGACCTCGTTGGACACGCGGAATACGGTTGCTCGCTTCTTCACTACTGTGTGCGTACACCTTATCATTTTGTTTGTTGTAGTTCTCTTCTACGGTAAACATTTTTTCATCCGAAAAAAGAATTTCCCGATATTTTTTTCCCGCGTACCGCTTCAACAAAGCGCGGCATCTCTTCAGTCTCAGGTCCATTAGACGAGCATTCAAACGATGTCCTGTTTTTCTTCGATATGCCCGAAGCCCTAAGTCTTCATTTAACACCCTTTTCACCGTGGTTCTGCTTAACCCCATCTGAAGGGCCAACAGTTTCTGCTTACGTTTGGGATTTCTTTGAATTCGTGCCTTCACAGCTTTTATCACTGCTGGAGTCCTAACAGACCGAGAGCGACCACTTCTTGACCTGTCATCTACACTAGAGTCTTCATTGTATCGTTTGATGGTACGATAAAACGAATCTTTTGGTAATATTAAAATTTTTCAGTATGTTAAAAATTTGAATTGGCGCGTAACCGCAACGATGCAACGCAATAACTGCAACACGGTCTTCTTTAAGCGTCCACTCCATATTTAAAAAATGAGTAAAATTCTAAAAGTATACATTTTTATTTTCATGAACAATTCGAGATTCGAATTCAATAAACTTTTTTGTGGCCAGCATTCTAAAAGAAAAGTTTTTACTGTGTGACAATACTTATGACCTGACTAGGTATATACCTAGTCAGGTCATAAATTCTGTCACATGTTTAATGTAAAATACTTGTAACAAGTTTATTAATTATGTAACCATTCATATACCAAAATGAACTTAACAAAACATAGATTCTTATGACATTAAAGTTTATTCAAAATGACCTCCGTGATTTTGAATACAAGCCTTCAATCTGCGCGGCCAGTCGTCTATCGCAGCACGAACGAGGTCCATGTCAATATCGGCGGCTGCCTTAATCAAGGATGTCTTGAGTGACTCCAAATTGGGATGAGGCTTTGAGCACGCCTTTTCCTCCAAGTGTTGCCATATCTTGTAATCTAACGGATTCAAATCTGGACTGGAGGAGGGCCAGTCTTCGTGCCGGATGAAGTCGATTTCACGCGCCGCCAGCCAGTCTTGTGTGCTCTTCGCTCTATGAGCTGGCGCCGAATCTTGTTGGAATACCCAGTGCCTGTTATTGAACATGGTATGAGAAACAGGTTCCACAAGGTTCGTCAGGACTGTATTTTGATACACAACAGCATTCGTTTTTACACCTTTCTCACAAAAATGTACCTCTGTTAAGCCCCAATAAGAAACTCCCAACCATACCATGAGCGAGGATGGAAAATGACCTCGTTGGACACGCGGAATACGGTTGCTCGCTTCTTCACTACTGTGTGCGTACACCTTATCATTTTGTTTGTTGTAGTTCTCTTCTACGGTAAACATTTTTTCATCCGAAAAAAGAATTTCCCGATATTTTTTTCCCGCGTACCGCTTCAACAAAGCGCGGCATCTCTTCAGTCTCAGGTCCATTAGACGAGCATTCAAACGATGTCCTGTTTTTCTTCGATATGCCCGAAGCCCTAAGTCTTCATTTAACACCCTTTTCACCGTGGTTCTGCTTAACCCCATCTGAAGGGCCAACAGTTTCTGCTTACGTTTGGGATTTCTTTGAATTCGTGCCTTCACAGCTTTTATCACTGCTGGAGTCCTAACAGACCGAGAGCGACCACTTCTTGACCTGTCATCTACACTAGAGTCTTCATTGTATCGTTTGATGGTACGATAAAACGAATCTTTTGGTAATATTAAAATTTTTCAGTATGTTAAAAATTTGAATTGGCGCGTAACCGCAACGATGCAACGCAATAACTGCAACACGGTCTTCTTTAAGCGTCCACTCCATATTTAAAAATGAGTAAAATTCTAAAAGTTATACATTTTTATTTTCATGAACAATTCGAAATTCTAATTCAATAAACTTTTTTGTGGCCAGCATTCTAAAAGAAAAGTTTTTACTGTGTGACAATACTTATGACCTGACTAGGTATATAATTTATATGTTACTAATCAATAATTAATAAAATACACACGTATCTAGCAACTTGTAGCCACTGCCTTCTCATCCTTGTAATGAACATATGTCCAACGGACCTATCTGGGTGTAGGCCATTACCACCCTGGACATGCCAATTGCTATACATGATAATCATTAGGCTACAATTAAGAGATAAAGAAGCCGTGCGGGGTCGGTGTAAACATACCAACCCATGCGGTCGGGGCGACCTGTCGTAAAAGGCGACCAAATAACCCTAGCTAATGACCACTCCTGGATTCTAAATGTGACGCCATAATATAATAACCACGTGTTGTTTTCCAGTTCTCCCACGTAGATGGCAGTATGTTGTTGGTACTATTGTATAGTGGGCCGTTAGCCTGTCTGTTATCCCACAGTAATAAAAAACAACTCAACATCAACACTCACTGCTTCCCATTGAGTGAGCCATAAGCCTGTCTGCTCTCTCAGAGCAATAAAAAGAGATAAGATATAAAATACAAGAAACAGAAAAAATTATAAACTAAATTAGACAAATAAAAGAAAAATAGAAATAACACACTCGTCAAAAAAATATGACAGAACTAAAAAAAATATTTGCAAAAGAAAACTAAGCGTAAACAGCCCAATTTAATTTAAAAAAGCGTATGTATTTGTACCTGTCTATAGCATCTTACTGGTGTGCTCAGGTTTCCCCCTAAAATAATTAGCAAATCTATCATGCTTGTCCAAGGTGGTTTCCTTGCGATGTTGTTCTTCACCGTCGGCACGTGGTAATTGGTGGATGCATATATGAAGAAAACACGATGTTTAGATCATTAATGTAACCACTGAACTAACTGAGCTTTGCCAATGAGCTATAGTAATGTGGCGATCACAATAGTTCATTAAATTGGACGCAGTGATATAAGGTTCGAACAAACTAGTGTAGCCACCTTTCAAAATAATAATAATAACCACTGAACTATACTCCGGACGCCGAGCAGGAAGAATTTCGGCTTCTTATAAGTAACAGAACAAAAATAGCTAAAGATTTCATCTCGTGTGTCACAACTCTTTGTTCGATTTTTTAATTTTTACAATGGCCTATCATGTATTATTTAAAAATACACAGACAACAATGTATATTTATGAATATTTTTTTATTTCTACTGATATGAAACACGTGTTGTAGATTTATTTATTTTAAAATAAACTATTGTGAAGATAATTACGAAATTTCAAGGAAACTTGAGTGATAGTTGTCAGCTAACTTCACTATGTCGCTTTTTGCTGTAAAAATTATACTCTTATATTTTTTCCAAACCTGTCAAAACCGTATAACTTCAAAAAAACGTTTAGAAATTCTACTTAACAGGTGCTGGCGATACACCAATGTGACACATTGAGAACCGCTGGACTAGTCATACACAAAACATATCACAGGCTATTAATTCAAATATAAAAATCATGTTTTGTAATAATTTACCATATTTAATATTACTCATAATAATATTACTCAATTAAAAATTTAAATTTCGCTACTCAATTAACTTAAAATACTAATTAAAATCCGGTTCACCACATTTTACTGTCTTTATTTATTTATTCTTCGTACAGAACATTAATTACAAGAGTACATGTACATAGAGTTTTCTTCCAGCAAACCTACCGTTGGAAAATGGGGAGAATAAAGAGGCAAGGTTGTGCATGCAAATTTCGACAAGACTAATTCAATATTAAATATAATATATAATAATGTAAATAAACGTATAAACACACATGTACTAAAACATACATAATATATAGATACATATATTACGCAAAATTAAAGTTATAATATGTACTTAAATAAGATCTGTTTAGGCTTAAATTGAAGATAGTTTAGAAAAACAGACCGTCAGGATAGATGGAAGGAATAAACAAGGATTTTGTACTCACAGTTGTTTAACCACATTACACATCACTTCACCAGTTTTTAGTTCAATTTTTGTATCTTTATTTTGCCTGCGAGACTTGTTATGCACAGTTTTAATATTTTTTTTATTTATAGGATGTTTTTTGGTGGCAGACGCTCGCACCGCCGCACACGCTACAAGGATGTTCTAGGTGTCGCGTCGATCGATAGGTTTTGACGTTTTGTCTTGCCGCGAAGATTCGAAGGGAGGAAAGTGGAAGGATTTAGGAATGACAAGCCTGTTCAAGATCTTAATAAATCAAATCATCATATTTTTCAGATAGTAGGTACCTACATATTCTTTGAGTTTTATTTTAAAAATATTCTCCGAGCTATTTTCACGGACTTTGTGAGGAAGGATGTTCCACGGCCTAAAGGCATGAGCGGTGAAGGAGTCACTATACCGGAGTCACCGTTCGCTTTTTTAACTTAACAGTAAGCAGTTATCGTCGCCTATGGATTGCGATATTAGGAGCGCCGCGAACACGCTGCTATCCCATAGGGTACAGGAACTTGGGTCAGTAATGCCGGAACACAATACAAGATTATTATGGCGGCATACTTATACACCAGGGGTGGTCGCCATTCAGATGGTCTTACGGCCCTACTACGTAGCTAGGGTGGGTTGTTTTGCCACATTTTACGACGGGCCGATTCCGACCGCAGGGGTATTCTTACTCCGCCAGAAAGTGCTATATGGATTAGTGACTTCAAGGTCCTACTAGTGTCGCATTTAGTTCAAGCAGCGGCTCAAAGTAGACTTTTAAATTTGCACGAGTTCTCGAGGTGAACATTTACATTGAAAACTATTTGCATCATAAATAAATATATCGTGACAATTCACACAGCGTCATCTAGTCCCAAAGTAGTATAGCACTTGTGTTATGGGTACTAGACAACTCACAGTGTAAACTTTATATAGTATCATACAGTATAAACATATATTTAACGAAAAACTCATTAAAATATAGAAATTGGTAAGATTTGTTGAGTTTACATTGTTATCCATGTATTGAACCCACTATATCCTAAGAATGAATATAATAAATATGATATAAAAATAGAATATAATAAAATAATGAATATGATATGAATATAATATAATAAAAGATACAATTAAAATACAGACAAAGTCTAAAACGACTAACAAAAATAACTGATTATAACATTATAATGTATTCTTTTACTTAATTTAGTCAACATTAAAACTTAATTATTCGTAAATTATGCTTTGTTTACACTCTTCGTAAAACTCTTTTTAACACATTAAAATACGTGGTCCCTTCAATTTCACTATATCGAGTTGACACTGTATATTTTTTTATAAATAAGTACATATTATACATTTTATTATTCGAACCGAACCTGTGACGTCCGAGCATGCCGTCGCCTTATAAATATACCTCCGCAGGTTTAGAATTTTATCCGTGCAGGTGCGGAGAAAGAATACTAACCTCTGTGGCCGGGGTCGGGGCTTCTCGTAAAAGGCGACAAAACAACCCACCCTAGCTACGTGGTAGGCCCTCAAGCCCGTCTGGATGGTGACCACCTTTGGTCTTAAGTATGCCGCCACAATAACCTTGTGTTGTGTTCCGGCATTAGTGACCCAAGTTCCTGTACCCTTGTGGGACAGCAGCGTGTTCGTGATGCCACTGGCGTTGCAAATTTCCATAGGCGACGGTAACTGCTAAATTCTAAGCGGGCCGTCAGCCTGTCTGCTGTCCTACAACAATAAAAAAATACCAGACCACTTGGAGCCATTGAGTCAGCCTCCCAATAAGCTTAGAATGGGATACGATGACAAGGGAAAAATTGACTATTCAATTCAACACCGATATTATATTTATCGACAGTGACAATGGAAACCCTGTACAAAATTACATTGACGTCGGAAAAGCTACAAAGTTGACCCCTGATCTTACTGAGATCGATGATAATGCGTTTATATATTTTATGAGGAAATAAAAAATTTCAGTCAGTCAGTCATCATCCCACCAACAACGGAAAGGAAATTAAAAAATAAAACTAGTAAAAAATTATAACGGTTGATATCGAACACCCCACGCTTTTTAGAACAGTGACATTAATTTTCTCGTCAGTAATTTTATTCTTACGTTAAGAATTATTTTTTACATTTTAGTTTGATTAATTATAAAAGCGCGTTTTTTTTAGTTATTTTAAACTTTAATTTATTTGTTTTCAATTCCCAATCGATAAATGTTTATTAATTAAACGCCACCTTCCGGCAGAAGGAAAAGAAACCGTTAATCTTGATGATCCTGTCCTTACCTACAATGATAACATTATTAAAATTATTAAATGTTGATATTTTTTGATCGTTCATAGGGGGTAAAAATCGAGTATAAACATACAGATCAAGTTAAAAAAAACGTGGTAAAAAAAATGAGATTTTTGGGCGATGAAGCAAACGTGTTCTGGAATTGAGACCGCGTCTAGGCAAATGTAGCGTAGGACGCCTTCCAGCCCGATGGACCTGCGCTAGGTCGTCAGTCGGGGCTGGATGGGAAAAACAAAGGAATTTGTGGCGCAAACATGGGGAGGCTCTACGTCCAACAGTAATATGTATTTATTATCAAAAGAAAATTTTATGCCTGCAGGGGCGGAGAAATAATACTGACCTCTGCGGCCGGGGTTGGCCTGTTGTAAAAGGTGACTATACAACCCACCCTAGCTACGTGGTAGGGCCCCAAACCCGACTGGATGGCGATCACCTTTGGTCTTAAGTATGCCGCCATAATAATTTTGTGTTGTGTTCCGGCATTAGTGATCCAAGTTCCTGTACCCTTATGGGACAGCAGCGTGTTTGCGATGCCACAGGCGTTACAAACACCCATAGGCGACGGTAACTGCTAAATTCTAAGTGGGCCGTCAGCCTTTCTGCTGTCCTACAACAATAAAAAAAAAGTTTATAAGAATCTTAGTTGTCTGGAACCCACAACACAAGCCTTCCGCAGCTTAATTTGAAACTAAATGGAGTTGTGTTTGTTCCGACACTCATGTACGGAAGTGAAACTTGGGTATGGCAGAAGAAACATGAGAGCAGAATAAATGCAGTCGAGATGAGAGCGTTATATAGAGAAGTATGATAGGAGTCAAACTGAGTGACAGCATAAGAAATAGTGAGATAAGGAAACGTTGTGGTCTGAAAGAAGGTGTAGTGACAAAAATTGAGAAAGGTATGCTGAGATGATTTGGCCATGTCGAGAGAATGAATGAAGAACGATTGACGAAAAAAATGTATAAGGCGAGTGTGAATGGAAGTGTTGGAAGGGGTAGACCTAGGCGGACGTTTCAAGACCAGATCAGGGACGTCTTGAAAAAAGGCCAGGTCAAGAGTACCCTAAACCGAAGGGCATGTATGAAGGGAATAATGAAAGTGGACGAACCGAAACAAGTATGTAAGGATCGTAGCAAGTGGAAAGAAGTGGTCTCTGCCTACCCCTACGGGAAAGAGGCGTGATTATATGTATGTATATATTGCGTGAGCGCGGATTGGCAGAGACGCGCGAACAAACGAATTTTTAGTATATGAAAAATGATATTGATGACGCGCAATTATTTTGGCGCGTAATCCCTTACAGCATTTAATTAATATTTTTATATAACTATCTTAACATTTAATTTTTTTAATTTCAGTTTTTACAATTTTCATGCAGGACTGCTCTAAGTGCGGTATGGTATGGAGTGCTTGTTTATTATCAACTCGGTGATAGTAACTATAAGTGAGAGATTAGAGGCTGTAACTATTTCCAGGCTGCATCTACCGCGTACATACTCTTTGCATCCAAATAACAAATGTTGACAACCCGGTGCTAGATCACTCCCACATTTGGGGTTATTTTTAGCTTGAATTAATGGTATGAAGATAAAATATATTTATTTAGCTTCAAAAGAATAAAATATATTAAAAAAGAAAAAACAAAGAAAGTAAATATAATTATGTATTTTTTGTGTTCCATAAGTTTCAGTGGAAGTAAAATTTCATAGGTGGCGGCAATTGTTTACTGTAAGTGGGCCAGACTGTCTGCTATTCCAAAAGCAATAAAAAACAATACGAAACTAGAAAGTTACTAAATTATATAATTAAATTTCTAAGAAAATAAGCACAGACATTTAGTGTTTAATTTGTTATTATTATATTATAGGTATTAATAAAAATATATCAAACAGTCCAGCTGTTCAGTTGCTAAACCAACGAATAACATAGAAGTCAAGGACAGATGTCAACCGTCACGCCCATCGGAAGCGTTATTACGTTTGAAAAAGACAATTTTATGCTGCGCATGCGACTAGTGGCGTGAAATCGTTTTGTTAATACAAGGAGATGCGTCGAATTCGGTATTAGCACGATTATTGACAGATTTGTGAATGTTCCCAGGGGATTTTATTATAGCACTAGCTGTGCCCGCGACTCAGTCCGCGTGGAATAGTGACTTTTTGGATAAATCTTATGGTTTATTCTGGATTACAAACCCTATAAACCCTAAAATATAAATAAATGAAATATGCAAAAAGTCAGTGTTATCTAATGCAACTGTTACGCCATGGGCCTCCGGAATACGTACTTTCGATCCTACAAAGCCCAGCCTAAGCTCAGTCATACGAAATAGGGTTTACCGTATTTGTATGATTGATGACATAAATCTGAGGTCAACTTAAATTAGAAATAAAACCTACAATGTCCAGCTTAAGCTGAACCCTATTTCATATGATTATTGATATAAATCTGAGGTCAAGTTAAATTGTATCATAAAATTTTCGAAACTAATCCTTTAAAAAAAAACTATTATTTTTTCTAATATAAATAGTAATAATAATAGCCTAAGTTACTCCGTGTTACATCAGCTATCTGCCAGTCAAAGTCCCGTTAAAATCGGTGCCATCATTTCAGAGATTAGCCGGAACAAACAGACAGACAGACAGACAGACAAAAATTATAAAAGATGTTGTTTTGGTATATATATCATATATACGTCCGAATGCACTTAGTAAAAAGCGGTTATTTTAATATTACAAACAGACATTCCAATTTTATTATTTGTATAGATAATGCGATTTTTAAATCTTTCTGTCTCTAACCATTGTGTGGGTAACATTACCTCTTTTCACTCTCCTCTATCAGTCATTCCAACATTCAGACCTGTGGGGCGATAGTAACAGTATTATTTCGACGGCAGCAAAGAACAAACAGCCATCTACGAAATCACTAGTTGCCAGGAAAGCGTTTTTTTTAGTGTTGAAATGCACCGAAACGAGCGTCCGTGCGCTCCGACACAGGCTGGTTGTAGGTTACGGTCGTTAATTTTTATGACCACCCGTATGTGTGGCTATTCGCGCAATTACAATAATTTTAATAGTAATAAAATATAAACATGTATTAATAATTAATTATTTATAGTGAGCAAAAAACCTAATCCAAAAGTACCATTATTAGTAATAAATGAAATTTTTCATGAATAAAAATATCACTATGCTACCAGCACGCTATGATGGCCGTTTTGACGTTTGTCCACTCCATGAAGTTTCGTATTAATTAGTAATTACATTTGAAGGAGCAAATTGTTATTCTTTACTGTCAATACCTGCACGACGCTATTGACAATAAAGAACAGCAATTTGCTCCTTCAAATGTAATTACTAACTAATACGAAACTTCATGAGTGGACAAATGTCAAAACGGTCATCATAACGTACCTGTATAGTAGATAAAGTGTTCTGAATTCAATTATGCAAAAAAGAGAATTTCGCAAAAATGCAGTTGTCTTTTTGTTCTTTGTTACCGTCGGTTTAGTAATTTTTCTTCGTACAGGGATGGAGTAATAATATTAATCTCTCCGGGCGGTGTCGGCCTGTCGTTAGCCAACAAAACTAACCTAGCTAGGTGGTAGGGCTTCAAGCCCGTCTGGAAGGCAACTCCTGTTCAATAAGTATGCTGCTATAATAACTTTGTGTTGTATTTCGGCATTAGTGACCCAGGTTTCAGTACCCTTAATCCGCGTAGAAGCGGAGAAAGAATACTAACCTCTGCGGCTGGGGTCGGCCTGTCGTAAAAGGTGACAAAATAACCCACCCTAGCTACGTGGCCTACCACGGGGACCTATCCCCAAGCCCGTCTGGATGGTGACCACCTTTGGTCTTAAGTATGCCGCCACAATAACCTTGTGTTGTGTTCCGGCATTAGTGACCCAAGTTCCTGTACCCTTATGGGACAGCGGCGTGTTCGTGATGCCACTGGCGTTGGAAACATCCATAGGCGACGGTAACTGCTAAATTCTAAGCGGGCTGTCAGCGTGTCTGCTGCCCTACAGCGATAAAAAAACCTCTATACAGACAACAGCGTGTTCTTGGTGCCCCGAGAGTCGAAAACATGCATATACTATTAAGGCGATCATCAGCCTATCTGCTGTTCCTCAGCAATAAAAAAAACTAACTGGTACTTATGACGCGCGCACTTCAAGAGCTTATTTCATTGCCGTATGGCTACGTTAATTATTTATGTTTGTATTATAAAGGAAGGAGTTTTCATTCAATTTGCTTAATTTTGTATTACATAACTTTTTCTACTTATTCATAATCCTTTTTAAGATGCAGCAAAACTTCTGTCGAATATAAGGGTAAAAAATTCGAGTTATAGTTTTCGACTTATGAAGGATTTTTACTTATGCGAATTTTTAAAGGTGGTGTTTAGAAGTTAAGATTTATTCCCACAAATTTTGAGTTAGAGAGGTGAAATAAATAAAAATCCTAGTTATAACAAACAATGCTGCAACATTATCGATACATTGTTTTATATATTTTTATATAATTCATGTTGTCGACGATCCCATACTCACAGACGGTCTTGACACGCTTGGGTTTCGGAGACTGCGTCTCTCTGCGTATTCTACCGTCTAGTCTGCAACGGGGAAGGTTCTGAAATCTATTCAAAATGATGCCCTCGTCGTCTTTCTACCACCGCACTGCCCGCCATCGGCTGGGTGTTCATCCCCCTTTCCTGGAGCTTCTTCTTTCTTGTACGAAAAGGTTATCTAAAACGTTCATGTTGCGTTTTCTCAGGATCTGGAATGAGCTTCCGGCTGAGGTTTTCTCATCGCGGTATGATATGGGGTTCTTCAAAAAAGGCGTTATAAAATTTCTTCGAGGCCGGCAGCGCGTTGGTAATGGCTTTGGTGCTGCAAACGTCCATAGACGACGGTGACCACCTGCCAGGATGGGCCGTCTGCCTGTCTGCTGAACTCTAACTATAAAAAAATATTCTTAAAATTTTCAAATTATCGAGTTGTAAATGTTGTAAAATCAAGTATATTATTTCGAGTTATTATAGATGGGAAATAAGTCCCCTCAGGGGCGCTCCTCTGTCCGAGGAGTGCACGGGTGTGCGTACCCGAGGTACCCGAGCATCCGTTGCCTCACTCCCCTTCCGTCCGAGGTGACAGAGTCCTACCTTTCTTCCCGTCTACCTCCCACATCCTTTCCCAAATTCGCTCTCTGTTCGTGGCACGGTCCCCGGTGGGATGGTTGCGAGTACTGGTTGGGGTCCCAGGTTCTGTCCCGGGCCCTGATTTGGTAGTCGAAACCATGCCCATTTCGACTGCGCCTGCACAGAGGGTGTTCCTGGGGCGGGAACGGTATCTCCGCTGTCCGTCAGTCTTGCTGGGCCGGCTACGACGTGAGGCGACTCCCTGGTTTTTCTAGAGTGTCGTCTGGTAGTCGTACCCACGCCTGACTGCCACGCGGCGGAGATGCCAGTCCCGTCCCGTCCGGAATCCCCCAGCTTTGGGGGCTGGAGCTGGGGGACCTATAACAGCCCTCCCGAAGCTCAAGGTCCTGTGGCGCGCCGATGGGCTGCATGGCCGGGGGGTAAACCCGGTCCCAAGCGCCACACCACAAAATAATGAACATGAAGTCGGTAAATGCGAAAACACTACCCCAGGGAGGTACCACCCGACAGGGTGGAGAATCCTCCCCTGCGCCTCCGGGCGCAGGCATGGGCCCAACGTATTCTGGGGGGGCCCACATTTCCCGAGAACAATCACCTTTGGTGATATTGGAGCGGTTGCCTGCGAAAGGCGGAGTTTTGAGGAACGAGGGAGAGGACTCGGACGGTTCGGTCCGCTCGGGGATGTCTTTTCGGACAATTCCGAGCGGCACGAGCTCCCGAGCGAACACTCCCTCTTGTGCTGGTCCCGGTTCCGTCCTGGGCAAGCGCAAGAGGGGATTTAGGAGGTCCCGGGATCGCTCCGGGGGGGGAAACGACCCTGGAGCATCAACGTCCGAGGAAGATACTTCGGCAGTTTCGGCCGCCACAAGCGGCGGTCCGTCAAAGCGTGGACGAGGTCGCCCAGCGTCGACTGGGCAGTACGTTGGGATAGGGAGGGCTCGGAGGGAACTCCAAGTGGCCCGGGCTGAGGCGAAGGAGCTCGCGAAATACGAGGAGGAGCTCCGCCACCAAGTCCGCAAGGAGGAGGTGGCGCGCCGGGTCCACTCCAAGCTCTCCCTAGAGGCATCGACATCCTCTCGAGCCCAGAAGGGCAGAGAGAAAGACAATAGAGAACAACAGATTGAGGTCACCGCACAAACGTCGGTTGACCTCCAAAACGCTCTGGATGGGGCCCTGGCAGCAATCACAGAGGTGGCCGGGGTCTCCAAGGGCCTTAAAGGGACCTGTCAAAAGGCCCTTAAACAGTCTGTGAAGACGGTGCGGGAGGTAATTTCAGAACTCAGCTCCCGCACAGAATCGGAAGAGGTGGGACGGCTGGCAGCCGCCAATCGCCGGATGCAGGACGAATTGGCCGATCTCCGGCAGGAGGTGGCTCGCCTCACGGCACAGGTTAGTACGCCCAGCCGCCCCGCCCCGACCTCAACAAGGACGGAGACCAGCCAGCCCCCCCCAGCAGCGCATGTTGAGCCGGAAGAGTACCAGCTCTTCATGCGCGGCGTCATGGTTCAGGTAGGGACCATGATCGACGCCAAGCTGGAGGGGCTGAAGGACCGCCTGCTGCCCGCCCCTCGCTACCGGCCACCACTGGCCCACGAGGTGCGGCGGGCAGCGGCGGTCACCCGGACTGAAATATCGGTGGCAGATTACCCGCCGCTTCCCGCCTCGAAAAAAGGGGGCAGAGCACAGGGCCGAGGAGCGACAGTGGCTGCGCCCACGAAAAATGCGCAACCAACAGCCAACACACGAGGGGTAGTGCTTCCGCCACCTCCTCTGGAGGAAGGATGGACGGTTGTGGCCAAAAAGAATACGAAGAAGAAGGCGACGACCGTCCCTCAACCACCCGCAGCCAGGCAGGCGGCAGCATCGGCCATACCACCTAGGCCCAAGCAGCCGCCGCCGGCTACTAAGAAGAGGAGGAAGAGGGGTCCCCGCAAACTCAGGGCCCCGAAATCCGCCGCTATCACCCTAACCATCCGCCCTGAAGCGGCGGAGAGGGGGGTCACCTACGGGGGTCTCTTGGCGGAGGCCAAGACCAAGGTGGACATCGCCGCCCTTGATATCCAGGGCGGCATCAAGATGAAAACTGCGCGGACGGGGGCACGCATGATGCTGCTCTCTGGCGCTGACCAGGGGGCGAAAGCCGATGCCCTCGCCGCGCGGCTGAAAGACGTCTTCAAGGAGGAGGACGTCAAAATAGCGAGGCCCGAGAAGTGCGTCAAGGTGCGCATCTCGGGCCTCGACGATTGCACAACGGCGAACGATGTGGCGGCTGCCATCGCTCGCGCCATCGGCTGCCCCGCGGAGAAAGTGACGTCCGGGGGTATCCGCATGGGGCGCGACGGGACGGGCACGACGAACGTGCTTGTGCCGGTGGTGGCCGCCAACGATCTGAAGAGGTTGGGCCACATTCTGGTCGGCTGGGCCTCGGCACTCGTCGAGGTGCTGGATAAGAGGGAGCCGAGGTGCTTCAGGTGTTTGGCGCCGGGTCACCTTGCGGTGAATTGCAAGTGCCCAACGAGCCGCAGCGACGCCTGCTACCGCTGCGGTCAGCCAGGGCACTCGGCCGCCACCTGCAAAGCCACGCCCCATTGCGTGGTCTGCGCGGCGGCCAGCAGACCGGCCAACCATAGGGTTGGGGGAGGCCCGCCGCTATGCACCTGCCGCCGCACCGGCCGACCGGCAAATCCGGCGACAGAGGAAAAAGAAGTAAAGAAGACCAGCCGCTTCGTAGCGAAACGCCAGGCGAAAAAGCGCAGGGAGAAGGCTAGAAGAGCAAGACGCAGGGCCGAAGCTGCCACGGGGGAGATCGCGCCCCCGCAGGCGCAGGCCCCAGCGGCTGAGGAGATGGATATCTCAACCAAATAATGGATATCCATCTCCTCCAAGCGAATCTGAACCACTGCGCCAACGCTCAAAATCTAATGATTCAGAGCTTGGCGCAGTGGAACATCGGTATCGCCGTTGCCGCCGAGCCATACTACGTCCCCACCCGAGGCGATTGGGTTGGGGATCTGGATGGCATGGTGGCTATACACGCCAGGACCGCCGCGGGTACCCCGCTCCCCACGGAAGTGGTGAGGGGCAGGGGCTACGTCGCGGCCAGATTCGGGGAGATAGTGGTCGTGGGCGGCTACTTCTCCCCGAACAGGAGTCTCGCCGACTTTGAAGGGTACATGGAAGAGTTGGGCAACGCGGTCCAGCGGTTCCTCCCGCGCCCCGTGCTCGTCCTCGGGGACCTCAACGCCAAATCTCAGGCCTGGGGTTCCCCGCGAACCGACGCGCGGGGTGAGCTGGTAGAGGACTGGGCCGTGGAGAGGGGTCTGGAAATCCTCAACCAGGGTCGCGAGCACACGTGCGTGAGGCAGTTGGGGGGGTCGATCGTCGACGTGTCGTTCGCGTCGGCCCTCCTGGCCCGCCGTGTGCGAGGCTGGAGGGTGCTCACGGGCGTTGAGACGCTGTCGGATCATCGCTACATCCGGTTCAGCGTCTCCGCCCGTCAGCGAGAGCCTCCAACCCAGGTGACCCTGTTGGGTGACTGTCCGCGCTGGACACTTGGAAAGATGAATCGGGAGGTTTTCCGCGAGGCCTTGACCGTCGCTACGTGGTCGAGGCCGGGCGACGTACCTCCCGATGACGTCGACGAGGAGGCGGAGAACCTGCGGTCGCTTATGACCGACGTCTGCGACGCGGCGATGCCGAGGCGGGGGCCACACCGACCCCCGCGCCAGGTGTACTGGTGGAATGCGGAGCTCGAGCGGCTCCGCAGGGCGTGCAACTACGCCCACCGCCGGTACACCAGGCTCCGAAGACGGAGTCGCCGCGATGCGGACAGAGCGGCCGCGGAGGCTCAGCTCTACGGGGAGTACCGGAGCGCCAGAAACGACCTCCATCTCGCTATACGCGAGGCAAAGGCGGCGGCGTGGGAGGAGCTCTTGGCCAGCTTAGATCAAGATCCTTGGGGGCGACCCTACAAAACGGTGCGGGGCAAGCTCCGCCCGTGGGCGCCCCCGCTGACCGAGAGTCTCCCCCCGCGCCAGGTGGATGGTTTGGTCGGCGCTCTGTTCCCCACGAGGGCTGAGCACTCGCCTCCTGCCATGGTCCCGCCTCATTGGGATGAGAGGGACCCTAGCGCGGACGACGACCCCGTACCCGACGTGGACCGGGCAGAGCTGGGGGCAGCGATGTTGCGGCTGAAGGCCAAGAACACGGCCCCCGGCCTCGACGGCATACCGGGGCGTGCGTGGGTTCTGTCCCACGACGTCCTGGAGCCCCGACTATTGAGGCTCTTCGACGCGTGTCTGCGATCGGGCCGGTTTCCCAGCAGATGGAAGACGGGGAGGCTGGTCCTTATCGCGAAGGAGGGGCGCCCGGCGGACTCACCGTCTGCCTATCGGCCCATCGTGCTGCTGGACGAGGTGGGGAAGATCTTCGAAAGGATCCTCGCAGACCGCCTCGTCCGGCACCTAGAGACAGAGGGGCCGAACCTGGCAGACGAACAGTTTGGATTCCGCCAGGGGCGCTCCACTATTGACGCAATCACGCGTCTGAGGAGCCAGGCGGGGGACGCAGTTGCTCGAGGTAGGGTGCTATTGGCGGTGTCACTCGATATCGCCAATGCCTTCAACACCCTGCCGTGGAGCTGCGTGCGGGAGGCGCTCAAGTACCATCGGGTGCCTCCCTACCTCCGTCGCATAGTTGGGGCATATTTGAGTGATCGTGCCGTCGTCTATCCGGTCCAGGGTGGGCAAAGTCGGCGAGACGTCGTGTGCGGTGTTCCACAGGGGTCGGTCCTGGGCCCCCTGCTGTGGAACATCGCATACGACTGGGTCCTGAGGGGGGCACTCCTCCCCGGCGTCGGCGTCATCTGTTACGCCGACGACACGCTCGTCACAGCGCGCGGGAGGAACCCCCGCCAGGCGTGCCTTCTGGGCACGGCTGGGGTGGCGCACACAGTGGCAAGAATCCGGCGACTAGGCCTGGAGGTGGCCTTGAACAAGACGGAGGCCGTAATATTTTACGGGCCCCGTCAGAGGCCGCCACCGGGCCTGAGCATAACGGTAGGAGGCGTCCACATCGCCGTCGGGCCGTCCATGAATTATCTTGGACTGGTGCTCGACGGGCGATGGGACTTCGCGGCACACTTCGAGCGCCTGGCGCCGAGGCTAGTTCGGGCGGCGGCGGGACTCTCCCGTCTGCTGCCGAATATCGGCGGGCCGGGCGCAGTGTGCCGCAGGCTCTTTGAGGGAACCGTGCGGTCGATGGCCCTTTACGGGGCCCCGATCTGGGCGGATCGCCTGACGGCCAAAACGACGGCGCTGCTTCGCAGGCCGCAGCGCGTCCTGGCCGTCAGGGCGATAAGGGGATACCGCACGGTGTCCTTCGAAGCGGCCTCCCTGCTGGCCGGATCCCCACCATGGGACCTCGAGGCCCGGGTCCTGGCGCTGTTGTACCAGTGGCGCCGGGACGCGGCCGAGCGTGGCTCTCGCCCCGCGCCTCGCGAAGTTGAGGCAAAGCGGGCGGAGCTGCGCGACGTGGTGCTCATGGTGGAGTGGAAGGAGCGCCTCGCGCACCCCAGCGCGGGCCTCGCCACCATCGAAGCGGTGAGGCCCGTCCTGGCTGAATGGTTGGAAAGGCGCCACGGCGCCCTGACCTTCCGCCTGACGCAGGTCCTCTCGGGGCATGGTTGCTTCGGGAGGTACCTGTGTCGCATAGGGCGGGAGATGACGTCAGGGTGCCACCACTGTGGCGCGGGCGACGAGGAGGACACGGTGAACCACACTGTCGCCGTGTGCCCTGCGTGGCGCGAGGAGCGCCGCGCCCTCGTCGCCCAAATCGGCGTGGACCTGTCGCTCCCGGCCCTGGTTCTGTCCATGGTCGGGGGCGATCCTGGATGGACGGCCGTCGCCTCCTTCTGCGAGGCAGTCATGTCCGCAAAGGAGGCGGCGGAGCGGGAGCGGGAGTCAACCACCACACTCCCCTCCCGCCAACGCAGGCCACGCCGGCGGCGCCGGAGGGCCAGTAACGACCTCCGGCCGCCGTAAAAAGCGGCCGCGGGCGGCCCCTCGGGGGAGGACCCGCCGCCCGCACTATTACCGCGAGGGTGAGGGCTGCGTGCTGTTCCGCGGCCCCCCTCAACTCCTAGAGTTGTTAGGAGAGCGCCGGGGGGACGAAACCCTGACCCCCTGGCGCCAACACTTTAGAAGGGGCCCGCCTCAAGACAAAGGGCGGGCCGGCGCCGGCCCGGGCCACGAGATCGGCAGGCCATATATCCGTGGGCCCGGGCGTAGGCGATAGGAGAACAGCGGGGTTTTTTAGTGGGTAGTCGGAAAAATCCCGGAGTCCCACATATCCCTCGGTCCCCCCGGGCCGGGGGAACCCGTCAAGAGAGGTTTTTCCCCGAGACCAAAAAAAAAAAAAAAAAAAAGATGGGAAATAAGTACTTGATTTGATTATAAGGACTCACTAATTATTACGGTTTATAGAGTGTAACGTAATATTACAATATTTTTTAAATTCAATTTGCCGCGCTCGTTTGCCGCGACAATCGTTGCGTTGCGCTGATTGGCGGAGCCGCGCGTGGCGTCGGTCGGCCATGTTTCGGACCACACACTCGCAGCCACCGCCATTGCAACACTCGGAAGCACAACGAAGACTCGTTCACTTATTAATTTATAGTAACGACTTTTTTAAATGTTGATCATTACTGAGAATATAAGTTTGCTTTTATATATGATGAAAGGTATGCTGAGATGGTTTGGCCATGTCGAGAGAATGAATGAAGAACGATTGACGAAAAAAGTGTATAAGGCGAGTGTGAATGGAAGTGTTGGAAGGGGTAGACCTAGGCGGACATTTCGAGATCAGATCAGAGACGCCTTGAAAAAAGGCCAGGTCAAGAGGTAAACGCCTAAACCGAAGGGCATGTTAGGGATGCACGATTTTTCTCTTTGAATCGATTTTTTGGATCGTAATGGACCGTAGGCCTCTGAATCGATTCTTGGATCGGATCGTATTCTGTTGAATCGATCTCCTAAAAATCGATTCAAAAATCAAATCAAAATTTGCAATAATTTGAACAAATAAAACATTTCTTTTTATTAAATACAAACTAATGAAATTTACTAAAAAAAAATAGGGAAAAAACATTGGCCTTGAAAACTGACTTTTTAAAAGGAAACAATTTCGAAATTATAAATGCCAATCCTGCACGTCCAAACTTTTTAAAAATAATAATTTTGAAAGCCTTTCCGGCAGCAGTCTATTGCGACTTTCATTTAATGTTATGTTAGCGAGAGAGAAAAGGCGTTCTGTTGGCGTAGAGGTTGCCACAATCGCCAAATATCTTAAGGCCATCGTACCCAACACTGTTGCCATACTATTTTTCTGGCTGACCAGTAAGATATTGGATTAGCCTTCCGATTAAGTAGAGGTTCAGATAGATACTGTTTCAAAGATGACTCTAAAATCTGCTGTAGGTGATGTGTCTCTGATGTAGCCGACATTTGGCTCAATAATTTGTTATGGAATTGCCATAGACCATCGGTTTCTTCAGTAACTGTTACAAATGACTGTGCGACACTTTGACAACTAGTTTCATTGCTTTGTAATTTCAATTAATCAGAAATTTCTAAGATTGTTTTTGCGCAAGCCCTTGCAACAATGTTTTTATAATACCTACGATCTAAAGGATTCGATTCACTTAACTTATGAATCGATTCGAATGAAGATCGTATTGATGTGAATCGATTCAAAAAATCGCTAGATCGTATTCAATTGAATCGATCTTCATAAAAATCGAATAGTAACGTGCATCCCTAGGGTATATATGAAGGGAATAATGAAAGTGGACGAAGCGAAACAAGTATGTAAGGATTGTAGCAAGTGGAAAGAAGTGGTCTCTGCCTACCCCTACGGGAAAGAAGCGTGATTATATGTTATGTTTTATTAAATATACCTTTTGGAAGCCACATTTTGGGTTCTACATTTGGCCCACAGGGTCCCCATTGGAATTACATAATCGGGAATTTCCGTCGTTCGACTCTCAAAGCCACATTTCTTCTCATCGAATAATCTGCGTACCGATGTGCAGCTCTTCGGTGCGACTCCTGCAGTCGTCTGGCCTCCTACAGCGACTTCGATGTCAGGGGAGTACATCGCCAGGATGAGAACGCAATCAGGGCTTTGAATTTGAACTTTTAAGTGCGTGTCCTTAATAACCACGGGACAAGTTCAGATTTTCAGCAACAGGGGCTTAGAGGTTGAAGGGAAGGGACTTGAATGTTATTAGGTTAGTTACAATTAACTTAACAAAGTTAGTATACTTACTTTTTTTTATTGCTGTAGGACAGCAGACAGGCTGACGGCCTGCTTAGAATTTAGCAGTTACCGTCGCCTATAGGTGTTTGTAATACCAATGGCATCGCAAACACGCTGCTGTCCCATAAGGGTACAGGAACTTGGGTCACTAATGCCGGAACACAAGGTTATTATGGCGGCATACTTAAGGCCAAAGGTAGTCGCCATCCAGACGGGCTTGAGTCCCTACCACGTAGCTACGGTGAGTTGTTTTGTCGCCTTTTACGACAGGCCGACCCCGGCCACAGAGGTTAGTATTGTTTCTCCGCCCCTGCACGGATAAAAACTACTTTGATGCTGAGTAAGATAGTCGAACCTGGATTATTTTCAGGACGCTGTTGGTGCTAACCTTTGCAGCACCGAAGCGCACTTTTTCCGTATAATTGCTTTATAGCCGTCCGTCGTAGTCGGCGAACATTTTGGAGGCACAACATCGCGGTAGCTCCAACATCCTTAAAGCATTGTTATATTGCACAAAGGCGTTGACGCCTCCCAGCGTACAGCTCACCCACAGGCCGCCCGAGTAGATATTGACAGTAAGCTGCAGGAACCACCAATGTCCTGAGCTAAATTAATATAAGAGAAATTTTACTAAATTATCCCAAACTATGTGGGGTCGGCACAACATGTTCTCTCCTGCTACACTCCTCTGTTAGGCGTCATCTGAACGTTCACACGTTTTTAAACCATATCATCTTTTACATCTTGTACAAATACATTTGAATATAATTTTCAAACGAACTAACATATATGACGCGCGCAAACTTTTTTTATAGCTAGAGTTCAGCAGACAGGCAAACAGCCAATCCTGGTAGGTGGTCACCGTCACCTATGGACATTTGCAACACCAAAGGCATTATTAGCAATGCGCTGCCGGCCTTGAAGAAATGTTATAACGCCTTTTTTGAAGAATCCCATGTCGTATCGCGCTAAGGAAACCGCAGCTGGAAACTTATTCCAAATCTTGGAATGCAACACGAACGTTATTGAGAACCGTTTCGTACAAGAAAGAAGAGGTTTTAAGAAATGGGGATGAACACCCAGCCGGTGACGGGCAGTGCGCATAGCTCCTCAGAACACTCCCCGTTGAACAGACGGTAGAATACGCAGAGAGACGCAGTCTCCGAAACCCAAGCGTGTCAAGACCGTCTGTGAGTATGGGATTGTCGACAACATGAATTATATAAAAATATATAAAACAATGTATCGATAATGTTGCAGCATTGTTTGTTATAACTAGGATTTTTATTTATTTCACCTCTCTAACTCAAAATTTGTGGGAATAAATCTTAACTTCTAAACACCACCTTTAAAAATTCGCTTAAGTGAAAATCCTTCATTAGTCGAAAACTATAACTCGAATTTTTTACCCTTTTGGGGTTTTGTCGTCCCCATTCAGAGACTCTCTCCAGAGAGTTTTCTACTTCAGACACAAGTCTGACCCGACTTTCTTCCAAAACCGCAGGAGAGATGACACGACCAGTTTACCGTGCATCGCCGATAGCACCATAGCAATGAATGTCATATATGGATAACATGTCATTGATATGCAGAATAAATAGCGTCGGAAACAGCACACAACCCTGGGGCACAACAGCATTAATAGGCTTCACACTGGAGCAGCAACCGTCAATAACGACCTTAATACTACGCTCAGTGAGAAAGCTGGATAGTCAGGTGCAAAGACTCCCAGGTATCCCGTAAGATGGAAGCTTCGCAAGAAGAGCCCTATGCCAGACCCGATCGGACGCCCGACAAAAGTTTCTTTCGACAGCTTTGGCAAGGGCCCAAAAAGCCCTAGTCCCGAAGGGATAGCTAGCCAATCCTGCCGTTGTGCTCAAATTTAGCTCTCGCAATCCGTTTTTTGAGGGCCCTGGAGGCACAGTTGTATTTTTCCGAATTATATACTGCTCATCAAAAAAAACGAAACACTACTGCAAGTACTAATAATAATAATAATCATTTATTTCAGACTTTTATTTT
Organism: Malacosoma neustria; assembly: GCA_963693495.1. Taxonomy (NCBI): domain Eukaryota; kingdom Metazoa; phylum Arthropoda; class Insecta; order Lepidoptera; family Lasiocampidae; genus Malacosoma; species Malacosoma neustria. Next base: position 9,466,798 of record OY856398.1, on the reverse strand, counting down.
TTTTTATCCATAAGTTATTAGTGGGTTAGTTATATAATAAAATTCTTAACAGTAAGTTAGAATTAACGAGAGTTAGCCCTTGAGAATTTAATAACATTCTTCATTTTGATTGTTATACGAACATACTACTTACATATAAATAAATAAAAAAAATGTTATAAAATGTATTACTCAGGTGGCATTTAAATTAAAAAGAGGATTGATATTTTTAAAAAAATATGCCAATAAATAGCTGACAGTTTAGTCTGTACAATGGTGTATCAGAATTCCAAATTTGAATTTAAATTTTCGAATTTTCATCCAATAAATGAATTATTTTCAATGTGTATTCTATCGGAATTTCTGCACTTAATCACAATTTTTTGCATAAATTATCGCTTTTCTTAACTGAGCTCTGAGCTGAGTTGAGCGTGATTGTTAACTAAGCTCTACCATAAGAAGAAGCTTGGCGGAGCGTGGCATGAAACCTCATAAACCAGCTAATGACACAAAATTGACGGTAGCCCATTGTAGAGCGTGCCTCAACTTTGAACTTGAACACTTAAATTAGTCATACCTTCAATGGAGCAACGTTCTCTTTTCTGCCAAGAGTAAGGTCATGCTGTATGATAATCACGGAAGAAAGAAGGTGTATCGAAGAGAGGGAGAGCGTTTTGCACAGTGCTGCGTTGAAGAAAGAGTCAGTTACGATGGCGGTTCATGGACGGTTTGGGCATAAGCGTCGACAGAAAAACATCGAAGAAGTCACGTTACATCGAAGAGTGGCTGGAGCCTCATGTGGTACCTACGCACATTTTATTGGCGGAGACTTAATTTTTATGCAGGACAATTCCAGGGCTCATATTGCAGGCTTTGTAAATTAATACCTACCTGAGCGAAGTCGGTATTGCGGTCATGGGCTGGCCAGCAAGAAGCCCGGATATGAATTCCATAGGACAACTGTGGGATGAGTTGATCCTGCCCCGGAGACGCTTGGCCAGCCAATTTTTAATTTGCCATGCACTGACGCTACTTTAAAACTTCCACACATTGTACATGTTGCGTAAGTTTCTGGAGAATCGCGAACAGGAACGAAGAGGCTCCAGGAAATGGGAATGAACGAAGCCGATGGTGTATATTGTATACAGATGTTTATGGCTACATCAAAAGGCAAGATCATGTCCTTTAAGTTACGATTTTCTGACTAAAAGTCAGTTAAATGTTTTAATTTTTATGCTTTTTCGTCGTTATTTTGTATTGTTTATGGTTTATGGCCTGTCACATCAGGCCTGTCAGTAGTTAATTAGGCATTATGAACATGGAATTCAATTTGAAATTATATATATTTTCTTAAATTTATATATTTTGTAATAGAGATTTCGTTAAATGTAAGTAATACATTTGTATTTAATGGGTTTGAAAAAAAAAATTATATTTCTAATGGATGTACCTACTAAAATGTGATAATTTAAAAATATAGCACAAATAATTATAAAGGACAAAATAAAATAATAATTGTCTTATTAAAAACATTAGACATCAAAAATAAACAAAAATAGATTATCGTGGCTCTAACTAATAATTATTCAATATTTTTTTTATTTATTTATATGTAAGTAGTATGTTCGTATAACAATCAAACTATGTTAGTGTTTAACAATCAAAATGAAGAATGTTATTAAATTCTTAAGGGCTAACTCTCGTTAATTTTAAGTATATGATTTTTTAAAATGATTTAAAAAAATTGTGATTTAATGAAGAGAAAAATGCTATTAGTTAATTTAAAATAATATTTAAAACTCGATCTTTTTCTTTTCTTTTGAACTATTATAAATTCATCAAGACTAAACATAGGCTAGGGTGTTTCAAAACAATTATTTTTTCATATTCATGTGAAACTCTGGTCACTTTTTAAAAAAAATTGTCAAAATTTGAGTTGTTATTATTAATTTTTAAAAGGTCAATAACGAATTTTAAAATCTCCTATTGATTTAACATATAATAGTTTTTCAATATTTTTTTCCTCTGCATAATATACAGAACTTTTTTTTTCTAATCCAGCCTGTAGATTCAACCTTTTCTTTTTTATTTACGTTGAAATGTTTTAAATATATGTTTTTCTTCGTGCATGGTCGAACTAAGAATATTGACCCCTGCGGCCGGGTCAACCTGTCGTAAAAGGTAACAAAACAGGCCTAGCTATGTGGTAGGGCCCCAAGCCTGTCTGATCTATAACTATGTCGCCATAATAACCTTGCGTTGTATTCCGGCATTAATGACCCAGGTTCCTGTACCTAAATGTGGACAGCTGCGTGTTCGCAGTGCCATTGGCGTCGCAAACATCCATAGGCGACGATGACATAGCTCACTATTAAATGGACCGCTTGTCTGTTGTTCCTCAACAATAAAAGATGTATAATTTCTATAAAACCAAATGATATTTTTACATTGAGCGGCTAAACTACTACTTGTAGAAGTGAATTAACATTTTGGGTTCAGGAATTTGTAGTCACCGTATTTATAATAAAGGTTTTCTCAGCGCGGTACGATATGGGGTTCTTCAAAAAAGGCGTTATAAAATTTCTTCGAGGCCAGCAACGCGTTGGTATTGCCTCTGGTGTAGTGATGAGCAAAGCAAGACCAAGACAGTCTTGGTAACGGTCTTGGTCTTGCTCAAATAGTCTGTTATTTATTAGTTACTTCGTTTTGAAAATTTTTCAAGGCTTTTTATAGATATAAGTTATAAATGATCAACAATCAATCTCTGTAATTAATTAAGCTTTATTTTACAATAATCAATAAATGTTACCGTATCCTATTAGTTTAAATACTTATATATTATTATGCATTACTTATACGCATATATTTATTATCTTTTATTTGATGACCAAGAATTAGTGATGAGCAAAGCAAGACCAAGACCAAGACTGCAAGAACAAGACAGATTTTGTTCATCACTATTCTGGTGCTGCAAACGTCCATAGGCGGCGGTGACCACCTGCCAGGGTAGGCCGTCTGCCTATCTGCTGAACTCTAGCTATAAAAAGGGACATTATTGACCTGTGTTTGACCTACTTTAGGTCTTTAATAAAGAATCTACTCGTATATTACTTGATTATATATAAATATAAATTTACTGACACAATTCATACAGCGCCACCTAGTCCCAAAGTTGTTAGTTGCATAGCATTTGTGTTACTACAACTGATATACTACATATATACTTTTTTTTTGACGCGAGACGGGAATCGAGCCCAAGACCGCGTGCCGAAGTGCGTCAGCAGCTACGTCAGGAAGGTCGCCAATTTAACTTAGATTAACTGCTTATTAAAGCTGCTTTTGTAGCACGCTCCATGAATTTTTCATTAATTTCATATTTGCAAGCTTGTCTAAGATAGGGTTGCCAACCCCAAATTTAAAAAAACTAGGATATGATGTTGGAAAAATGAGGATAACTTAGTTTAAAAACAGGACGCAGTAATAGAGTTGCAATACTTATATTAATTCTTAGTGAAAGTAGGTTTAGTTAGAATTAGTTTTTTTTACTGGTGTGGAACAGCAGACGGCCCACTTAATAGTAAGCAGTTACTATCGTCTATGTATGTTTGCGACGTTAGGCACACCGCGAACACACTGCTGTCCCATAGACATACACAAGATTATTATGGCGGCATACTTATAAGCCAAGGATAGTAGCCATCCAGAGGGGTTTGTGACCCTACCACGTAGCCAGAGTGATTATTTCGCCTTTTACGATAGGTCGAGTCCAGCCACAGAGGTTATTCTCTCTCCGCCTCTGCACGGAGAGTATAACAAGTTAGTTACAAATATTATTTAATAATAAGTATTTGAATATTAAAAAACAGGATGCTACTTAAAAACTATCCAGGACACCCCAGGATACCACAAAAACTAGGATATATCCTGGGAAAACAGGACGGTTGGCAACTCTAGTCTAAGATGTATTGTAGATCATCCTGATTTCTTTATACATATAACAATTTATTATTCTATGTATTCTGAGCTTAAGCTTGAATCGTTTTGTGATTGAAAAAAGTAATCATATGAAATTAAAAAGTGTTCCCGGGGAATGTGAAGCCGTCGAAATTTTAGTACATATAATAAATAATTTAATAGTTATATATGTATACTAGTTATGTAATATTTAACACAAATGAGTTTGAAGTTATTTTAATGCTCTACAAATTTGTGCTCAACCAATTCACAGTAGTTTAGTTTTTTATCCGTGCATGGGCGGAGAAAGAATACTGACCTTTGCAGCCGGGCTCGGCCTGTCGTAAGAGGCGACAAAACAACCCCAAGCCCGTCTGGATGGCGACCACCTTTGGTCTTAAGTCCGCCGCCATAATAACTTTGTGTTGTGTTCCGGAATTAGTGACCTAAATTCATGTACCCTTACGGGACATCGTGTTCACGATACCACTGGCATTGCAAACACCCATAGGCGACGGTAACTGCTAAATTCGTAGTGCCGTCAATCTGTCTGCTGTCCTGTAGCTTTATTGCTGTAGCAATAAAAATCAAATACCTATTCATAAATCACAACAAAACACAACACGTGTTATCAGCGGAGAAAAAAAATATATATTTATTCATAAATATATTATACATACGTGTACGTGATTTTAAATTATATATGGTAGTGAATGATAGGCCATTGTAAAAATTCGTGATAAAAGTGACTTTTATCTTTGAAAAATTTTTAAGTGCATTTATAGATTTTTTATATTGCTGTAGGACAGCAGACAGGCTGACAGCACTACGAATTTAGCAGTTACCGTCGCATAAGGGTGTTTGCAACGCCAGTGGCATCGCGAACACGCTGCTGTCGCATAAGGGTACAACACAAGGTTATTATGGCGGCATACTTAAGACCAAAGGTGGTCGCCATCCAGACGGGCTTGGGGTTGTTTTGCCTTTTACGACTGGCCGACCCCGGCCACAGATTTCAGTATTCTTTCTCCGCCTCTGCACGGATAAAGGATTTGAGGTTAACCGTCGATATGTATTATTTTTATTTAATTAATTAATCACTGTTTTTACAAACAAAGAGTTGTGGTATACGAGATCAAATCTTTAGCTATTTTTGTATTTATATCACCTACAGTTAAAATTTTATGTGTCTAAAATTCTAAATGCGATCCAGCAGCCCTGGTATGCCGAAGAAGCTTTAAAAAGAAACAAACCTTGAGTGTTGTCTTCGCCGCCGTCGCTTTCTTCACTGCCAACGCTAACCGGGCTGTCCCGTTTCTCTTCAATCTGTCCAGGAACGCTCAAAACCCTGGACAACCAAGGTTCAGGGTATCCAAGCAGAAAAGGAAAACCGCCATTTTGTAATATGGGTGTGTTAAAATAATATTTCATCCGATTCAACCCATCCATCCGTTCGTTGTCGTCTTCCTCGGAATTTCTAGAGTGTTCGGAAATGTTGTTTTCTATGTCAATTTCTGGGGATTTCCTATCTGTCCCGATTATTGATTCGATTGAAAATGGCTTCGGTTTCCTCTGCGTTTGGGTTTCAGTTATTTCTGATTCCATTTTCAAATGTGTTTAATTTTTTTAACAAACTCTGAAACTTTTTAAATCTTTATTCTTTTAAACAATTGCTCGTACCTATAATTTCTTCGAATATTTCCGTCAAAAAACAAAATAAATTACATTGTTTATAACTTAATTTATAAATTTTACATATAGGTTTTAATAATGTGTACACGCACAAATCTTTTAAAAGTCTGTTTTTTTTTTAATTCTCACGCAAAATATAGGGATTTCAAAGCCCAATAATTTACCTTATTTTACTAATAAGTACCCTTATACATCTTCCATCAAGGCAAATTTGGTCGTTTTATTTTTTTATAAATTTCATATTGGCCTATCTCAGTGTATATTTTTTATCTACATCACTGTCATAGATAAAATATTTTTAAAACTATTGCACAATTTACGTCACATTTATTTCACCAATATAATGTTCAGTAATCGAGTATCTAGAATTATAGAATAAAATCTTTTGTCCCGCACTTTAAACACGTCTGCCTACCTCAAAGGATCACTACAAACTCGTTTAAGCCACGCCACGCCTTAAGAGGCGTGTTTTCTTTCCTTATTTGATTGATATCAGAATCTTTTGATAGAGAATTACCAACTTTAGCCCTATTTACTTAAGGCACTTGCACGGAAAGTCGTTTTTCGAATGAGAAAATTAAAAAGGCATCTTTAAACATTTAAAAATAAACTCTAATACAGACGTTTAATGTTGAAAATTATTTGAGAATGGATAATAATGATTGCGTTCTAAATCAAAACCAAAAGAACGTAAATGTTGACAAATGTAATACTAACATGTGCTTTACAGTATTGGTAACTAATATGATTTTTCCATGTGGATATATTTTTATAACAAGATAATAATCAGGTTTTTATCATTAATAGTTTATCAAAGTTGTATTAAATTATAATATTCCTAATTCTAATTTAATATCTGAAATACAAACACGCAATAATAAAATTTTAATTTATGATTTTCATGTGCTTATTAAAATGATATACATATATATTTTTTTTAAATTTGACCTCACTTTGTATACAAAGTTCTTTTTCCTCCTGCCCTTATCCCACATTATATAGGGTCGGCACAATATGTCACATATTGTAATAGTTAGGCTTAGTTTTTACAACTGGTCGCCTGCCTGACGTTAACCCCTTTTTGGGGAGAAATCTGTCATCCTATTTATTTAAACTATACTTTTCTCGTTTCACATTGGAAGTAGGACACGAAATTTCATTGTCAATCATCTAATATATCCTCAAGCGACCCTTTTATTGGTTTCTTCTTGAGTAAACAACATTCGAGTGTCGGTTTGGGTGTGCAGGGTGGCACTTTTGCCGGGTCGCCGACTTTTACGGGGTCGTAAAAGTTTTTCTTTTTCGCAATTTCGCAGTGCCGAGCGTCTTCGCATGCTCTTGGTCCTGCATTTCGTTGCGCTTGAATGCAGACACAGACAGCTTGCGCTGTGGTGGCTCACAGCAATCTTCCTCTTGGCAAGTTAGAGGCCTTGAAACTCGCGGCTTCTTTTCATAACAATACATAACCTTCGGCGAAGGACATCGTGGCAAGCAGGGATAACACATAGGTGGATCTTCACAGGATGTTGTTGGACAAGAGGCTACTAACATCGGACATACTGCAAGTTGCTCGCAGTCTTCAGGGTAAGAGAACGCCATTTTTTTTATTGCTGTAGGTCAGCAGACATGCTGACAGCCCGCTTAGAATTTAGCAGTTACCGTCGCCCATGGGTGTTGGCAACGCCAGTGGCATCGCAAACATGCTGCTGTCCCATAAGGGTACAGGAACTTGGGTCACTAATGCCGGAACACAACACAAAGTTATTATGGCGGCATACTTAAGACCAAAGGTGGTCGCCATCCAGACGGGCTTGGGGCCCTACCACGTAGCTATCGTGGGTTGTTTTGTCGCCTTTTACGACAGGCCGACCCCGGCCGCAGAGACCAGTCAGTATTCTTTTTCCGCCCCTGCACGGATAAAGATTATTTAGATTTTACTTCTTTTGCTTTTGTATATTTTATATCATGATAAATTTCTACTACAATTTTGATAATTTTGACGGATTGAACATATTACTTTGTATATAAAGATATATTTTAGATATACACTTCTCATCAAAAAAATCAAAACACCCCTGAGGTTTGGTTTTGAATGAATTTTAATTTATTTTTTACATTTAACCAAAAATATAAATCATCATTTCAGCCGGAAGACGCCCACTGCTGGACAAAGGCCTCCCCCAAAGATCTCCACGATGATCGGTCCTGCGCTGCCCTCATCCAACCTATCCCGGCGATCTTGACCAGATCATCGGTCCATCTTGTGGGGGGCCTACCAACACTGCGTCTTCCGGTACGCGGTCGCCATTCGAGGACTTTTCTGCCCCAACGGCCATCAGTCCTTCGAGCTATGTGCCCAGCCCACTGCCACTTCAGTTTTGCAATCATCCGGGCTATGTCGGTTACTTTGGTTCTCCTGCGAATCTCCTCATTTCTGATTCGATCTCGCAGGGAAACTCCGAGCATAGCCCTCTCCATTGCTCTCTGAGCGACCATGAGCTTTCTCATAAGGCCCATAGTTAGCGACCACGTCTGCGTTCCGTATGTCATCACTGGCAACACACATTGGTTAAAAACCTTCGTCTTGAGACACTGCGGTATTTGGGACGAAAAGATTTTACGGAGCTTCCCGAACGCTGCCCATCCGAGTTGGATTCGACGAGTGACCTCTTTCGCGAAATTGGACCTGCCTAACTGGATCGTTTGACCCAAGTAGACGTATTCGTCAACAATTTCGAAAGTACAGTTCCCAACTGTTACGGGGGTAGGTGCGACATGGACATTAGACATGATCTTCGTCTTGTCCATGTTCATTTTGAGACCTACTCCTTGGGAAGCTGTATTGAGGCCATCAAGCATATGGCTTAAGTCTTCCATGGTTTCAGCCATGATTACGATATCATCTGCGAATCTAAGGTGAGTGATGTACTCACCGTTAATGTTGATGCCCAGTCCGTTCCAGTCCAGAAGCTTGAAGACATCTTCCAACGCAGCAGTGAACAGCATCGGCGATATGACATCGCCTTGTCTGACTCCCCGCTGCAGTCGGATAGGCTTCGAGTTCTGATCCTGGAGACGGACTGACATGGTGGCGTTTTCATACAAACACTTCAACGCTTTGATGTATCGATAATCAATGTGGCACCTCTGGAGAGACTGAAGCACCGCCCAGGTCTCGATCGAATCAAAGGCTTTCTCATAGTCCACGAACGCCAAGCATAGTGGCTGGTTATACTCCTCCGTCTTCTGTATAACCTGCCGCAGCGTATGTATGTGGTCTATGGTGCTAAAACCTTTTCGGAATCCGGCTTGTTCGGGAGGCTGGAAGTCGTCAAATCTGCGCGCGAGACGATTCGTGATGACCCTTGAAAACAGCTTGTAAACATGGCTCAGAAGTGATATCGGTCTAAAGTTCTTCAAAAGGGTTTTGTCGCCCTTTTTGAAGAACAGCACCACTATACTTCCGTGCCAGGCCTGCGGCGTTTTGCCATCGAGGATGACGGAATTAAATAGCTTCTGGAGGATTTTAAGCACAGGAGTACCACCAGCTCTCAGAAGCTCGGCTGTAATTCCATCATCACCCGGCGCCTTGTTGTTTTTAAGCTGTTTAAGGGCCACACTAATCTCGTACAGACTGACGTCTGGGATATCTACGGTGTAGTGTCGGGTTAATTTGGCTCTTGGGTCTTTAGCCTTGTTGTTAACAGGTGCCCGTGTGGTCGTGTATAGCTGTCCGTAGAACTTCTCGACTTCCCTCAAAAGTTCGGGTTTAGACGAAACGACCCTGCCGTCGTCGGTCTTCAGCTTCGTCAGTTGGCTCTGCCCAATAGACAAGTCTCGTGCGAATACTTTAGAGCCCTTGTTACGCTCTATAGCCGCCTTTACACAGTCTGTGTTATGGCGGCGGATATCGCGAGTCAAGGACTTGGAGATCTGTCTATTTAGCTGCCTATACTGGGAAGCATCGTCCGGGGACTGAAGGGTCATTTGACGTCTCACATCCATCAATTTGAGAGTAGAATCTGAGATTTTTCCGGTTCTTTTTGAACGGCTGGCCTTGAAGAATTTAGACCCGGCCGTTTGAACAGCTTCCACGAACCTGTTATTATACTCGTCCACGTCAACGCAGTCACCGAGGCATTCGAAGCGGTTTTGCAATTCGAGTTGAAAGTTTACCGGGTTTTGGATCTGTATGGGTGCAGGTCGGAGCGTAGACTTCACCAGTCGAGACCTCTCCAATTTTGGATTGATATTCAATGTGCCTCTTACTAAGCGGTGATCACTCCCAGTTTTCACCGAATTGATCACAGAGACATCATTGAATATCTGTCTTTTGGTCGACATAATGAAGTCAATCTCATTTTTGGTGGCACCATCGGGACTAATCCAAGTCCATTTGCGTTGTTCTGGCTTCATGAAGAAGGAGTTCATCATATACAGGTCCTCCTTCTCCATGAAGTCGGCCAGCATCTGGCCTCGGGTGTTCCGATTTCCGAACCCAAATTGCCCCACTCTCAACTCATCGCCGCTACGTTTCCCCAATTTTGCGTTGAAGTCTCCCATGACAACGTTAAAGTGGGTTTTAGAAGTGTGGATGGCTGTTGAGATGTCCTCATACATGGCTTCCACCTCCTCGTCAGGATGTGTCGAAGTCGGAGCGTAAACCTGAATGACCTTCAACGAATACCGTTTGGTAATTTTGAGTATTAGGTACGCTACCCTAGTCGAAACACTCCCCACCTCAGTAACGTTGTTCACAAGAGACTTGTGAACGAGAAACCCGACACCACCTTGGGACAGTTGGTCGCCCTCCCGGAAGTAGAGCAGATTTCCGGAATTTAGGATTATTGAGTCCTCTCCCTGTCTTCGGACTTCAGATAACCCCACAACATCCCATCGCAGTCTGCTCAAAAACTTCCTCCAGTTCCTCCAACTTCTCGTTGGTCCGCAGTGTCTTGACATTGTATGTTGCCAGGGCCAAAGGTCGTCGTTCTTGGTAGCGAATCCGAACCCGGGGATTCTTCGCACCCCCTGCCCCGTCGCTTATGTGGCTGCTACCGTGACCACCACGAACGGGGCCGCCGGGGACTAGGGGCCGGGGCCTGTGTGTATCTGTCATTTTAGGGGGGGGTTTTGCCATAATCGCCACGCTTGGCAGGCGGGTTGGCGATCGCAGTATTCGCAGTTGGTGATGCTCTCACGGAAAGATGCTGCTGCCCATCCTCCGTTCTTTCTATCCCTTACTCGTCTCTTACGACACCCACGGGAGGAGATGGGGTGGTGCTAAAAATATAAATAATGCCAGTTAATTATAGATATTATAAGGTATCATTTAACGATTATTAATGTTTCAAATTAAAATTAAATTTCTTTAGCTATTATGTTTTGTTCAACAGGCATGTTTCACCCTTTAAGAAGAAATTGTTAAATGTTAGAAACAAAAATCTAAAACAAAAAAATGTTGAAAAGAGTTTGTTCGGTATCTCGTGTTTCCTCCCCAGGCTCTTATCACTGCTTCTATGCAGTTCCTCATGGAACGGATAAGCGTCACAATCTTGTGTTGTGAGATGTTATTCCACTCTTATTGTGTAACTGTTTTAAGCTGGCCAAGCGTCTCCAGAGCAGGATCTCTCGCTCTGACTCGTCTCTTCACCTCACCCCTTTGATGTTCTATGGGATTCATATCCAAGTTTCTTGCTAGCCAGCCCATAACCACAATACCGACTTCGCTTAGGTATTCATTTACAATGCCTGCGCTATAAGCCCAGGCATTGTCCTGAATAAAAATGAAGTCGTCGCCAATAAAATGTGCGTAGGGTACCACATGAGGCTCCAGACGCTTTTCGATGTAACGTGACCCATTTAATGACGGTAACCGAGGACCAGATACAAACTCAAGTTCGGCTTTTCTATCGGCGCTTAAACCTCCCCAAACCGTCCATGAACCGCCACCGTAACTGACTCTTTTCTCAATGCAGCACTTTGTAAAACGCTCTCCATCTCTTCGATACACCTTCTTTCTTCCGTCATTACCATCTTACTCTCGCCAGAAAAGAGAACTTTGCTCCATTGAAGGTATGACCCATTTAAGTGCAAAGTTGATGCGCGTTCTTCGGTGGTTTACCGTCGATTTTCGGCCATTAGCTGGTTTATGAGGTTTCATGTCACGCTCCGCCAATCTTTTTCTTATGGTAGAACACACTTACAGTCAATCATTGAACCTCATGGAGCCGCTGCTGCAGTTGAATACATTTAAAGTGGCGATTTCTTAGAGAAACTGACACAATATGCCGGTCATCTTGCTCAGACGTGACTCGATGTCTACCAGATCCTGGACGGCGAGTAAACACACCAGTCTCCCGATAATATTGATACACTTTATTGACAGCAAAGAGACTTAGATGCAATCGTGCAGCCACAAGACGCTGACTATGCCCTGCATCCAGCAACGCCATGAAATGGACGACTTCTGTTGGCGAGGTATTCATATTTTTTTAGGAAAAGATCTCTTTGGTAGTATGTCGTAGAGCTTAGTTAACAATCACGCTCAACTCAGCTCAAAGCTCAGTTTAAGAAAGCGATAATTTATGCAAAAAATTGTGAATAAGTGCAGAAATTCCGATGGAATACACATTGAAAACAATTCATTTATCGGATGAAAATTCGAAAATTTAAATTCAAATTTGGAATTCTGGCACACCATTGTGTAGACTAAACTGCCAGCTATTTATTGGCGTATTTTTTTAATGATATAAATCCTCTTTTTCTTTTAAATGCCGCCTAAATAATACTTGCAGTAGTGTTTCGATTTTTTTATGAGAAGTAGATATATTTTAAGTGCTAAGAATTATATACCTTTAGAAAAACTCCTTAAGTACATGCATCCGTGGGATTTGAACCCGGAACCCCTAGATTTGTCTTCACTTAGCTACCAGGTACCTAAACTTACGTATTTAGGTAAACTTTAATATAATAGGCTATAAAACTACCTCTTATCTATATCTATTTATTTAAATTACAAATTTACATAAAAAGGAAATTAATTACATTTAATTACAAATGTACTGAAATTTTTAACGAATCATACATAAGTATATAATATGATAAAACTACTTGAAATTTAAATTGCTAAATACCTTCTTTACATAATATGCCAACTGCCAGCTTCGGGAGTACCTACGGTTTGATTAAAGAAAGAAATACATTAAGGACCTGCGTGGCGCAACGACTTTTACGGACCGCTCGCCGCGGTTCAATTCTCGCCCTGAATCTAGGTTTTATCTTCTTTCTGCCCTTGTAAGTCTTTACGGCAACCGGATGCTTACGTCGGAAACAAATGTTTGGCCATGCCGCCTCTGCCGGACCCCTGCAGGAGGGGTAGACCCAAAAAGTGGTGGCTTGACGTCGAAAATGGTGATTGATATGCGTGCCAATGGGCTCACTACCAGGGATGCTGAAGACCGTGCGAAGTGGAGTAGAAAAAGTCGGAAAGTGGACCCCGGGCACCAAAACGGAAGTTTAGGTTGCAACCGGGATACTACGCTTAGATGATGATCTTCTTTCTGCCCTTATCCCACATTATATGGGGTCGGCACAACATGTTCTCTCCTTCCACTCTCCTCTGTTTAGGGGCCGTCCATTAATCACGTGTTTTTTTTTAAATTTTTAAGCCCCCCCCCCCTATATCACGTGTATTTTTTAGTACCTACAAAGGATCTTAATTTTAAGTATCATCTAATTTTATTATAGAAAATTAAAGACAGTAATAACCTTTAGAGGTTGACAGAAAGGTTGCAGGTTGTTTTTGACTGAAATGCGAAAAACTTTTTTATACTAATACATGAACAATGAACATAATTTAATATATAGTATCCTCGGACCACGGATTAGCAAGACTTTCTTCAACACCAATAACTGGATAAGCATCTTGCAAGTCAGTTGTTGGCACAGTACTAAATTCGATTTTGTACGCGTTTGCCGAAAAAAATAAAAACACCTATAGGCGACGGTAACTGCTAAATTCTAAGCGGGCCGTCAGCCTGTCTGCTGTTACACAGCAATAAAAAATATATATAGAGGTTAGGTTACACTGAGATGTGTTTTTTTTTATTGCGAGAGTTCAGCAGACAGGCAAACGGCCCACCCTGGCAGGTGGGCACCGTTGCCTATGGACGTCTGCAACACCAGAGGCATTACCAACGCGCTGCCGAAAAGGTAAAAAAAACTTGGCACTCAATTGCTTATTTTATCATAGCAAACGAGTTCCACAAATAAATGAGAACACTTCTTCTTTCTAATCGTCTACTTCACTTAAGGTGGTGTCTGGTCTGCAGAGGCTGCCATCACTCGCCGTATTAGACTTTGGCAGGTACTCCTATCTTCTGCCGATCTCATGGCATCTGCCCCTGACATGTAAGAGATCTTATTTGGTTTTTCTAACGAGAACACACTGAATGAAAGAAAGAAAGTATATTTCGTTAAATAAATTTCAACAATATCTTCTATGCTTCTATTATATCTATGCTCGTCATATTAAGTATAAATACACTATACCTATTTCTTTGTATGTGATAAATTTTTACCTTGGTAGGACACCTTACACCATTAATGCCTACATTAGAAATAGTTTCCATTTATCTTTACGATCACTATTATTTACTTTATTTTTTAATCTACGAACTCTTTTAATATTCATTACATTAAATTATTTAAATATAGTAACGGAACCTTGCCGCCCTATTTATTTTGTAGCACCTTATAAGCCCGCCCACTTAAAGTACGTAAAGGCTTATCTACTCAGAGGTCAATACTTCGATTCCCGTCCCGCGTCTGAGTGTTTAAGTAATATATATATATATATATATATATATATATATATATATATATATATATATATATATATATATATATATATATATATATATATATATATATATATATATATATCATCATCGTATCGTCCATCGTATATATATCATCATCGTAGCGTTAAATCCCGGTTTCAACCCAAACTTTCGCGCAGTCCCTGGGGTCCATGCCAGCACAATTACCTTGTATTGTGTTCTAAGTGACCCAGGTTCCAGTTCCCATACGGCGATATCACTGGCGTTGCAATCGATAGGCGACGGTAACTTTGTATTAAGAGGCCTGTCAGCTGTTCCTCAGCAATAAAAAAGGAGATATCTCCCGAAAAGGGACCTCTGACTTACTCCAAAAAGCCATTTAAAAATTTAGTTTTAACTAGCTGACTCGAAAACGTGGTTCTACAAAAAAAAAACATTTTCGTGACAAAAAGTAGCCTATGCTCTCCAAGGTTCAATCTCTATTCGGAAATTTATCGAAATTGATTCAGCGGTTTAGGCGTGACAACGTAACAGACAGAGTTATTTTCATATTTATAATATTAGTATGGATTTGACTGATATTCTGATTTTAGTATTTAATAAGTATAAACATATTCATTGCATGGAAATCATTAAGTGAAATTGAAAGAGATGAACGTTGTATATTACTTATGTTAGATAGAGATGGGAGATCTGTAAAGGACCCAAGTTGGCGAATAATTTGCCGGAGTCAGCGCTTTTGTGGATTTATGCTGCGTTCAAATTAGCAAGTTTACTTGAGCAATATTATTCGTCACTCATTGATAACTAAATGTTCCTTCATTTGCGAAAAACTTTATAGGTGGAGGTCAAGGACAGGCAAATGTCCCACCTGATGTAGATGCAGCATATGACAAGGAACATTTTCGAAAAAGTTCATAGCTGGAGCTCATTAGACAGGCATGCCAACCTGATAGCAGATTGTCACCGTCGCATGGACGTTTGCAACATCAGGAGAATTGCGAAAAATAAAAAACCCATATCGTACTATGATGGGAAAACCTCAACTGGAAGCTCATTCCAAATCCGGAGGGTACGCATCATTAACATTCTAGAGAATTATCCAAAAACCAGATTTTTTTATGCTGAGAAACAGCAGACAGGCGTAAGAGTAAGCAGTTACCGTCGCCTATGGTTGTTTGCGATGCTTTGTTTGACTTATAGGCCAAGGGTGGTTGCCATCCCAATGGGTTTGGATTACCACGTAGGGCTAAAAACCTTCGTTTTTTTATCGTCTTTTATGACAGGCCGACCCCGGCTGCAGAGGTTAGTATTCTTACTCCACCCCTGCATCGAGAGTTTTAAAAGTCTCACTTTTTTCCAATAAATAAATTCTTTCTTTCTATGTGATCCACCATAATTATTTTATACCATACGCTATATAAAGATACTTTACGGGTTTAAGATTTTTTTACATGAGCGAGACTGGAAAATTAGTATTTAGTAAGTAATAAGAAAGTACCCTCAAAATTTTGTCTATTGTATAACGGAAGGCAGCTGACATGTAAGGTGTCTTTGAATTGCCAATAGAAAAGTCGAGACGATAAAATATATCTATTGGGCAACACAAGATTTCATCAGATGTTTACTCAGTTCGTTACAAGCATCTGTCCGCTGGTCAGGGTCGGTCCTCACAGGTGGACAACACTTACAAAGAAACGCGTTAATGTTGTAACTAGATCAATTTAATATACTTATCAGTGTCATTGAAGTTAAAAGGTATAAGAAAGCTTTTTTTATTGCTGTAGGACAGCAGACAGGCTGACGGCCAGCTTAGAATTTAGCAGTTATCGTCGCCTATGGGTGTTTATAACGCCAGTGGCATCGCAAACACGCTGCTGTCCCATAAGGATACAGGAACTTGGGTCACTAATGCCGGAGCACAACACAAGGTTATTATGGTGACATACTTAAGACCAAAAGGTGGTCGCCATCCAGACGGGCTTGGTGCCCTACCACGTAGCTAGGGCTGTTTTGTCTTCTTTTACGACAGGCTGACCTTGGCCGCAGAGTTTAGTATTCTTTCTCCGCCCCTGCACGGATGAATAAGCTAGTTGTTTTTGAAAATTTCTTTAACACCATTGTGATTTCAAAATTCGACCCAAAAATAGACAAACATATTCATAAACAAGTATACAGTGTCTTCTATAATGTTCGTCTCCTCTTTGTTCAAGTTCATATTATGTGTGTTGTGTGTGCCTTCATATTACATACTTTTCTGAAGTTTCACTTCTGTCGTGTGTGAATCACACAATTAGATGCGAAACATCTATTGGTGCGTTTTGACAGTAAAATCACGTCAAATGGCCTGACGCTTTGATGGCCATCATGCCCCTCTACACACCACCGCTCAAGATTCCCTTGTATTTGTTCCTGCACATACTACATGCTCCGTGGTTTCTCTGTAATCGTTTTCCAACAGCAACGGATCCTTGCGGTTCCTAACTACCGCTGGTCTAGGCAACAGAGTTAGGGACCTCCTCACAATATATGCCGTATCTAAGGGAGCTGACTTCTGTATCCGACCCAATAGGGACCAAGCAAAAGCCCTTCAAGGGGTCGGCCAAGACTCTTCGCTATCAGACCATTCACCGACACTAACAGTAATCTCGTGCGCGAGATCAATATACCTACTTATTTCAATTGTTTTTTTTTTCGGAATCAACTAGATTACCATCATGTGAAACTGCGACATCTACAATCATAGCACGTCTCGCAGGTCGGTCCGCTATCGCGATGTCAGATTTATTATACGCCTGTCCGTGATAAGCGACCGATCCCAGTAGAGCAAATATGAGCCATTATCGAAAACTTTTTATTTTTATTGACCGTCAAAGTCAATCTTGGAATTTCGTCTTCATTTAGTTAGATGTAGGTCTTATCTTTTCCCATCCGATTTAATCGGTAGTCTTACGCAGATCAGTCCGGCTGAAGGATGTCCAGTCTACGTTTACTGAGCAGCCTCGCAAGGACTCAATTTCCCGATCCTGCGTAGGTTATAGGGGTCGACGAGGTCTTAAGATTGATCTCTATTAATTAACACAAGTTCTTATTTGAAACTTCTAAGATAGTTATATGTATTATACCAACTAACAAGGATGAGTAATATTTTAGGAAGTACAAATAATTTAAATAGTCTTCTTCATGGTCGTGTCCTTGAAAATGAACCGTGGCCTGTTTCGTAAGCTATTACTACCTCGTCCGGTCTTCAGCTTCTCAAATAGCGGTTGCTATTGGGAGTCTAGTGGGACAGTTACTTGGAGACACCAGCGGCTAGGTAATCGGCAACGGGGTCGCTTGCCCGTCGCGATCAGCTTATCCAAGTTATCCGGCTGTAGTCGGGCAATGTGATCAAAGTACCCAAGAATTTTCCGATAACAGATTGTTGAGATCTTGACTTCAATGCGAAGCTGGTCCAGAGTGGATTTATATGTTCTTTTGTCCGTCCAAAGTATACAGACCATTCGTCGCCAACACCACATTTCGAGTGCATCTATTTTCTTGCGCTCTGATGCCCTAATTGTCCATGATTCTGCCCGTAGAGAAAAATTTAAAAGACTAATGTTTGGACTAGTCTTATTTTAGTCATGTTGCACACCTTTCGATTTTGCCATATACGTGTCAGCTTGGTTACTGCAGCTTTAGCAATTTAAATAGTAGGGACTAAAATTTAGTATCAATAGGAAAAAACTAAAAAAAAGGAGTACCCTTGATCAAAGAAGTTTGGTAATCCCTTACATAACCATTGCTTCACAGCGCCATCCTAAGCATATGCTGCGCCGGGGTTCGGGGTGGTCAGTCTGTCGCTGCCGGCCGTAGTGCGGAGGATGGTCGGTAGCGCAGAGTCGTGGGACGCAGTGGTGTCCTTCTGCGAGGACGTGATGTCGCAGAAGGAAACTGCGGAACGGGAGAGGGAGATCTCGACTCCCTTCCCCGGCCGCAGAAGGCGCACCGGGCGCAGGGGAAGGGCGGATAACGCCCTTTTCCGGCCCCCATGAATGGGTCCAGGGGCGAGGGACTTGGGGAAGTCCCCGCCCCCTATTCGATGGACCCGAGGCGGAGGCGCGTGCGGGTGTCGGCGCGCGCCTCTGAGGCGATGCACGGGGTAGTTAAACACCTCACTACCCCGTGCAGGAGACGAGGCCCGGACAGACCGGGCCAGCACTAGTGTGGGGCTGCGGAAGAATCTGGATTCCCGCGGCCCCGCGCGCACTTGTGAGGAGACACCGGGGTGGTGGTTTTAGCCGGTAGGAGTCCGGCATGCCCCTCCGCCTTTCCCCAGGTAGTCCATGAGGATTTCCCCACCCCGTTAAAAATAAAAAAAATATATATATGGTCAGTCTGCGCCCCCGCTCTTGTGTTGACGGTTGCGTCAATTGTCAATATTTTTATTGTGTACACATTTGACGTAACATAGTGTACAAAAGGGTGAAATAACGTTGATATTGAATGAGTTAGAATTTAATGAAATATCGAAATTTCTAGCTTCCTTGAAGTCCCGGGTAAGACGGCTCTGTCGCTTCAGTGTAAACGCAGCACGGCGTCATTAGAGGCACAGGGTCTCCCCAAATATTGATTGCGGTCAGAAAATTCACCGCTAATGTGTTGTCATTGTTGTTTATTATTTATGGGACTACCACTTAGGAAACGCAATTAGGGGGACCAGCTTTAATAGTCTTTTGGGTGTGCGGGATACTCCCACCCAAATGAGCAAAATGCCAGATGAGGCTCTGACGTAATATTTCTAGACTACCTCCGTGGCGTAATGACGGTTTTGATATGCTTTCGGATATCACGGATTCGATTCCTGTATCGTGTCTTGGTGTTTATGTATAATATGTACTTATTTACAAAAAACTATTTAAGTCATATATCAGTTGTGTAGTACCCATAATACAATTACTTAATTTGAAACTAGATGGCGCAGTGTGAATTATCCAGTATATTTTTTTAGGTAGCTAAATTATGTAATAAAATATATAAAATAAAATAAAAGTTTTAGATACATGAAAAGGTCAGGTTAAGGGCACCCTCAACCTTAATTTGGCGCGGGAGAGCGCTGGGGGACGGAACCCTGACCCTCGGCGCAAGCCGTGGAAGAGGCTCGCCGTGACAAGGGGCGAGCCGGCGTCGGCCTGGGCCACGAGATCGGCAGACCAGTTTATCCGTCGGCCCAGGCAAAGGGTGATAAAAGAGCGGCGGGGTTTTTGGGGGTTAATCATACATCTCCATGATGGGTACCAAAGCATGTGGCGTAGTTTCGCTAACAATACAACTGGTATTATCAAAAAAAGTTACAAAGTTTTGGAATTATAATAAAAGACTTTTATTTCGGTATTTATTTTATAGCTGAAACTCAGACAACACTGGTCACTGGCAGCTATGGACGTTTGCAACACCTCGATGGGAATATGCTCGTACAAGGTCTAACACACAAAAAACCAGTCGAAGTCGAATCGAAGTCTCAATTAATTGTTCAAATGAAGACCTCGTATCTTTTTTTATTGTTGTAATAGGTACAGCAGACAGGCTGACGGCGCACTTAGATTTTTTTTTTTTTAGAATTTACCGTCGCCTATGGGTGTTTGCAACGCCAGTGGCATCGCGAACGCGTTGCTGCCCCATAAGGGTATAGGAAATTGGATCACAAATGCCGGAACACAACACAAAGTTACTATGGCGGCATACTTAAGACCAAAGGTGGTCACCATCCAGACTGGCTTGTAATTTTGTTGCCTTTTACGACAGGCCGACCCCGGCCAGAGTATCCTTTCTCCGCTTCTGCACGGATAAAATCGTTTGTTTGTTCAAATTGTTTGTTCAAAATAAGTTCTTAGCTAGAACATTTTTTTTTTTAAATCAAATATAGATATATGTTATAACTTATCTACAATTTGTACATAAGTTCCGATATTTTAAACGAAGAAGCTAAAATGTAGGTTCCGAATAGCAAATTTATAAAATAGTAGGTAAGAGATGTTTCTGAAATTCGAAAGTACTAGACACAAAAATGTAACATGACGGAAGCCCGTCTGGATGGCAACCGCCTTTGATATAGATCAAGGGCGGTAAGTATGCCACCATATTAACCTTATGTTGTGTTGCGGCAGTATTAACTCTGGTTCCAGTTCTGCTATGAGGACAGCAGACGTCGACGCTAACTGCTTACTGTTAAGTAGGCCAGCAGCAGTGATGTAGCAAGCTTAACTCGCGCCCATTGGAAAACCATAGGTATAATATAGATAGATAGATAACGCTTTATTTATCACCAAAATTACAAATTACAACACAAGTATACAATAAATTGACGGTGAAAAATCGGCGGCCTTATCGCTTACAGCGATCTCTTCCAGGCAACCGTACTCATAAGGAATTTGGATGAAATATCTGGCGAGAAGATGGCGCTATAAATATAGGAATATAGATATAATAATAAATATATATATTCCAAAAATACATACATACATACAATATACACATAAACAATATAAATAAATAATTTTAATATAATTATCCATACACATACACACATATATACATATATATAATTGAACTTTTCGAAATTAATACAACTATGACACTAATAGAGACAACAAACTAGAGAGTCGGCTATGCATAATTATTTACAGACAAATAGTGGCTGCGTAATTTATTTAAAACGTAATATGTAAAATATACTCGCAAATTAATAAATAAATAAAGTAATATAAACAAAGGCATAGGCTCAAGCTAGGCTTTAAATTTGAGCCAAAAAATATAGTTAAGAAAACAAGACTAGATTTTGAAATGTATATGATCATCTAGAATTAGTTCAAAGAAGAAAGAAATTAAAAAAGAAGTGCCATTTCTATTATGAATATATTATTATTATTACAGTTTGATGTACACTACCTATTAATGTTCCTTTTTCTCCTTTTTATTTACGAACTAGCTGACCCGGCGACCGTTGTTCTGCCATATAAATAAAAAAAAAATACTATAATAAAAATAGCTTATGTCCTTTTGCAAGATTCGCTCTATTTCTATACCGAAATTCCTCAAAATTGGTTCAGCGGCTTAGACGTGAAAACGTAACAGACAAACAGAGTGATATATTAATACAAATACATAATACGTATTAAGTATTTTGTATGGCTTAAACATAAAAGATAGATATATGCTGTCCCGGGCTTTTTTGGGGGACTATTTAAGATAAACATTTCCTTTATATGTACATTCTAACGGTTTTTGCAGCGCACGCCAGAATAGCTCGCAGATGGCAGAATTTTTTCCTACTTATTTGACACTTATCGTTATATTTTGGACAATTCACACAACATCTTTATAAATTACTAGCTGACCCGGCAAACGTTGTTCTGCCATATAAATAATAAAATGTCAAAAAATTAAAAAAAAAATTTGGGGGTGGGTCACCCCTAACATTTAGGGGGATGAAAAATAGATATTGGCCGATTCTCAGACCTACTCAATATGCTCACAAAATTTCATGAGAATCGGTCAAGCCGTTTCGGAGGAGTATGGCAACGAAAACTGTGACACGAGAATTTTATATCTTTATAAATTATAGCCTATGTGTTATTCTGATGTATAAGCTATATTATAGTAAAGTTTCATTAAAATTCATTCAGTAGTTTTTGCGTGAAAGAGTAACAAACCTACATTCTTAGAAACTTTCGCGTTTTTAATATTAGTAGGATTACGATAACTTATTAATTCTGTATTTCGAGTAAGAAATATAAATAGCGTGTCGTATACATACGATCATTTTCTAGACGCTGATCTCTAGATTCCAAATTTTCTTAAATGAACCTACAATGTCCAGCCTAAGCTAAACCCTATTTCATATGATTGTTGATATAAATCTGAGGTCAACTTAAATTGGAAAGTGAAATTTTCAAAACTTATCATTTTTAACAAAAACTATTGTTTTTTTTCTAAAATAAAAATAGCCTAAGTTACTCCTTGTTACATCAGCTATCTGCCAGTGAAAGTCCCGTCAAAATCGGTGCAGCCATTTCAGAGATTAGCCGGAACAAACAGACAGACAGACAAAAATTGTAAAAAATGTTGTTTTGGTATATGTATCGTGTATACGTCCGAATGCACTTAGTAAAAAGCGGTTATTTTAATATTACAAACAGACCCTCCAATTTTATTTATTTATATAGAATATAGATTAACATTTATTATATTACACTGGCACTAAATTTGATATATCATCATTTCAGCCGGAAGACGCCCACTGCTGGACAAAGGCCTCCCCCAAAGATCTCCACGATGATCGGTCCTGCGCTGCCCTCATCCAACCTATTCCGGCGATCTTGACCAGATCATCGGTCCATCTTGTGGGGGGCCTACCAACATTGATATATATTTTCCAGAAATCATTTATAATGAAAAATATCCAGCAATTTTTTATTTTGCGGACCATTTGGCGCCCCTTTGTGAGTAGTGCCCGGGGCACTATGCCACTGGCCGGCAGCCTGTCTGATGTTTCTCAGCAATAAAAAACCTTACAAGAGTAGTCAAGCGTTAATAAACGTAACGTAAATAAACGTAACGTTAATACCTACAGTGGGAACGAAGGAATTGTATCCAGGAAATTACACGTTATGCATAAAAACCGTTTGTCTAGACCTGCCGAATTCATGGCCGATAAATGAGCTATTGTTTACCGATACGCCATTAATACCGATCGGGTACGCGACCGCAATTCGCGAGCCTAATTTAATCTGACGCTGTGAGAAATGAATACGAGACATAAATTGCAAGTATACTAGCTTTTTAAAAGTCTTCTCCGTGCAGAGGCGGAATAAAAATGTCACACAATAAGCTTGTGTCTTAACCGCCGTATTAATAACAAGTTTCAGTACACGGAAACAGCGTGTTAGCGGTGCCTCAGGCGTCGCAAACATGCCAGGGCGGAGTAATATGCCACAAAACCCGGCTCTCCGTCTCTAAACCGCCATAATAACCTTTTGTTCAAGCATAAGTGAGCCAAATTTCTGTACACGGACAGCGTGTAATTCATAGGTGACGATAACTGCTTAACGGTAAAATTGGAAACCATTAAGAATGCAAAACAACCCTCTACACAATGGGGAATGTTCTGAGGAACTGTTTAGAACACTGCCTACAACCAGTGCCACCGGCCCCATTTCCTTGGGCCTCTTCTCGCTTGTACAAAACGGGTTTTCAATAAGTGTTCCTTGGATTTAGAATGAGCGGCTAAGGTTTTCCCATTGCAGTACGATATGGGGTTTTTCAAATGTCTTCAAGGCCGGTAGCTCGTTACGATCACAGGCGACGGTGCCCACCTGCTGAGTGTATGTGAAATTCACACACGGCTGAAGTGCAACTTCAGATAAGTAATTACAATTTACAATCTACAATCCTAGCGCTATAAGGCTTTTTAAGGAAATAGCAAAGAGGTTAGTCGACATCACAGGAGACCGAAGAGCTGGCAGTTACCTCGGGCAACGAATTAGTCTAGCTATCCAAAGGGGGAACGCTGCCAGTATCTTCGGAACCTTGCCTAAAGGGACTCCTTTTATTAATATATTTTAGTTATTTTATTATATTTTTTAAGGTTTTTAGTTTTAGGATCATTGTTCTAGTATATCTATATTTCATATTATGTATCTATATTTTATTTATTTTTATAGATTTAATCTTTAATTTCCTATTTATGAAATTTCCTATTTATGTTATTATTGTAAGTACATTACAAAACAACTACAATTCGTGTTCGGTGCTTGCATAGGGGTATTTGAAATCCCGCCACCTGATTTTTGTTATCTACCCTCACTCTCGGTGAGGTAATAATTGTGAAAGCGAGGGTGGGACGAAAAATTGTATCTTCTTGTGTCAACGTTTGACAAAGGATGACGCCTTAAGCACCGTGTGCGATATTTATAAAAAAACTAACGAAATAACTGGACGGGACCGTCGACGTTCGACATCCCTGGTTACTCTAATTGGCCTTACTCTACTATCTGTGTGTTCAGTGTTGTGCTATAGCTGGTGCCGTGCAACAGTTCCTCAGCGACCTGAACCGAACCGGGAAGGGGTGGAATCAAGGTCAGTGCGAATTTCTTTGCCCGTTGCAACCCATCGCGTCTCTCTTGCCACCGCTCCTATCCCAATTCTCTCTCATACAGTCCACTGCTCTAGAGCAATCCTTCCTTCCCGTCAGGTGAAATCTCGGTCCGTGACCGGCATCGTACAATTCGTATATTAGTGTATTAATCCAATAAAATTAATCTAATCCAATCCAATCTCTATTAATCCAATCCGAATAAAAAGACGAATATTATAAGAAACACTGTACCTATATTATATTATCTCTCGCAGGCTACATCCTATTTTTCGTGTCGCTTATTCGTTTCATCGAATTGTCAAATCGCAATGGTGCTAAATAAATTACAAAAAAACCATTTCACATATAAATTGTTCACTATAATTAATTTATTTAAGGATATTCCAAGCACGCGTTCAATCATACAAAACCAAATTTGATTTTTCAAATGATTTAATAAATAAAACATTAAACGACATTAGATTGAATCGAGCGTGCCGCAGTTATGGCGCCCTCTTGAATTTGTTTATGGCAGTATTCATAACTGAATTATTATTAATTCAGTAGCGGAATACGAAAGGGCTGCTCATGGTTGTTTTTTTTTTTGCTGAGGGATAAGAGACAGGCTGACGGTCCACTTAAGGAGCAGTTAGCGTCACCGCGAACATGCTTCTCATTATGGTGGCATATTTAACACCAAGGGTGGTTCCATCCAGGTGGGCTTGGAGCCCTAACGTAACTAGGATTGTTTTGTTGACTTTTATGGCAAGCAGGGCTTAGTATCACTTCACCCGGAGAAAAAAAATTTTTTTTTTGGTGATAGCGAGAGTCAAAAAAGCCAATTGGGTAGACCAAAGCAATGTCATCTTCCAAGGAGCATTAACACGTTCATTGCGGTTAAGGATTGGACCTTTAAAATAAACCCCACGAAGGGATATGCTTAGCTAACAGAAGAGAGTGGATCCATCACTAGAGTTAAGGATAGAAGAAGAAATATAGATTGATCTGCAATAAGTAGTAAGAAGAGAAACAACACTTGACTGTGAGAATTATTTACCCGAAAACAAACAGCCAAAGAAACATCTAGGTTAACTCTAGGAAGCTTTCCTTAATGAAATGATTTTTTTAAGGAAATACACTTTTTCTAGAGTCTGAATGCTTCAAATAAAATGTCTTCGCTTTAAATCTGTATTTAATTCAGAAAATAATATAAAATTATAAAAATGTCGCCATTATGATGATAATGTAACATCCCTAAATTCTAAACGGCTAAATTAAATATCAACAAGCGAGTTGTGAATAAAATCGTTTATCCTTTCAAATTGCTTTATCTTCTAACTCTTTCATATACTTATATGGCAGAAAGAGATAAATATATATCTGTTAGTACAATTCGTAAGTAATGAGTAGAAACACGCCCCGCAATCAACGATGTGTAACCTCATTGGTTGGTATAACGTTCTAAATTTGAAATTTTGATCTTTTTTCAACTGCCTGTGTAATTTTCATTAGTGATGCTAAATGAGTGATGATTTATTTTCGTTGATTATACTGATAAATATTTTTGTTATCTTTTTCGTTAACTATTTAAATGAAGAGCACAGACCGTGAATTTAATTACCCTATAATTATTTAATATCATTATGTTATAAATTTAACTAAGTATGTATTTATATGTACATGTATTTCCTGTAACAGGGTGTCAAGAGCTACACCAAGATTTTTAGAAATCAACCAAACTAACTAGTTTGCTTCTTCATAAGATTTTCAAACTTTGATGTAGATTTTTCTGCTGCTGGTTGTATGATTAAGTAGCAGTCATCCCAGATCCGTGAGTTCCAATTATTTTAAGAATTCAACCGGGAATTGTCACTAGATAATGAAGTATCTATTTACAGCATCATAGTATCACGTTATATAGTATCACTTTCTCATATATGATAAAATCGAGGAACAATTACAAATCCCTACCACCACGAGATTATGGGATCGATTCTCATGGGTAGGTATACTTAAACAATACCATAAATATATACCACAGCATTTTTTATTGCTGAGGCAAAGCAACATAGGCACAAACAAATGGCCTAATTAAAAGTAGGCATTTACCGTCGCCTACCTCGCCGTCGCCTACCTACCGTCGCCTATAGATGTTTGCGACGCCATAATATAATACAAGTACGAGTATATCTATTTTTAACTCTTGACTTAAGGATGAGGGGGAGTATGGGTTAGGGATATTCACTTTCGAAAAATCTTTTGAAAAGGCCCCAATGAAAGGCCTTTCAGAGCTTTTTTATTTATTATTAGTTTAAGTTATGCTGCTTTTATATGTAATTAAGCTCTAAATAAACAATTTTTCTATCATTCTTTTTTTTCTTTGTACTTAAACGTTTCGAAAATATATTCCCTAAATCTCAAGTTGATCCGAGAAAACACTCAAAGTTATCGACTAGTTAGTCTTCACGCCTTCAGGCTGTAGTTCTAACAGCTGCAGACGCTCAGGACATCAGAGCTTATTTTACACGTGTATGAAAGCCAGAATAAAGCTGCACTGAAGCTGCTGCGGAGCCTGTACTCTATGGAGGTGGGACCTATTTAGCTTTTAAAACTTTAAACGCGTGTTTCTCAAAACTATTTCTCAAAGTCCGTGTTCACTACCATTTTAAAACTATACTTGATCGATTAATTTCAAATTTGGTACACACATTCTGGATATGATGGATGGATGGATTTACCTGACTCCAAAGGTAAGTTTTAATTTAATTTAATAATTTTTCAGGGCTTTTTTACTTACAAAATAGCGTAATTTTCTGTGAGAAATAGCAATTTTTAATTTAAATAGATGGAAAAAATTTTATGTGATAAAATAATAATCTGAAACCATTAGAAAGAGGTTTTATTAATACCTACTTTGAATAAATTCAAATGGTTTTTAAATTCAGCTAATGTTCAGCTGAGATA
The DNA here is from genome assembly GCA_963693495.1 of Malacosoma neustria. Lineage (NCBI taxonomy): Eukaryota > Metazoa > Arthropoda > Insecta > Lepidoptera > Lasiocampidae > Malacosoma > Malacosoma neustria. Next base: position 9,439,249 of record OY856398.1, on the reverse strand, counting down.
TAATGAACACGACTCATTTTTTTTACCAAAGGCGCACTGAAAGAAGATCTATCACCGGCTAGTTTGTGAATATTTTTAAATCTAAATTTTTAGAAAAATATATTTAATAATGTAGAGAAAGTGTTACTAAATTTACTTAAATCATTATTATAAAAAAATCGTTTTATATTTATTTTTTCACGTTTACCCGGACTTAAACCTTAAAAATTTAAGTACTTAGTAATTTGGAAAATAAAACATTTATATAGTCAATTATTGAAAAAGCTTGTAGGTCTTCTCCTACTAAAGGGTTATTAATACAGTAGATACAGTATTTTGTGAATAATCATAATAATCAAAATATTTGTTAAAATTCTGGTTATTATTACATAATGTTATATAAAAAAAATACCGCTGCATTTATGCCATTAGGCGTACAAATATTAGCAAAACAAAATAATTGATTTTATTAAAATAAATTCTAAATGCTTACATAATATCAATTTATTATTTTAATTAAAATCGTCATATAAAAATTCACTGTCGTTTTATAAAGAAAAATCATATAAGTAGGTAGATGTAGTATTCTTCAGATACTAACATATGGCTGTCAAACTTGGTCGCTTAACGAAAAGGTGTTGGACAAACATAAGGTGTTTCAGAATGCTATAGAAATAAGTTAAAGGCAAACTCAAAGATTAAGTAAATTTAAACAAAATTAAGAAATATACTATTAAAAGTTAGATCAGGACACATTATACGAGATTAAACTGTGGTATCCAAGAGATAGGAAAAGAAATGAGGAGGACGGTATAAAAAGTGGGAAGATGATTTAAAATATGTTGCAGAAACATTCCAGGAAAGGGATAGCTGGAAGTGAAAATCCTTGAGAGAGGCCTATGTCTATGGATAAGCTGGGATAGAAGCTATTACGGGTGCCAAATGAAGAAAAGAAAAAAAAATTAGTAATGATATGTTTATTTGTTTATGTATATTTTGTATTTATTTTATTAATAAAATATTATTTTTTCCATACCTTCTACATCAATATAAGATGTACAATGTCATATATAGTCAGGGTTGTCTGTAAGAAATCGCTCTGTAGCAATAGGGCCGCCATGGTAAGTCGAATAAAAGAATCGTTAAATGAATATTTATCGATCGGGTATATAAGTAAAGAAATGATACTCCTTGTCTCGGGGAAAAACCCTCTCTTGACGGGTTCCCCCAGCCCGGGGGGACCGAGGGATATGTGGGACTCCGGGAAAGATTCGGCCATCCGACTACTCACTAAAAAACCCCGGACTTGACTGCTTGATTCTGGACGGGGCAGGACTTGCATCCCTGCCACGTGCCAGTCAGGCGTGGGTACGACTACCAGACGACACCCCAGAAAACCAGGGAGTCGCCCAACGTCGTAGCCAACCCAGCCAGACCGACGGAGAGCGGAGATGCCGTTCCCGCCCCAGGAACACTCTCTGTGCAGGCGCAGTCGAAATGGGCATGGTTTCGACTACCAAATCAGGGCCCGGGACAGAACCCGGGACCCCAACCAGTACTCGCAACCATCCCACTGGGGACCGTGCCACGAACAGAGAGCGAAGTTGGGAAAGGATGTGGGAGGTAGACGGGAAGAAAGGTGGGACTCCGCCGCCTCGGACGGGAAGGGGGAATGAGGTGGCGGATGCTCGGGCACCTCGGGTACGCACACCCGTGCACTCCTCGGACAGAGAAGCGCCCCTGAGGGGAAAGAAATGATACTGCGAAAACCATTATAATACCATTATCATTCATAATCGAAAATGGTTTCTAGCGTATACATTTGTATTAGGTTTTTTTACCGAGCACGTTGTTTCAACTGGGTTATTGGTAATTCGACGTATTCCCGCTATGAGATGATAGGGGTGACTATTTACGATAATTTTAATGTTATTTAGCTTTTTTCAAAGAATCAGTTTAAATCTAATTATTTCTTCTAATTAATTAAAACGATTAAACACTGGTTATTTATCAATATTAAAACAACAATTATCGGTTCAGATTTAAAAATGCGAGACGAAAAACGATATTATTTCAATATTTTTTGGAGATTTTTTTCCACTAATATGACTTAAAAACAAAAAACGTGATGAAACATGGGTTGCAGATTATTTTAAAAACATAAACGTTCTCTTAGCTCTTCAAAAAAGCATAACATATTTTATATGATCTGCTTAATTAACTTAATAATTTAAGTCCATGAGGCAATCATGGCAAAGTTGATTTGGACTCTTAAAATTCACTATCCGTGCAGGGGCGGAGAATGAATACAGACCTCTGCGGCCGGGATCGGCCTGTCGTAAAAGGCGACAAAACAACCCACCCTAGCTACGTAGTAGGGCCCCAAGCCCGTCTGGATGGCGACCACCTTTGGTCTTAAGTATGCCACCATAATAACTTTGTGTTGTGTTCCGGCATTAGATACCCAAGTTCCTGTACCCTTATGGGTCAGCCGGGGACACCCATAGGCGACGGTAACTGCTAAATTCTAAGTGGGCTGTCAGCCTGTCTGCTGTCCTACAGCAATAAAAAAACATTTTAAAGACATTTCCATCTAAAAGGGTTACGGTGACCTCGGTCCAGCTCTATTTACGGTACCTCTATTTTCTTCAACATATTATTTCATATTCTGATTTGATAGTTAATACGAGATAAATAATAGAATTTTATCATCATCATCCTCCCGTCACATCCCGGTTGCAAACCAAACTTTCGTTTTGATGCCCGGGGTCCGCTTTCCGACATTTTCTTCTCCACTTCACACCGTCTTCCATATTCCTTATAACGTGAGTGTGTTGGCACGCATTTATCACCTTTTACAAGGTGAAGTGAGCACTTTTTGGGTCTACCCCTCACTGATCGAATATTTTAACATAATAAATATCCAATTAATAATGCAAGTTGATTGGGTGGAAGAGGGGCGGGGGGGATAGACTTAGTAATACCCGACTTAGTAATGATGACCTTTGTACGCTTGCGTCACGGGTTCGATTCCCGTCTTACGTCTGGGTGTTTATGTTTTTATTTACAAAAAAATATATAATTAGTATATCAGTTGTCTAGTACCCATAACACAACTGCTATGCATATTAGTTTGGGAATAGATGGCGTTGTGAGAATTGCCACAAAATATGTATTTATTATTATTTATTAATACTGTAGATTAAGACGAATGAAGAAAAATTATCGGTAATCAATCGACACCAGACCTTGTAGACCATGTTAAATAATAATTACCAAAGCTTGTAGACGATGAAGAAAGAGGCCCTTTTGTTTCCTTTATTTTTCTATGTTATTAGGATTAAAAACTAAGCCATTTTTATTTATATTGTCTCTCTGCCATCTAGCCACAAAGTAAGTAACATAGATATGTAAATACATGCATATTATATATACATAAACACCCAGATGCGAGACTAGAATTGAACCCGTAACCTCTACGCCTCGTTAGCCGCTACGCCACGAACGGACAAAAAATATACCGGCCGAACATGATCGCATCTTAAATCTCGCAGAAGCCCTTTGCAAATACAATAATATCTACGGTTCAAAATAAAAATATTTTAACAATACTCAAAAATCACTTCTAATTTTTTAATCTTTAGACACTCGTATCGTTTCACCACACCCTTTTCCCGGGGGATTCGCCCCTTGACGTTTCGTCACACTCTGTTTAAGAAATCAAAATTCATATTCATCGTAATGCCGAATGCTTGTCATGTCACATCACTAGAGTGCGTTTTGTATGCGGAACTAAATGGGATTTTGGCGGGAACGAAAACCATAGACTAGGAGGAGGGGAGTAGAGAAGTATAGAATAGAATAGAATATTTTTATTTAGGACACATATTATTATACAAAATACATAAATGTTAAATTTTGACATAAAATAAAATAGTTGATGAAGTCCTAAATGGGTCCTAGCTCAGCATATGCTGGTTTTGTATAAAACCAGCGCTGGTCTTCCGCTAGACCCGCGGAGTGACATTTATACCATAAATATAATAATAGTAATATGACCACACATTGTATTAATTGACAAAGCCAACACATCCGTCTTTATCGTAGACATAGTTGTACCGAACAATTAGAGAATTACATTAGTAAAAATCTGTAAAAATCGTATCTCTTCCGTAATTTGCAAAAATCAGTTAGAAATCCTAGTCAGGTCATAAGTATTGTCACACAGTAAAAACTTTTCTTTTAGAATGCTGGCCACAAAAAAGTTTATTGAATTAGAATTTCGAATTGTTCATGAAAATAAAAATGTATAACTTTTAGAATTTTACTCATTTTTAAATATGGAGTGGACGCTTAAAGAAGACCGTGTTGCAGTTATTGCGTTGCATCGTTGCGGTTACGCGCCAAATTTTTAACATACTGAAAAATTTGAATATTACCAAAAGATTCGTTTTATCGTACCATCAAACGATACAATGAAGACTCTAGTGTAGATGACAGGTCAAGAAGTGGTCGCCCTCGGTCTGTTAGGACTCCAGCAGTGATAAAAGCTGTGAAGGCACGAATTCAAAGAAATCCCAAACGTAAGCAGAAACTGTTGGCCCTTCAGATGGGGTTAAGCAGAACCACGGTGAAAAGGGTGTTAAATGAAGACTTAGGGCTTCGGGCATATCGAAGAAAAACAGGACATCGTTTGAATGCTCGTCTAATGGACCTGAGACTGAAGAGATGCCGCGCTTTGTTGAAGCGGTACGTGGGAAAAAAATATCGGGAAATTCTTTTTTCGGATGAAAAAATGTTTACCGTAGAAGAGAGCTACAACAAACAAAATGATAAGGTGTACGCACACAGTAGTGAAGAAGCGAGCAACCGTATTCCGCGTGTCCAACGAGGTCATTTTCCATCCTCGCTCATGGTATGGTTGGGAGTTTCTTATTGGGGCTTAACAGAGGTACATTTTTGTGAGAAAGGTGTAAAAACGAATGCTGTTGTGTATCAAAATACAGTCCTGACGAACCTTGTGGAACCTGTTTCTCATACCATGTTCAATAACAGGCACTGGGTATTCCAACAAGATTCGGCGCCAGCTCATAGAGCGAAGAGCACACAAGACTGGCTGGCGGCGCGTGAAATCGACTTCATCCGGCACGAAGACTGACCCTCCTCCAGTCCAGATTTGAATCTGTTAGATTACAAGATATGGCAACACTTGGAGGAAAAGGCGTGCTCAAAGCCTCATCCCAATTTGGAGTCACTCAAGACATCCTTGATTGAGGCAGCCGCCGATATTGACATGGACCTCGTTCGTGCTGCGATAGACAACTGGCCGCGCAGATTGAAGGCTTGTATTCAAAATCACGGAGGTCATTTTGAATAAACTTTAATGTCATTAGAATCTATGTTTTGTTAAGTTCATTTTGGTATATGAATGGTTACATAATTAATAAACTTGTTACAATTATTTTACATTAAACATGTGACAGAATTTATGACCTGACTAGGTATATGCAGATTAGTCCGATTCTTTTATCGTCTATTGTAATTATCCTTCAATATCTATTTTTGTATGTTATTATATTCTGTAACTTTGTCTGCCCTCTCGGCCACCTCACCAACTCGGGTGTACAACCCTGGTTAGCACCGTTGTGGAGTTGGCTGACATTATGGCGGGAGTTACAGAACCTCAGACGCTGGATATAAATTCCAGGTTGAGGCACAGGGTCCCCATTGGAATTATTTAATTGGGAATTCTCGTTGTTTGGCCTCCTGCAGCGACTGTGGTGTCAGGGGAGTACCTCGCCAGGAAGGGAACGCAAGGGCTTTGAACCCGAACTTTTAAGTGCGCGTCCTTAATAACCACGCGATAAACTATTGTATACATTTTATAATCCATTAAAAATTATATATTGTAATTAAATTGCAATTTAATGTATTAATAGATACTTATTACAGAGTGCTGAGTTGACAAAGACGCCCCCTGGTGCTCATTAAGCTTGTCCTGATTAGGATACATGACAGATGTCTCCATATAAGCGATCCCAAAATAACTACATCGTTTAAGTGGTCGCCGGTTGCAGACAACTGGTATTTTGGAGCTCGGTATACGAGTATTTTAGAGTGTCGTATTGCTGCGGATATGGAGGTCCCTCCCCTGATCCTATATCTTCGACGTATTTAATGACGACCGACTGACTTATAAGCGTCCAAATGAAACACATTAGCAATTTATCTACTTTATCCGTGTAGGGGCGGAGAAAGAATACTAACCTCTGCGGCCAGGCCTCAAGCCCGTCTGGATAGCAACCACCTTTGGTCTTAAATATGTCACCAATAATTTTATGTTGTGTTCCGGCATTAGTGACCCAAGTTCCTGTATCCTTATGGGACAGCAGGTTGTTCGCAATGCACACACATACACCCATAGACGGCGGTAACTGCTAAATTCTAGTGGGCCGTCAGCATGTCTGCTGACCTACAGTAACAAAAAAAAATTCTATACTTTAAAACACTTCTATTTTAAAAATGCTAAGACAATCCACACTTGGTAGTAAGGAGTTACCGTCGCCTATGAATGTTTGCGATGCCAGCGTCACCGTTAACATGCTGCCGTCTGCGCAAGAGCACTGGAACTTGTGTCACTTAAGCCGGAAGACAACCAGGTTATTAACAATTGACGACCAACGTCACAGGTTCGATTCTGGGTGTTTATGAATAACATATATTTATTTTCAAAAGAAAAGTATATACTTTTCTTATACCAACTATTAGTTGTATAGTACCCATAAAACAAGTGCTATGCTGCTTACTTTGGGACTAGAAGGCGTTGTATGAAATGTCCCAATATATTTATTTATTTACTAGCTGTGCCCGCGACTCCGTCCGCGTGGAATAGTGACTTTGGGCAGCATTTTTTGGATATGTGAGGTCAACATAAATTAGAAATAAAACATACAAATTCCAGCCTAAGCTGAACCCAATTTCATATGATTGATGATATAAATCTGAGGTTAACTTAAATTGGAATAATAAATTTCCTAAATTTATCATTTTTTTTTAAAACTATTTTTTTCTGAAATACAGCCTAAGTTACTCCTTGTTACATCAGCTATCTGCCCGTCAAAATCGGTGCAGCCATTTCAGATATCAGCCGGAACAAACAGACAGGCAGACAGACAAACGTCCGAATGCACTTAGTAAAAAGCGGTTATTTTGATATTGCAAACATACACTCCAATTTTATTTATTTGTATGTATAAATTAAGGTGGCTTAGAAACCAGGTGTGGTTGCTATCTAGATGGGCTTCGAATCCACACCTAGCTAGTTCTTATTTTTTTGTCGTTTTTTAAGACAGGCAGCCCCCTGAGCAGCGGTTAAAATTTTAACAAAACTTAATGCACGTTGCTCTCTGAAATTGCTTGTTCTGTAAAAACTCGTTGTCACTAACACCTTTTGTGATTGGTATTTAATTATGTTTTTTTCAATACTGATGATCGGTATAATTTATCACGGGACATACTAACTGTCCACAAAAGCCTACTTAGATATCTATTATAAATTCATTCAAAAACCACGATTAAATAAATAGAACAGAGGAGACATTTTATACAACCGCGCATTTAAAGTATGTCCGTGAACCGGTTTAAGCGGGTCGTATTATTTAGTTTGCTTTCATAGGAGACTGTTATGTCCCGAACAGAACCTACAACAATAGGTTAGCTACCTAGCTTATAGTTATACACTCGAACCTCTTTAAGTTGATAACCTCCCAAACGCGAAAAAATGTTGTGTTCCCTTCTTTTCAACCCCTTAAAACGCTGTTACTCGAAATTAATTGAAATAATTCTTAAACTGTACAAATCGTATTTTCTCCGTGCAAAGCGGAGTAAGAATTAAACCAACCCCTGCGGCTGGGGTCGGTCTGTCGTAAAAGACGAGAAAACAAACCTAGCTACGTGTAGGGCCCCAAGCCCAACCAACAACGGATTTGGATTGCAACTAACACTGGTTTTACATTTGCCGCCACAATAATCTTGTGTTGTGTTCCGGCATTAGTGACCCAGGTTCATGTACCCATATGGAACAACAGCGTGTACGCTGTGCACTAGCGTCGCAATCCATCGGTAACTGTTTGTTGTTAAGTGGGCCGACAGCCTGTCCGCTATTCCTCAATAATAAAAAAAAAAACATGTGTGCGATTCACACACGATAGAAGTGAAACTTCAGTAAATCGACAAAAATACAAGCAAGTATTAAATACACACCGACATTTACTCTCTCGCTCTGGCTCACTAATTACAGGCGATTATAATTAAAAACTCACATTTAAAGATTTTTTTTAAAAAGTATTGTTTCCGCCCGGGATCGAACCGGGGGCCTTCTGCGTGTTAGGCAGATGTGATAACCGCTACACCACGGAAACTGTACTCACAATGTCGAAATACTTCAAAATAAATACACACCGACATTTACTCTCTCGCTCTGGCTCACTAATTACAGGCGACTATAGGAGAGACCGAAATATACATATTTCTGTCTCATTCTTTGCTGGCTTCATCCTACACATTTTTGTATTTGTGTCTCTTACCTGTCGTTTTTTCGTTGCATCCGGTTTGAAATCACAACGATTCTAAAGAAGTTTCACTTCAAAAAATCGAATGTTTTTTTACAAAATTCGTAAAGTTTAAATCTTCCAATCCAATAATCCTCTTTCGACTTATTGAAAACTCTATAACTCAAATTTATTCGCGTCTCACTTTAAGCTCGATTTACAGAGGTTCTACTGTATCATGATTAGTCTTCTTCCTCCTGCCCTTATCCCACATTATATGGGGTCGGCATAACATGTTCTCACCTTCCACCTATTAAAAAATAGGTATAAAATAAAATATTTCAACCTTCCCTTCTGTTTTATTTATTCTTAACCAATGGTGTTTATTTTTTAATCTTTATACAGGTATTTATACGAACCTGCACACGTTTACGTGTGGGATGGACAGACTAATGCGTTTCTAGTGTCTTTAATGCTCGTAAACTTAACTGTTAATTATCATTTTCCTTTGATTAAAGTTGAATAAGGAGAGACGCACATTAACTGTGATTCGCTTCTATCCTTACAGGGGCGGAGAAAGAATACTGTCGGCCTGTCATGAACCACCTAAGCTAGGTGGTAGAACTCCAAGCCTATCGGGATGGCAACTAGTCCTAGTTTTTAAATATGGCAATATGGCGGCATTATAACCTTGTGTTGTGTTCCACCATGAGCGACCAGGTTCCAGTACCACCACGCGGATAGTAGCGTGTTAGCGATGTTGCTGGCGTTCCAAATACCCATAGGCGACGGTAACTAATAAATTCTAAGTGGGTCGTCAGCCTATCTGCTGTCAGCAGAAATAAAAAATTCAGCAATAAAAAATTATTATATTTCTAAACAATTTGAAGTTTCCCAAAATCCAGATATACTTAAAAAAATATTTGAAAAAATTTAAGTAAGCAAACAATCTCTACAAATTAAAAACTATGATCCAAAAAACACATGTGCAGTTCACACGCGATAGAAGTGAAACCTTGAAAAATGTAAACTTCAATATAACAAACACCGCATATAGAAGAAGCCATAAAAATAGGAAACACTTTATAATGTCTTAAATCATTATCTCCACGTTATATTCTAAAGATTTATATGTGCCATTTTTGAAATCTGTTCAGAGATTTTGCCGTGATGCGCGCACAACTGCAGACCTCAACTGCAGAAAAGAAACGCGCACAACTGCAGAAAAGTATTTAAGTAATATATCAGTTGTCTAGTACCCATAACACAAGTGCCGCGTTGGGGCTAGATGGCGCTTTGTGAATTGTCCAAGTATATTTATGTATGCGTCGATCTTTAACATAAAAACAAATTTGTAGGCTAATGTTTAGATTACAAACACGTATTCGAAGATCGAAGGCTCCTTAGACGACGGTAGGTCGGAACAGTTATCGGTAATAACGAGCACAGGTGGCAGGTAACCCTTGACCATATACACATGTAGCCCCTTTAACATGTGCAAGATTATAAATAAGTTTTTTAGTGCTATATGATAGAAGACATGCTGACAGCCCGCTTAGAATTTAGGAGTTACTGTCGCCTGTGGGTGTTTGCAACGCTGTTCCTCAGCAATAAAAAAAACATATTTATAAATTTTATAACGTAAAATTTTCATGCGAAGATGTCACGGTAGTATTTGACCAACATTCTACAATAATTATTAAGGCAATAAAACAACCCACTCTAGCTGCGTGGTAACGCCCCAAGCCCGTCTGAATGGCGACCACCCAAGGTCTTAAGTTTGCCGCCATAATAACTTTGTGTTGTGTTCCGGAATTAGTGACCCAAGTTCCTGTACCCTTACGGTCCAGCAGCGTGTTCGCGATGCCGCTGGCGTTGCAAACACCCATAGGCTACGGTAACTGCTAAATTCTAAGCGGGCCGTCAGCCTGTCTGCTGTTAATCAACAATAACGTGTACATTGTGAATCTATCTATCTATCTATAGTATGTATGTGGTGAGCCTAAGTTCTTGATGGTGCACCGTACACCAAAAACTTAAGGCGGATTGTTATTAGCATTTTATATTATTCTTATTTAAATTGAATATTTCAGGAAATGCTAATTTTATAATTTCAATGATGATCGTTAAAAATTCCTATAAAATTTTATACATTAAAATATATAAAAATTATCATATATAATAAAAAAAAATACATTAAAATAAAACAATCTTTATTTACGTAATTGTTAATGAACTTTAGAAATAGGTAATGAATATAAATTGGGTGATTAATTTAAATATTTAAAATTATTACCAATCGTAAGCAAGCGTTTTTATTTTTAAATTATAATATGTTTCAAGACCTTATAAATATTCTGAATTAAATATGTAACGATTTGTTTAAATTTAGGGGTTTTTTTTTGTTAAGGCGGGGTATGATTACTGAGCCCAGCGGCCAGAGGTGGCCTGTCGCCCGTCTGAATAACCACTTCTGATCCATAAACATGCCGCCATTATGATCTTATGTTGTGTTCCGGTATTAATTACCATCCAGTTCTACGAGCATCAACTCCAGACCAGTGATGCCAGGTACACTGTAATTACAGTAGATTTACTATAATTTTACTGCTTTTGCTGTACACTGTATTCCAGCTATACAGTATACAGTGGACAGCGAGTAAAAATGAACATGAAAATTCTATCTTCCCAATTCTAACGCGGAATGTGAAAGATAATTCAGCGAAATTAATGATTTTAAAACAAAAAAAGAAATAGATTACTCACAAATACCATCAAGAGTAACATATTAGCGTGCCAGTCCATTTTAAGAAATTCTGCTAATTGTATAAATTATAACCCAAACGAAAAAATGATGAAGACTTTTATGGACAAAATATATAAAAATGAAATAAATAAAAGTGACAGTGATACAGATATAGATTGACAAATTATATAATAATTATAATAATATACAAATAATTTATAATAATGATTATTAAATACATTGATAATTCCAATAAAAGTATGTTTTTTTTACTGTAAAAACACTGTAATGAGTTTCATGATTTACTGTATTTTCCTACCGATCTACTGTAATTTTACATGCGGAACACTGTATTTTTTTCAATCCAACCTGGCAGCACTGCTCCAATATCCATAGACGATGGTACCTAGCTGCTTACTATAAAACGAGCCGTCAGACTGTCTGTCCCTGCTGTGCGATTTCTCTCCTAATAATACCTATTTCTCTATTATTTAATACCTAACCTCCTGGAATCAGTACTCTATGGGTCATTAATTTTTGTCTATGTTCTTAGCATTATTATGCCAAATTCAAAATTTTCGCTTCCAAATTCCACTTTCATCAAGACATTATATTCTGAGGTCTCCTGATCATCGAAGATACTTCTTTATTATATCTCATATCAGAGGCGGCTTTGCCAATGGTGTAGGGTGTGCGTTGTACACGGGCGCATTGGTTTTACGGGCTGATTTTTTTTACTATTTCCATTTTTAAACATCGATATAACATTTACGACAGAAACACTTAGACATAACATGTTAACATTAAAATTTGTACCTATTCCAAAGTAATAATTTCACACGGGCGCTACATGGGCTAGAGACGCTTTTGTCCCATATATATCCCTCGAGCTTAAGCTTTTTATAACACACTTCTTAAAGGAAGCACAGGGTCGTACCCATATTTCAACGGGTGTCTCTGGCTTGTCACGTCGATGACTCCGGCCCTGGTACCGCGGCATCCGTCGCTAGAAACGGGATGCTCGTTAGGGTTTGATGACTTCGTTAATTTGTTAGCTGCAAACATTTAAATGTTGTTTCGATTGATCACAAACGCTTTGGTATTTTAATTTGAATTCTTATTAAGTTAGATGTGTTGTGTTTATTTATAGCTGTAAGGATGTTCTGTTTCAATTGTAACGTCTTATCGATGAATCAGTGAATCAGTTTATTTATTGATAAGGTATACACATATTACAACGCAAAGATATATTTTTGCCTAAGTCCTCGATTTATGTAACCAAACCAAATCGATCGTATCTTACTCGTTTAATTTTATATAAGAAGGTAGACGTCAAAATTTATAACTTATTAATAACATTAATGTGGAAGTCACTGGAAGGGACTAATACCTAAGGGACAGCCTAGTTTAGGTTTTAGTGCTAGTGCCCATAAAAAAAAAGAAAATAATATTTTTAAGATTGTAATTTAAAATAATATATACAACAATTGAACATAAATAACTTAATATGAAAAGGAAGTTAAGGGTGTTGTAGAAAAAAAAACGCGATGCGGAATGCTTTTATAAGGTTATTATAGGTTTATTGATACACCGAAAAAATAAAATCACTTTCAACGTACCTTTTCCAGTGACATAGCGTAAGTACTAATTGACCCGGCAAGCGTAGTTCTGCCATATAAAATAAATTGGAGAAAAAATAGCCTATCTCCTTCTCCAAGGTCTAAGCAAGCAAACTGAAATTCATCAAAATTAGTTCAACAGTTTAGACGTGAAAACTTAACAGACAGAAAAAGTTACTTTCACATATGAGTATATAACACACTCTCTCCGAGCAGGGGCGGAGTGCGGCCGGGGTTAGCCTGTGGTAAAAGGCGACAAATCAACTTAGCTCCATGGTAGGGCCCCAAGCCCGTCTGGATGACAAGCATCCTCGGTCTATAAGTATGCCGGCATAATAACCTTGTGTTTTGTTCCGGCATTAGTGACCCAGGTTCCTGTATCCCTATGGGACAGCAGCGTGTTCACGATGCCCCTAGCGTCGCAAACATCTCTAGGCGACGGTAACTGCTTACTATTAAGAGGGCCGTCAGCCTGTCTGCTGTTCCTCAGCAAAAAAAAAATTAAAATGAACTAATTAAAAAGTATACCCTCCACAGAGTATAAGTGTTATTTTTATCTGGTGATGTATTGACAGTTGATTTGCTTTTATTCTCGTTAAGTCGTCCATCGACACATGTTTATGGCAACACTGTCACCACAAGTAATTACCCCGCATCCTCGTTCTAAATTTAGCCAAAACAAGCTCCGAACCAATTAAACAATTTGTTTTAAGTCAACACTCTTTAAGAGGGGGATAAGATGAATAAAATATGGAATTTTATTATATTGGTAGCACTATTATATTTATATAGATATTTTTATTTTAAAATATTTAATGATTTTACATAATGAAGTATATGTAAAATTCATTGTGTCATAATACTTTTTAAAAAGTATCACATTCTTCTTCGTGCTCTTATCCCAAACATGTCATTGTGGAGTCAGCACAATACGTTCTCTACTTCCACTCTCTTCTATTATTGGTCTTCTTTACATTTGTTTAAAGCAGGTTCGTCAATTATAGGTTTTTTGACTTTTGGCCAAATATGCCAATGAGAAATGTCCCCACATATACCGAAAATGAAGATGCGGGGTTGGAAGACATATTCATTTCGCAGATTTTTTTATATAGCTGAAATCGGAAGTCAGGCAAACGGCTTATCCGACCGTAAGTAGTCACCATCGCCTATATAATATGTTTGTACCACCAGAAGCATTGTCAATGCGCTGCCAACCACGAAGACTAACTGGAACTTATTGCCGGTACACAAGGTTATTATGGAAGGATCTTTTAAAACGAGGGGTGGTTGCCATCAACTCGTGCTTGGAATCCTACCATCTAACATATATCAAGAAGTCGATAAAAGTATTATTTAGCATAAATATATGACTTTTCAACAATTTTATAACACCTGCTTTGTAAATAAAAGTAAATATAACACTATATTTTCTATAATATGTAATTTTAATACCTAAGAATATATAAAATAAAAACAATTTAAAATTTGTTAACCAAAATGTCTCCTCTTAACAAAAGTGACGCTTCGGTAAACGTGTTTTATTGCTCTTGCAACATTTTAGTGTTGCTTTGAAAATGGAACTGAAAATTGCGTTTTGAAATTTCAATGGAACGGAACGTGTTTGACGGTTTCGCGCCTTTTACTCGATAAATATGGCCGACTGTCAAGCTGACACGGATGAATTTAAATTTAGAACGTTTGAACAATAACCTATACTGAAGAAAACAGAAGTGGCATGGACTTATTGGTGTTAATTTATTTACAAACTAATTCAAATTACGAATGTAATGGCGGCAATGTCAAACAGAGTGTTCTTTTTTATTGCTGAGGAACAGTAGGTAGACTAACGACCCACTTAATAGTAAGCAGATACCGTCGCCTATGGATTTTTGCGACGCTATAGGCACCACGAACACGCTGCTGACTTATAGGAGTACAGGAATCTGGGTAACTAATGAGGGAACACAACACAAGGTTATTATGGCTGTATACTTATAGACGTGTTTGGAATAATTAAAGCTTCATCAAACCGGAAAAAACTTTTTAATATACACTGTTTAAAATATAAAATTTACAAAAGTATGTGTTAGATAGAAATATTGTTATTATTTTAGACAATAAAAATCAATATCAACTTGATAACGAAAATATATCATAATAATGTGACAAATAAATTATATTTGCAGCATTTAGGGGTAGTTACCCCAAGCACTGGCACCCTTAAGCGGCGGAAGTGAGCATCGACAAATTATAGAGCGGGGACTAATTCAATAAGCATCGATTATAGTGTTAAGAATGAGAACAGATAGGACGAGATTTTATGTATGTAAAGTGTGTATAAGAGATTTCTAGTTATCTTATAATATCAAAATCATTTTATTAAATTCAAAAATATGTTTCAACCAAAAATACTTTTGTAAGTCACACGTATTTTTAAATAAAAAATTATAAACTAAAATTACCACCATGTATATGGTTGTTACAAAGAGAAGTGGCAAGAAACTCCCCAGCGATTTTATTACTTTTTTTTCAATTACAAAATCATGTACAAGCTCAGAATATGAAGAAAATAATAATAATATTATTATAATAATAATTTACTTCATACAAGTATATCCATAAAGTGTTAGTAGGTTAGTTATTTCTTAAATCCTAACCAAGAAATCGGAATGATCTACAATTTAAGTAGCATAGCATTTAAGTAGCAAGTTTTAAAAACAATAAATTATTATTAAATAATGCCTGAAGCGGGCTATTACGTAATTCAATTAATCATCCATAAATTTGTCTAATAATAATATCTTCATTTAATATAAAGTTATTAAAATTTTAAGAAACCACGGTTTTTATAAGCTCTACGTATTCAGTGATGTGTGTTTTTTTGCCGCGGAGAAGTGGGGCAAGCGGCGTAGCGCGCATGCGTACGAAATCTTCTCATATTTCTTCGATTTACTTTTTTCTGTTATTCAACCAGCGAAGCGGGCGGGAACGGCTCGTTCACAAAAAAGTATAAAGTAACATAAGTGCTATGTTACTTAATTTAGGACTAGATGCAGTGCCGGATTAACCTTATAGCAAGAGTAGCAATTGCTACAGGCCCCGCGCAAAAGGGGGCCCCGCATATTTAAACCCGCTCATCTCGGCCTGAGCGTAATTTTTAAATGAAACTTATTAACACGTGGTAAAATAATATATTGAATTTATTTGATGTCACAAAAAGGTGAAACGTTACATCTTTTCTTAGTAACACAATCTACGTTATACAATCCGTAACCCCCATTATTTCTTTGGCGAAAATAAAATAGAATTTCATACGATAAAAGCACATGTTACAAAAAGTCGCTCGTATAAATGTAAAGAATTTGAGTCGCTGTAGACTGGAGACACCACATCAGCAAAGTAGCCAACTGCAAGATCATATCCGGCGAGACTGTCACTGCACAACACCGTCTTCATGTCATAGACCTCTGCGTGAAGCCCAAAGATAAACGTGTTGAGCGCTTCCATCGCCGAATCAGGTGGTGGCTACTTGATGAAGTCACGTCCCAGGAGCTCGCTTGAGCCATCGGTGACAAGTGCATTGGTGATGTAGTTTTTACGTTGGTGCTGTAGTTTGAGGTATGGAAGCACACTTACGCCCAGGTGCGGGGTCCTTTGAAAATATTTGCTACGGGCCCCGCGCTTGCTTAATCCGGCACTGACTACATGGCGCTGTGTGAATTATGTCAATACATATATGTATTATTATTTATTTCTACACGTCCATTTCTAGACATTCTTACATCTATAAACGACAAACAAATTAAGCTACGTCTATAATTTGAAATACACACAAAATATGCGAAATTACCACCTTCTATATGAAACCTGTGATTACATTCACTCGACAATTGATGACGTAAACTCTTCATAGCTGACCTGAGCTATGACGACTATATAGTTCAGGGGAACCCGAGTATAAAGCTCTTGTAAAACTACCTAACTTTACTAATATAATAACCCGCTACAATTGTCCAAGTGAATTGACGAGTTACAAATACCGGTGAACTGGGCTCCTCACATTGCAATTATGATATTTATGGTATTAAATAATAAATAATAAGGTAATAAATGTGGTAACACATTAGGTGAGTTAACACATATTGTATTATTGTAACAACGGAACGTTATTAGTAAGTCTTATATGTCATTAGTTTTCACATTTGACAGATCTCTCACTTGGACTTATGACATAATGAAAGATAACACATCGTTTTGTAATATAATATTAAATATAAAAATGGAAATAAAAGTAAAGTATTAGTATAATAAACACTAATACAACAAACATTGTTTTAATAAATATGTCCATGGAATGTGAGGAATGTTTCATTACAGTATTTTCGTTACATTTTACACACTATAAAAGTAACATTAAATAAGTAATCGTTGCTGCCATATATAGCTGACACGGCCCAATCGGTTTGGAAAATTTACTCGTATGTGTTAAGCGGTACCCTAGTGAACACATGACTTAAATATGACGTCATACGTAGGTCACATAGAGATCATACGTAAATATGACATAATGATGACTTTGTTTGATGATTTTGACATGTCATATTATATGACATTATACTGTTACTGATATAAACTTTAACTCTTGACGAAAATCGGATGTCATAATTACGGCATATAAATGTACGTCAGAGTCTGAAGTCAGGAGGTATGAATTAATGAGTCATCCGTGACTCAAATCTTACGTCAAACTGCCTGCTTGATGTCATAATTACGTAACTGTGTTTACTGGATTATGCCAACGTGGGGTTTGATTCGAAACCTTAAGCTTGATTTTCGGATCTAATACCACTAACATGTACCTACTATTACAGGCAACGTATCACATACCGTTTTAGGCGACGCCGGACGTAGGTTGATTGAGCAGGTTGGAGTCGATTGCCTAATTATTGGTTGTTGAGTTGGTACAGTTGGTTGACGCGGCGTCTCGGCGGGCTGCTGGCAACCTTGTCAATGACGGCCGTGTCCGCCGATATGGATTACGCCCAATCAAACACTTCACTATACTTGTATATTGAATACTATTTACAAAAATTAAAAAGATGGACAGGTTCTAAATTAACAACATTGTGATAAGATGTTAACGACGTGGAAATTCGAGCCAGAAGGGCAAGTTGCGTCGTCTTTTGAATTTTGAATATAATTTCGAAATCTCGACGGTCATGACTATATGGAGTAAAAAACTATTTGTTAAACAAAAATTATAAATAAAAAGTAAGTATTAAAAAAATATGTTGTGCAACCTGAGGGGTCGCTACACTTTCAATATAACTCGATAATACTACAAACACGGAATCATTGGAAAACAAACGTGTAATTTATATTACCTTGTAATTTCTAGGCGATTATCGAATTAATATTCATAGAATAGGGGTTCGTGGTACAATACTGCCAATTTACGAATGCCCTTGGCTACCTTCTGATTTTTTCAAACAAACAATCTATTAACATTACTATTATAAAAAGTCTACCGACCTCCGCACTTATCGCGCATCCGTACGTTTTCGGAGGTCATGGATTTCCGTTTCGAATAAGGGTGTTCATGCTTAATACGTATTGATTAACAAAAGAAAAGTATATTAATATATTAGTTAATTAATTTTCTCCGTGCAGAGGCGGAACAAGAATACTAACCGAGGTCGGCCTCTCGTAAAAGGCAACAAAACAACCCCAGCTACATGGTAGGGCCCTAAGCCCGTCTGGATGGCAACCACTCTTGGTCTATAATTATGCCGCCATAATAACCTTGTGTTTTGGTCCGGCATTTGTAATCAGGTATGGAACAGCAGCGTGTTTGCGGTGTTTCTGGCGTCGCAAACATCCATAGGCGACGGTAACTGCTTTCTATTAAGTGGGCCGTCAGCCTGTCTCCTGTTCCTCAGCAATAAACACAAAAAATTAAAAATACTATTAGATGCGTTATATCCATTACATCAGTGATTCCCAAAATGGTCTATATCGACCCCTAGGGGTTTATGACAACCTGCAAGGGGTCTACGTCAGCGAAAAAAAATTTGGGGGTCCATGAAATGAAAATGGGGGTCCACGATAGTGGATCTCAACACATACACTGATAGTACCGATTTACTTACATCATACTATCTTTTAATATCAAAACATATACCTACATTATTTATAAAAGTATTTAAGAAGTAAAAAAATTATTTTATGTTTATTTAATGTTACGTATATTTTACATAACAGATACAAAATTTTATTTTAAGTAGTTTTAATTTAAATTCAATTAATAAATGTATAAATTAACATGTGTTTTTACTTTAAGTTTTTAACACTAAACTTCACTACAGTTAGAAATTTACAGGACATCAATATCAGGTAAGTACGGGGCCTACCCAACACGGAAAACTATGGCAAGGGGTCTACGACACAAAAAAGTTTGGGGAACTCTGCATTACATCATCATTAGTTTATTTATTATTATTTATAAAAGTAAGGTACTTTATAGCTCAGTGATCTAGAACAGTGTTTTTCAATCTGTGGGTCGCGACCCTCAGTGGGTCGGGGAGCCTTACACGGGGGTCACCGGCAAAAGTAAAAAGCTCTCACCCGCGACGATAATGCGATTTGGCAACGCCGCGAAGTTAGATCCGTGCAAACTGGCGTCCAAATCAAAGCCGCACGCGTCTTTATCAACTTACCTCGTACTTACTTTCAAAGCTGTCGCGGCTTCTTACAGAATGTAGGTCATAATAATGAATATATGTACCAAAATAGAGAAAATTATAAACGTAGTCTTATAAATTACTTACTAACTTTTTGTCTCTATAGGGCCCAAGGGGGTCGCCAGAATTTTTCAACCCTTAAAGGGGTCGCGTATTCAAAAAGATTGAAAAACACTGATCTAGAGGTCTTTGGTTCAAGCCACAGTATGCACAGCAGGCAGTTACTCTCAATTAATGTGCATATAGCGTAATTGCCATGTACCGACGATGAAGAAAAACATTGTGAGGAAAGCTGCACACCGAGATTACTGTGTAACCCACCGATCCGCCTTGGAGAAGCGTGGCGGGTTTGCTGTCCAGTCCCTGTAAGGGAGCCCTAAGCCCAGTTATGGGAAGCTATGAGCTGTATCACACTGGGAATCACACGAATCTTGTGTTAACATGTTTTTTTTTGTGGGGTGCGGACAAACTGCAGGAGTGTCGCCTTCGCTGATGGCCATGCCACCTCGGCCGGGCCGCTGCAGGAGGGGTAGACCCAAAAAGTGCTGGCTTGACGTTGTACGGGGTGATATGCGTGCCAATGGACTGACCACCAGAGATGACGTAGATAGTGCGAAGTGGAGACGAATAAGTCGGAAAGCGGACGCCGGGCGCCGAAGCGAGAGTTTGAGTTGCAACCGGGATCCAACGCCAAGATGATGATGATGTTTTTTATTTTTGTGGAACAGCAGATAGGCTCATGGTAAGTAGTTACCGTCGCCTATTAATGTTTGCGACGGGGCATTAACACGCTGTCAGAACACGACTCAAGATTGTTATAGCGGTATAATTAAAGTTTATGGGTTGCAATTCAGATGACCTTGCAGTTCCATCTAGGGTTGTTTTGTCGTCTTTTACGGCACGCTGCCCCCAGTTGCCGGGGTCTGTATACTTACTCCACCCCTGCACGGAGAATGTATACGTACGGACAGTGAAAGTAAACACCCAACCGTGTATACGTGTATACCCAGATTACTGATATATACTGTCCACTCTCTTTATGGGATGGATCTTTTTCCTGCACCTATCCCAATGTGGGGTTGGCACAACATCCCCTCTTCTTCCACTCTCCTCTATAATAATCATTTATTTCGGAAACCAGGTTTCATACATAGTCACAGAATCCAAAATTATTAAATTACATAACTAAACTAAATAATGAAATTAAATAGAATGATTTTTTTTATTGCTGTAGGACAGCAGACAGGCTGACGACCCACTTAGCATTTAGCAATTACCGTCGCCTGTGTATGTTTGCAACACCAGTGGCATTGCGAACACGCTGCTGTCCCATAAGGGTACAGGAACTTGAGTCACTAATGCCGGAACACAAGACAAGGTTATTATGGGGCATACTTAAGGCCAATGGTGGTCGCCATCCAGACGGGCTTGGGGCCCTACCACGTAGCTAGAGTTGTTGTGTCGCCTTTTACGACAGGCCGACCCCGGCCGCAGAGGTCAGTATTCTTTCTCCGCCCCTGCACGGATAAAAATGAATATAATGATACCATGCAGCAGTAAATAACAATATTAAAATTAAAACGTGCTACATAAATAGATTCAGATATCTTCACTATGAATTAATCTGAGTATGATACTGAATCCATTTCTGCAGCATCGGTGAGTCCCAACGATCTGCAAACAGCTTTAATCGTCATCTGAAAATTCACACCTTTTTTGCCATACTACTTTTTACCCAATACATGCAACTCTTTGGTCTACCTCTCCTTTTGCATCAATCCACTATATGGGATGGATTATATTGATATAATTGTAACAGCCCATAATCCCACTGCTGGGCTTGAGGTGGACAGTATACCCACCACCCTTGTCCGAGGTGGATTGACGCAGGTTTCCTCACTCATCTTGATAAATACACAAAAATAACATCAATATAAGTAATGGTCTCGACCAATTTTGCGGTGTATACGCAATTTGGCACGCGCCATCACGCCGGAAGGGGGCGTGGCTGGCCGCCGCTCGTCTAATGTCGACAAACGAGAACATTAGGCGACCACTTTAGCTTGAACCCCCCCATGTCAGCGACAAGCGACATTATACGCCGTAGGTATGAAATGTAAGTAGAAGATGTAAATTGTGAAAAGTTTCTTTCGACGATGACTTCTGTAGTGCAACGGCTTTTGTAATCAATCCTGGGAGGGAGAGATAAGGCCTGTCGTGTTGTATGGATCGGAATGCTAGGCCACAAAGGGGAGGGATGAAAGGATGTTACATGCTGCGAAGATGAGAATCCTGAGATATCCATCTCAGCATTCTCTCGTTCTCGCAGCAAATTGTGTGGAGTTACGAAAATGGATAAAATTGGATATGATTATATTAGAGGAAAGAGGTCACTCGTCGAATCCAACTCGGATGGGCAGCGTTCGGGAAGCTCCGTAAAATCTTTTCGTCCCAAATACCGCAGTGTCTCAAGACGAAGGTTTTTAACCAATGTGTGTTGCCAGTGATGACTTACGGAACGCAGACGTGGTCGCTAACTATGGGCCTTATGAGAAAGCTCATGGTCGCTCAGAGGGCAATGGAGAGGGCTATGCTCGGAGTTTCCCTGCGAGATCGAATCAGAAATGAGGATATTCGCAGGAGAACCAAAGTCACCGACATAGCCCGGATGATTGCAAAACCGAAGTGGCAGTGGGCTGGGCACATAGCTCAAAGGACTGATGGCCGTTGGGGCAGAAAAGTCCTCGAATGGGGACCGCGTACTGGAAGACGCAATGTTGGTAGGCCCCCACAAGATGGACCGATGATCTGGTCAAGATCGCTGGAATAGGTTGGATGAGGGCAGCTCAGGACCGATCGTCGTGGAGATCTTTGGGGGAGGCCTTTGTCCAGCAGTGGGCGTCTTCCGGCTGAGATGATGATATTAGAGGAAGTGTGGAAGTAGCGTCAGTTATTGAAAAACTTGATAATAATAGACTAGCGTGTTTGGTCATTTGATGCGCAGGGAAGAATGCCATATAAGAAGGAAAATAATTGAAATGATAGTGGATGGATACAGGAGTATAGATAGCGTGAAAGATGATATGGAGATGGATGGAGTGAATGTTGAGATGACATAGCTGTTTCTGTTAGCACAGAGGAGAGTGGAAGGAGAGAACATGTGCCGACCCCATATAATGTGGGAGAAGGGCAGGAGGAAGAAGAATCACCTTAGCTACGTGGTAGGGCTTACCAAGCCCGTCTGGATGGCGACCACCTTTGGTCTTAAGTATGCCGCCATAATAACCTTGTGTTGTGTTTCGTCATTAATGATCCAAGTTCCTGTACCCTTATGGGACAGCAGCGTGTTCGCGATGCCACTGGCGTTGCAAACACCCATAGGCGATGGTAACTGCTAAATTCTAAGCGGGCCGTCAGCCTGTCTGCTGTCCTACATCAATAATATATACACATATATATATATATATATATATATATATATATATATATATATATATATATATATATATATATATATATATATATATATATATATACAATACAATGAATGGTATATACTATATACTTAAAATTTGTATTTATATCGGAAGTTGGAATGGTCAGAATAAATCAACCAAAATTAAATTAGTTTCTCTGTAAAGAGAAACGACAGTTAAAGTCAATTATTCGTCTCTCTTTCACAACTCTGTTCTTATTTGGAATAATTGATGGTCAAAATTAATTATTGATATAATTATAAATCAATTCTTTTTATGTCAATTTCATAGCATGTGATATAGAAGCGCACACAGAGTATCCTAAGCGCGCTAAATTTAAAGTATACATTCTCTTTACACACTTAATTAAAATATGATATGATAAATGTTTTTTTTTATAAAGTTATGTATGTTGTACAAATAGTTTGTACTCATATTTCGCAAATAGATGAAATTAAAAGCGTGTGACGAATTTGGGAGACATGTTTCATGGTAGCAGGTGACTGACGATTGTTAATAATATCTACTATGTTTGGGTATACGGACCTAATATTATAATTTTACTACATTACTTTATTATTGTACTGATATTGACTATTTATGTAACAAAATTGATACCTAGATGATTGATCTTTACACAATAGTATATTTTTCGCAACCTGACATCCTTTATTGAATAGAAAATCTAGTTATATTTATGTTACTCAATACGCCATCTATTATCGAAAAGCTATACACAAGGTCACATGAAGGTAACCATAGAGAATTGTATACATCTTTTATAAATCATTCATAAGCTATGCGACTAAATATGAAGTGTGAAGAATTTGCTAACAAAATTCTATAAATACAAGGTCAATGTTACTTTGTCGTTTTATGTTTGACACTTTTAAGGTGTGTTCCAAAAACTTAAAAGTAGTAGTCATACCATCTAAGAAACAACAGACGTGATATAAATAAAGTCAAATGATTATTACTTTAAAACGCAAAATAAATAGTTGATAGTGCTCTCATAAATTATTATAATTAATTTGAGAGATAACTTATAGTAGAAATATAACAATTCCTTAATTTATATTTAAGGACATAATACTGAGATTTATAATTTTCATTGTATGTTACAGATGGAGTGCCTGGGTTTGGGTTCCAATTAATGTCAAAAGAATAAACGCCAGCTAGCCCATTCATTCTAACGATGTCCTTTCTTCGCTCTTTGTAAAGTAAGTTATCCATTTGTTACCTAGACAATGCGATTCAAATAAGAATAATAAGAATAGTAACGTCAATGATCTCTAACTGTCAAATCTCACTAGAAAAGTACGGTTTGGAACGAAATCTTATTTGCGTATCAATAATGATGAGTGGAATTGAAGTCTTATATACAGGTAACATACCTAATTTTATTTTAAACAACAGTTAGTGGAATAAATATTAAAAGCCTATGATGTCACAATATGGCGCGAAGTCGATCCTATTTTTATTTGAAACGCATTATACAACTCTTTACATACTCAATCTTTATTTGTCTGAAACACAGGGCTTCATTCATCATTCACTCCTCGAGTCCTCATCGAATTTTGTTCCGTTTATGTTTATGAACATACTCTGATGACGATAAAAAAAAGGAAAACAACACGTCAGCTGTCAAAATTTGTTGTGTCATGTCGGCATAATATTTTTGTGAAAAACCAAACACGATAATTGCCGTCAATAGCTTAAATTATATTATTTTTATATTTTGCCTAGTTGCAAAAGTGCAATATTTGATATTACAATGTATTGGTACGACGGAAGTATTGCGGAGGCGGTGACATTGTCTAAACAGAAAAATGCAATTTTCGTCGTTTTTGTTGAAGGTAAATTATTTTAAATAATTATATAAAAAACATTAACGAACCCAAGATCTACACTACGTCCCTTTACAAATAACCTCTTGGAATTATTTTATATATTTCACTGTTTTATGAATATATGTCGTTACTATGTAACATTTTACGGGTTAAAAATTGTTTTACATTGCATAACATGACCTATAAAAATCTATGATGCATGTAAATTCATTGTAAGTCAAACTTTTGCCTAAAGTATTTATAATCAGTATGTTACCTATTTTAATTTTTGTAGCCTTGGATTACAAGAATAGGGTGAATCCATTTAGCATCTAAAATGTCGAGGATGACAACAAGATCTGTAGGAAGGGTACTATTTGGTTTTCCTTTTAAATTTGATAGCATAGTATGGTTTCTGCTATTAAACAATTCTGCCTTGTTTTAGTTGCCTGTTGTGTTGATTTCTCCATGCAGGGGCAGAGTAAGAATACTAACCCCTGCGACTGAGATTGCACTGTCGTAAAAGGCGACAAAACTACGCTATCAATGTGGTAGGGCCCCAAACCCGTCTGGGTGGCATCCACCCTTTGTCTATAAGTATGCCATCATAATAACCTTGTGTTGTGTTCCGGCAAGTGACCCACGTTCCTGTACCCTATGGGACAGCAGCGGTAACAGCTTACTATGATCAGGTGTACCGGAAAGTCATTATTGGTTTTTTTTTGGGAAAAACTAAGTAAATTCTCAGGAAAATAGAATAAATTATTTATTCAAAGTATTTACAATTTTATTCTATACATCTTGCCCATCTGTTAGGCAATTTATGGATGCCATCCCAAAAAAACTTCATCCTTTGAGCAAAACCATTCATCGAGCAATTTTCTAACTTCTTCGAAATTGGCTATGTGCTGCAAGCGGGTGTCCCGTTGATGCGAGAAGTTGATAGTCTGAAGGGGCAAGGTCTGGAGAGTACGATGGGTACGATAATATGTCCCACCCAAGTGCTTTCAATGATTCCTTGACCAGTTTTGCTGTATGAGAGGCGTATTATTGTGCTGTAAAATTACTTTACCGTGTCTTCAGGCCCATTCTGAATGTTTTTCGATCAATGCATGGTTCAGATTATTTTCTACTAGCAAAAAATTACTTTCAGCGGCTTTTTTGTTTTGATTACACATGAAAAGTGTAACATATGCCGCAAATGCACAATTTTAAGCATGAAACTTGACATTTTCAAAGAAGTATAAAACTATGATGGTGTTACTTTTGCAAAATATAACATGTATAGCTTTGAAGCTTGATTCCAGTAGAATAATATGACATATGTGTGAAATCGTACCATTGCATTTAAGCCTAGATATAAAAATTAAATGGTGTACAAAAGTCCCTATTGCTGAGAAACCGTGACTCACACTGATGAGGTAGTGTGGGTCACTAAACCTGATTTCATAAAATCAGCGAATAAATGACTGATTCACAGAAATTTTATTCAGGGACATGCCTGACACTGAATGCCTGGGTGACATGCCTCCCATTAAATAAATAAATATTTTGTGACAATTCACACAACGTCATCTAATCCCAAACTAAGTAGCACTTGTGTTATGGGCCCTAGACAACTGATATACTACTTATATCCTTTTTTTTGTAAATAAATACATATTATACATAAACACCCAGACGCGAGACGGGAATCGAACCCGTGACCTCCGCAAGTGTACCGAAGTGCGTTATCCGTTACACCACCGAGGTCGTCAAAGGTGAACTCACTATTATGGATGCTAATGACCATGGCAAAGTGGAGTAGTAAATGTCGAAAATCAGACTCCTGGTACCAAAGGGGGCGTTTGGGATGCAACTAGGTTGATGATGTTATGTAGACTTACAATTATAATTCTTTTACAATTCTTCAGGTGAAAATGATCTGTCTACGGAGATGGCGGCAACAATTGATGACACAGCAGTGGTGTCCCGTCTTTCGAACCAAACAAACTTCTTGGCTGTTAAATTGAAGAGTGGCTCCACGAATTATATGCATTTTGCACAGATTTGTATCCTTTAAAGTGGACAAAACTTTAGTGGACTTAAAAAAAATTCCAATTTATAATTATATTTAATTTTTCTGTTTCAAATTTATTCTTCTTTTTGATTTTTATTACTATAACATTCTTTTTCCTGCCTGTTTCTCAAAATATATGGGGGGGACCCATATTCTCTTCTATCAATCTCCTCTATTAATCATAATTTCAACATTCACACCATTTTTGCCATATCATCTTTTACACAATCTATTAATTTTTTCCTTGGTCTTGATCCACTCTCATTTCTTGCATTTTCCTTGTTACATGACTGTACGATGCCGGTCACGGACAGAGATTGCACTGTACAGAAATGAGAAGGATAGCTCGCTCGAGAGCAGTGGACTGTATGAGAGAGAAGGGAAGAGGAGCGGTGGTAAGAGAGACGCGATACCTTGCAGTGGGCAAAGAAATTCGCACTGACCTTGATTCCACCCCTTCCCGGTTCGGTTCAGGTTGCACAGGAGGAACTGTTGCACGGCACCAGCTAAATGTCACACATACTGAACACACAATCTTATGGCAGGGCCAATGAGAGTTTGGAGTAACTGAAGGGGGGTCGAACGTTAACCGTCCCTCTCGTTTAGCTCGCGCGTTACTATCATATTATTTTCGTCCCACCCTCGCTTTTACCATTTACCTCACCGACAGTGAGGGTAGGTAACGAAAATCAGGAGGCGGGATTTCAAATACCCTTTATGCAAGGATCGAACAATGACATTCTTCTCGCTCGCATTCCGTTATTTCTCTTCATCTTCCAGTGATCATGTCTATATTCCAACTTGCAAATGTAATTTTTGTTTTACCAACTCTACTCGTGTTCCCCTTTAATTTGAGTATGTGTACTAATAGTTGTGGTTTGCTTTCTACATCGGGCAACTTGCCTGATGTTAACCCCTATTTGGGGATTTATTCAAATTATCTTAAAAACAATATCAGACTCTAAGTCCTTCCTGATTTTTAATAGACTTGTGAAGGAACATTATATGAAAAGCTATTTGTAAATATTTATTTATTTTACTAGTTGACCCGGCAAATGTTGTTCTGCCATATGTATTTAAAAAAAAATAGACTATGTCCTTCCCTAAGGTC
This sequence comes from Malacosoma neustria, assembly GCA_963693495.1. NCBI lineage: Eukaryota > Metazoa > Arthropoda > Insecta > Lepidoptera > Lasiocampidae > Malacosoma > Malacosoma neustria. The sequence continues at coordinate 9,411,141 of OY856398.1, read as the reverse complement.
CAAGCTATGACTATACCGAAATTCATAAAAATCGGTTTAGCATCACTTTCGCATTTATCCTTCCTGTAATTTTTTGAATTTATAATTGTTTCTATGTAAATAAAATTAACGGACTGTTTAAATTAATTTTTAGATAATATATTAGCTTATTATTATTATACATTCAACTTTCATTAATTCGAAACTCGAGGGACTATTCACATATTATGAATTATTGAGTTTTAAATTTCAAATTATTCGAAATATTCAAGAGACAAAATATTCAAGTTCGAATTATTGAACGATATTATCCTAAATTCTTTTGCAGCATCACAATTCTTTCTACCTCCCTCCACCTTTTCGATTAACTTCTTTTAAGCAATCGTCAAGCATTTATAATAATTTGTAGGTCTTCTAAATTTTTTATCTGTATACAACAATTCGTGTTGAAGTGAGTGTCAAACTTATCATTCGTGTAACGATATTACAAGTTTGAACTAGTTTCAAAATGTATGCAATCTGATAGCTTTGAATTGTCCAGAGTTTCACGCCTATGAGTTCGAACTAACGTGTCGTTTTGTTACATAGCGATTATTGTTTGAATTACCAAATGCTTTCAAAATATTAAGAAATATTCTAGGGAACTCGTGATAAATGAATTACAAAGAGGTTTGAATTAACCACAGTCGACTGTACTATGTATGTATTGTATATAATAAGTAGGTAGTAGAAATGCAACGCAACACATCAATTAGCCTTCCTTAATTCTAATCCACGCTAAGGTTGCCTGGAAGAAATCGCTTTTAGCAATAAGGCATTTGGACAATCCTTGCTTATATTCGTTTCTCTTCTACATTGTGTTAATTTTGTGTGTTATACAATATTCTTTGACAAGTGCTATTTTGGATGTGTAATTTTTTGCGTTATGCGAATAATAAAATATTGCTAAAATGCATAATAGAAATATTTAGCCTTTTAATCATAATTATATGCTTTTTTATATATAAACTATGCTACCGGCACGCTATGATGGCCGTTTTGACGTTTGTCCACACCATGAAGTTTCGTATTAATTAGTAATTAAATTGGAAGGAGCAAATTGCCGTTCTTTATTGTCAATAACTGCACGTCGCTATTGACAATAAATTTGACAATTTGCTCCTTCAAATGTAATTACTAATTAATACGAAACTTCATGAGTGGACAAACGTCAAAACGGCCATCATCGCGTGCCGGTATAGTAGTTGACGGTAAACATTGTTTTGTCATGTGAAAAAATACTTTTTGAACAGGATTTCCGTAAAGTCTGTTCATAGTGAGCGTCAATTTTATTTTCTTATTTTTTTTTTAATTGCTGTAGGAGAGCAGACAGGCTGACAGCCCGCTTAGAATTTAGCAGTTACCGTCGCTTATAGGTGTTTGCAACGCCAGTGGCATTGCGAACACGCTGCTGTCTCGTAAGAGGTACAGGAACTTGGGTCACTAATGCCGGAACACAACACAAGGTTACTATGGCGGCATACTTAAGACCAAAGGTGGTCGCCATCTAGACGGGCTTGAGGCCCTACCACGTAGCTAGGGTGGGTTGTTCTGTCGCCATTTACTTTCTCCGCCACTGCAAGGATGAATATCAATATCGTATGTATACCATGATGAGTAACTATGCTAAATTTCAAGTCAATCGGGCGTACAGTTTTAGAGATTTTGTGATGAATTTCTAGATAGATATCCTCCTATCGTTTGCTCACTGCTGCGCGTCGTGATCCTCCCGACTGATATCACGACAGCACGGCTTCCACTGCTCTCTGTCTTTGGCGTGGTGTAGGGCGTCTGTGATTCGTGTGCCTAGCTTTTTGGCCACATGGTCGGACCATCTTGTAGGGTTGCGACCTCGGGGTTTTTCCCCTTCACTGTTCCGTAACTATTAATTTCTCCAAGCTGTCGGAGGGTTTTCGGGCAATAGGTCCGAAATAGCAGCACTAGATGATATATGTTATGCATAAACATCTAGATTGAGAATGGTATTGTATTTGTGACGTTAGTGGCGGCTTTCACACGTCAAAGCGTCTCTCTCTACAGATGTGTCAAAAGTTTAAGCTAACATGATTCGTAGTTCAAATGATTCCGTAACTTTGATATAATAACAGATCAATTCGTTCCGGTTCCATCGTTATTCTTTATAGGGAGGAACGGCACACCCCTAGAGGTTGTTTGTGCAGGAGTACAGTCCAGTGACCTTGCTACCAGGATAGATAGGATATTAGAAGAGCACCGTGAGTATATTATTAAGAAAAATATTAGAAGCTTCTCAACTTTGAAATATGACATAATACAAAATTATTCAGTGTTACATGTGAAAGTATTCAGCATGTTTATTTTGGTATTTTTTAGAATTTTGTAGTTACCGTCGCCTATGGGTATTCGCAACGCCAGTGGCATCGCGAATACGCTGCTGTCCCATAAGGGAAAAGGAACTTGGATCACTAACGCCGGAACACAACACAATTTTACTATAGCGGCATACTTAAGACCATAGACAGTCGCCATCCAGACGGGCTTGAGGCCTTACCACGTAGCTAGGGTGTGTTGTTTTGTCGTCTTTTACGACATGCCGACCCCGGCCGCAGCGGTCAGTATTCTTTCTCCATTATATTGTAACCTTATGATATTATAATTTTAGGTAAAGAAAAACTATCTCCCATCGAACCATCGACATCTTCGCAGAGTATCAAAGAGCAAACGTCAAATCTTTTGCAGTCGGAAGCACAAGCTAGCACGACAGAGAATATTAAACGGGAGAAACCGACGGAAAGTGAACCAGGCAAGTTGTCATATCTTTTAAACATCTATCTCCGTAGTAGAAGAGAAGATTTCTGAACTAATATTGTCAGGCGGAACTCTTTAAAGCGGGAGGTTATGTGATGACTGTTTATTGCTGTCGAACAGCTGACAGGCTGACGGCCCACTTAGTAAGTTGCCACGCTTATTCAGTCACCGTCGCCTATGGATGTTTGAGACGCCAGAGGCATCGTTAACACACTGCCATCCGCGTAAGAGAAGTGGGATCTAGGTCACTTATGTCGCAAAGCAACAAGGTTATTATGGCGACATATATAAAGACCAGAGGTGGTTGCCATCCGGGCTTGGAACCTTACCACCTAGGGAACAATAGGCGGCCGCAGGAATCAGTATTCTCACTCCGCCCCTGCACGGAGAAACAGCTCCGCTAGCTTACTGTCTACTTATTTGGTGTACTGTGCGTGCGACGCGACGCAATGGACGCGCGCGCACCGTGTGAAGTGCGTGTGCCTACTGTTCCCCTGTCGCAGCTTGCGACGCACGGAAGCCTCTCGCTAGTGTTGTCACTCAGTTATCAAGTAGTCCAACACTGGCGAGAGTACGTACACTACAAATATGTCTGTTGATACTATTTTTGTAAAAAATAAATGTGTGTGTGTGTGTGTGTGCAATTCACACACGGCAGAACTGAAACTTCAGAAAAGTTAAAATAAGGCCCACATAACATATTATACGAAAGCCCGAACAAAGAGGAGACGAAGATTATAGGAGACACTGTATGCTTGTATTCTCACTTTTCACCGGTGTGTATACTCATTCTTCACGGGTTGTGTGTTAATGTGAAATTAAATTTCTCTCCTCTCAATTATCCGAACCAATTTGGACTGAGACTAGTTCGGATAATCCATGTTCAAATCACAATAAAGGTGCTAAAGAAGTTTTACTTCAAAAACCCTGTTAAACAAATATGGCTTTAAAAAAACTCAATATGGAAACAGTTGTAATCCCAATTTCATATTCTGTTTCTGTAACGATGGTATTAAACACTGTTTCCTTCCAAAGAACCCTCATCAGCTTCAGCTGCGAAGATACAAAAGACTGACGATGAATACGAAGTTGTCTGCGATGGTGATGTGTGTGTGAGGAGACCGAAATCAAAAGACCAAGCTGGACCCAGTCATACACCTTCTTTAGAAAAGAAAGAAAATGAGGTGGTAAGGATTATATAATAAACAAATATTCTGGGATAATTTACACAGTACCTTCTATTGACGAACTCCGTAGCGTAACTGATATACTACATATAAAGTATACTTTTACAAATAAATACATACTGTAATGTCTAAAGTGTATCGAAGTGCAGAAGTAGTCGTAAAGTATATATACTAAAGTAACGCTGTCTGTTTGTTTACCAAGCTCATAGAGCAATTGATTTTCTGTTATTGATGGTGTTTCGTTCAATTTAACTCGATTGATCTAGATAATGAAATTACATTTTTTTTCATTCTGTCTCCACTTTCATCGGTCTCAGTGTATGGGATTTTGGTGGTGGTGTGAATGAAAGTCCGTATAAAAAACAGGTTTTTAAAAGTAAAAACAGTTCCGTCTTAACCGACAAACCTGTTTCTGTTCCAAAACGTATTATGAAACATTTAGGTACTCGATTGTAACAATCTACCTACCGACAACTTGGAACTAGCTCTTCTATATTCACACTTACGCTAATAGAAAGAGACAGCACTTGCACTGTGACACCTGTACCCAGCCGGTTTACTGTTCACACATTCGGATACACACACAATAAATTATTAGGGAATTCACCGTTGAAAATTAAATTTAAAAAGTCCATAATTTTCGCGTAATATTATCAATGTAATTGTGATTTTATTTTAAATAAACTTGGAACTCAACAAATTGTTATTGAATTAGGTACCTAATTTAATTAATATATTACAATTTAGTTCAATGAGAATTAGCTATTAATAATTTCAACAGTATGTTATGTATCCGAACTATTGATGGAACAGGCTGTTGTTTTGGAACAACCTGTTCCAAACTGTTATTTCATTGGAACAGGAACAGGTGTAACAGGTTTCCAATTTTACTTAGTATGAACATTAAGCAAGTTAAACTGCCTAAGCCGTGCATGCTACCGTGAGATTTGAATCCGGGATCTCTAGATTGGTTTCCGAACACCACTAAGCTAGCAGGTCCCTCGTATGATATGACAGAACATTTAGCCTTAATTTCTTTTTTAATTTATAGACGAACGAAAGCCCGTCCACAGCAGAAAGTTCTGGAAATATAGAGGAGAAACTTGAAAAAGCAAAAGAGTTGATTGAAGCGAGAAGAAGGGAGAAAGCAGAGAAGGACAAAGAGGTGAGTGTTTATGAAATATATGTGTATTACTAGCTGTGCCCGAGACTCCGTCCGCGTGGAATAGTGACTTTGGGCAGAATTTTTTGGATATATCTTATGTTTATTTTGGATCACAAACCCTATAAACCCTAAAATATAAATGAAATATGCAAACAGTCAGTATACCTAGTCAGGTCATAAATTCTGTCACATGTTTAATGTAAAATAATTGTAACAAGTTTATTAATTATGTAACCATTCATATACCAAAATGAACTTAACAAAACATAGATTCTTATGACATTAAAGTTTATTCAAAATGACCTCCGTGATTTTGAATACAAGCCTTCAATCTGCGCGGCCAGTTGTCTATCGCAGCACGAACGAGGTCCATGTCAATATCGGCGGCTGCCTTAATCAAGGATGTCTTGAGTGACTCCAAATTGGGATGAGGCTTTGAGCACGCCTTTTCCTCCAAGTGTTGCCATATCTTGTAATCTAACGGATTCAAATCTGGACTGGAGGAGGGCCAGTCTTCGTGCCGGATGAAGTCGATTTCACGCGCCGCCAGCCAGTCTTGTGTGCTCTTCGCTCTATGAGCTGGCGCCGAATCTTGTTGGAATACCCAGTGCCTGTTATTGAACATGGTATGAGAAACAGGTTCCACAAGGTTCGTCAGGACTGTATTTTGATACACAACAGCATTCGTTTTTACACCTTTCTCACAAAAATGTACCTCTGTTAAGCCCCAATAAGAAACTCCCAACCATACCACGAGCGAGGATGGAAAATGACCTCGTTGGACACGCGGAATACGGTTGCTCGCTTCTTCACTACTGTGTGCGTACACCTTATCATTTTGTTTGTTGTAGCTCTCTTCTACGGTAAACATTTTTTCATCCGAAAAAAGAATTTCCCGATATTTTTTTCCCGCGTACCGCTTCAACAAAGCGCGGCATCTCTTCAGTCTCAGGTCCATTAGACGAGCATTCAAACGATGTCCTGTTTTTCTTCGATATGCCCGAAGCCCTAAGTCTTCATTTAACACCCTTTTCACCGTGGTTCTGCTTAACCCCATCTGAAGGGCCAACAGTTTCTGCTTACGTTTGGGATTTCTTTGAATTCGTGCCTTCACAGCTTTTATCACTGCTGGAGTCCTAACAGACCGAGGGCGACCACTTCTTGACCTGTCATCTACACTAGAGTCTTCATTGTATCGTTTGATGGTACGATAAACGAATCTTTTGGTAATATTCAAATTTTTCAGTATGTTAAAAATTTGAATTGGCGCGTAACCGCAACGATGCAACGCAATAACTGCAACACGGTCTTCTTTAAGCGTCCACTCCATATTTAAAAATGAGTAAAATTCTAAAAGTTATACATTTTTATTTTCATGAACAATTCGAAATTCTAATTCAATAAACTTTTTTGTGGCCAGCATTCTAAAAGAAAAGTTTTTACTGTGTGACAATACTTATGACCTGACTAGGTATTATCGAATGCAATTGTTACGCCATGCGCCTCCGGAATAGGTACGTTCGAACCTACAAAGCCCAGCCTAAGCTCAATCATACGAAATAGGGTTTACCTTATTTCATATGATTGATGATATAAATCTGAAGTCAACTTCAATTGGAATATAAAATTTCCGAAACTTATCATTTTTAACAAAACCTGTTTTTTTTTTTCTAAAATAATAATAGCTATTTCTAAAATAATAAAATAATAATAGGGGTATAATTCTAATTATACCCCACCTCTCTTAGATATAATTCTGGTCTCTTTGCTTTCTCATGTGTTTTGTCACCTTTTACGACAGGCCGACCTCGACCGCAGAGGTTAATATTCTTTCTCCGCCCCTGCACGGATAAAAAATACTAACCTAAAATTTGTTTTACATTATTGCTTATTTTACCATTTAGTTTTATTGTGCTGTCCTAGATATAAGTTTTATTATAAATGTAAGCAATAAAGAGTTATCTATCTATCTAATTATAGTCTGTCGGGTAGGTTTTTAAATTTATAATTGTAATTTTTTTTATAAACAATTTTAATGCGACATTTTTGACGATAATAATAATCTTTTTATTTCGAATCATTCACATAATTCATAGGGGTTAGTAAATACATAATGTCTTAAATCGAATGTTAGTCATATCCTATAATTTGGCTACAATTGTTGTGTCAGTCTTACATTTCCTAACACAGCAATTGAGTATTGCAGAATCATTTCAGGCAGCGATAAACACACACGCTATTTATCGAAATGGTGTAATTTTAAAAAGTTTCCGAAAGTCAAAAAGTATTAAATGCATATTTCAGTTGGAGAGGCAAAAGGAGTTGGAGCGTAGAGCTCAGGGTCAGGGGGTTGTCGAGCTCAAGAGATGGCAAGCTGATCAGGAGCTGAAACAAATACAAGTACGTGCTGTATCGCATATTTCATACGTTTAATTATTTATTATAGTAGTAGTAATGGTGGTAATAGTAATATTCATTGAAGTGGAAGTTCTTCAGCGCCGTTGTGATTTGAAAAATCGGTGAAACAAAAAAGGGACGCTAAAAAGAGACAAACATATTCATAAATAGGCTTTAGCCTGCGAGAGAACGAGATAGAATACAGTATACAGGGTTTCCTATAATCTTCGTCTCCTCTTTATTCGGGCTTTCGTAGCTTTTATATATACCGTAGCTTTTATATTTATCCGTGCAGGGGCGGAGAAAGAATACTAACCTCTGTGGCCGGGGTCGGCCTGTCGTAAAAGGCGACAAAACAACCCACCCTAGCTACGTGGTAGGGCCTCAAGTCCGTCTGGATGGCGACCACCTTTGGTCTTAAGTATGCCGCCATAATAACCTTGTGTTGTGTTTCGGCATTAGTGACCCAAGTTCCTGTACCCTTATGGGACAGCAGCGTGTTCGCGATGCCAATGGCGTTGCATACACCTATAGGCGACGGTAACTGCTAAATCCTAAGCGGGCCGTCAGCCTGTCTGCTGTTCTATAGCAATAAAAAAAATATATATACATATATGAAATGTTATTAATCTACTTTTCTGAAGTTTATTTCTGCCATATGTGTAAATTGCATACACACAAACACACTTTTTTTACTGTGGGACAGCAGAAAGGCGTACGCCCCACTATACAATAGCTACGTCGGCTATGAATGGTTCCGACGTCAGGGACACGAATAATATGCTAGGAAAGGGGTTCTTCTCCATTTCGCATGATCTTCGGCAGCCCTGGTACATCGGCACGCGTTACGAGATCAAGCCAGCCAGCGACTTTGGGTCTACCACTCCGAATTGCCGGGCTAAGTGTAGAAAAAAGAAGAAACGGTCAGCATCTGTTTCCGTTTTGCAGGAGGAGCGTAAACGTGAGAAAATGGAGAATAATTTGGCGAGGCAGAGGATTCTTGAGCAGATCGCCCAGGACAGGGCAGAGAGGCGCGCCAGGGACACGCCCGCCCCCACCCAGCCCCAACAGACGCCAACGGTGCCCGCAAGTACGATTATTTTGCTATATTTTTTTTTTACTTTTAATTGTGTTGTGGTGAAGTGTTTTCCTACGTGTGTACCTACGCTGTTTTGTGTGTCTATGGATACTTGTCAAGATGTCACTGTCATGACCCGAGAGCCATAGGCGAAGTACATTCGAGAGTGATCGATTCAGTGAGGCACCCATATGAACCCTTCTACGTGATGGGTTTGATTTCCAACGATAGCATTAACCGGTTAAGCAGTTATTTTTATTGTATATTATAACATTGTAGCAGCACCACGATTTGCTCTTCACCCTTACAAGCGAGCGAGCCAAATGCGGCGAGCGTAGAAAAACGCAACGTTTTATATTTACGGTGTGCGATACGATACGCAGTTATCTTCCGTCTCGCTCACACAGTTACATTTATACTTGTTTATTGTATCGTGCTAGCTTAGCATATTTTGTAATATATCTTTGTAACATAGCATCTATGCGCGTACCGTACTTGTAAATATATATTGCACATTTAGTCAATAAATCATGGAATCCTGGAACTAAGTTTTATTACAAACAACAAAGAAGACCTCCGAAGAAGAACTCTGCCTCAACAATAACCCTATTGGAGGCCAGGAACCCCTGCACCTCCAAAACATAATACAACAACATTTTCATATTATAACATAATTGCAACGTACCAACGATGAGGGAAAACATCGCGAGGAGAACCTGCACACAGCGATCACCGATGTGTGCCAATCCATCTTGTAAGCGGTGCCGGTGGCGACGGTAACTGCTTACTATTAACTCGTTACGTTATAAACCGTTGACGTTGTAATACGTTATTTTTATTCGAAATCAAAAAGCCGTTGACGAGTTGACGTTATAAATTTTAAAAAATCAATGGTCTTAATTTAAATGGCATTTTTCATATGAACTGTGGTCTCTTGGCCATATGTCGCCAGGCGTAAATTGCGCGCCGGTGTTGGGTTTGGCTAGGCGAAGAGCTAGGAAATGAATACTGACCTCTGCGGCCGGGGTCGGCCTGACGTAAAAACGTTTCTAAAAATAAAAATAAAATATTATAGCATCAGGAGACGGTGGAACCCGTGCCCGTATTCAGCTCAAGCTGCCCGACGGCTCCTCCCACATCGCCCACTTCGAAGCGGAGGACACCATCGGAGATGTACACAGATACGTCTGTGATAATTTGCAGGTAAAACAAACGCACGCAAGCACGCGTGTGTTCGATGCTCGCGAAGGACAATTTCATATGATGCAAATATAGTGTAACCTCGATATAACGAAACTTATCTATCATATAATATTCGTTATATAGAGGTTAGGTTAGACTAAGATTCGTTTCAACAAGGTAAGAAAATTGGTTAACTACGTATTTATTTGCTTACCTTGTCAAAGTGAACGATTTCCATTAACAAGTGAGAACATACTAGTGACAACACAGTACTTGGAGCCATCCATAAATTACGTCACTCGTATTTTAGGACTATTTAACCCCCCCCCCCCCACTCCACTCCACTCTACCGCTCTTTATATTACATTTTTTGACATCTCGTCATAAGTTCGATCCCGAGTCTAGATGTTTATGAATAATATGTATTTATTTACGAAAGTAAAGTATACCTGTTGTCTAGTATCCATAACACGTGGCCTGCTTCATACTTTGGATCTAGATGGTACTTGTGCCAATTGTCACAGTATATTTATTTATCTAACACTAAAAAGTGCTTTGGTGAGGATCTTCTAATAATAATAAAGGAGAATAGATTTTAAGAAGAGACAAGTTTGGCAATGGTTGACAATTGCAAAAATTAGATTGCGGCGAATGTTTTTTTTTTTATTTAAATATATCTCTAACTTTGTCTTTCTAATACAGATGACAAGGTCATCGTTCTCCCTCTGGATCGCGTTCCCTCGTCGGGAATTAACGGAACCTTCGGACACCTTACGTCAATTGCAACTAGCGCCATCTGCGGCTTTGCTCGTATTGCCCACCAGGCAAGCGGCTGTTCCGCCTAGACCGACACCGTTCGCCTCCCTTATTAGTGAGTTTTAAATTATTTTTTGGAGATCGTATGGAAAGGAAGAATGCCATACATACATACATACATATAATCACGCCTCTTTCCCGTAGGGGTAGGCAGAGACCACTTCTTTCCACTTGCATACTTGTTTCGCTTCGTCCACTTTCATTATTCCCTTCATACATGCCCTTCGGTTTAGGGTACTCTTGACTTGGCCTTTTTTCAAGACGTCCCTGATCTGGTCTCGAAACGTTCGCCTGGGTCTACCCCTTCCAACACTTCCAATTACACTCGCCTTATACACTTTTTTCGTCAATCGTTCTTCATTCATTCTCTCAACATGGCCAAACCATCTCAGCATATGAATGCCATATGAGAAGGAAAATGCTAGAAATGAGTGTGTATGGATATTAGGGATTGCAATCCAGCAAAGTGGGATCCCGCAATCCAGCTGGATCCAGCATAATTTTAGGAACTTCGGGATCTCGCAAATCACGAACATTCATTCAAATTTGCCGCCTCGAATATACTTCGCAGCGCTTCGTGTGACGTAAGTTGACGCGACGTTATCGCTGTTCATACATAGGTACATAACCCGCTCCATGCTGACCGCCACTCGTCGCGCTAAACAGTTTAGTTGCCGTTTTACTCGCTAGATTGGCACTTAACGTAACAACAAAGAGAAGTGACTTATTATTTGATATTTTTAAATTTGTCACATGTTTTTATTGATTCTTTACTTTAGTAAGAAAAATTAAGACAATTAGTAAACTTAAATTCACATAATACTTGAAATCTCTGAATAAAGAAGACTGACATTTATTACCTCGGATAAAGATTAGAAGTAATATTACTAGTCAACTAAAGTACAAAGACTACAAAATTACCAAATATTGATATTTGCAATTGTTTTTGAACTTTTTATTTATAAATAAGTAGTCCAACAGTGAAATAATTACTCAATTAGAGGTAGTAAGATATTGTTAGTTTATGTAATTTTTAATAAATATGTGATCATATCATAACAAATAAAGTTATAATTTTTGCGGGATCCCGCTGGATTGAAGTCAATTCAGCAAAAATCCCGCTGGATTGGAAACAGTGCTGGATTGCAATCCCTAATAGATACAGAAGGGAGGGTACGGCGAAGAAAAAGATGTTACGCCGAAAAAAGTGTGAATGATGCAACAGAGAAAAGTGGTAAGAGAAGACGTGACGGGAGAAGGGCAGCAAGAAGGAGATAATAATGATAGAGTTTCAACTAAAATGAGTTATGAGACGTGAGTTTTTTTTATTGCTGAAGAACCTGCTCACCGTCGCCTGTCATTGTTTGCGAAGCCAGATGCACCGCGAATGCGCTGCTGTCCCACAGGAGTACAGGAACACAAGGTTATTATGACGGCATACTTAATGACCAAGAGTGGTTTACATCCAGACGGGCTTGGGGCCGTTATCACGTAGCTAGGGTTATATTCATACTCCCTACCCTTGCACGGAGAAAAAATATTAATAAAAGTAATCTATTTGTCGTCCTTTACGACTCACTATCTTTATAGTCGGTCGGAATTTTACAGCCCCCTAATGTATGTGATATACTTTTTCACCAAGCTATTTATAGTACTGTAAGATAAGGCAATATTAGCCATATGTTGTCGACTTAACGAGATTACTTGTCGCGTCGTAAAAAAAACTATAATTAGTACCGAAAGCAACGATGAATAAATTATTTTCACTGTTCCAGCGTTCTTTACCCACCTTTTCACATCTCTCATACTTGAGCCTTCCCAACAGTTATACACTTGGATCCGTTCACGTCTATTCCCCCCTCCCACCACCCGTCGATCCCCCTCCCCTTCGCCTGCGCCCCGTAATATTCCCCCCGTTCGTAGGAGAGGGAACATCCACCGTTTAGGAGGAGACGCGGCCACCGATGACGACAATAATACGTGGAATGGTAATTCCACGCAACAGATGTAGCTTCTTTCGAGATTGGCGTTTTGACACCTGTCAAATTTGTTTGACAGATGTCAGTGTCAGAATTTATGACTATTGGTAGTCATATTGACGCTTGTTATTCTACTTGTATAATAATCTGACAAATGTATATTAATATTCTTGAGATTTGGCACTTGTTATCTAAAAAAATGCATTCTTAAATTAAAGCTAGCAACTTACCTGGACGACTTTATTATTTCAAATAAATAATAGTTTTGACTTATATATAAAATACGTTGGAAATTGTTCAGGGCACATTTTATTTTGTTTTGAAGGTAGTTTACATATAAAAAAAATTTAAACAATGTATTGCATATCTCCCATATTTCTTCGACGATCTTTGTCTAACAGAAATTACACATCGATATCTTTGCGGGGTTCAAAGGTTCGATACCCGTCCATAGTATGGGTGTTTATGTATTATAATACATATATCTTTATTTACAGAAGCAAATTATATAAGTAGTATATTAGTTACTGTCTATTACTCATAACACAAGTGTTCTGTTCCTTTATGACTAGTTGGAGCTACGTGAATTTTAAGCATAATGATATTCTAAATTCAAATTTGACAGCTGTCAATGAAATTATTGTGACATATGTTAAGACTTTAAGAAGTGTCAAATCTCAAAAATAATGACAGCCATATTTGTTTTGTTCAACGCCATCTTCAAAAAAATATGTTAAATACAAATATTGACAAAAGGTTGCAAATGAAAATTTTCAAATGTTTTATTTACTATTTTGTTGATATGTTCGTGTTAATTCAGCCATCTATAAGGTTATGTATTAAAATATAAATTTGTTAAGTATATATTATTTAATTATGTGTTGTTTTATTTTATATCGGTGAATAATAATCCATACTATTATAATAAATATGAAAGTAACTCTGTCTGTCTGTTACGTTTTCACGTCTATACCGCTGAATTTCGTTATAGAGAAATTGTACCTTGGAGAAGAACATAGGCTACTTTTTGCCGCGAAAATGAAACTTTTGAAACCCCCCTTCAGGGGGTGAAACAGGGGTAAACGTAATTAAGTTCTGTTTTTTTTTAGATAGAACAACAGCTAGTCTTATATTTTTTTATTGCTGTAGGACAGCAGACAGGTTTAGAATTTAGTAGTTACCGTCGCCTATGTGTGTTTGCAACGCCAGTGGCATCGCGAACACGCTGCTGTCCCATGAGAGTACAGGAACTTTGGTCGCTAATGCTGGAACACAACAAAGTTATGGCGGCATACATAAGACTAAAGGTGATCGCCATCCAGACGGGCTTGAGGCCCTACCACATAGAAAAGTGTGAGCATCACGGCAAAATGTGTGTTCAATGATGTGTTTCCTTGCCGCGGAGATGTGAGGCAAGCAGTGTAGCGCACATGTGTAGGAAAGGAGAGCCTCTGCCTCATGATGATATCTTTGTTAATATATCAAGCAACGCGGACGAAGTCGCGGGTATCAGCTAGTGCTATAATATGCATATTAGGTGAGAACTGTCTAAACGGGGCATGCCACCATGGATTCGAACCCGTGACGTTTACATTGGTCTCCAAGTTTAATACCACTGAGCTACCTACACATAATATACTAACACCCATATGCGGAACGGGAATCGAATCTAGGACATCCGCAGGTATTCTGTGTTAGCCAACCACGGAGGACGTCCAGCTTTGGTGGGGTCCCATGCACTTAACAGAAAAAATGCAAGCAATAAATCAACACGATGGATCGTTGATAAAGAAACAAGCTGTACAAATGATTTATATGAATGAATTTCGTGAAATTATCAGTCCGTGTTAATATCGCTGTACGTGTTAAAAATGTGTTATTTATTCAAATTAACGTAAAAGAATGGATTTAGGTACCTGGTAGCTCAGTTGTACCTAGAGGTTCCGGATTCAAATTCCGCGCATGCGCCACAGGCCCATTCACACCTATACCTTATCCGTTTTACCAAAAAATAAAATGTATGTAAAGTGTAAACAAATCGTAAAAAGGGTTTTTTGGATGACGATTTTACAATAATCAACGTGATATAAAAATTATCATAGCAACTTTTAATTATTTATTAGAAATATCTCCTATATTCTTATTTTTTTATATTACTATTCCTTACTTTTAGAAAAAAAAACATAAAATAATTTTATTTTTACAATTATGAATGATAAATTTAATGCGTATAAAATTTACATATTTACAACATTAATTGTAGTAACTAACTTACATTAAGAAACTAAAAAAACAATGTTTCCAAATCTCTTACTGGTTTTATATGCTGGTAATAAGGTAAGTGTACTGTTATACCCACCATGTTGTTTTTATTCTAGCTTTGGGAAACATTGGTTTGTTTGTTTACATTTTATTTTTTGGTAAAGTGGATAGAGTATAGTGTGCATGTTATAGCATATTTGCCATGTACGGGCGGTGAAAGAAAAGGATTGTGAGGAAACCTGCATACCGATATCAGCGCCTTGGACTTGCGTGGTGGGTATACTATTCGATCCTTGCATAAAGGGTATTTGAAATCCCGCCTATCGGTAGGTAAATGGTGAAAGCGAGGGTGGGACGACAATAATATGATAGCAACGCGCAAGCTTCTAAACACGCGTCCGTCCCTGATAGTTACTCCAAACTCTCATTGGCCGTGCCATAATTGTTTCAGTGCGTGATATTTAGCTGGTACTGTGCAACAGTTTCTCCGCGACCTGAACCGAACCGGGAAGGGGTGGAATCAAGGTCAGTGCGAATTTCTTTGCCCACTGCAAAGTATCGCGTCTCTAGTAGTACACCCTAGCTACGTGGTAGGGCCTCAAGCCCGTCTGGATGGCGACCACCTTTGGTCTTATGTATGCCGCCATAATAACCTTGTGTTGTGTTCCGGCATTAGTGACCCAAGTTCCTGTACCCTTATGGGACAGCAGCGTGTTCACGATGCCACTGGCGTTGCAAACACCTATAGGCGACGGTAACTGCTAAATCCTAAGCGGGCCGTCAGCCTGTCTGCTGTCCTACAGCAATAAAAAAAAAGCCATCGCTCCTATCCCATCCTCTCTAATACAGTCCACTGCTCTCGAGCTATCCTTTTCATTCCTGTACGGTGCAATCTTGGTCCGTGACGGGCATCGTACAATCTATGATGATTTCCGTAATAATGTATCCTAATAAAGCAAAGTTTATGTTAAAAATAGGTCTGAATGAATTTCATTTGTCTATCCTAACTTAATATTATGAATGCGAAAGTGAGTTTGTTTGTTACGTTTTCACGCCTAAACCGCTGAACCAATTTGGATGAATTTTGGTATAGTCATAGATTGGACCTTGGAGAAGGACATAGACTATTTGTCGCGAAAATAGTCTATGTCCTAGAAATGAAATGTAATTTTTTAATTCTCATCCGTCCTCTTTTATTTTTTATTATAGTCTACTTTCTAATAACATTGTATAATTTTTATTATTAATATCGTGACCACTAGTTTGCAGTGTCAGAAGATGACCCTTTAAGTTTTAAATGCTATATGTTAGTGTAAAATCTTATTGTGTAAACATTTATAAATATATAATTAATCAGTAATATATAATTATGTGCAAATAAATATTTGAAATTATCTGCACAAGATTTTATAGGAAGAAAGATGTAACTTAACTCCATTTTTATCGGCACTGCTGACCTTTTTTCGGAAGCTTGCATTAAAATTGTATTATTTAATACAATTCTTGTTGGCTGTTTTTGTTTCCAAAGTTCTCAATCACAAAACAGCTCACTTTTATAACCCAACAAGTCTTATTATCTATACTTGACTCTTTCGGTGACAAGGTTGCCTACTACTGCATTAGTCCAAGATTACGTAGTGAAAATATCTGCTAATAAGCAATGCTAAGGAAAGTACAAGTATAAGGAAAAACAGTTCCCGATTTCTGAGACTCGAAATACTTCGCCGGTTGTGTAACGTGCGTGTCTTATTCGATTTCGAACGAGGAAAATAGTCAGCGGTATAAATAATTTTACCAGAAATTCCGGTTAAATGGTGGATGTAATAAATTAATTAATATTTTGCCGGAAATTATTCTTTTAATTTGTTACACAGCTTTCTAGTTTCTGCATTTAAGTATTGTTACCAATAACTAAAAGTGGATCCTACAACCTACATAAAGGTGGTGACTGGGGTTTTTTCGGATAGTATGGCATATGTTAGATTACGTTAGGCGGTGGAGGAAACCACAAATGTTTGTGGTGCCACGCGGTAGGACAAATATTTTAAAGAACACAACAAGATATGCTTTGCAGTGAATATTTTTACTGTTCTTTGAGCGAATTAACAAAGGCATCGCTTTAAACTAAATGTTATTAATAGGGAACACACGATCGATTTGGTTTATCTGTGATGATAGTTGTGATTTGTTCAAATAAATAAATGTCGGATACTTTTTTCTAGTAAAATCTAAACTATAATACTAACAATATACATGTCTACATACTACACACGTATATGTATTATTATGTCTATATATATATATATATATATATATATATATATATATATATATATATATATATATATATATATATATATATATATATATATATATATATACACTCGTATGTCATATTACACTTTATTTAAATATTTGTAACATATTTAGCTAACCCTTTAAACTTTTAAAAATAACAAATTTATATTTTATTTCAAATACGTTACAAAAATTACTATAGTAAAACAGCTTCAATAAAAAAAAATGTAGATATAAATATATATACACTGACGGACTCATAAACTGCATCAAAGTAATAGACGACATTGAAATAAATATTTTAACCAAGTATGCAAACTTGATTTAAATTGAAACCTCTAGATTGGTTCGTGAACTTTAAAACAGCGTAGGGTCATATCCTTAAGTTTAAGTTTGTGTACTGGAAAGGACCTTATGACTTTTTTGAAGAAAAAACAGAAATTTAAGGAAAATTGGTTTAATTAAAAAATTGGTTTTAACAATAGAGACAAACTTTATGCAAGGGTTTATTTATGTTTTAATAAGGTGTATTACCTCCACGTGCCCTTATTACGGATTCTAATCGGTTCCGCATAGATTTTATTAGGGTTATTAAAAGATCTTGCGGAATATTGTCCCATTCTTCTGAAAGAACAGCTTCTTAGTGCTGCCACTGTCGTGGGCAAAGGGTTTCTCGAATATACAGCTCTTTTTAAATTGTCCCAAACATGCTCAATGGGATTAAGATCCGGGCTGCGTGCTGGCCAATTCATTATACGTATCCCAACCTCTTCGCAATATTGTCGAACTTGTGCAGCAGCGTGCGGCCGGGTATTATCCTGCATTAAAGTAAAATTTTCGCCTATGAATCGTACATAGAAACGTTTTGTGATATATTAAATATGATATGTACTCGTATATTGTTGTTAGTCTAATATGTATACTGTATATTGATTATAATGTATATGTGTGGCAATAAGTGATATTTGATCATTTTCGGGTCGAATTAGAAACGCTGGTTTACCATCTCCTCGCCAAACGAAAAGCCGTCCATTCCTAGTCCACAAATGACGCCGAAGTAATAAGTTGAAGGTTGTTGGTCTCTGACGTGACAGCGACGGGGCGGAAAGGAATTCCGACCCCGTGGCAGCGGGGCGATCAGCCACGGCAGCGTGCTCGAAGACGCGCCTTCTAATAGGTGCATCCTCGGCTCGAACGCTATACGGGAAGAAAGAAAAATTAAGCCATGGAAGGCTAAAAATCTAGAGGTCATCTCGACTTCACCAGTGAAGCCGATCCAAATCTAATCTTCTACCGTTTCGGAATAGCTGAGGGAGAAGAAACGGCGAAAGATACTCCCCCGCTACACGCCTATCTTCGTGTGTGTTTGTGTGATGTATGGGTGTGTGACACGGAGCTATGGGGGACGGAAAGTGTCTAAACCTGTTTTGTCGCACTGGTCCATGCCAGCCCGAGGGTGATTGCGTCCGCGAGAAATTTGCTTCAGCGTTCTAGTAACAGGGTCGGGGTCGGCGGCTCGGGGTTTGGGTGTAACTGACTGTCTCCACCATCAATGGATTGGGATGGTGAGGAGCGAGGCTGATGAAATTGAAACAGGACCTGTAATGCCTGAATTCTTCTCGTACCCTGCTAAATAAGAAGCGGCTTGCTCGTGTGAGCTCGTTCAGATGAATGCGCTGGGGCAGCCCGCTAATCCTATGTAAGATATACTATAAAGCAAGTTTTTAGTTTAATACATTAGATAAATTTCTGAAATATATAAATATATTTTTTTATTGCTGTAGGACAGCAGACAGGCTGACGGCCCGCTTAGAATTTAGCAGTTACCGTCGCCTATAGGTGTTTGCAACGCCAGTGGCATCGCGAACACGCTGCTGTCCCATAAGGGTACAGGAACTTAGGTCACCAATGCCAGAACACAACACAAGGTTATTATGGCGGCATACTTAAGACCAAAGGTGGTCGTCATCCAGACGGGCTTCGGGTCCTACCACGTAGCTAGGGTGGGTTGTTTTGTCGCCTTTTACGACAGGCCGACCCCGGCTGCAGAGGTTAGTATTCTTTCCCCGCCGAAATAATTGACATATGCACATTTAAAAAGGTATTTTCGACGGTTAACATATTTTCTTTATGTTTAGAATACTGTATAAGAAAAGTAAAATAATATTTGCATAGCAATGAAATACACAAAGTGTAAGCATGATCTTTTGAAAACGCTTTCTAATTTCCTCTTTTGCTTTTTGGTAAAGGTTTTGTATAATTAACGTACGGTTTTGTAACAAATGAATAACAGGGCTGCTCCATCATCGACGACCGAACCTAACACTTCGGCATGCGTTGGTTCGACTTCCGTCCCGTGGATGTGTGTTTATGTACAATATATATATATATATACAAAAGAAAAGTATTTAGTATATTGGTTGTATAGTACCTATAACACAAGTGCTATGCTACTTGTTTTGGGACTAGATGGCGCTGTGTGAAATGTCACAATAAGGTATGAATTAGGAACTCCCGCATTCGCGGCAGCCTTCATTTACGTGACATTGAAATAAATTGCAGGAGTGTCGCATTCACTGGTATGGTCACGATTTGCAGTAACCGGCTCTACTTAGGTGGTACCCCCAAAGAGTGCTATGATGTCGTAAAAAGTGATATGCGTGTCAATGGACGGACTACCAGGAATGCTGAAGATCATGCAAAATGGAGTAGAAAAATTAGGAAAGCGGGCTCCAGGCTGGAAATAATGGTCTTCGATGCATAATGAAAGAAATTAAATATGTATTGACTAAGAATGACATACAATTAAGTTTATAAAATAAATTACAACAAATATAACTATGATAAAAATTTACTTCTATATTTATAAATATTTATAATATAATTTCATAGACGGTCACCCATCCAAGTACTGACCGCGCCTGACGCTCCTTCACTTTGGTGATCGGACGAGAACCGAAAATTCATTAATCCTGAGGATCCTGGTAAGGATAATGATACAAACTACACAGATTATTGCATTGTCATCGGTCCTCGATATATCTACAAAGTTTGAACGAAATCTGGCCGTTTAAAGTGGGTCAAAATCGCCCCCAAAGGAGTCGGTTACAAACATACTAACATACAAACATACAAGTGAAGCTAATATAAAGCGTGTAAAAAAGGCGCGAATATGGGTGTTACATGGCAATTTTTTTGTAATCATTTGGTGTCATTTGCGACCCCAAAAAGGATGGTTGACGTTGTAAGGGGTGATAAGCGTGCTAATGGAATTACGGCCTGGGATGCCGAAGACAGCAGAAAAAAAAGTGGAAGGGCAAACCCCGGGCACTGAAGCGCAAATTTGGTTTGCAACCAGGATGGTAAGATGATGGTTGCAATTTTTTAAATATAATTCATGTATTAATCTTAAGATCCCTTGGACCATGTACAAATCACTTCGGGTATTTGTACCGGCATAGCAATAACGGTACTAATTTGCAGATTATGTGTGATTTTCTCGGCTTAGCCATCATTTAACCGATGGACAGTTGCGCTTCCAGATATCGTTTCCTTCTGCGATTAACAAAAATGAATTTAAATATAAGTTTAAAAAACCGTGTATACCTAGTCAGGTCATAAATTCTGTCACATGTTTAATGTAAAATAATTGTAACAAGTTTATTCATTATGTAACCATTCATATACCAAAATGAACTTAACAAAACATAGATTCTTATGACATTAAAGTTTATTCAAAATGACCTCCGTGATTTTGAATACAGGCCTTCAATCTGCGCGGCCAGTCGTCTATCGCAGCACGAACGAGGTCCATGTCAATATCGGCGGCTGCCTTAATCAAGGATGTCTTGAGTGACTCCAAATTGGGATGAGGCTTTGAGCACGCCTTTTCCTCCAAGTGTTGCCATATCTTGTAATCTAACGGATTCAAATCTGGACTGGAGGAGGGCCAGTCTTCGTGCCGGATGAAGTCGATTTCACGCACCGCCAGCCAGTCTTGTGTGCTCTTCGCTCTATGAGCTGGCGCCGAATCTTGTTGGAATACCCAGTGCCTGTTATTGAACATGGTATGAGAAACAGGTTCCACAAGGTTCATCAGGACTGTATTTTGATACACAACAGCATTCGTTTTTACACCTTTCTCACAAAAATGTACCTCTGTTAAGCTCCAATAAGAAACTCCCAACCATACCATGAGCGAGGATGGAAAATGACCTCGTTGGACACGCGGAATACGGTTGCTCGCTTCTTCACTACTGTGTGCGTACACCTTATCATTTTGTTTGTTGTAGCTCTCTTCTACGGTAAACATTTTTTCATCCGAAAAAAGAATTTCCCGATATTTTTTTCTCGCGTACCGCTTCAACAAAGCGCGGTATCTCTTCAGTCTCAGGTCCATTAGACGAGCATTCAAACGATGTCCTGTTTTTCTTCGATATGCCCGAAGCCCTAAGTCTTCATTTAACACCCTTTTCACCGTGGTTCTGCTTAACCCCATCTGAAGGGCCAACAGTTTCTGCTTACGTTTGGGATTTCTTTGAATTCGTGCCTTCACAGCTTTTATCACTGCTGGAGTCCTAACAGACTGAGGGCGACCACTTCTTGACCTGTCATCTACACTAGAGTCTTCATTGTATCGTTTGATGGTACGATAAACGAATCTTTTGGTTATATTCAAATTTTTCAGTATGTTAAAAATTTGAATTGGCGCGTAACTGCAACGATGCAACGCAATAACTGCAACACGGTCTTCTTTAAGCGTCCACTCCATATTTAAAAATGAGTAAAATTCTAAAAGTATACCTTTTTTATTTTCATGAACAATTCGAAATTCGAATTCAATAAACTTTTTTGTGGCCAGCATTCTAAAAGAAAAGTTTTTACTGTGTGACAATACTTATGACCTGACTAGGTATTATGTTTTTTGAAGTGAAACTTCTTATAAACCATCGTGATTTAGAAATTCGATGAAACGAAAAAGCGACACTAAAAAGAGACAAACATATTCTTAATTAAGATTTAATTTGCGAGAGAATGAGATAGTATTAGCTCTTTGTTCGGGCTTTCGTAGCTTTTGTACACGAATGTAGGAAATGTAATCTACTTTTCTGAAATTTTTGTAAAAATTGTAAAATACGATCAAAAACAGAGACAAGGCGCCTAACACAGCTGTCATCGTTATTTTACCGAATGTGTGTCATTGCGAACAAGTATTCGGTTCGGCCAAATCGGTGTTATTAACATCTCTAATCCAAGCAAGGTCTTAGAAATTTCGCAACACGTGTAAATTCCTACGCATTAGAAAAATAGAAACCGACATTTTATAAGTCACCGGCTGTTTTTTTATGAGCGTTTAATTCAACATCAATATCAAATAATAAATTATTATTATAATAAAAATCTTGATTGCGTTGAACATTTTCAAAAATTCAACACGCCTTTTATTGTTATAGCATTTAGATAATCGTCTATATAAATAAAATTATAGATGATTTTATATTTAAACACTAAAAATTATTGCAATGTCTTCATTTAATATCTAAAGGGAATTTATTTAAAGTATTAACGCCACCACAGCTACAGATTTGGCGGTTACACCTAAATTTTTGGGATAAATAATAAAATAAAACGCTGTATTTAGAATCAAAACACTTTCAAAATTTAAAATACTTTATATAAAAACAAAGTAGTCAATCGGATTTTGGTGCAAAATGGGCGGTTATAGAGTTTAGCATAGATTCAAAACAAACAAAATGCAATTAAGATTTCCTCAAACCAGTCTTTTTTAAGTCCCACTTGCTGATCACACTGTCTTAAATTACATTTCCAAAATTTACGTTTACCAAAATAAAGTTTTATGTTATGAGAATTGGTACTTTTATGTTTTTTGGTAAAATATTTCGCTCCTGAAAAAATAAAACTGCATCTTGTTCTGTTTTCAATCCCAAATACTCATTTTCGTAGCACTAAAAATGGCGTCAAAAATCAGCAAACCACTAGGCAACAAGGACTCCAAAAGATAACTTCGTGCGCGTGCGAACAACAAGGTTGCTCTTTATTATCCCATTAGCGCAATTTCTGCTGCGGTGGCGTTAATACGTAAGTAAGTACCCTAAAAAGTTATTAAAGTTTTAAGAAACACCGATTTTTACGTGCTTAGTGATGTTTGCAAGCGGTGTAGCGCGCATGCGTACGATAATTTTTTCGATTTACTTTTTTATATTATTCGAGAAGTTTTCGTACGGACGCGCGCTACACTGCCTGCCCCACTTCTCCTATAAAAATCCTTGTTTCTTAAAACTTTAATAACTTTATATTAAATGAAGATATCGCAATAGTTTTTTTTTATACAAGGGCAAAGTGTCTCAGAATTAAAACTTAGTAAATTTAATTGAAAATCATCCAGTGGTTTTGCCGTGATGCGCGCAAAACTGCAGACCTCTATCATTTTATTTATATAGATTAATGACCTATACGCTTTTACAATGAGATGGAACCTAACCCTCCATTTGACGGGCACAGCTAATCATGAACATGGGAAACCACTATAGGTTTTCATTATGGAGAAGACCAGTCGAGGGAAGTTATTGACTGCTCGCTCATTTTGTCCGTCACTAAAGAGGTACTTCTAAAACTTGTGTGTGTGTACTCATGTACGCACGTAAGAAGTTATACTTTTTTGGTGTAACATAACGAAAATAGCTTAAGATATCATCCCGTATGCCACAACTCTTTTTTGTAAAAGGAATAATATAAATTAATAAAAAAAGAATATATCGTCGACTTATTGCAAGAAGTCAATAGGTGACATTTCATTATTTTGGGTAAACAGCATTTTAGTTGGATTAGTTAGTGGTTATGTTGATTAGCCAAAGACGTAAGGGCTAAAATTGGCCAGCTAGAAATTAGTGTATTTTTGCATTTTGTAGAATATGTAAAAATGAGCCCATTATAGATAAAAACGTAGTGATTTTTTGCCGTTAATGAGTTCTTGCAATAAGCCGACGATATATACTGACAATTAACCTCAAATTTATTATATAAATGCACTTAAAAAGTTTTTCGCGATAAAACTCCTTTTTATCATGAATTTTTAATTTTAAAATATTCACCACCATATAAAATTTAAAATCACATATAACACACATGTATGTATTTATGAGTTAATATATTTTTTTTCCACTGGTATGAAACACGTGATTTATGAATATTTAAGAAACTACTGAGTTATGAGTTTTCATGAAAACTTGAGACAATTAAGCTTCACGTTTCGCATCGTAAAAAATTTACTCTCAAAATTTTAACTAAAAATCCGAGGAACACAATCGACAACCCTGTAAGTAACATGTTTCCAATTCTTTATTCTTTTAATTGTGTAATGTAAATATATGGACGGTAAGGAGTGTCAGGATGCGCATGTCAATGGTAGCGAAAGTACGCCACGTGTGTCAACTTAGTTTGGTCATTCTTCGAGGTAAAGGCGTGTACACACTGCGAATTTTTACGAACGTTTTTTAACAATTTCATTAAACGATTTAACTGAATTTCCTTAAAAATATTGAAGTTTACTTCAGGTATCATCTGAAGCGTGGCGATCGCGTGAGTAAAAATAGCGAGATCATTATGGCTAAGCCCGCAGGTCTGTGAGGACTTCATGGGTGACATATTTTTATATAACGTTTTATATATGTGGGAAACAAATGTCTGGCCATCCCACCTCTGCCGGGCCTCGGCAGGAGAGGTAGACCCAAAAAGTGCTGGCTTGACGTCGTAAAGGGTGATATGCGTGCCAATGGGCTCACTACCAGGGATGCTGAAGACCATGCGAAGTGGAGTAGAAAAAGTCGGAAAGCGGACCCCGGGCACCGAAAAGGAAGTTTAGGTTCAACCGGGATACAACGCTTAGATGATGATGACATATTTTATGATGATGACTATACAGCTTAATTAACTTTTTATTTAAAAATTGTGGTTTCCTTGGTATCGCGGAAAAAACTGGCTACAATTTACACAAGTTCCATATTTATTGTTGATATTTTCGTAATCTTTAAAAAATGCAAGAAGAAAAGTAATTTCAGTAAAATTAACCAATGTTCGAGTACTGCGATTGACTAGAATACGACTCGTATTCATTTTATTTTTTGTGCCCAAAGTCCGTCTTTTTCTCCTTTAAACACAATCTCTGACTTCTCTGATTATGGTTTATTGGCCATTTACGATGTCAAAACTTTTTTTTATTGCTATAGGACAGCAAACAGGCTGACGGCCCGCTTAGAATTTAGGAACAGGAACTTGGGTCACTAATGCCAGAACACAACACAAGGTTACTATGGCAGCATACTTAAGACCAAAGGTGGTCGCCATCCAGACGGATTTGGGGCCCTACCACGTGGTTAGGGTTGTTCGCATTTTACGACAGGCTGACCCTGACCGCAGAGGTTAGTATTCTTTCTCCGGCCCTGCACGGATAAAAGACTAGGCTCAAAAAAGTCATCATAATTAGCATTAAATCCTGTTTGCAACCATGGGTTGTAGCCGCTTCGATGTCCCGGGTACACTTTTCGACTGAAAAAGCTAAAGTAGATATAACTTGATATTCTAATAACAACACCAGTTGAGTGATTACCTTTTAACCCAAAAGTAGAAACGAATTGATAATGGTTTTTCGTAGCTTAAAATTTCTAGCTAAACAAGATTTTTATACGAGTACTAATAAATAATGAAAGCGAAATGTTCATATTATTTAATATATAAGAAAAACAACGTCATTGCCTTTGGCATGCCACTGTGAAATATACCTAACGGTCGAGTGAAAGAAGAAATGGGGCCACTAGTCTAACAGCTCTCAGTTTTACGTCGCCGCCGCATCGAGATGGTGTTCGCGTACTAACGCTTACCAATATACAAATAAAAAAAAACAAAATGATGGATTTAAAAGAAATAATAAAATGGTTCATACCGTGTTTTCATATATTGCGAGTGAAACGTGCGAAAATGACAATTCGTTTGACATTTATATGTTTTTTATTTTTAATATTTAATTTACGTTCCGTTTCTAGTGCTAATTTAAATTTAAGTAAATATGATTATGAATACGCGGACGATGTTAATGATAATTTTAACAAAACCAAATATGATATTAATGATATATATGATAACGTTGATGAAGATCAGGAGGATTATGATAATTTCAATTATAATAAGTATGATAATGATATCGATAACTCGGATTATACGACGGAGAAATCTTTGTTGCCTTTTAGAACTGGTAAGTTATTTTGCAATAACCCACTTTTGCTTTTGTATTATAAAAAAAGACAATTATAATCCGGTCGCCGGATTTCCCATGTTATTAATAATAATAATAATAAAATAGAATAGAAACTAAAATAGAAACCAGAAAGGTGTGTATAGAGGCTGGGAACATTCGAAGGTATTAGTGGCTGACGGACAGTTGCCAAATAACGATGCAACGCTGGA
Source organism: Malacosoma neustria (assembly GCA_963693495.1). NCBI lineage: Eukaryota > Metazoa > Arthropoda > Insecta > Lepidoptera > Lasiocampidae > Malacosoma > Malacosoma neustria. The sequence continues at coordinate 9,384,492 of OY856398.1, read as the reverse complement.
ATTCTGGCGTGGCATCTGGTCTGTTCCGGGAAGTCACACTGAGAACGAATGGAAAGGGGCTGTTGAACAGAGGTGTGAACTTATTCCAGAGATGGAACAAGTCATAGTGGTTCCATCAGACGTAAGTTGTGCAATCCGTTCGTGCCAAAACTGGAAAAGTCCTGGACCGGACGGCTTACACAACTTTTGGATCAAATGGTTTAAGATTTCGCACTCCTGTTTGGCAACTCAATTCCAAGATGCTATAAACTCGTGCTGCCTCCCATCCTTTATGACCACGGGGGTCACGCACCTTATACACAAATCTGGTAGTACCATGGATCCTAGAAATTATAGACCCATAACTTGCTTACCTACCATCTACAAGTTGCTTACATCCATTTTGAGAACAAAATTAATGAAACATCTCTTAGACAACAAAATTTTGGCTGATACTCAAAATGGATGTAGGCCGGGGTCCCGTGGTACGAAAGAGCTCCTCCTCGTAGATATGGCTATCAATAAACAAGTCCGTCGAAATAGAAAAAACCTCTGCACTGCTTGGGTTGATTATAAAAAGGCTTATGATTCAGTGCCGCATTCATGGCTTATGAGGGTGTTGGAGTTGTATAAAATTGATGCTACTCTACGCACCTTCCTAGGTTCGTGCATGCGACAGTGGGTCACAAGACTTAGCCTCCCAGGAAGAGGACGGTTTTTAGACGGACTATTAAGAATAGAGCGTGGGATTTTTCAAGGTGACAGCCTGAGCCCATTGTGGTTTTGCCTAGCATTGAACCCTTTGAGCGCACTGCTTGAGGATTCAAGACTAGGTTTTCAACTTCGCAGAGGGGGTGAAGTCATATCTCACCTACTATACATGGATGACCTCAAACTGTTCGCGTCAAAAAAAACGGACCTACTAGAACTATTAAAACTAACTGAAAGGTTCAGTAGTTCTATAGGAATGGAGTTCGGCGTGGACAAGTGTGCGGTTATGCATGTACAGCGGGGGCGAGTTGTCAATTCAAACGAATTACAACTCTCTGTAAATATGTCCTTCAGATCTCTCTCTGAAGGTGACACCTACAAATACCTTGGTATATCACAATCATTAGGTATCGATGACGTAGACATAAAACAGCTGGTAAAGGAGAAATTTTTTAGCCGCCTGAGAAAAGTGTTGAACTCCTTCCTCTCAGGTGGTAACAAGATTCGCGCCATTAACAGCTGGGTTATGCCATCGCTGACCTACTCCTTTGGTATACTAAGGTGGACTCAGACAGAGCTGGATGCCTTGGATCGAAGGGTTCGTTGCATGATGACTTCATATCGGATTCATCACCCACGATCATCGGTTATGAGATTGTATATCCCACGGAAGTGCGGTGGGCGAGGTCTGCTAAATGCCAAAAATCTGCACAACCGTGAGATATGCAAGCTCCGGGAATACTTTCTCAAAACCAACGTGGGGATGCATCGGGATATGAAGGCAGTAGACAAGGGACTCACCCCGCTCTCTCTTGCAAAAGAGAGCTGGAGCAGGCCTGAAGTAATGAGTACTGCTGAGCGTATGGATGTGTGGAAGAGCAAGGAGCTGCACGGTAGATTTTATCGAGCACTATATGGGCCCGATATAGATCTGCTGGCATCGGTGAACTGGCTTCGATTCGGTGACCTCTTTGGGGAAACCGAAGGTTTTGTCTGTGCAATTATGGACGAGGTTATTAAGACGAACAACTACCGGAGGTACATCCTAAAAGACGGCACGATCGACACGTGTAGAGCCTGTCACTGTCCTGGTGAGTCAATTAGGCATGTTACTTCTGGTTGTTCTCGTCTTGCTAACTCTGAGTATTTGCACAGACACAACTTAGTGGCCAGAATCATCCATCAGCAACTTGCCCTTCGATACAAGCTTATATCTTCAGAAGTGCCCTATTATAAATACACGCCTGAGTCAGTTCTTGATAGTGGCCATATCACGCTCTACTGGGATCGATCTATTATCACAGACAGGACTATTGTTGCCAATAAGCCTGATATTGTGATAATAGATCGATCTGCGAGACATACGATGATCATTGATATTAGTGTCCCACATGATGGTAACCTCGTGAAAGCAGAAACTGACAAGATTACAAAATATTTAGATCTCGCTCACGAGGTTGCCGCCATGTGGCACATGGAATCAACGAGCATCGTACCGATAGTGGTGTCAGTGAACGGGCTTATAGCGAAGAGCTTCGATAAACACCTAGAGAGGCTTTCGCTAGGTAAATGGGTGAAGGGTCGGATACAGAAGGCGGTTCTCCTAAGCACGGCACGCATAGTGAGGAGATTCCTGTCTCTGGAGCCCTAACCACCGGTAGCTTGGGCCCTAGGCCTCGCTCCCAGCGACGGACAGTTTTTTATATTTTTTAATTTAATTTCTTTGTAAATATCGTTTTATAAAATAAATTATTTTTTTAATATTAATAAGTATTTTATAAAATGAAATGTAAATTATTTTGAAAAATGTAAATAACTAGAAAAGAAAATAAATAAAGAGGAATAATAATAATAATAATAATAATCATTTATTTCAGACATTTTTTTTTATCCATAAGTTATTAGTGGGTTAGTTATTTAATAAAATTCTTAACAGTAAGTTAGAATTGTTAGTAGGCGATTCTAAATTAATCAACACTATATTTTCCCCGTTACAATAGCTATCCAATGCTTCTGAATAGCACAATCGTAGCGGGCTGAAATCATTTTAAGAATGCTGTTGGCGCTGCCACGCAATCGCAGTAGCATTGAGGCCGCTTTTTTCCTGATTAATGCCTTAAAACCATCAACCCGGGCATTTACAAACATGGCCGATGCACTGCAATGGCGTGGCAACCCCATAAGCACTCTAAATGCATTGTTGTACTGAACATTAACATTTACAATATATTTCTATTGTCTGTGTTTTTTTAATATGTAACTATTATATAATATTAAAGCTTACATAAACACCTCTTTATAAATAATATATTCTTTGAGAATTTTATATATTTCATACCAGGTTCGAGGTTTAAATTTCGGAATGCTGTTGTCATAGTGACAAAATACTACGTGTTTAATAGACTTCCGCTTTGTCGAACTGAGTAGCAATAAAATGAATTTGGTGTACATTTGTGTGTTGAATTTAACTGACAAATGACGTGAACCCAGGTCGTACGGCTCCCTAGCTAATCTAGAAAGAAAATATTTTCATTAAGGAAAATAAATTACTCGTAATAGTTTAAACTAGCTTAATCTAAATGGTTTCCTAAATCATCAGCTCATGGACTTGACGGCTGCTGGTTGTTTTGACCAGCGCTGATCTTCCGTTGAAGCCAGGCAGTGGTCACATACAGTTGTCATTCTTCTCTTTCGTTTCGCTCTTGACAGAGCGGTCGTGGTCACGTTGAGGCATCCACGTCGGTGGTAAAGGCGGACGCCATCGCTCCCTGTTGGCAGAATGGCGCAGTAAGACACATGGTTTCCCACTGCGAACCTCACTTGGTCAGTTCAGCGCATAGGTGACTGCCGCGCGATCTGGTTCCTTCTACTTTTCTTTGCACTACCAGCATGGAGTCGCTATCTCGCCTAGCGACATGCCCAAAGTATAGAATGTGCGATTGTACTACAGCCGACAGACGCTGCGTGATGCCAAGCTCCTGGAGTGGTCATTAGGCTAATTAATTCATTTTTTTTGAGACCAATAATATCTTGAACATGAAATGCTTAGTAGAAGAAATATAACATACTAGTTGACCCGGCAAACGTTGTGCTGCCATATGAATATAAAAAAGATGCCTTTGACCTTCTTCAAGGTCGAATCTATGACTATACCGAAATTCATCAAAAATTTTTTTTTATTGCGTAGGACAGCAGACAGGCTGACAGCCCGCTTAGAATTTAGCAGTTACCGTCGCCTATAGGTGTTTGCAACGCCAGTGGCATCGCGAACACGCTGCTGTCCCATAAGGGTACAGGAACTTGGGTCACTAATGCCGGAACACAACACAAGGTTATTATGGCGGCATACTTAAGACCAAAGGTGGTCGCCATCCAGACGGGCTTGAGGCCCTACCACGTAGCTAGGGTGGGTTGTTTTGTCGCCTTTTACGACAGGCTGACCCCGGCCACAGAGGTTAGTATTCTTTCTCCGCCCCTGCACGGATAAAATTCGGCGGTTTAGGCATGAAAGCGTAACAAACAAACTCACTTTCGCGTTTATAATATTAGTTAGGATAAACGATTATATTTAAAAAATTTAAAAACCATATGACGTGATTATAAATAAGATTAATCTCTTGTATCAATAATTAGTAGACATTGAAAGAAATGGCACCTCAGCTTCCCGAAAAAATAATTGTCAACCACTTTTTTACTATTACAAAATTTTAGTTTCTTTATATATCGTATACGAATATGGCGTCATTTGTGACCCCAAGATGTCGGTAAAGTTGAAGGGACAGGCCTATAAGACCATCATTAGGCCTGTCCTTCTATACGGCTGTGAAGCTTGGCCGGTGTTAGAACGACACAAGCAAGAACTGCGTGTCACGGAGATGAATATGCTGAGGTGAATGTGTGGAGTTACGCGGAAGGACCGCGTTGGGAACTCTTGCATTCGCGGCAGTCTTCTTGTCCGTGACATTGCGGATAAATTGCAGGAGTGTCGGCTCCGTTGGTACGGCCACGTTTTACGGCAACCAGATGCTTACGTGGGAAACAAATGTCTGGCCAAGCCGCCTCCGCCGGGCCCCGGCAGGAGGGGTAGACCCAAAAAGTGTTGGCTTAACGTCGTAAAGGGTGATATGCGTGCCAATAGGCTCACTACCAGGGATGCTGAAGACCGTGCGAAGTGGAGAAGAAAAAGTCGGAAAGCGGACCCCAGGCACCGAAACGGAAGTTTAGGTTGCACCCGGGATACTACGCTTAGATGATGATGATCTATGGAATACGCGGGCTGCCTTTTTGTGACGTCATGTTTATGTTACACAAAATAATTTCAATGTTCGCGCCTTTTTGATATAAACACAAAATATTCCACTTACTTAATTGTGAGATATATCGCGAACTTTTTTTTGCAATTTTGACAGCTTGTTTACATATAAAGATTGTTATTGAGTTTTACTATAATATAAAAATGATTTTAAATAAACCTAAAGAAATTCTGATTGTTTATCAAAACTGTCAAGTATACAATTACACACGCTTTATGTTATAAGATTTATATGAATTTTGAATATATCGTCACGGCTTTGTCGGATTTCACTTTCATTTTTTAACTTTCATTTTTCAAAATACCTTATTAAAAATTTTCATGAATTCTTTTTTTTTACTAGATTTATTGTTAAGGAATAATTTGTTATGATTTTATTATTGCGCTTGCAGCTTTCTCAACTAATTCTACTAAGAAAATTGGTCTTTATTGATGAATTTGTCTTTTAAAAGGAATCATGACGTCCCACGTCTAGACTTTTATCCGTGCAGGGGCGGAGAAAGAATACTAACCTCAGCGGCCGGGGTTGGCCTGTCGTAAAAGGCGACAAAACACCCACCCTAGCTGCGTGGTAGGGCATCGTGCCTGTCTGGTTGGCGACCACCTTTGGTCTTAAGTATGCCGCCATAATAACCTTGTGTTGTTTTCCGGCATTAGTGGCCAAAGTTCCTGTACCCTTATAGGACAGCAGCGTGTTCGCGATGCTACTGGCGTTGCACACATATAGGCGACGGTAACTGCTAAATTCTAAGCGGGCCGTCAGCCTGTCTGCTGTCCTACAGCAATAAAAAAAAAAAGAAAGTCGGGCCAAATTTGTGTCTGAAGTAGAGAATTCTCTAGAGATAGTTTCTGAATGGGGACGACAAAACCTTGTCCAGTTCAACCCCTCGAAGACGCAAGTCTGCGTATTCTCTGCCAAGAAAACCCCGTTCGCACCTACGCCACAGTTTCCATCGCAAGCAGTATTGGGATCCTTGGTGTTGACATCACGAATGATGTGCAGTTTAGGAGACAATTGGAGGGTAAAGCTAAGCTTGTCTCCAAAAAGCTAAGTGTGTTAAACCGGTCCAAACAGTATTTAATTCCAAAGCAATTCGCATTGACCTTGATTCCATCCATTCCCGGTTCGGTTCAGATTCGCTCGCAGAGAAACTATAACACGGCACCAGCTACATGTAACAAACTAGACAGTTAGACACTGAACACACAATCCTTTGGCACAGCTAATAAAAGTAAGTAATAACTGAAGCCAATTGCGCACGGCGCAGAGTGGTCTTCAGGGAGGTCGTCGACCGTCCCGCGCATACGAGGGCCACGCGATACTACCCTCATCCCGCGCTCGCTTTCACCATTCATCTCACCGAAAGAGAGGGTAGATAACAAAATCAGGAGGCGAGATCTCAACTACTCTTTTCATGCAAGAAGGATCGAACATTTGGTTGACTCTTAATTTTAAATGAGAACATACTCTCTATAACTAAACTAATTGTAAAGTGTCGAAGTAAATGTCTTTTTAAATATTTCTGATAGGTTGTCTGGAAGAAATCGCTATTTAGTGATAAGACCGCCGTTTGCTCACTATGTTGTACTATTACCTACTTCTTTTTATGTCTTTTTTTCTGTAAAATTGTGTGGTGAACAATAAAGAATTATCTATCTATCTATCTAAATGTCTTAACATTTTACGCAGCGCCATCTAGTCCCATATAATACAGTTTAGCACTTGCATTATGATAACTTATACCGCTTATATACTTTTCTTTTGTAAATAATATTACATACAATACATAAACAACCAGACGCTGGACGGGAATCGAACTCGTGACTGATGTGCCTTAGCCTGTACGCCATGGAAGTCAGAAAAAAATTACTTAAGTTTTTTTTATTGCCGTAGGATAACAGACAGGCTGACGACTGACAGGCTGCGACGACGCTGCTGTCGCTTAAGGGTACAGGAACTTGGGTCGCTAATGCCGGAACAACACAAGGTTATTATGGCGGCATACTTAAGACCAAAGGTGGTCGCCATCCAGACGGGCTTGGGGCCCTACCACGAAGCTAGGGTGGGTTGTTTTGTCGCCTTTTACGACAGGCTGACCCCGGTCGCAGAGGTTATTCTTTCTCCGCCTCTACACGGATAAAGTATGTGACTTAATTTTAAAAAATTAAGCCCTACGTATAGGCTTCGGCTTCGGTCATGTATAGGGGGTAGTCGCGATGATTTTCTTCACCGTACGTACATATATACACATTAATAGACAAAAATATAAAATATATGGCTATGTTGTAAGTTGTAAGTATTGCCATCAAACGCGGTAATGCAGCCAGTGTTTTGAAAACCTTTCTGGCCGAAAGCAATTTGGAGTCAATTTATTATTTATAGTTTTCGTATTTTTGGTTTTTTTTCTTTTTTAATTTTTTATTGTAATATAGTGTAATTATGTATATTAATAATTTAAATGTTGTATGTAGTATTAAATTAAACTTATTTATGTGAATTATTTAGAGTAAATATATGATTATCTATCTACGTATTGCGGCTTGATTATGATTAATGACATCACCGGTGTAAATTGTTGTAAATAAAAAATATTTACATCGATAAAAACTTTGTAAATGGAAATAAATTAATTTTGATTTGTTATTTCTTATAAGGTATGTATTATATTATTATTTGTTTATCTCTTAGTAATTATATTTTCTATTGTATAATGAATTTTTATATTATGGCATTTTTAAAAGATATTTATTTATTTTTCTCTTTACCTAATATTATGTAATATTTTGAATGTCCAAGTAAATATTTTAGTTTTATAGATTGTCTATCATATTCTTACATATGTAATTTTTTATAAAAAAAAAACTATTAATACTATGTTTAATTTTTATAGCTTTACTGGCACTGTGTAAGTGAAATGTGTGAGTACACCATTTATTATTTTTAATTATTATTATATTGATTTATAAAAAAAAAACCTTACGCTTATTATATTATATTGTACAGCATACCTTCATTTCCCTTAACTTTTAACCATATTGTATGTCACACGATAGATTTATTATTTTCCAATTATATCCATCCTCAATTCCCAATCTCTTTCCTTTGTTAATATTAAATTTTATTAATTAAATTCGAAACATTTAATATAGTGTAGCTTTTGACGGTTACAGGTAAAGGTATCTTCGGCCACGGTCTAGGATTCTTATTTGGTATGTATTTTTTTTTTCAGTGTTTAATTATGCATATTTTTGCAGTGGAAATTCTTCTCGCCTTCATCGCAACATAAACAAAATAGAGTGTGAAAAATTATAAGTTATGTAAATTAGTATTTGGATATATTATTAAATGTTTGAATTAGTGCAAATATTTTATGTTAGTTCTAAATAGAGGGCGCTGACGTGGCTCCGTCGTCCAGTCGCGGGACAGCTTATTGAATCACCGGAAAAGGCATAAAAAGATGGCGGTTCGACGGTGGGCGAGGGTTTTAGGCCAGCGGCAGACTGACTTGAATTTAGAAACTTGAAGAAGTCGGTCATATAATACCACAATATAAGTGAAAACTGTAAAAAGTGAAATAGTTAAGTGTTCGTATGATAAGAAGTCTGTTTAGGGTACTCTGTTAGTTATTTTAAGAATCTGGTGTAATGTATTTTTCTATAAAGTATTTCAGCTACCTGAACAAGGAATACAATCAAGAAATTACTCATGGATATTCTATAATAAGAAGAATATACTAAAATAGAGAGAGCTATTAAGAAGATCCCATAGCTCATCACTTAGAAAACTAATCTTGCGACAACTCTCGAAGGGAACACTATACGTACCTAATACTATATGTATGTATGTAATACGTACCTATACGTACCTGATAGTATGCATCGCTTAGTCAGTTTTCTCGACTAATAAGGTATAAGAGTGAGTTGATGGTGTTTAAAGCGGTAGGAGGTAGATGCCCAATCTCGATACCTCCACTTAAATTGAATGGCAGTCCACTGACACTCGTGCACAGGTTTAAATATCTTGGTCATTGGGTAACCGAAGATATGAAAGACAACGCTGACATTGAAAGGGAGCGCAGAGCCCTGGCGGTACAGTGTAATAAGCTGATTCGAAGGTTCGCACGTTGTAGTGATGAAGTTAAGATCACATTGTTTAAGTCCTTCTGCCAGGTTTTCTACACGTGCAATCTTTGGACTGACTACACACAGGGAGCCGTCAGTGCTCTGCTAGTCCAATACAACAATGGGTTCAGGATGTTGATGGGGTTGCCTCGCTTCTGCAGCGCACCGGGAATGTTCGCGGAAGCGCGTGTTGGCAATTTCCACGCTATAATGAGAAAAAGAGCTGCCTCATTGCTGCACCGAGTGCGGGGCGGTACCAACATCATCCTGAGCATCATTGCACAACGATTTGACTCCCCTACACTGATATTATGTGTGCGAAACTGTTTGACGCACACAAAAATTGTGACTAAATTTTGACGATTTTACTAACATTAAATCTAGATACTTACTGACCCTATGACATGTATTGTTTGATTTAAAAAAAAAAATAAGCATCATCATCATCTTAGCGATGAATCCCTGTTGCAGCCCAAACTCTCGCTTCGGCGCCCGGGGTCCGCTTTCCGACTTTTTCTTCTCGATTTCGCACGATTTTCGGCATCTCTGGTGGTTAGTCCATTGGCACGCATATCAACCCCTACGACGTCAAGCCAGCACTTTTTGGGTCTACCCCTCCTGCCGGGGCCCGGCGGTGGCGGCATGGCCAGACATTTGTTCCCCACATAAGTAGCCGGTTGCCGTAAAACTTGGCCATACCAGCGAAGGCGACACTCCTGCAATTTGTCCGCTATATCACGGACATGAAGGCTGCCGCGAATGCGAGAGTTCCTATCGCGGTCCTTCCGCGTCACTCCACACATCCACCGCAGCATATTCATCTCCGTGACTCGCAGTGCCTGCTTGTGTCGTTCCAGCACCGGCCACGGCCATAAAAGGACAGGCCTAATGATGGTCTTATTATAGCCCTGTCTCTTCAATTTAACCGGTATTTCTGGTTCTCAACTAATAAGCATATTATAGCATAATTGCCATGTACCTGAAGTAAATCATCGTGAGAGAACCTGCATCCCGAAATTATCCGTATGTAATATGTATAGCCCAATCTCCCTTGGATAAGCATGTCGGGCTTACTGTCCCTCCCTCTAGGGTGAAGCCCAAGCCTAGCAGTGGGACGTAATGTGATGTTATAATAACAAAATTTCTTCGATAGATGTATTAAAGAATGCTCTTCGCATTCATTTATTCAGAACCATACAGAAAAATGTATTGATGCAATACTTCACCAATAGGGATTGCAATCCAGCACTGTTTCCAATCCAGCGGGATTTTTGCTGAATTGACTTCAATCCAGCGGGATCCCTCAAAAATTATAGCTTTAATTTGTTATGTTATGATCACATATTTATTAAAATTACATAAATCAACAATATCTTACTACCTCTAATTGAGTAATTATTTTACTGTTGGACTACTTATTTATTAATAAAAAGTTCAAAAACAATTGCAAGTATCTATATTTGGTAATTTTGTAGTCTTTGTACTTTAGTTGACTAGTAATATTAATTCTAATCTTTATCCAAGGTAATAATAGTCAGCCTTCTTTATTCAGAGATTTCAAGTATTATGTGAATTTAAGTTTACCAATTGTCTTAATTTTTCTTACTAAAGTAAAGAATCAATAAAAACATGTGACAAATTTAAAAATATCAAATAATAAGTCACTTCTCTTTGTTGTTATGGTAAGTGCCAACCTAGCAAGTCAAACGGCAACTAAACTGTTTAGCGCGACGAGTGGCGGTCAGCATGGAGCGGGTTATGTACCTATGTATGAACAGCGATAACGTCGCGTCAACTTACGTCACACGAAGCGCTGCGAAGTAAATTCGAGGCGGCAAATTTGAATGAATGTGCGTGATTTTATGCTTGCGGATCCGCAAGCTGTTGCGAGATCCCGCAGTTCCTAAAATTATGCTGGATCCAGCTGGATTGCGGGATCCCACTTTGCTGGATTGCAATCCCTATTCACCAATGTATATTTTTTGGAGCCACACCATTAATAACGTAGTTTGAATTGTATTGTAAAATCTCACTGATATTTCTGAGGTCCTAAGCGAGGTGGTAAGACTGTTAAAATGGCGATGGACAGGACACATGACAAGGGAAAGCAGAATGAAATGGACTAAAATTATAACAGAATGGCAACCACGTGATGGCAAAAGAAAAAGAGGCAGACAAGCTAAAAGATGGACAGATGATATCAAGATGATTGGAGAGACAATCTGGTCTAGAAAAGCTACCAATAGAGACGAATGGAAGCAGCTGGAAGAGGCCTATGTGTCACTGAACACGGATCACTGAACACTGAACCGGACACGCTGATCACTGAACCGGGAAACCCGATGTATTAGATAGATCTAAGTTAAAACAATTTGCTACTGTGTGTGTGTAAAATTAATGTTCAGTATCAGCAATAAAGGCTATTAAAAAAAAAATAAAAGCGAGGTGGTAAGCTCGGGTTTATATTAAAACGAATGATACACCCAGCTCACTCGGCCTAGACGGTTTGGCGAGTTACACATAATGGTTATCGCAGTATTTTCTTAACCATTAATACTGTTGCATAATCGACTTTAGACTATTAATCTGTGACGCCCCTAGACTAGGCGCGTTTGAACTGACGCCTCCAGATAAATAAACTCATAGTGACTTAAGTTTTTTATTTTGAATCAGCAGATACGCTGACGGCCCACTTAATCAGTTTCGTCTCCTATGGATTTTTGCGACGTCATGGACAAAGCTCGCTTCCGTCCACCCAGGGGAACTGGAACCTGGGTTACTTATGCCGGGACACAATGGTAATATGTTAGAAACCACGGATAGTCGCCGTCTAGATGGGCTTGGAGCTTTACCACCTAGGGTTGTTTTGTCGCCTTTTAAGTCAGGCCGCCTCCAGCAGTCTAACTCTGTCTCTGTACGAAGAAAAAATTAAAACAAGGTGAAAGTATAACTTTTCTTTTCATGAAAACGATGCATTCCTGTCGTATAATTACTAATGATGATTTAACGCTGCATTATATGAGAAAGTGTCACGATATGCATTCTGTTCATTTGTTCCGAATGGCTAACATTACTTTATATTATGCTCATCACGAGAAATCTTGTATGAGCTTAATAACACTGTATGTAACCCCTAGTTAATCGTTCAAAATAACTTATAAAATATGGAATTAAATATTGGATTAAGGGATTATATCACAACGAAGGCAGGTGACTGGATGCGATGACATACGTGCCCTGGAAGATGAGAAGCTCTAGTAGGGACGCTCCACAAATATTCGTTGATTGGAAGCCGTTTTTGCAGAAGGAAGTTTGCAGCTTTCTATGTTGAGACTGGTGCCGTGAGATCCACAAACCTATAGCCTTTATTGAGATTTATTTAGGATTTATTGAGAGTTACCATCCAGCACGGTAATGCAGCAAGCGTTTTAGGAACGTTTCCGAAAGCGATTTGGAATCGATATATTATTTGTAATTATCTCTTTTGTTTATATAGTGTATTTATTAACTTTAGTATTGGAGGACCTTAACAAAATAACACCATAATTTGCTTACTTATATTGCTCGGGGAAAACTGCACTTTAACAATCCAGCGTTGGAACTTCTGTGGAAGCGGACGCGCGAACATCGGGTTCTTCATCCTGCTATTGCAACCACTGAGCTGGCTAGCAAGAGATAGCCAGGCTGCGGCAGTAAGCCCGGAGAAAGTTCCGGTCATCATTAGAGCCTTTGTAATATCGTGATTGTGTCTCACCGAACCTCAGTTTATAGTGGGGGCGTCACAATGACAAAAAGTCGTTCCAGCGACCCCCCACACAATCAGGGTTTCCACCGGGGTTTTAGTATACTGTCGCAACTACCGCTATCATACTATAATAGTTAGCTAAATAGTCAAAAATTTGTTGGAAAACCCCATATTTTGTATTCCCGTAGAGTTCCACGGTACAGATAATTCAATATTTTTATATCATTCTTTGTGGCAATGTCCGGGTTATGAGTCGCTGTTAAGTCGTCTGAGACAACAACAGCTTTAGCTTTAAGAAAAAAAGTTACCCACAGTTTGCTTAGTATATTAAAATGTAAACATAGAATTTATATAACTAACGTATATGAGTATTATACAATTAAATTGTTAAAACTCAAAACTATTACGTAAAATAACTTTCGCATTAAAAAATATAATAGCAATTAACTTAATTGTATCTTCACGATTCATTTAAATTATTTTTACACGATAAAAATTTATTTCGCATATCTAAATTTATGTATTATATTAAATTCGGAAGTTGTTACATAAAAATACGTGCCTAAGTATGAATCCATAATACATAATGTTTTTTTTTTAAATAATGCTGGGCCACAGATGGGAAGAATTTCGAAAATTGATAAACTTTTTTTCCGTGATACAACAGACTGGCTGACAGCCCTGTTATTGTAAACAATTAACGCTTATGTAAGTTTGCGACGCCAGGGGCACCTCTAACACGCTGTCGTCCGCGTAGGAGAACTGGAACCTGGGTCACATAAGCTGGAACACAACACAAGGTTATTATACACAAGGCAGTCTAATTAAATACAAGGAATGTTTGACTTGTTGCCCTTACTATAATCCGCCCTCGGCCGCAGGGGTTAGTATTCTTACTCCTTCTCCGTTTGAAGAAGAATGGATTGATGATGATGAATGACATTCTTCATTCCAGGAAGGACTTTCGGCCGTCCGATGAAGAAGCTAGCAGCTGCCCTGATTCCCCTCGTCTTCCAGATCGGGGCGGCGTCCACGTGGGCTGTCATCGCTGCACTGGTGGGAGTCAAAACTCTTGCTTTAACGTTGCTGATTCTCAAGCTACTGCTGGTTGCTGGTGCTGCTAAGGTAAGAAAAGCTGCTAAGGTATCAAAATTTCATAACAGTTCAAAGGTAATTAATGAGGTCATATGGTTTCAGTAGAAATTATAATACGAAATAATAATAGACGTGTGATGTGTTCCGGTATTAGTGACCCAAGTTCCTCACCCTATGAAACAGCAGCGTCTTCTCGACGGTAACTGCTTACTACTAAGTGAGACGCCGGTCTGTTTCCTCACCAATAAAAAAAATATAGGGTTACCGCTACCTTTCTTAGGGAGTCGAAAAAGTAACCACTAGGGCACTCCTGTTGCCAATTACAGACAACACCGTTCGGTTTGCTTTTCGGTTTGACTAGATTAAACCATTTTGCCGATCATGATGTAAAGTCGTTTTTCATAACTATTGACAATAGTGAACACAAGTATCAAAACACTCGTTGAAATCTTTTTGTAATGTATGTAGGTACCCACAGAATAAATTCCATCGAGACAATTGTAACTGTGGGTACCCGTGACCTTTCTATTCCGAGATTACACAAGTACGCAACTAGACCTGTTTTATTGTAATAGTGACCTCCAGTAGCAAGTCCTATATCTTTCACTTTTTTTATGCGGGTTTATTTAAAAACATTTTATGTTAGGAAATCATGTCGCCACGGCTTGATCGCATTTCTCCGCAACCGCAGCTTTGTATCACTAACCAGTGATTCACGTTTTCCCAACGGGTTAAAAACCCTGTGAATCCAATATAACAATGCATAAAGAATGTTGTTGATACCGTGCTTATAGAAGTACATCCACCGTTCGCGAACATGCGGATTTTCATAGCTGTAGGACAGCTGATAGGCTAAGGGCCCACTTATAGTAAGCAGTTACCGTCACCTATGGATGTTCGCAACGTCAGAGGCATCGCAAACATACTGCCATCCGCGTAGTGCTATTGGAACCTGGTTAATTATGCCGGAACATAACACAAGGTTATTATGGAGGCATATTTAAAAACCTGGGTGGTTTCCGTCCAGGCGAGACTGAAGCACCTAGTTTGCTTTATTTAGTCTCCTTTTACGACAAGCCGACCTCGGCCGCAGAGGTATTCTTTCTCCGCCCCTGCACGGATAATACCTAGAAACCTAAAAAGCTTGATAGACTTCTGTGCACTCATAGAAATCATAGAAAATTATTCATAGTTAAAAGGATTAGGTTTTTTATAATATTAAGTTAGGTATAAGTTACTAATGTAATTTTTCACCTGTAATACATACCATTGGTTTCAATATTCTAGTTTTCTTACTATAGTCTCATTCACCGTAGGTACATGACAATTATGCTACAATTCTATTTTTTTTTATTGCGTAGGACAGCAGACGGGCTGACAGCCCGCTTAGAATTTAGCAATTACCGTCGCCTATAGGTGTTTGCAACGCCAGTGGCATCGCGAACATGCTGCTGTTCCATAAGGGTACAGAAACTTGGGTCACTAATGCCGGAACACAACACAAGATTATTATGGCGGCATACTTAAGACTAACGGTGGTCGCCATCCAGACGGGCTTGAGGCCCTACCACGTAGCTAGCTAGGATGGGTTGTTTTGTCGCCTTTTATGACAGGCCGACCCCGGCCACAGAGCTTAGTATTCTTTCTCCGCACCTGCACGGATAAAAATTCTAGAGAATAACTACCTAACCAGTATATGTTATAGTGAGATTCGAATTCGGAATCTCTAGAATTATCTCAGAGTCTAATCACTGGGCTACTAGGTACCTATTTTCTCTATATGTTTATTGTAGGTTAGCAGCTCAAATAAACGCTTAAGTAGTTCGTACATTTTATTTATATAATAAATATAGAAATATACTTATTTAAATTGTAGATGACTTGTAGATGACAAATGTACGTCAAATTGGACGAGTAATATTTATTTTTTTGTCATAATATCGAAAGGCATTTGGTAAAATATTTTTGTAAAATATTAGATATAATTAATATACATTAATGTTAAACTACATTTATTAATATTATAAATTTGAAAGTAACTCTCTGTTACGTTTTCTAGCCTAAACCAATTTTGATGAATTCGGTAAAGAGGTAGATTGGACCTTATAGAAAGACATGGGCTACTTTTTATCGAGAAAATAAAACTTGAAGGGGTTATTTTTATATGACAGATCAATTAGTTTGCATATAATGTATCCCCGTGGAGTAAACAGAAAACACAGTAAGGAATATTGTATACGGCGAAGCCAGTGTGTGAATGTCGCTAACAGTTTATTTCCAAATACCTGGTTTATGAGCTCTATATTGGCGTTATGTGTTTTCACTATATTTACCGCAAGCTCAGCTAGCTTAGAAAATGGTTTGTTATTTTTTCAAAGACACGGGTTGTTAAACGTATGCCGTCTCAATGTCAGTGAAAGTAGCCTGTAATTAGATGTATGAGAGATATGATGTAAGAGTATATTAGAGAGAGAGGGACAGAAATATGTTTACAGGCTCCATATAATTATTTTTATGAAAGTTATAAAGTCATTTATTAAGGAAAATGCTAGAAATGACAGTGGATACAAAAGGAGTAGACCAATGAAAAGATGGTTGGATTGTGTAAAAGATGATATAGCAAAAAAGGCGCGAATGTTTAAATGACGACTAATAGAGGAGAGTGGATTGATACAGGAAAGTGCTGGAGGACGAAGCCCTGACCGCTGATTCAAACCGTGGAAGGCGGGCCAGCACCGGCTTCGGGGCTTGCGGTTAAGCCACGATCGGCGGGCCAGCTTATTCTTGGGCCCAGGCAGTAGGCGACTGGACAACAGTGGCGTTGTTAGTGGGTAGTCGGGTGTTAACCATCTTTCCCCGAGTGCCACATACTTTTGCCAACTCAAAAGTATCGATACTTTGTTATCAACACAATAGTCCGATACTTTTTATGGGTTCAAATTTGTCGATATTTTCTATCGATAATTTTCTATCGACTCAATTTTGTCATCTGGGTGACCATACGATCCACCGTGTGCTCCACATTGCTCGCGCCACAATGTTTGCACTCTGACGTAGTGGACCCCAAATATTGTTTCTTTTTAGGATAACCCCGATAATTAGGATAAGGCCTTTTTTATTTTCGACATCCGACTACCCACTAATAAACTAAGTTGTCCCTCTATCGCCAATATCTGGGTCCACAGATAAACAAGGCCCACAGATGGCGTAGTTGGAATAATGAGTATACGAGTATGCTACAGCAAATTTCATGATTATTTAAATAGTAAATGTGGTGTATGGTTCCGGGTTTGCGTATGTTAAACGACAGGTGCATTTTAAAATGATTTATTTGAAATATCGAGGAAACGTTTACAACAATAAAAGGACATTTTATTAAATTACGTTCTCGATCGCGTGCGGTCATAAAGCGACTGCCTACTGCCAACGGCAGAGTATTATGACTGAAGGAGGAGAGTCCCGGGTGGCGAGTATCGCGAGGGCGGCCTGCCACGCGTGGCGCGCTTCGGGTATCTCCCGGCCGCTATATCCTCCCCCTCGAGGGCAGGAGAGAAACACCTCTCCTGCGCTCGCACAGGACTCGACTCCCTTTCACTTTAGGCGGACGGCCTCTGTTTCTCTTTGGTACGACGAGACGAAGAGGCATGACGTTGTCATTACGAAGGTAAAGTCGCGTTAGTTGTGAAACGTGAAATTTGCCCAAAACATTTTCTGGAGAATCTAAACTGGACTCGCAGTAAGTAGTTGGATCTCCCCCTGGTGCAAAGATATCTTTATATTCATTAATGACCTTAGAAATTTCCGTACGTTGACGCGGATTTAAAGACGTTGCCTCGTCATCCCGCAGTACACCAAGGGACGCACACGGTAGCCCAGGTGACTTGTTTTCAAAACGTAAAGGAAATACACGCGACTTCTTTTCCGAAAAGGTCCACGTGGAACGGCCAAAATCAATGTTTAAATTAAATGACTTAAGGAAATCGATACCCAGCAACGTTTCATTACTTGTTGCATTAGGGAAAACAAAAAATCGTACTACTTTAGTTTTATGTTCGAGAGTCACCTCAACTTCTGTGGCTAGTAAGTCCATAGTCTTACTAAGGCCGTCGGCTAACTTGACAATTTTTGTTACAGCATAAAATGGCTGGGCTTTCTGTTTAAGAAGTTTGTATAAAGTATGCCCAGCAATGCTACTTTTAGCCGCAGAGTCAGCTAACCCCACTCCATGTTCACCCAGTATGGATATATTAAGAATCGGCCGTAATGGCTGTTCATTTTTATTAAAACAAACGGGGTTAAAATGCAAAGGTTGACAATCACTGGCTTCTTTGAAAAAAGTTTGAGAACTATTGTTCCTAACCACATTACTGTTAACAGAAAATGACTGGGTACTACTGACTTTGTTGCTACAAGTTTGAAAACCACTTAAATCAACATTACGATTACAAACTTTACAAGCTAAACATGTACAAAGGTCATTATTAACAGTAGGACAAATTGAAAGAGGTATAAAATTACTTACATTATTACATTTCTTACTTCTACAAAAATACCTTAAGTCGGTGCAAACGCTTCGCGGCGGCGAGTTACAAAGGTTTGTCGGCGGCGGCGCCACAAAGGATCGCGGCGGCCGCGGCGGCGTGTTAGAAACGTTTGTCGGCGGAGCGCCAAAGGATCGCGGCGGCCGCGGCGCTTGGCGAATATGCGGGAAAGTCCTCAAACTTCCGGCGTCGCGCTCGCGCGGCTCGCATGACGTAATCGCGCCGGTTTCGACGGAGTAAAACGCACTCGTACCTGGGTTTTTGGTTTCTTTCGGGTTACACTTTACGCACTTAGACCTGACTGTGCCCGTTGCACCGCACCCGTAACACTTTATTGAAACTTTTTCCCTTTTATCACTTTTAACACATAACAGCTTTTCGCACGTGTCTTTTAAATGACCGCGATGCTTGCAATAGACACAAAACAAACGATTTTGCTTGCTGTTGACGTACGCACTGTCTGTCTTAATGTCGGTCTCCACTGGAACACTGCGTGAGCTGCTCGAATGCGCTTCGGCGTGAAGAGGCGGTCTCGACGATACCGTGGGGACTACACTGGTCTCTCGAGCTTCAGCTAATGAATCTTCAATGCTGCGAGCCTTCCGAAGTAGATCCTCAAAGGTGAATATGCTCTCGCGATCGACCCGCTTTCTTATACGACGATCCAAAAGTCCAAAGGTCATGTCTAATTCCACTCGCTCACATAAATCTCCAACAGGGAGCTTAGCCAGCAACGCTCTCACCTTGGCTATAAACAAGTCCGTAGGTTCGCTTCCTTGAGACAATGTGAAGAGTTCAAAATATATCCTATGAGGCGGTCGACGTATCCCATATGCCGAACGAAGCCTCGTAATTGCTTCCGCCCAAGATGTTGTGGTAGACTTGACGCCCTGCCACCAAACTGCTGCAGAACCAATGAGAAGCATGGACAAGCCCTTCAAGGCGTCCTCATCACTGACCCTGAGACATGACTTATATACACTTACTGCGTCTATAAAGTTATCTACGGACTCATCAGGACTTCCCGAGAAACGTGCCGTACATTGTGTGAAATTGCCGCACTTCTGAACAGCAACGTCCGAAAAGATAGCGGACGAATCTGGAGTTGACGCTCGTACTTCCCTAAGTAGCTGAGAGCAAAACTCCTGCTGTGACTTCTGCAACGACGTGATAAGGTTGGAGAACATCTCTTGTGACATCGTCACACTCTGATTTCCCTCTTCTTCACCATCCGACGACGCAGCAGCACCTTGACGAGTACGCGGCATTTTGTTTTCACTACAACACTACACAAACACGGTTTTAACACTGGTTATTTTTTATTTACGTTGGGCGCCAGATGTGGTGTATGGTTCCGGGTTTGCGTATGTTAAACGACAGGTGCATTTTAAAATGATTTATTTGAAATATCGAGGAAACGTTTACAACAATAAAAGGACATTTTATTAAATTACGTTCTCGATCGCGTGCGGTCATAAAGCGACTGCCTACTGCCAACGGCAGAGTATTATGACTGAAGGAGGAGAGTCCCGGGTGGCGAGTATCGCGAGGGCGGCCTGCCACGCGTGGCGCGCTTCGGGTATCTCCCGGCCGCTATATAAATGATTTTTTTTACATTTAGACATTAAATTAAAAAACCCTTATTTGAGAACTTAATGCCTATTTTTATGTGTTAACATAGTTTAAAGTGTTGTGTGTTGTATGTAAGTGTTAAATAAAATAAATCTTCTTTTTTAAATATAATATTTTAATAGAAACATATTTTTTAGCCATACTTGTAGAATAATTAACAATTGTCAAAAATATGCAAAACATGCTGATTATATTGTACAATATCATTTTTTCAGCAATATACGGTGTACAATTTAATATAATAATTAAAATGGATATATTCCAGTTTGGATCCTTTATCGGGCAAAAGGGTCATGTGAGCAGCGGCTGGGAGGCACCACACGGGCATACGCAGAAGGAAATTCATCTTCACATTCACAATGGAATTCATGATGGAAGTAAGTACTTGTAGTGTTTCTTTTTTTGCATAGGATAGCAGATAGGCTGACGGTCCATTTAGAATTTAGCAGTTACCGTCGCCTATGGGTGTTTGAAACGCCAATGGCATCGCCACTGGCATGCATGGATATGCAAGCATGGGACACTGCTGTCCCATAACGGTACAGGAGCTTGGGTCACTATCTATAGGCGACGGTGACTGCTTACTGTTAACATAAATGGGTCGTCAGCCTGTCTGTTGTTCCTCAACAATAAAATAAAGATGGTATGTAAATAGTCAGTTATGTGTACACAATATATACACATTTTATGAGGTTGATAGATTTCAAGTTATTATATAGCCTTTTTTTCTGGAGGGAATCGAAATAACATAATTTCAAGGCAACACAACGTGGCGTCGAATAGATTAAGCTTCATATAATTTTATCCGTGCAGGGGCGGAGAAAGAATACTGACCTTTGCGGCCTATCGTAAAAGGCGACAAAACAATCCACCCTAGTTACGTGGTAGGGCTCCAAGCCCGTCTGGATGGCGACCACCTTTGGTCTTAAGTATGCCGCCATAATAACTTTGTGTTGTGTTCTGGCATTTGTGACCCGAGTTCCTGTACCCTTATGGGATAGCAGCATACTGCTAAACTGTTAAAAGTAACTGCTAAATTCTAAGCGTGCCGTCAGCCTGTTTGCTGTCCTACAGGAATAAAAAAATCTCTATTACCCGTTTAGTTCTAGTCAATGATTCTCTCCGTGCAGGGACGGAGTAAGAATCCTAACCCCTGCTACCGGGGTCTGCCTGTCGTTAAAGGCGAATAATCAACATAGCTACGTCTTGGTCTATAAGTATGCCACAATAATAACCTTGTATTGTGTTCTAGCATTAGTGACCTAGGTTCTTGTCTTCTTGTATCGTCACAAACATCAATAGACGACGGATAACTGTTTTTAAGTGTGCCGTCAGCCGGTCTTCTGTTCCTCAGCTATAAAAAATATGAAATGACAGTGCTTTAGAAAAAAAAAACATTTATAGTTTTATGACACAATGTAATGAAAGTGATGTATCAACTTCACTTTTTAAATCCCGTTACCGAAATTGAATACCAGTTTAGTGAAAGTACGAAATGATACATATCTGGAGTCACAGATTCTAACCAATATTTTATAATATTAGATTAGATTTTATAATCTAACATAACACTTTTATAACACTAAAAGCTATATAATATGTAGTTTACATCTTTATTAACTCAAATAAGCGTAACAAAACATTTTTAACAATAATAATCAAAACAAGTCATCATTGTAATAAAGTTTAACAGAAATTAGAAAAACGTTATAGCGCCATCTGTTATTGAATAGGAACATTATAATAACCTGTCAATTCGATGTGTTTATAATACATTTAATTGAGAGAAGAGATAATAGATGTCACTGTTTGAAAATTTATATTAAAATTTTATTCCTTATTATTGTTGAAATCTTTTTTAAATAAATTATTATTAAGTATTTTATAGCTTTTTTAAATGTAATACTTAATATTCAAATATTGACAATTTTAAAGATTGTAGAGCATATTTAGGGTCAGTTTAATATGAATTTTACTCTTAGATGGCGCTATTGCTTCCATTTGAAAGAATTCACGTTTATTTGTAATGGATATATCGTATTAACATTCGTTGTTTTTAAAGGCTATTGTTTCTGGTTACAGCTAGCTGGAACAGAGATGGCGTAGCCAGTACTAATGAAGCTGGTGAAGTTCATATAAACCCGTATGGAAGCTCTACCTTGCACGGGCCTCAAACTATTAGCACTCCTTATGGAAATTACGTAAAAGTCGACGCTCACCATGGACCGTATTTGTAAAATATCTTTTGGTAGAAGTACATTTGTACACGTGGTAGACGAATCTTTGTAAGTAACTCTGCTCTGTCTGACTTAATATTACAATTTTTTTTAAATATCTGGAGTTCAGCTGACAGGCAAACGGCAGCAGGTGGTTATCGTAGCCTATGGTCGTTTGCAACACCGGAAACATTGCCAACATGCAGTCAGCCTCTAATTAAAATCATTTATTGACTTACTGAAAGTCAAGTTACCACCGTTTCCAAAATGCTAGCTAGAAGAAACGGCGTAAGAAACGGCGAATCGTGCGACGTGTCCTCCGACCCCTCGACGTTAAGAAGTCCACCGGGCCAGATGGAATCCCCGCTATTGTGCTGCGGATGCGCTCCTACTGCAAAGGTTGTGTGCTGGCTTCGTGGAAGGTGGCCCATGTTCACGCTATTCCCAAAAAGGGTGACCGGATGGACCCGTCCAACTACAGACCTATAGCGATAATTGCTTTGCTCTCAAAGGTGATGGAGCGGATTATCAACGCACAACTCTTGGGTTACCTGGAGGAATCCCAGCTGCTAAATGATCGCCAATACGGTTTTCGGCATAATAGTTCTGCTGGGGATCTCCTGGTTTACCTAACGCACCGTTGGGCTGAAACCGTTGAGAGCAAAGGAGAAGCTCTAGCAGTTAGTCTAGACATCGCTAAGGCCTTCAATCGGTTCTGGCATAGGGCTCTTCTTGCGAAGCTTTCATCTTTTGGGATACCTGGAAGTCTTTGCACCTGACTATCCAGCTTTCTCGCTGGGCGCAATATTAAGGTCGTTGTTGATGATTGCTGCTCCAGCGTGAAGCCTATTGCTATACAGATGATAGCACCGGCGATGCACGGTACACTGGTCATGCAAACCTCTCTCCTGCGGTTTTGGAAGAAAGTTGGGTCAGACTTGTGTCTGAAGAAAAGAACTCTCTAAAGAGAGTCTCTGAATGGGGACGACAAAACCTTGTCCAATTCAACCCATCGAAGACGCAAGTCTGCGTATTCTTTGCCAAGAAAACCCCGTGCGCCCCTGCGCCACAGTTCCAAGGAACCCCTCTTTCCATCGCAAGCAGTATTGGGATCCTTGGTGTCGACATCACGAATGATGTGTAGTTTAGGGGACAGTTGGAGGGTAAAGCTAAGCTTGCTTCCAAAAAGTGCTAAATTGTTCCAAGCAGTATTTCAGTCCAAAGCAACGGGTTGTGATATATTTACAAAGCATAGGTCAGACCACATGTAGAGTAGGTACTGCTCACATTTATGGGCTGGAGCACCCGCCTGTCAGCTCAATGCCCTAGACTCAATCTAGTCTAGACACACTTGGACTTCGGAGAGACTTTGCGTCTCTTTGCGTATTCTACCGTCTGTACAACGGAAAGTGTTCTGAAGAACTATTCAGAATGGTGCCCTCGTCGTCTTTCTACCACCACACTGCCCGCCATCGGCTGGGTGTTCATCCCCATTTCTTGGAGCCTCTTCTTTCTTGTACGAAATGGTTCTCTAGAACGTTCATGTTGCGTACTCTCAGGATCTGGAATGAGCTTCCGACTGAGGTTTTCTCAGTGCAGTACGATATGGGGTTCTTCAAAAAAGGCGTTATAAAATTTCTTCGAGGCCGGCAGCACGTTGGTAATGCCTCTGGCGCTGCAAACGTCCATAGGCGACGGTGACCACCTGCGGGGGTGAGCCGTCTACCTGTCTGCTGAACTCAACCTATATAAAAACGAACTCCCCAGCGATTTTTTCCAGTGTTATTTTATATCTATATATTTATATTACAATATATTTTACTCTTTCCATATAACGTGGAATGACATGTTATCCTTCCACTTCTCTCGTCATTCACACATAGCCAAACTTATTATATTATACATACATCAAGTAAGGCGGGGTAAGAATACTAACCCCTGCGACCAAGGTCGGCCTGTCGTAAGAGGCGACTAAACAATCCACTACATGGTAGGGCTCCAAGCCCGTCGGGATGGCAACCAATCTTGGTCTTATGTATGCCGCCATAATTTCCGGCATTAGCGTGTTCGCGGTGCCTCTAGCGTCGCAAACCATAGGCGACGGTAACTGCTTACTGTTACATGGGCTGACAGCCTGTCTGCTGTCCTTCAGCATTTAGAGGTTCAGGTGTTCTTGGCCTCCAGTAGTTTTGGTTGTTGAAGCCAGAACTCTTGTTCGGACGGCTTCTTGGCAGTAATGTTCGAATAAAAGTCGATTCCAGGATTCCATGATTTAATTGGTCGTCGTGGGCCTTCGATTCAGGCGGTGACAACACCCCGTTGGTGTGGTGTCGGCCGCCGGAGCAGGCCCCACCACTCGCATCTATGTGAGTGGTGGGGCATCACGGCCGATGATAGTCCTGACTGAATCGGGAAAAATGTGCTTATTATATTTACGAAAATGGAATTTGAATAGCCGGTAACAGAAATAGATAAATGAATGTAAATGAGATAATAGATATGTGAGCTAGACAGAAAATTGTGCTATTGCGCGCTGTTTTAGATAAGCGTGGCGCTGCTACACTATACTACACACACACACACACACACACACATATATATATATATATATATATATATATATATATATATATATATATATATATATATATATATATATATATATATATATATATTTCATTCATTCACATAGATCTTTTCTATTTTCCCATTTCTATTTATCCCTTTTGTATCACGTGGCATTCTTCCCTTTTCATAAGGGGTTGTAACCATATTACGTTGAAGTGGGGAGGTCTTCAAAGGACCACGCTTGGTCACAGTGAGGAGGAACGTGGGCTTAGTTTACTTACGTAATCAATATCCGCTAATAGATATCTCGCGTTTTCCCAAGCTATATTCAAATGTGGCAATTTTTATTTGAAACTATAGGTGTGTACTTTTGGTGTAATGTAGCAAGTGCTGGATTAATAAAGGCAAATATAAGCAACAGTTTTGTGCGTGCTTACAAAGTACACAAGTCAGAAGTGAAACTTCTTTGGAAAACTAATTTTTAAATCTTCTAATAAATTTAGAAAAGAGAATTATTTTATAAATAAAACTCCTGTATTTTATTGCACTTTATAAGTAATGCAATGCAATCATTCTAAAATTACATTATAGAACACTTCAATAATCCTTAAGCCATTATTGATAAGGTTGGTATTACTAGAGCAAAAAAAATTCAAGTGTATTTCATTGTAATAAAGTCGCAATTCAAAAAGATATGTATAAGTAATGCAATCATTTAAAAAATACATTATAGAATAATCCATAAGCCATTATTAATAAGGTTAGTATTACTGGAGCAAAAAAAACGTTTCACATCTTCGTGACGCTAATATTGCGTTGCATCCATAAAATTTATTCCCTAATGCGCGCAAAGAAGTTTCACTTCAAAAATGTTTGACAACTGTATTTATGAATTACTACCAAGGGGAGGAAGGGAAGTCAAAAATTGTTAAAATTAGGTCACGTGGTACGGTGGACCTTTATATGTTTATACCACAATATTTCTTCTTCTTCGTTTTGTTTTTGATTTCATCCATTTTCGTAACTCTATTCTAGCATTCCAATCCTTTTATATTTCTAGAAATAAATAACTTAAAAAGTTGTTATATATATACTGTGATCACTTTAGTGTCTATTTTTAAATAAGTTTAATCATTAACAGTTATTATCATTATTAAATTTAATTACTAATTAAGATTAAGACTATTTATTATTGACTTAAAAGACTTAAAATAATTAGATAGAGAAACAAACTTATTTTTAATTTTTATTATTTATTTTAATATAGGTTTTATTCTGTAGCAGAATTTTTTATTGTTACGAATTATATATATATATATATATATATATATATATATATATATATATATATATATATATATATATATATATATATATATATATATATATATATATATATATATATATATATATATATATATATATATATATATATATATATATATATATATATATATATATATATATATTGCATTTTGGGTATTTTTATTGTTGAAAAAACACCAGACAGGCTGACGGCCCACTTAATACTTCAATAAGTATACAATTAAAATAGTTAAATTATAAAAAAATCCTTTTCGTCTCCGATAGACAACTTGTAAATTGAATACCAGTAATTATTTTAGTACATTTTTATTTTATTATATTTATTTTGTGATTTTTTTTATAAAAAAATATATATAGAAATATAATGAAATTGTAAAAAAACTGTAAAAAAGTATAATTGGCAAATAACACAGTGAAAACTTTATTTAGTTTTCATTTTATTAGTTTAAGTTTGTAAAAAATATTGTTACCTGTTTAGTATATAATAAATTATTTGTTAAATAAATAAACTATTTGAAAAACGATGATTTGTATTTAACATTTACGTCTTCTTCCTGCCCTTATCCCAAACATTCACACCATATCACCGCCTCTTACACAATCCATGCATCTACCCCTCCTTTTGCATCCTCTGTCCTTTATTTTTCTTTGTTACATGACATTCTTCTCTTCTTATTACATGGTCATACCATTCTACTTTTTAGCGTCTTAATCACTGGTGCTATTTTCAAACTGTTTAATTTACGTATTAATCCAAAAAAAAAATCCAAAATTACTACATAAAGTTATTTTAAAACTATGACTCAATAACAGCCTGTAACGTCTGCTGAGCTCAGGCCAATAGCGATCGGACAACATACCTACCAAGTGTATCCAAGATGGATAGGCGAGTTATACATACCTTTGACCTCGTTATTAAAGTTTTGTCACGATATTTTCCTTCATGTAACTCTCATAATATACACGTTAAACAAACGAACTGCTTAAGCGGTTCATGCCTCGTGGAAATCAAAGTCTTGGCCTATAATATGTTCTCCAAGTGTAAAATCACTTTGCTACCGCATGCTTTAGCGCCCACCCTAGCTACGTGGTAGGGCTCCAAGCCCGTCTGGATGGCGACCACCTTTGGTCTTAAGTATGCAGCCATAATAACCTTGTGTTGTGTTCCGGCATATTAGAATGGTTACTCATTTCGCGACGTATATACACATATATATATATATATATATATATATATATATATATATATATATATATATATATATATATATATATATATATATATATATATATATATATACCCAGACGGGAATCAATTATGTTATCCGTGGCAGAACGTTTAAATAATCTAATAATAACGATTAAATACCACTAGTTTAATAGCTATTTAAAGGTTGTATTTCGGTGTCAAGGGCAACCAGGTGGCGCCACTAGTCGCACCTATTCAATACCGCGACACTCCTAGATTGTTTGCCCAGGTGATTTGAAGATAAATGACGTCAGAGCTGTCAGCTTAGATGGTCTCCATTTTTTATAGCTGAGATTGGTAGGAGGTGGACTCCGTCGCCTATAGACGTTTGCAATACTAAATTTCCCTGAACCTCCATTCAACGAAATTCAAACCCTCCATAAATTGATAATTAGTAAGTATATAGCAAATTAAATTAAATTAAAACAGACTTTAAGAATATATCAATAATGTACAAAATTGATAACTAGGATTTTTATTTATTTCAGAAGGCGAATGTTTCCTTGCGAAATTCGCTTAAATCGAAATAAACTATAACTCGAATATTTTGTTGTCTCCCACAAAGCCCACTTCTCTCTGCTGCATATAGTCATAACTTGATTTCCAATACATACCTATATAAGTCTTTTGTACAAAACCTCCACGCTCTTGTGTTGCGTCATTTTTCTTAGAAAATTGTTAATAGTCAATAAACGGATTTTCATAGATTATTATCATATATTCACGACCGATCTTGTGTTTGTGAGGAATACAATCAGGTTAAGTCATATGTGGTCAAATAAAATGACTTTCAGGGTCTTAAAGGGATTTAAGCGAAAATTCGTCACTTTATTTTGCGAATCAAGCTAAATAAATGTTATAAATGATGACGACCTCAGTTGCGTAACGGCTAATGCACCTCGATACGCTTGGAGAGGTCACGGGTTTGATTCTCGACTCGCGTCTTGGTGTTTATGTATAATATGTATATATTTAAAAAAAATGTACATTTATATATAGCTACTAGGTTCTATACTTTGGGACTAGATGATTGTATATTCATGTTTCCGACTATCTATATTGAACTGAAATGTCAAACATCAATGTCACTCTGTGGACCACGGGTGAGACGTGACGGGAGACGCACATGCCACGCCATGATGCCTATTCCAACCAAGCCACCGATACACCGTGACCTCAAGATCCCAAAATCCAAGAACTGTACTTAGTAAGGTAGTAAGTTCGACATCATCCCCCTCCGAGGGGATAAGGGCCAATGCCAATCCGGGCAGACGGTCTTTCGTTACATCCAGGCACCATCGGTGCAGTGTAAATGCAATACACTAATTCTACTTAAGATAGCGTTCAAGGCGAACGAAATAAAAAAGGATGCTTTTAGAACTGCAAATAAAACAAACTAAATATAAACAAAAAAATATTAACTTAAAATTAGCCTTAAAAAGGTTCTAACTCAACATGACTGGTTAAAAACCAGCGCTGTTCTTCTGTTTAGTGAATATAGTGGCATGCTTAACCTCACCAAGAGAGGGCGTGGGGAGCATTGCTAGTGTTACCCAGTTGGGCTTCTTAAGCTTAACAGCAGACAGGTTCACGGCCCACTTAAGTAAGCAGTTACCGTCGCCTATAGATGTTTGCGACACTAGGACCGCGAACACGCTGCTGTCTCATAGGGGTACAAGAACCTGGGTTACTAATGCCGGAACACAACCAAAGGTAATTATGGCGACATACACCAGGGGTTGCCATCTATACAGGCTTGAGGCCCTTCCCCAGACTACGTACCTTGCCTGGAAGAAATCGTTTTTAGCGATAAGGCTGCTTTTACAATTTATAAATTTTGTTTCTCTCCTGTGTGTAGTTTTTATTTTTGTATGTTTTTTTATAGCTAGAGTTCAGAAGACAGGCAGACGGCCCACCCTGGCAGGTAGTCACCATCGCCTATGGACGTTTGCAGCACCAGAGGCATTACCAACGCGCTGCTGGCCTCGAAGAAATTATATAACACCATTTTTCAAGAAGCGCATATCGTACCGCGCTAAGAAAACCTAAGCTAGAAGCTTTTCTAGATCCTGAGAGTACGCAACATAAACGTTATAAAGAACCGTTTCGTACGTTCGTCGTCAAGAAAGAAGAGGCTCTAAGAAATATATATTAATTTACTATTATTATAGTAAATTATTATAATTACACTATTGTTGATCGAAGGTTGTACAATAAGGAATATTGCCTCGTTAATTCATCCATTCAAAGGCTAGGTTGAGGTGGAAATCCTAACCCAAAGAGTATTCATAATTATTAGCAATCGGATTTTCCATATTAGTTTTAAAAAACACAAAATAACTCGCTGCTATTTGACTTTAAAATAACATTTAGTACAGATGACCGGACGGCAAAATATTTTATGTATTTAGTCGTTAGACCAAGGGCGACGAGTCGACGCGATGATGACGTCATTTGATCTTTTATATTATATGCTAGAAACAACTTGAATTTATGTTAACTTAATATTTAAACATTCACAATTATAATTTTTTTAGTTTTAACCTTCTTATTTTGACATCCTATATTAGTTTATATTCTCTCCGTTCAGAGGTGGAGTAATACTGACATCTGCTACCGGTTTTATGATAAATGGCGACAATACAACCTAGGTAGCAGGGTAAATAAATATATATTATACATAAATACCAAGACTCGAGTGGAATTGAACCCGTGATGCAAGCATTCTGACTTGTAAAAGTCCTTACGCCATACTGCAAGTCCATGACGAGCACGTTTGGAAACAGTGTAGAACGTCCATGGACAAGATGGGGTATCACAGTGTCGACTATATTGATATACGTTGCTCCCTGTGCAGAGAGACAAGAGACAGAACAACCCACGTAGGCCCATAGGCCATATCCGTGGGAATAGCAACCATCTTGATATATCAGGGACGGTTGTAGACAAGTACGTCATAATAACCTTGCATTGTATACCGTAATTAGAGACCCAAATTCCAATAGTGCGGACAGCAGCGTGTTCGCGATGCCCCCAGGCGTAAAAGGCGACAGTAACTGCTTTCTACTAAGTGTGTGTCGTCAGCCTATCTGATGTTCCTTGGCAATATATATACATATATATTGCCAAATATATATATTTATATTTAAAAATAAGCGAACCCAACTGATGTTATCTTGTACACACGTTCTAAATCCGAAAATTTTAATCTTATAAAGAAAAACATTTTATTATGGACCAATCTAAATCATTCTCGAATTCGTTTAAACACACAAAAAATTTCATCAAAATAGGTCCAGCCGTTTAGAATTTCAGTCACATACATACGCACGGAAGAATTATATATATAAAGATAACCAAGGTTGTAATACAGTGGGGATCATATCCGGGTTCCAAAACTGATTATTATACTTATCAAAGATCACTAAATATCACTGTGTTCGATCGAGTAGTTTAGATAATTATTCATAAAACAAAATGATGTATGTGTCTGAAAAATTTAAGATTTAACAATAAAACTGTATGTATTATTACATTTATTAAAAAAAATTACCATTCAATAATTTATATTAAAAACTAGCTGTGCCCGCGACTCCGTCCGCGTGGAATAGTGACTTTAGGCAGCATTTTTTGGATATATCTTATGGTTTATTTTGGATTACAAACCTTATAAACTCTAAAATATAAATAAATGAAATATACAAACTGCGTTCGAACCTACAAAGTCCAGCCTAAGCTGAACCCTATTTTATATTATTGATGATATAAATCTGAGTCAACTTAAATTGTATTAATAAAAATCCAAAACTGATCACTTTTAATTAGTTAAAAGTTTTTTTTTTCTAAAATATAAGTAGCCTAAGTTACTCCTTGTTACATCAGCTATCTGCCAGTAAAAGTCCCGTCAAAATCGGTCCAGCCGTTTCAGAGATTAGCCAGAACAAACAGACAGACAGACAAAAATTGTAAAAAATGTTGTTTTGGTATATGTACCGTGTATACATCCAAATGCACTTAGTTAAAACCGGTTATTTTAATATTACGAACAGACCCTCCAATTTTATTTATTTGTATAGAGTATAGATATAATTAAAAATATAAATAATAACATAGTATACGTAAATGTGTAAAATACAAATAAACCATTAATCATACAAACAAACAAAATTTTCTCTTTGCAGGAGCTTGCAAAGAATACTAACCTCTGCGGCCTGTCGTAAAAGGCGACAAAGCCACCGTGATAAGGCCCCAAGCCCGTCTGGATATTAACCACTCTCGGTCTATAAGCATGCTGCCATAATAAAATGCTGCCATAAATATTATCCGTGCAGGGGCGGAGAAAGAATACTAACCTCTGCGGCCGAGGTCGGCTTGTCGTAAAAGGCGACTAAACAACCCACCCTAGCTACGTGGTAGGGCCTCAAGCCCGTCTGGATGGCGACCACCTTTGGTCTTAAGTATGCCGCCATAATAACCTTGTGTTGTGTTCCGGCATTAGTGACCTAAGTTCCTGTACCTTTATGGGACAGCAGCGTGTTCGTGATACCACTGGTATTGCAGACATCTATAGGCGATGGTAACTGCTAAATTTTAAGCAGGCCGTTAGCCTGTCTGCTGTCCTACAGCATTAAAAAAAAAACTTGTGTTGTTTCGGCATTAGCGACCCTAGTACCTCTGTTCGGATAACAGGGTTATCGTCGTTGGCGTCGATAAAAAAAAAAAACAATTGATATATTGATATATATGTCGAAGTTGGATATTACAATCATAGTTCCGATAGTAGTGTCTGATAGCGAAGAGTCTTGACTGACACCTTGAAAGGCTCTCGCTTGGTCCCTGGCTGAAGGGTCGGATATAAAAGGAGGTTCCTAACTCTTTGGCCTTGACCACCGGTAGTTTGGAACCGCAATGACCCGTTGCTGTTGGAAGACGATTTATTTATATAATTTGTTCTTGTTTTTTTTTTAAATAAAAATAGTATTATTGTACTGTTTGTATAAAAAATATGTATTATGTGTAAGGTTTTGTAAAAATCTAAAAAAAATCTTGTATAATAAAGAAATGCTTTATAAATATACTAAAACAATTCACATAGTACCATCTAGTCATAAAGTAAGTAACTTAGCACTTAGTTATGGATTCTAGACAACTGTCATACTACATATATACTTTTCTTTACATATGACCGTATACCGTGACCTTAGTTAGCTTACCGAAGTGCGATAGTCGCTACGCCACGGAGTCAAATTCTCATAAAATATATTTTCCATGTCCTTATTGATTTTTCTTCTAAGTTCTCCATTCTCGCATCTTCTTTGTCGCTGATAAAAAGGGATAAAACGTAACCTCTATCAGGCTATGTCTGAATAGGGAAAAACACAGACAAAGCCAAGGAGAGGCTAGGTCAAAATCCCAATCTTCATCTTTTCACATGGCATTTTCTTCACCTTTTCCCTCCAGGGATACATAGCGGAGACACTGTAGCATAAGAATCCAATTCTTAAAGTAAATGACCCTTGATTTTATATTTTTAATATAATCACAAGATTTATAAATTTCCTAATATAATCATAATAATTTTGGGACACACACAGCTCTATCTAGCCTCAAAGAATGACGACTGATATAATACTTATGTACTTTTCTATTGTAAATAAATACATATATTCTCCGTGCAGGGGCGGAGTAGAAAAACTAACTCCTGCGGCCAGGGTCCGCCTGTCGTAAAAGGCGACAAAACAACCGCTACGTGGTAGGGCTCCAAGCCCGTTTGGATAGTAAGCACCTTTGGTTTTTAAATATGCCGCCATAATAACCTTGTGTTTTGATCCGGCATTAGTGATTCAGGTTCTAGTACCTACCCCTATGTAGCGTGTTCGTGGTGGCCCTAGCGACGCAAACATCCATAGACGACGGTAACTGCTTACTATTATATTTTAGTGCGTGTGTGTTTATACATAATTATATTTACATTATTATTATATATTATATTTAATATTGAATTTTATAGTTTTGTCAGAGTTTGTGTACACAACCCTGCCTCTTTATTCTTTCCAATCTCCAACATGAGGTTTGCTGGAAGAAAACTCTTTTAGGGTTAAGCATGCTTATGTACCTATATATGTCTCATATCTTTAAATGTTGTGTGTGTAATCAATGTTGTGTACAAAGAATAAATAAATATTAAGTCGTCCGTCAATTTGTCTAGTGCTCCTAAGCAATAAAAAAAACATATCAGGATGTCCTAAAAAGTAATTTTTTTTACTTTATGCCTAAAATATCACAGATGATATCCTATCAAATATCCTATCGCAACCGGTGCAACTTTATTTTTAAAAGGTTCTACATCGAAACCAAAGCTTTTTTTATAGAAATATCATAAAAAACGGATGTTTTTTCATTATTTGATCAAAATTTTTATCATCAAAATTGCGCTTTCTATGGAGCTATAAAGTTTTATTTTCTGCAAATTTTACATTTTATACATTTGTTAATTAAACTATTATATAGAGTGCGCAAAAAGTCAAATGACGATTTTGTAGTTCATCAGACGCCCTACAAAAAAGTCGTCAGCAATTTTTTCATATTATCATTATATACCAAGTTACAAACCTTACTTTACTTACCTTATATATAGATTTTATTATTATTATTACATATTTCTAACAATCCATTACACCCCAAAATTAAACTTTCCTTAGAAAGAGTTCAACGCGAGACAATTATCTCATTGCACCAGTCATATACACGTACATATACGTCAAAACACGTGTTCAATAATTATATTTAAATACAAAGTCTGATTATCTTTCAAGAATAAAATACTAACTTGGACTGTGAGGGACGTAAAGAGACCTACTAATACCATCAAAGTCCAATTTAAAAACATCTGCTACCTGGCGCTGTTATTTTAAAGAACCGGCAAATATGGCGCTTGATTCTTTCAGAGCTTCAAGCTTGGGTTATTCAAACTTCCTATTTAATTGCTGTAGAACAGCAAACAGACCTTGAAGGCCTATATTCGCTCCTCCCTCCCTTTGGCAACCATTTGTAGTACACGAGAAGACCTCTCCTCTTCTAGTTTTCAGGTATTTTTTTATTGCTGACAGCAGACAGACTGACGGCCCACTTAGAATTTAGCAGCTACCGTCGCTTATTGGTATTTGCAATGCCAATGGAATCGGGAACCCGCTGCTGCTCCCATAAGGGTATAAAAACTTGGGTCACTAATTAATGTCAGAACACAACACAAAGTTATTATGGCGGCACACTTAGGACCAGAGCTCGAGGCCCTACTACGTAGCTAGGGTGGCTTATTTTGTAGCCTTTTACGTCAGGCCGATCCCGGCCGCAGAGGGCAGTATTTTTTCTCCGCCCCTGCACGGATAGATATGCCTCTGTACGGGTATATAAATACAGTTTTCAATATTTTTTACAAATAGAAATTTAAAAAAATATTTGTTGGTTTTTATTAATACAACACTTGTCACGTGACGTCAATAGTGTATGCATTGCTATAGTTACAAGTGAAAACTAAACGCTAAATGCGCCATATACGAATATAGTTAAAAGCAACGCGTGATTTCCTTTAGAAGATATTGACTACGTAGTACAAGTGTGGTATTTTGAACACCCCCCCTGAATGGGTCATGTAGTTTGAGAATACTCCCTTAGAAGCAAAATAATAAACTCGTCTCAGAATTCGTTAAAATCTAAGAATGTGTTTAAAATAACGTGAATAGAATGTAAATGTGGAACCTTGAAACGGTCGCTAGTTGATGACCACTCGTGTAGAGCCTTCGTCCTCTCTAAACTACCTGCCATTGTATCTAATTGCTATCCGACCATATGTCATAATATACTGGATTAAAATATGCTAATTTGATCATTTAGAAACTGGTTGTATTATAGTTTAAGTGTTAATTTTTATTTGATTCAAAATGTTGTGAATTGAGGAACTTATTTAGTTATTATTAATCTAATATTCTCGTGTCACAGTTTTCGTTGCCATACTCCACCGAAACGGCTTGACCGATTTTGATGAAATTTTTTGTGCTTATCCGGTATCTATGAGAATCGGCCAACATCTATTTTTCATCCCACTAAATGTTAGGGGTGACCCACCCCCAAAAATTTTTTTTTAATTTCTTGACATTTTATTATTTATATGGCAGAACAACGTTTGCCGGGTCAGCTAGTTGTACATAAAAATATAGAAAAGGAAGTGTAATTAACAGCTCATTACGACTCACTACTGGGCCTCTCCTACGGGAAGGATTTAAATAAATATACTGACACAATTCACACAGCGCCACCTAGTCCTAAGTAAGTAGCATAGCACTTGCCTTGTGGGTACTAGCCAACTGTTTTACTACATATATATTTTTATTTTATAAATAAACTAGCTGACCCGGCAAACGTTGTTTTGACCGGCTTCGTTCTCATCCCTACTCCGTGCTGTTTACTGGGTCAGAAGTGACACCTGTAGACATCTGGCGGGGATAACTAATTAAATGACGATTGATCAGTTTTCGACCGGAGAGGAAAAATTATTAAATTACTAAAATGGCTATTAAAAAATAAGGGTTGATCGTAGAAGGGTGAAAATTGCGGATTGTATGTATTTTTGTATGTTGTATCATAAAAAGATAGAAATTAAAAATTTTGTCTAAAAAATAAAAAAAAAATTTAGGGGTGGACTACCCCTAACATTTAGGGGGATGAAAAATAGATGTTGGCCGATTCTCATAGATACCGGATAAGCACAAAAAATTTCATCAAAATCGGTCAAGCCGTTTCGGAGGAGTATGGCAACGAAAACTGTGACACGAGAATTTTATATATTAGATAAATTATATATAAACACTCAAACGCGAGACGGGAATCGAACCCGCGACTTCCACAAGCGCACCGAAGTGCGTTAGCCGTATCGCCAGGACGTCGTCAATATATGTTAGTATGCAGGTTTCAACAACAACAAGGCGCCGGGTGATGATGGAATTACAGCCGAGCTTCTGAGAGCTGGTGGTACTCCTGTGCTTAAAATCCTCCAGAAGCTATTTAATTCCGTCATCCTCGATGGCAAAACGCCGCAGGCCTGGCACGGAAGTATAGTGGTGCTGTTCTTCAAAAAGGGCGACAAAACCCTTTTGAAGAACTTTAGACCGATATCACTTGATATATTAGATATGAGGCTTTCTCATAGTCCACGAACGCCAAGCATAGTGGCTGGTTATACTCCTCCGTCTTCTGTATAACCTGCCGCAGCGTATGTATGTGGTCTATGGTGCTAAAACCTTTTCGGAATCCGGCTTGTTCGGGAGGCTGGAAGTCGTCAAATCTGACATCGTGGAATTCGAAGTCAGGATCTCTAAGTTGATCTAGTGTGATGCTTGGCTACTACGTGCCTTGGAAAGTTTTTATCCGGTCATAAATTAAGAGAGGGTTATGTTTATACGATATTTTGGACTCCGTGGACTCGTAATTTTTAAATGATTGCATTGCATTACTTATACACAACTATTCGCATTGCGACTTTATTAAAATGAAATACAGTTGAGTGTTTTTGCTCCACTAATACCAACCTTATGAATAATAACTTAAGGCTTATTCTATAGAGTAATTTTTAAATGATTGCATTGTATTACTCATATATCTATTTGAATTGCCACTTTATTACAATGAGATACAGTTGAGTTTTTTTTTCTCTCTTTATATGGAATCTACTTTGAGGAATGGTTTGATTTAATATAGTTTTGAAAGTTTTTTGGAAAAATTTGAAATTTGTAAACTTTAACACTGATAATTTCACCTCAAAGTTCGAGCGATTTGTAGCTCTAAGTTGCATAACTCCATAGGCTTTTACTGTTCTGTTTATGTTTTTTATTACATTAAGGTTTACATTTTTCAGGGTTTCACTTCTATCATGTGTAAACTGCACACGTGTTATTGTGGTTATTGTGTTATTGTGTATATAATGTTAGTGGTGTCACTTAATGGCCCCAGCGGAAGATCAGCGCTGGTAAATTCCATCAGCAAATGCTGAGCTGGGACCAATTTGGGACAAATATATAGTATATAATTATAAATTGTAAATAATAACTTTAAGTTCTAAATAAATACATTTTCTTTCTTTCTTTCTTTCTAAAGACAAATAATAGGTAATTTCTATAAAACAAAGAAATAATATATAGATTAATATATTATGGGAACACAGCGCCATCAGTGCAAGGGCGGAGTAAAATACTGACCCATCCGACCAGGGGCGGCCTGTCGCAAAGGCAAAATTAATTTTCATTATATTATAACGTGTTTTGCTCTAAACACAGAGTGCGTATTTTGCTAAGAATATATTCTTGACTTAAACGATAGCCATTTTATATCTAATCACCCTTCAGTTTATATATTAACTAGCTGACCCGGCAAACGTTGTTCTGCCATATAAATAATAAAATGTCAAAAAATTAAAAAAAAATTTTTGGGGTGGGTCACCCCTAACATTTAGGGGGATGAAAAATAGATGTTGGCCGATTCTCATAGATACCGGATAAGCACAAAAAATCACTAACTCAATTTAGTTATCTGCCTACTGCCTACCCCCTAAGAACGATGGCGTGATTATTTATAGCCTATGACCATTTCTAGGTTATCATCTATCACCATACCAAATTTCATCAAAATCCGTTCAGCCGTTTAGGCGTGAAAGAGGAACAGACAGACAGACAGACAGACAGAGTTACTTTCGCATTTATAATATTAGTATGGATTTAAGTTCACTCAACTTCGTCAATTGCTTACTAATGTTATATAGCGGAAAATTTTTGTATTTTTTTAACAAAATTCAATAACTACTAGACCGATCACAAAAATTCTTTCACCACTAGAATTCTACAATATATATTATCATAAAAAAATAGAGATCGCCACTAAAACCTCAAAAAAACCTTGAAAAACGTTAACTTCAAAAACATCGTTTTACTGTGACTTTTCCGTTTGATCGTGTTTCAGGTCACAACAATATTAAAAAAAATTTCACTTCAAAGACTACTAATGTCCTGCATTTTTTTTATTGCTCTAGGACAGCAGACAGACTGACGGCCCGCTTAGGATTTAGCAGTTACCGCCGCCTATATGTGTATGCAACGCCAGTAGCATCGCGAACACGCTGCTGTCCCATAAGGGTACAGGAACTTGGGTCACTAATACCGGAACTCAACACAAGGTTATTATGGCGGCATACTTAAGACCAAAGGTGGTCGCCATCCAGACGGGCTTGAGGCCCTACCACGCAGCTAGGTCGGGTTGTTTTGTCGCCTTTTACGACAGGCCGACCCCGGCCACAGAGTATTCTTTCTCCGCCCCTGCACGGATAAAAATTTCCCTTAAAATATCCCCGATAAACATAAACATCCATCCGTACGAAACCGTAAGGCTGGCGGCCCACTTAATTGTAAGGACCTAGCGTCGCAAACATCCATAGGCGACGGTAACTGATTAGTGTTAAGTGGGCAATCAGCCTGTCTGCTGTTCCCGTTAAAAAAACGGTTACCGTCGAATATGTTTGCGATTAAGGGCACCACGAACGCGCCACTGTCCCATACAGGACTGAGTCACTAATGCCGGAACACAACATAACCTCGGTTATTATGTCGGCATTGGAGATCACGTAGCTAGGGTTGTTTTATCACCTTTTACGACCGGCTGAACCCGACCGCAATCAGTATTTTTACTCCACTCAAGCACGAATAGGCACATGATGAAAGCATAAAATAGTTTCTGGTATTTTATTCAGTTGAAAATGTGCATGTTAGATCTACAATCACCGATAGATCACGAGGATCGGTGATGATGTCATATTTTGACATTATATTAACTTGTTTATCTTATGAATTTGTGTTTAAGTAGCAGGTATCCGTGAATTGTTTTTAATCCGTGCAGGGGCGGAGAAAGAATACTGACCTCTGCGGCCGGGGTCGCCTGTCGTAAAAGGTGACAAAACAACCCTAGCTACGTAGTAGGACCCCAAGCCCGTCTGGATGGCGACCACCTTTGGTCTTAAGTATGCTGCCATAAAACTTTGTGTTGTGTTCCGGCATTAGTGGCCCAAGTTCCTGTACCCTTATTGGACAGCAGCGTGTTCACGATGCCACTGGCGTTGCAAACATCCATAGGCGACGGTAATTGCTAAATTCTAAGCGGACCGTAAGCCTGTTTGCTTGCTGTATTTTTATTAAACAATAATTTATAAACCGTGTGAAAGAAAGCGCCAGTTACTGAAAACCTTAAAAATAAGTCGAAGTAAATTAGTATTTAAAAAGTAATTTAGATGGCGGTATGTGAATTAAATATTCCTCTTTGTACATTTATCCCAAACTATGTGTAGGTATATAGAGTCGGCACAATATATCCTCTCCTTCCAGTCTCCTCTATTAGTCGTTATCTGAACATTCACACCTTTTTTTGCCATGACAACATTTACACAATCCATCCTTTTCTTTGGTCTACCTGTCTTTTCCATAAAGAGGCGTGTATTTTCAAAACCCGCTAAAACGCTTTTTGACAAAATGAAGATATATCGTTAGAAAACAGTCTTAACTATTTACATAGCTATAAACTTTATTGCACAAATACCTCTATATTCTACATATTCCAATATTACATTAACCCTTTTATTTTGCGTTTCGAATCAAATCCCACTAAATCAGCATGGATTTTGTTAAATTTACGAGGTTTCAAAAATATTGATAAAGCGAGTTTTGCAACTACACGCCCCGAAATGGCAACTGATGAAATAAATACATATCTAAAACACTTAATTTGACCCATGAGTGTCGTGTCTTAAAGGTAAAATTTATGAATCCGTAATAGATCTCTCATATTGTATAGATTGGAATTCTGAGCCACAGAGGGGAAGGATGAAGGGATGTTACATGCTACGGAGATGCGAATGTTGAGATGGACGTGTGGAGTTATTAAAATGGATAAAATTATAAATGAATATATCAAAGGATGTCTGGAAGTGCCAGTGATTGATAAACTGAAAAGTAACAGACTAGCGTGGTTTGTCATGCCACGCGAAGAATGACTTTTTTTTGGTCTCAGGGAAAAACCTCTCTTGACGGGTTCCCCCGGCCCGGGGGGACCGAGGGATATGTGGGACTCCGGGAAAGATGTTTGGCCGTCCGACTACCCATTAAAAAACCCCGCTGTTCTATCGCCTACGCCCGGGCCCACGGATATATGGCCTGCCGATCTCGTGGCCCGGGCCGGGGTTTGCCGTCTGTCTAATCCTCTCCTAACTTCAAAGACTCACCTCGAAAGAGTAATATATTAAAAAATCTATTATGTATATTGTAATAATAAATTAATTGGACTTTATAACAATTCTTTATATGCTTCAAACAAATATGAATTCGAAATTCGAAAATAATTGAATTAGTTTTTTATAAATTTTATTCAAAAATACGTAAAATATAATTGATGTCATATAACGCGAAAAGAATGACACGTATGACATTGGATAGATGAAAAAGGAGGGATAGACTGAAGAAAATAATAAATATTAAGTGGGGAAAATTATATGATTAATGAGGTAACGACTAAAAGAAGAGAGTGTAGAGAGCATATACTGACCCCACATGTGGGGTAAGTTGATAAATGGTGTGAGTTCCATTACGATCTTCCGAACCCAAATTTATATGCTAGCACGCTGGATAAAGAACAGACAAGGCTAGGTTTACGCCTATGTAAAAATCAAATACAGTCAAATTGATTTTCATATGCTTTTTTTTATTAAAGAAGCAACGGAAGTAGTGAATGGGATTTGCAAAGCCAACCGAGTAAAATCAACGATAACAACTAAAAATATTTTTGTAAAGCCTTTATATTTCTCCTATATGAATATTCTCGCTACTCAACCATAATTTATTAACAATTTTAATTTAATTAATTATTAAAACCAACTGCATAATAATATTTTATAATTACAAATAAATTAACTTACGAACCAGTCCAAAGCACTAACAAGCTGGGTCGAATTTAAAATAAAATATAAAAAATGGCACGCATTCACGTCCCGCTTACACTGGCACATATAAACAACTGTCGAGCAACTAATCTCGCGACTGAACGCTACTGTGACGTGGCCAATATCGATGCTAAATCGATTGCCGTTGGGATTAATCGATTAATATTAAGGCGATTTCTCATTGATCGATAAATTTATGCCTCAGTTTAAAACTTTGCAGTTGACATGATGGTAGGCCTAATGTTAGATCGCTATTATAAGTTATTTTCCATTTTTTGAGCATCTCCTTTTTTTCCTTCTTGACCAGTATAACCAGGGTAGGTTTTCGAATATCACGCTTGGTCACAGGAACGAGGTTTTCCCTAGGGAGCCCCTCGAGCTAGAGCTCGAGGATTCCCGTACTTACACCCTTCCTCCACAGTTGACAAGGAGACATCGCTGATATATCCATTATATCCACCATACCGTTCCTCTACTGCCAAAAGCCCGGGGAGGGAAAGCAGAGAGCAGGCATAATCTCGCCCTAAATAAGGGACCACTTTAGGTATATTTATCGCGTTTGTCCAAGGACTGGTGCATTACAGATACTGGTGATCTCAGTATGCAG
Organism: Malacosoma neustria; assembly: GCA_963693495.1. NCBI lineage: Eukaryota > Metazoa > Arthropoda > Insecta > Lepidoptera > Lasiocampidae > Malacosoma > Malacosoma neustria. The sequence goes on along the minus strand of OY856398.1, from coordinate 9,342,363 downwards.
ATTTTCTCATAATATTTTCCTTACCGTTGGTTGGTATTTGGCAGTTATGTTATAATGAATGAAGTGAAAATGAAACGTAAATGAAACGAAAGTGAAACGAAAATGAAACGAAAAGGAAACGAAAATGAAATGAAAATAAAATGATTTTTTTTTCACATAGTATTGATATTATGTGACAAAACTACTCAAGACGATGGTTTTTAACCAATGTATGTTGCCAGTGATGACATACGGAACGCAGACGTGGTCGCTATGGGCCTTATGAGAAAGCTCATGGTCGCTCAGAGGGCAATGCTCGGAGTTTCCCTGCGAGATCGAATCAGAAATGAGGAGATTCGCAGGAGAACCAAAGTCACCGACATAGCCCGGATGATTGCAAAACTGAAGTGGCAGTGGGCTGGGCACATAGCTCGAAGGACTGATGGCTGTTGGGACAGAAAAGTCCTCGAATGGCGACCGCGTACCGGAAGACGCAATGTTGGTAGGCCCACCACAAGATGGACCGATGATCTGGTCAAGATCGCCGGAATAGGTTGGATGAGGGCAGCGCAGGACCGATCATCGTGGAGATCTTTGGGGGAGGCCTTTGTCCAGCAGTGGGCGTCTTCCGGCTGAAATGATGATGATGAACTGCCAATGCCATGGTAAGATTCAAACCCGTGACCTCTAGCTTGGTCTACGAATATAAAACAATTTAGTTAAAACCTTCACAAGTATTACTTGAAATGTACACTTGACACCCGCGACTTCGTTCGCTTTGCTTGATATATTAACAAAGTTTTCGTCATGAGGCAGAGGTAGAAGAGACTTCCCCTCTCCTAGGCATGCGCACTACACCACTTGCCACACTTTTGTGGCAATAAAACACATCACTGAAACACGTAGTGCTTATAAAAATCGTTATGTCTTAAAACTTATATAACTTTATATTAATAGAAGATATCGCAGTAATTTTTTTTAGATAAGGGCCAAGTGTTTAAGAAATAAAACTTAGAAAATTTTATTGAAATATATATATATATATTTTTTATTGCTGTAGAACAGCAGACAGGCTGACGGGCCGCTTAGTATTTAGCAGTTATCGTCGCCTATGGGTGTTTGCAACGCCAGTGGCATCGCTAACATGCTGCTGTCCCATAAGGGTACAGGAACTTGAGTCACTAATGCCGGAACACAACACAAGGTTATTATGGCGGCATACTTAAGACCGAAGGTGGTCGCCATCCAGACGGGCTTGAGGCCCTACCACGTAGCTAGGGTGGGTTGTTTTGTCCGCTTTTACGACAGGCCGACCCCGGCCGCAGAGGTTAGTATTCTTTCTCCGCCCCTGCACGGATTAAAGATATATACAGTAGTTTACCGTGATACTGAAAATATTTTGTAATTTCCTAGTGAGGACGCTGCCTAATAGTAAAACAAGTTTCGAGGCGCCATTTTAGCGGTCTCCCGCCACAGACGTTAGACCGTTGGCGGATTTAAAAACATAATATGTATAGACAATGTAAAAAGAAAAACGCGTGGATCAGTTGCTTATGGTATGAGACGGGATTTTTGGCGGTTTATTTTTATTCGAGGGTTCCGTAGAATTCAATCATTAAAATCTTTCGTTCAGTATGTTTTTTTTTTTTTTTTTTTTTTTTTTTATTGCTGAAGAAAAGCAGACAGGCTGACGACCCACTGAATAGTAAGCAGTTATCGTTGCCAATGGATTTATGTGACTCTAGGGCACTGCGAACACGCTGCTGCACTTACAGACCAAGGGCGGTTGCTATCCAGACGAGCTTGGACCCCTACCGCATAGTTATGTTTTTTTGGCCTTTTATACCGGGTAACCAGCTTCAGAGGTTATTCTTGTTCCGCCCCTGCAGGATTGTTTCAACAAGAGATCATTAATTACTCAATATTTCATTACTTGAAGTGAGATTTCCCCATGAGGCCATGTATTAGCAGCCTGCTGGGGGTAGTATCAAGTAAGATTGACAAGCGCCTGGCGCCGAGGTTAGTTCGGGCGGCGGTGGGACTCTCCCGTCTGCTGCCGAATATCGGCGGGCCGGGCGCAGTGTGCCGCAGGCTCTTTGAGGGAACCGTGCGGTCGATGGCCCTTTACGGGGCCCCGATATGGGCGGATCGCCTGACGGCCAAAACGACGGCACTGCTTCGCAGGCCGCAGCGCGTCCTGGCCGTCAGGGCGATAAGGGGATACCGCACGGTGTCCTTTGAAGCGGCCTCCCTGCTGGCCGGATCCCCACCATGGGACCTCGAGGCTCGAGTCCTGGCGCTATTGTACCAGTGGCGCCGGGATGCGGCCGAGCGTGGCTCTCGCCCCGCGCCTCGCGAAGTGGAGGTAAAGCGGGCGGAGCTGCGCGATGAGGTACTCATGGTGGAGTGGAAGGAGCGCCTCGCGCACCCTAACGCGGGCCTCGCCACCATCGAAGCGGTGAGGCCCGTCCTGGCCGAATGGGTGGAAAGGCGCCACGGCGCCCTGACCTTCCGCCTGACGCAGGTCCTCTCGGGGCACGGTTGCTTCGGGAGGTACCTGTGTCGCATAGGGCGGGAGATGACGTCAGGGTGCCACCACTGTGGCGCGGGCGACGAGGAGGACACGGTGAACCACACTGTCGCCGTGTGCCCTGCGTGGCGCGAGGAGCGCCGCGCCCTCGTCGCCCAAATCGGCGTGGACCTGTCGCTCCCGGCCCTGGTTCTGTCCATGGTCGGGGGCGATCCTGGATGGACGGCCGTCGCCTCCTTCTGCGAGGCAGTCATGTCCGCAAAGGAGGCGGCGGAGCGGGAGCGGGAGTCGACCACCACACTCCCCTCCCGTCAACGCAGGCCACGCCGGCGGCGCCGGAGGGCCAGTAACGACCTCCGGCCGCCGTAAAAAGCGGCCGCGGGCGGCTCCTCGGGGGAGGACCCGCCGCCCGCACTATTGCCGCGAGGTTGAGGGCTGCGTGCTGTTCCGCGGCCCCCCTCAACTCCCAGAGTTGTTAGCAGAGCGCCGGGGGGACGAAACCCTGACCCCCTGGCGCCAACACTTTAGAAGGGGCCCGCCTCAAGACAAAGGGCGGGCCGGCGCCGGCCCGGGCCACGAGATCGGCAGGCCATATATCCGTGGGCCCGGGCGTAGGCGATAGGAGAACAGCGGGGTTTTTTAGTGGGTAGTCGGATGGCCAATCATCTTTCCCGGAGTCCCACATATCCCTCGGTCCCCCCGGGCCGGGGGAACCCGTCAAGAGAGGTTTTTCCCCGAGACCAAAAAAAAAAAAAGTAAGATTGACAAGTCGGGCAGAATAGTGTTATTTTATAATCAGATCTGTTTCTTCGTCTTCCTTCTCCTTCTATTTTCCTCTGTTAGCCGTCATCTCAATATTCACTCAATTTTGCCATATCATCTACCCCTGTATCAATTCATTTTTGTGTAGTGTAACATTAATGTATGTTAATTATATTAATATTTTACAAAAAACAGTTTTATTCAATGCCTTTCGATATTATGACAAAAATAAATATTACTTGTCCAATTTGACGTACATTGTCATCCACAAGTCAAAAATTATTTATTGCTTTAATTATTTAAATAAGTATATTTCTATATTTATTATAAGTATAAAGCGTACGAACTACTTAAGCGTTTAATTGAACCAACCTACATTTGTTTTAGCATTTTCTTTGTCACGTGGCATACTTTCCTTTGCTTTATATGGTCATACCAAGCTAGCATGTTACTTTTTGATTTTATCCATTTATGTAAATTCATCCCAACATCTCTTTATCCTTTCTTTTTGTGGACCAGCATTCCGATCCGTACAGTAAGTAAAAGTTACTTATGCATTATATTAACTTCAAAACAGATGAAGTTATTAGATGTCACATCTTTTACTAGCAACGCCATTTATTTTTAATATGAGAGCAATTATAAATTAAATCGATAGTTTTACATCTACAGTAGACTCCGTTTATTTAGGACTCTGCCTATATTGACTAACCGCTTGATATGAAGTAATTACACAGAAAAATTTATTTTTCATATGAAATTATTTATAATCAAGTCGGATATAATGACTTCGCTTATAGTGGCATGTCCCGTATTATGACCCCTCTTTAATAAATTATATCCGGTTATAGTGACTGACAGGATTCCTAACAACTTCGGCAGTGTTCGAGAGTAGTTGTCACGCATTATTTGTTAAAAAAACATTTTTTGAAAAAAATGACATCTCATAATGCATTTACGATTGAAGAGAAGATTCAATAATTTGACCATGGCGATGCCTGGATGGTTTACACAAAAGTATTAGAGACCGTTATTACAATACAATAAAGAAAAAACAAAAGTAGACAAACATTATAAAAAACTTAAGTAAAAAATTTAAAAAAAATTTAATGGACATTCTTATACGTACAATGTTCACATATTTTGATTTAATATGCTGTGTTTATATCTATTAAAATAAATACATGCATATATACCTAACAAAAACAAGAGTTTGTTTATTCTGTACAAAATGCTTTGTATGACGTCCGCTTAATGTGACGTGTTTGTCATTTCCCTCCATGTCATTATAAAAGGATTCCACTGTATTCCTAATATATTAGAGCTGCAAGATTCTTAAGAAATGAAATTGAAAAGTAGCACATTATATATACAGGGTCTGTCGTTAATAGTGGATAATCCGATAAGTGGAGGTAGTCCAGATGCCAGGCTACAATAAAATCATTGTTTTATGTAAATTTTACCAACAGTGTAAAAATGGTGTTCATTTTTAATTTTTTTTTTATATTTTGTTCCTTTGGCCATTCAATCGGGTGCCATTTCAACAAAATTTGGTATTTTTGTGTAATTTTTGTGGCATCGTACTCCTAGAGACTTGTTTTATTTAATTTAGTTAGATTTAGAGGCATTTATTTAACCATCAATAATCATATATCCAAAATCAAGATTTAGTTTTATCATAAATGTACCGTTTTAGGAAGGAGGTCCACAAGATACAGGTGGAGCTAGTTTGGGGACCAAAGATCCATGTCATGCTTGTTGAATTTTCATAAACTTTTATGTATTTTTTTTATTTTGGTATATCAGCCAATCATTGTCCACTACTGGACGTAGGACTCTGCAAGTTTGGGCCACAAATCCCGGTTTGCTTTTCTCATCCTGCCCCGACCTGCAACCTTGGGCAGATCATCGGTCAATCGGGCTAAGGGCCGTATATACGAGTACGTACGTTTGCCGAGACGCGGTTTATATTTATGCTCGATGGAACCCTAAATCCTGTCTCTTGAATGTCAATGTTCAAGGTCACGCGACTGAGACTGGCAAATGTCAAAAGTATTATTATTCAAACTTGAAATAGATATGCTAAGCACACGTCGGGACATATAATAAATAATTATTAACTTAACAGATTCTTGAGATACCCTCCTACGTGGATGAGTCTCTACCGAGACTTAAAACGAGTCTTCCATACTAATATTATAAATGTCACTTTGTCTGTCTGTTACGTTTTCACGCCTAAGCTGATGAAACAATTTTGATGTATTTCGGTATACAGATAGATAGGAACTTGGAGACCGACACAGGCTACTTTTTTTAAATTTAACATTTAGTATATGGCAGAAGAACGTTTGCCGGATCAGCTAGTAATAATGAAAATACAACTGCTACAATTTTTAGTCCCTCAGTCTGCTATCACAACCAAAAAAACTCATCTTAAAATAATCTTTAGATAGGAAACTCTTTCACCTGGACGGTGACCGCGAAAGCATGTCCGTCATCCCCGGGCGTTGAGACATCACACTGGGTTAATTTATTGGGTATACCAGCGACGTGCGCCCGCTTGTTAACTATGGAGGTGGACAGGCGCATTTCACCAGTCCCACTAAACCGCCGGGAACCCCAGAGCGAGGTAGATAAAGCCAATATTTTTCTCAAGAAAAAAATAGTACAAAAACATGATGAAATATGTCTATATTTATAAAGATTTAACAATGAACAGAAATCCTTGTAAATGGAATTAATAAAGGTCTTCTGTTATAATTAATAGTAGGAAATAGACTAGTTGTGACGTCTGCACTTGCTTGAATAACATTTATATCTTACCTGTATATATATATATATATATATATATATATATATATATATATATATATATATATATATATATATATATATATATATATATATATATATATATATATATATATATATATAGGTAAGAAATTTAATATTCTATCCGTGCAGGGGCGGAGAAGAAATACTAACCTCTGCGGCCGGGGTCGGCCTGTCGTAAAAGGCGACAAAACAATTAGCTACGTGGTAGGACTCCAAGTCCGTCTGGATGGTGATCACGGAAACTGATAAATTCTAAGCGAGCCTTCAGCCTGTTGACTGGCCTACAGCAATAAAAAATATATAATATATATATAAATATATTATATATATATATATATATATATATTTTTTTTTTTTTAATTTAACTCTATAATTGTGTTTTTAATAATTTTTTTATACGTAGGACAACAGACAGGCTGACAGCCCGCTTAGAATTTAGCAGTTACCGTTGCCTATAGGTGTTGGCAACGCCAGTGGCATTGCGAACACGCTGCTGTCCCATAAGGGTACAGGAACTTGGGTCACTGATGCCGGAACACAACACAAGGTTATTATGGCGGCATACTTAAGACCAAAGGTGGCCGCCATCCAGACAGGCTTGAGGCCCTACCACGTAGCTAGGGTGGGTTGTTTTATCGCCTTTACGACAGGCCGACCCCGGCCACAGAGATTAATATTCTTTGTCCGCCCCTGCACGGATAGAAATATTGAAATATTTATCTTTATAAATAAAATGATAGAGGTCTGCAGTTGTGCGCACATCACGGCAAAACTACTAGATATATTTCAATTAAATTTTCTAAGTTTTATTTCTTAGACTCTTGGCCTTTATTTTCTTGCCGTGGAGAAGTGGGGCAAGCAGTATCGCGCATGCGTGCGAAAACTTCTCAAATTTTTTCGATTTACTTTTTTCGTTATTGGACCAGCGAAGCGGGCGGGAACAGTTTTTTTTATAAATAAACATACTGTGAGTCAGCGCCCTCTAGCCCCAAAGTAACCAACAGCGCCTTTGTTATGAGTACTATTCAATTGATAGAATTCTATACATTTATGAATAAATAAGAACAGGAATAGAATAGGTTCCGACGAGCGAAAGCTGCGCTGTTGAGACGATGTCGTCACTAAAACCACACCAGTTTTCACGACTTGGACTACGGAAAAATGGATCTCGTTAAAACCGAGGCCTAGGCAGCCGCTGGCAGCAGCTTTCATGACTTGCACCTTTTATTTGACTCCCTGACAATGTCACATTATATTATAGTTATGTATTGCCGCCATATTGATTACACGCGTGCCATCTTGGATTTTTTTCTCTCATCAAATGAAGAAGTCGTTATGCCAGTACCGCATTTAATGTTAAGCACTAATCGATGGCACACGTGGAAAAATAATATTAGCGGCTAATGAATATATTGGCACAATTTACACAATGCCATCTAGTCCCAAAGTAAGTAGCATAGCACTTGTGTTATGGGTACTAGACAACTAATAAACTACATAATATGGCAATCACCCTTGGACTCACATACACAGTATGACGCCAAAATAACCTTGTATTGGGTTCCGACATTAGTGACCCAGGTTCCTGTAGGTACTCCTATGGAACAGCAGCATGTTAGCGGTGCCTCTAGCGTCGCAAACATCCATGGGCGATGGTAACTGCTTGATTAAGTGGGCCGTATTGGCAGGCGTGTTTCAAACATGTCGTAAAGCAATAAACATAGTCTAGTCAGCTATCATATGTGAGTTAGCAAAAGTAGTAACTAATTTATAGCCTTTTGCGACTACCTACCTAATGAAAAAAGTCTTGTTATTATTTATAACACGACCAGTATAAAAACTAATAATTAATAAGGACTTATTTGAAGGAATTCTTTGCAATTACTAACTTTAGCAAATCGCTGTAAACCCCTTCAATCATTAAGTATTCGCATATAAGACGTCATCAAATAACGCCGTATCGAGTTTTTGCTAATATACACCGTTGCGAGTTATTATAGTCATAGAGCTGGTGTTGTTTTTACATAGTTTTTTATCGTATTAATGCATAAATCACTTTAAACATAAATTTACCAAGATTCCAGTATCCATATGTGGACAGCAGCGTGTTAGTGGTGTTCCTAGTGTTGCTAACATCCATAGGCAACGGTAACTGCTTACTATTATTCCGACTCGGGTCCAATTCAAGCCATATATAACTATTTGTATAGTGTATAACTAGATTATTACAAGACACTTACATGTCATTGACATTAACAAGAGTATTTACAGTATTATTGTAAATAGTCTTGAATAGAATTTTTTTTTCTATGAGGGCCGTTAGCCTGTCTGCTGTTCACAGCAATAAAATAAGATATATGCCTTATGATAGCTAGGCTATAGTCTGTATTCGTTACTTTTAGCATTCTTCTGTTTTATATTCATCTACTAGCTGCGACATCATCGTAGATGTACTGATTGCATCAAACCGAAAAATGGCTTTGAAGAGGTCTATTAACGTGTTTCCACCATGTTTTAATAGATACAGCGCATTACAATTGTTTATTTAGCTCACAGTTAAGTTGAGAACACCTTGCTAGGTCTCTTACATTACGTTTAAAATCAATTTAAAATAATTCTATACAACCATAAACTAATCTTAATAAATTACCTTAAATCCCAAAAATCACTATTTAATAATGTAAGACGCCAGCGCCGTAGCGAGTTTTTGCTAATAAACACCGTTGTGTGCTATAGTCTGAGAGCTGGCAGTCATTTTTAAATATAGAAAAATTAACAGTGTTTTACTTGAAAAATAAACTAGAGGGTTAGATTCTGATTCAGAACGACCACATTCACCGGAAATATTTTTCATGTAATGCCCATATTATATCGTAATTACGAAGCACCGGAAAAGTGAAACATTCTAACGAAACCTGCATACGTGGGTGGGCCGTTTGCCTGTCTGCTGAACTCTCGCTATAAAAAAAACCTAAATCAGGGGTATGTGTAACCCACCAATCTGCCTTAATCTACTATAACAAAAATTTTCATAATATCAGTAATGTACATGTTTAATTAAATATTTTTTAGTGCTGTTGGACAGCAGACAGGCTGACGGCCCATTTAGATATTTAATTCTACTTAAGTTTTTCAATACTTATTTTTTAAAGACCAAAATTATCTCATGTAGATCGTTGCAATATTTATAAATAAGAATTGGCACAAGTTATTAACAATGAACCTCGGGGTGGTTTATTAAAATTCAATTCAATAGAGTATACCAGTGGCATGCATTTATTATTCTTGAGGTGGAAATGCTTGACACCCCATCACTTGAAAGTTTACAGTGGGGTAGTGTGGGACTCTTGTAAAATGCACCCGTGCGCCCCCATTGCTTACAAGCTTAAAACTACTTCAGTGTTCATCTTCTGCCTATTGCCCTGGGGAGGAATATGCTTTCACGTGCGCCTCCCACTCGGATGGGACCTGCGTCCATAGCCAAGAGTGCAGGCATACTAGCACATTGCACAGGAATTCCACATTACCCCGCTACGTATATACTATCCATTTCCTTTAAAGGAATCCCGAGCCTAGCTATGAAGCTATATGCTGTTATTGCTTATAAAATAATAAAGAAATAAATATATATAATCCGTTAGTGGTAATTTTAAAATGACGATTTTATCAAACACCTCTCGGACTATGATACATCCGGGTTCAGTTCATACTCCATACATATTGCATGAGATGTCACAATCAGCTGTTTAGATTCTAAGCGGACTTCAAGTGCAATCGTATTCACTGTTTTAACTGTTACAAGATAAACCATAAGCTACCATATAAATAAGCACATTTAACTTCTAAATACGGTTTTTTTATTTGCATTTGGTTTCCATCCGATGCTTAAGAATATTTTTTTACGATTATATCCTTCTTTGACGCTTCCGTGTCATGAAGAATAGCAACATAAAATAAGACATGCTAATAATATTAGTAGCTATCTTTTGTACAATAATACCTACCAATATAATTTTTTTCTACATGCAATGGCGGAGCAAGAATCTCTGAACCTCTGCGGCCAGGCCTGTTGGAAAAAGCGATAAAACAATCCTACGTGTAGGGCTTCATGCCCGTTTGAATGACAACCACCCTTGGTCTATAAGTATGCCACCATATCCTTGTGTTGTGTTCCAGCATTAGTGATCCAGGTTCCAATACCCCTATTCGGACAGAATTCGCGGTGACCCTAACATCGCAAACATCCATAAGCGACGGTAATTGCTTACTATTAAGTGGGCCTTCAGCAATAAAAAAAGATAATCGATAAGAATTACAGAAAAGCTCGACATTGGTAAAAATCATATAGTACAAGCCATATAAAAAAACGAAAAACCAATTATACTAACGAGTTTTATATCAAAAACTCCGAGTTATGCGAAACCAAAAATTCGGTTCGATTTTTAAAATGTTAACGTATTTTTTATGTTTTTTAACCGAATATTGCGTTGGCGCATTAAAATGCCGTGTCAGTTGCGTTTTAAAATAAAATAGACAAGTGTGATTATTTATCATTGAGGGAAGGTTCCGTATGTTCGTTGTCAATCAAAATTTCAGGGCTTGGGCTTTACGTATACCAAGTAATCCCGATAACAGCTTAAAGGCTCATATAGCTAGATATGACAACTAGTAGAAGTAACAGCACTAAAATATTCGGCACCGACTCTTGGTTATTATTATGCGAATCGAATTTAACTATTTTCTCAGTGTATTGGAGGAGTAAGAATACTAACCCCTACATCCAGGGGTGGCCTGTCGTAAAATGCGACAAAATAACCCTAGTTATGTGGTAGGGCTCCATGTCTAGCAACCATTCCTGGTCTTTCTCCTTGATCCTTGTATTGTGTTCCGGCATAAGTGACCCAGCATTCAGGTCCCTTACGTGACCAGAGGTGCACTGTGCTTTTTCGTATTTTACGACAGGCCACCCGCCGCAGCTGTTGGTATTCTTACTCCAGCTCTGCACGAAGAAAAATAATACAGCTTTTATCATCAGCCCATGGAACCCCACCCCCAAAAATCATGACAAGAAGGCATCTACGACATCCGGCCGTGTACCTTTGGAATTTGAATATGATACCTTCGGATATATACGCATTTAAATTGGCTGGGTCGACAGAGATGGATAGCTTTGCTCAGATGACCGATGCATCTTAAGAAAATTGTCATAAGTTAATAATGTTATAGGTTAGATAAAAAAAGAAACTATTTAACGGAATGAATACAAAAGGAGATTTACATCAAAGAAATTATGGATGGATTACGTAAAAGATGTTATTTACGAAGCCAGAGGCACCGCGAACGCGCTGTCGTCCCACAGGGGTATAGGAACCTAGGTCAATTATTCCGGAACACAAGATTAATACGGCATATTTAAGACCAAGGGTGGTTGCTATCCAGACGGGCTTGAGCCACGTACGAGCCTACCACGTAGCTAGGGTTGTTTTGTCACCTTTTACGACAGCCCGACCCCGGCCGCAGGGGTAGTCCACCTCTGCTCGGAGAAAAAATGGATTAAATATACTGGGACTATACACACAACGCCATCTTGTCCTAAAGTGAATAAGCACTTATATACTAGACGGCTGATATATTACTATTTAATTTTCTGTTGTATTATTTATAATCATCTACCTAGTGAACTTCTAGACCTACAATCAAATAATATTTTTAAATATCGTCTCAAGAAGTTGTTAATTGAGAAATCATATTACAAAATAAGTGACTATTTGGATGACAAATTGTAAGAATTAAAATGTATTCTGTTTGGTATCTCTTAATATTGAATTCATATATAACCTAATGTTTTGAATAATTACAGTTAATGATTTTTATGTTATAATTCATGAAATAATATTGTACACCCTAAGGGGTAAACTGTTGAAACAATTTAAATGTAAACCATATCTGTATGTACACAGTTCTGACAATAATAGAAATAATAATAATTTATAATAGATTTAATTATTGATTGAAATAACACATATATTGTAAGTAAATTATATAACCAATTTAATAATCGAAATAATGTATTGTAGTAAAAATATTAATTGAAGATGACAATATTTATTATTTTCAATTATATATGTTATAAAATATTTGCACATCTTATAGATATGTTACATGCGGACACTTAGTATGTGTATACAATATTAATAACCATTGTACATCTTGTTAAACCGTGTATACAGCAAATAAATTTGATTTGAATAAAAGTATCTTATCTATAAAGAGGACATACATAAACGCGTGATATGTGGATACGCGTGATTCGCATACGTGGGATGGGAATCGAACCGATACCATTCTCGTGCGTTCTGTGCATTAACCGTTACGCCATAGAGGTCATGAGATGACGGCTAATATAGGAGAGTAGTAACGAACACTTTGTGCCCTCTTCACGTTATATGGTTAAGAAAGAGAAATAGAGGAAGAAATGAAAAAGCAGAGAGTCAAGAGAATAAAAAAAATACTGAATGCCGTTTCATATCAAGAAGTCAAGGAAAAGGCGCGAAGACTGGAAGATGCTCCACCGACACTGACATATTTAGTTTAAAAAATAAATAAGAAGTTCTAGCTGTCTATTTCTTACCCAATTCTTGGCCTGATGTTCATAAAATTTAGGAATTCAACACCAGATGCATTGGCAACATGCTGCCGACATCGAACTTTAAAATGCCTTTTTTAAAAGATATCTGTTAACACAGAGGTCTCACTTGGAAACCAATCTAGAGGTGCTGAGTTTGAATCCCACTTTAACATAAACTCTTGGGCAGTATTTCTCTCCTAATCTATACAAATAAATAAAATTGGAGGGTATGTAATATTAAAATAACCGCTTTTTACTAAGTGCATTCGGACGTATACACGGTACATATATCAATCAAAACAAGATTTTTTACAATTTTTGTCTGTCTGTTTGTTCCGGCTAATCTCTGAAATGGCTGCACCGATTTTGATGGGACTTTCACTGGCAGATAGTTGATGTATCAAGGAGTAACTTAAGCTATTTTTATTTTAGAAAAAAAATGTTTTTGTTAAAAATGATAAGTTTCGGAAATTTAAATTTCCAATTTAAGTTGACCTCAGATTTATATAATAAATAATATGAAATAGGGTTCAGCTTAGGCTGGACAGTAAATGTTGAATTTGCAATTAAGTTAACCTCAGATTTATGTCATCAATCAATGAAATAGGGTTTAGCTTAGGCTGGACTTTGTAGGTTCGAACGTACGTATTCCGGAGGCGCATGGCGTAACAGTTGCATTCGATAATACTGACTGTTTGCATATTTCATTTATATTTTAGGGTTTATAGAGTTTGTAATCCAAAATAAACCATAAGATATATCCAAAAAATTCTGCCTTTCACTATTCCACGCGGAAGGAGTCGCGGGCACAGCTAGTGTACATATAGATTGCTGGTATGTGTAACCAGCCATTCCACCTTGGACAGGCATGGCTGGTTTAATGTTCGTTCTTTCTAGCCGAATATACATGAAAAGAATTTATTCCCAGAATTTTATCCGTGCAGGGGCGAAGAAAGAATACTATACTCTGCGGCCTGCCGTAAAACGCGACAAAAAAAACCCACCATAGCTACGTGATAGGGCCTCAAGCCCGTCTGAATGGCGACCACCTTTGGTCTTAAGTATGCCGCCATAATAACCTTGCGTTATTCCGGCATTAGTGACCCAAGTTCCTGTACCCTTATGGGACAGCAGCGTGTTCGCGATGCCACTGGTGTTGCAAACACCCCTAAGCGACGGTAACTGCTAGATTCTAAGCGGGCCGTCAGCCTGTCTGCTTTTCTATAGCCATAAAAAAGAGACATTTTTTGTTTTGTTTTGGTAGGATATCTTGGATTAAGGAAAATACACTCCTTTGCAAAAACAACGGGCCCCTTGCAGTCATTGGCTTTTCTATGGATGATATTAATGTATTTAGTATATCATTAGCTTAAATGACTAGAAATTTCTTATTATCAATGAGAATATAGTTTTTAACACTTAAATCCTGTTTAAAAAATCAGTGTTTTAATCAATGTGAACAGAGAGCCGTGTTCAATTTGACATTTTTTTGGGTATAATTAAATTAAGACTACGTATTTTTATGATATTTTAATAAAAGAAGACATCAAAAAATAAAAATTAGTAACGAGTATGACCTCATCTTGTAGCGATTACGGCATGTAATCGTCTTGACATGTTTCCCACCAAACTTTTGATGGTGTCCTGTAGAATGGGTTCCACTCAGCTGAGTTTTACCTCCCTGATGTTTTGTGGAGGCGGTTGGACAGTTCGTACTAGCATTTTTAGGAGATCTAAGACGTTCTCAATGGGGTTAAGGTCAGGGCTCCGCGCTGGCCAAGGAGGCCCGGGCCTAGGGCGGCCAATCGTGACAAAAAATTCACTGATGATAACAAGAAATATCTCAAAGTACGTAAATATTCTAAAGGCTCGCGCACATTATGGTGGGCCGCACTGCACCGCATCGTATAACAATAATCTTCCTAAATCTCTTATTAAATCTTATCTTCTATGAGAATAAACCTGTAATTAAATAAATAAAACCATTTTAAATGTTGTATTTAAATGTGCAATTATCCCTGAAACCTCGGAAAATATTTAAAACTAGCAGATATTATAGTTAACTAAATTTCTGAATCGATTTCGATAAAAGTTGGTAAAAAGTAAATTCCTTATGTAATATGTACTCAATGTGATGGGTGCTGAGAAAGGGGTGGCTGGTACTTACTACATGGCCTGGGGCCTAGGGCGGCCAAGACTGCAAATCCGCCACTGGCTATTATACCCTAGCAGCGCTATAATTTTACTAGCTCTTATTGCTTTTTCTGCCATTACAATAGACACAAAGATACCTGTTTTAAGTCATAATAAAGCGGGATTATGCGACAATAATTATTGTACTGAAAATAACGAGAAGAAATTAACTAAAACTATAGTTAGCTGAAAACCCTTTAACCGCAAACCCGCAAAGTAAGTAAGTCACAAACTGAAAAATTGATTAATATTTTTAAAAACGAAAGTTTCTTACGCAGTCTCTTTGTTATGTGCCAGTAACATAGTATGGCTATTAAAACATCTTTAAAACTAGATTATTACCCATAATGTAGAAAAACCAAAAATAAAAAAAAAATAAGAAAATAAATAAGGAATTATAAATATTTTCAGTAAAACTATACGTTGTTCTGCTTTACGCTCATAGGTATTGTAAAAAAATAAAAAATTGGCGTTTTTATTACAATGAAGCAGAAATAAATAAATTTTAATACAATAATAGTTTATCATAATTTATTTATCTATATACCATTTTATATATACCAAGCTCATGCTCATTAAATGGGATCTTGAAAGGTTTGGTGGAGCACCTTACATTTAATAAACTAATAACTTTATATTTAGGTCTTTATCATTCTATGTTCGTCTTGGCGGTTGAAGTTGCGCGGCTAGATGGCGGTGACGTCATTTGTACCTGGCGCACATTCCGAGGTCTCGCAGACCTCAGCGGCTCGTAGATGTTATAATAAAAGATGTGTTTTAATAAAATTTATAGGAAAACAACATAACAAATAATTATTTTCTAATATAAATAAATAATAAACAAATATACTGGAACCGGTCGCAAGTGTGACAACAAGACATGGTGGTGGAATGACACAGTCCATAGGGAGACCAGAGCAAAAAAGCACTCCTTAAGAAGTGGCAAGCGTCCAGATCTCGACACGGTCGAGCGCACGGACCGGGTGAAATACCTGGGATCTGTATTTCACGCGTCTGGTGACATTGATTGCGACGTCAAGGTACGCATCGCTGCCGCGTGGGCCAAATGGCGTGAGGTGACTGGTATCATGTGTGACCTTAAGATACCGGTTAAGTTGAAGGGACAGGTTTATAAAACCATCATTAGGCCTGTCATTTCATATGGCTGTGAAGCGTGGCCTGTGCTAGAGCGACACAAGCGTGTCTCGGATATGAATATGCTGCGGTGGATGTGTGGAGTGACGCAGAAGGACCGTATTAGGAACTCCCGTATTCGCGGCAGCCTTCATATCCATGACATTGCGGATAAATTGCAGTAGTGTCACCTTCGCTGGTATGGTCACGTTTTACGGCAATCAGCTAACATGGGGAACAAATGTCTGGCCATGCCGCCTACGCCGGGCCACGACAGGAGGGGTAGACCCAAAAAGTACTGACTAAACGTCGTAAAGGGTAATATGAGTGCCAATGGATTGACTAGCAGGGATGCCGAAGACCGTGCGAAGTGGAGAAAAAAAAGTTGGAAAGCGGACCCCGGGTACCAAAGCGAAAGTCTAAGTTGCAACCGGGATTTGACGCTGGGATGATGATGACTGGGAACGTTCACACATCGCCATCTAATCCCAAAGTATTATTTATTGTTAAAACTGTGTACATTATACGGTTTATTTTTATTGCTAAAGAACAGTAGATAGGCTTGTGGCCTACTTAATGCTTGCGACATCAGGAGCGCGGCGAACACGTTGAAGTTCCATAGGGGTACATGAAACTGGGTGACTAATGCCCGAACACAACACAAGGGACAGATATGATTATGAATGAATGAATGAATATACTTTATTGCACAACACACAAAATATATACAATATAGGACAAAACAAACAAAAGATTGTACAAACGGCGGCCTTATCGCTGGAGGCGATTTCTTCTAGGCAACCTTAGGATGGATTTGAGACTGAGAGGGCTGAAAGTGGGGTAGTGTTGCATATTCATTTAAAACGAATACATAAATACAGACAATACATACAATAAATACATACATACATACATAAATACAGTGCATAAATAATGTATAAAAGCAAACATATAATCCGGGGAGTAATTTAAATAGCCTGATCAGTTTTATTACATAGAAACGACAAAAAGCAGGCAAAGGAAAACAACATACAAGAACACTTACAAATAGTTTTCCAGATAGTATTCCCTTACAAGTCTTTTAAAGATCGGGAGTGATTTAGAAAGCCGGATATCTTCCGGCAGAGAATTCCAAAGGCGGGTGGCCTGAATAGTGAAAGACTTCCCAGAGAAATCAGACAAATCTCCACGTACGTGATTATATATTAGACAGTACAGTAATTTTTAAGGCGTACTTATAATAGGGTATTTTATGATTCTAATTATTACAGTGGTTCTAAGGTTAATAACTTATTTATTTTTTATTTATTACTGTAGAACAGCAGACAGGCTGATGGCCCGCTTAGAATTTAGCAGTTACCGTCGCCTATGGATGTTTGCAACGCTAGTGGCATCGCGAACACGCTGCTGTCCCATAAGGGTACAGGAACTTGGGTCACTAATGCCGGAATACAATATAAGGTTATTATGGCGGCATACTTAAGACCAAAGGTGGTCGCCATCCAGACGGGCTTTGAGGCCCTACCACATGGTAGTTAAAACCCTAGCTACATAGCTAGGGTGGGTTGTTTTGTCGCCTTTTACGACAGGCCGACCCCGGCCGCAGAGGTTAGTATTCTTTCTCCGCCCCTGCACGTATGAAAATTTATTTTCACGTGCCAAAAAGAAGTTTGAAGTTAGACGACCTCGGTGGCGTAACGGATAACGCACTTCGGTACGCTTGCGGAGGTCACGGGTTCGATTCCCGTCTCGCGTCTGGGTGTTTATGTATAATATGTATTTATTTACAAAAAAAAGTATATAAGTAGTATATCAGTTGTCTAGTACCCATAACACAAGTGCTATGCTACTTAGTTTGGGACTAGATGGCGCTGTGTGAATTGTCACAAAAATATTTATTTATTTAATATTTATATTTATTTAAGTATAACTTCAAAAAAACAACTGATATGCTATTTACATACTTACCCAGCGCGTGAAGGGAATCGAAGCCGTCACCTCCGCATGCGTTCCGATTTGAGTTAGCCGTTACGGAGGTCGACTTATAAATCTTGCCATATCCATTTTTTTTACATCATTGTGATCCGACCACGCATAGATTGGTCATTCGTATTTTTGGTACAAATCAAAGCGCGTTTGATTTCTTTGTAGACGGTATAAGAGGGCTCACCAAGATCTTGGGAATCTACTCAACCTTGAGTACCCGGTACCTACCTTACTACCTAACTGCCTTCTATATTTGGTACCTGTTAGTTCAGTGGTACCTAGTATCGGGTTCTTATCCCTCGGTGGCATGCACTATGGTGCATATTATAGCATAATTGCCGTGTACTTACAATGAAGGAAAATATCGTGAAGAAACCTGCACGCCGTGATTCCTGATGTGTGTAACCCGCTAATCTGTGTTGGCCAAACGTAGCGGCTATACAGTCCGTACTCTAGGGGAGACATGAGTCAAGCAGTGGGATATTTATGGGCTGCTGTTATTATTATATTATATATTATTAACTTCTTATTTACTACCGTGCAGAGGCGGAGAAAGAATACTGACCTCTGCGGCCGGGGTCGGCCTTTTGTAAAAGGCGACAAAACAACCCACCCTAGCTTCGTGGTAGGGCCCCAAACCATTCTGGATGGCAACCACCTTTGGTCTTAAATATGCCGCCATAATAACTTTGTGTTGTGTTCCGACATTAATGATCCAAGTTCCTGTACCCTTATGGGACAGAAGCGTGTTCACGATCCCACTGGCGTTGCAAACACAGATAGGCGATGGTAACTGCTAAATTCCAAGCGGGCCGTCAGTCTGTTTGCTGTCCTTGAGCAATAAAAAAAAACTGCGGGTAATCACCAAAAGTAAGGGGGGAGAAATGGAATACGTAATAAACATAAAATGTAGGTATGCTACCTAAACCGGAATTTCGCTGTACTTACATCCTTATAAATATTTTTCCCTACGTGGGAATCGAACACACAGGCAACCGTGTAGTATATTATTAGTATTTTGGTATTTTTATCCATGCAGAGACGGAGAAAGAATACTGACTTCTGTGGGAGGGGTTGACCTATCGTATATACCTCCAAGCCCGTCTGAATGACAACCAACGCTGGTTTTAAATATGCCGCCACAATAACCTTGCAGGCGGTCCTTGTTTTCCAATTATAGCACTAGAGCGCATTACGCGACATAATGCTCAACGTTGATGTTTCAACTACAGCAATGCTTTGCACAATCGAGCACTCTCAAAAGTGATGCGTGTAATCGAATACCAACTCAGTGACAGAAAATTAACAAGTGTTTTTTCTTTATATTGGCATTGTTCGAAATTTTATTTATATATTATCGTTAGTAATATTGTTTAAGGAGTCTGCCCACTACACCGTTCCATACCATGACCGTGCTAGGACCGTATCAATATACAGAAGCAAACGCTGGTCGGTTACGGAACGGTCTAGTGGGCAGACTCCTATAATGTTGAAAAAATTTTTAAAGTATTCGTTACGTCGTAGTTTTTTGGAAATAATCAAAGTCAATTCAAACTGTGTTAAAAACATAAATATAAGTATGAATGAAGGTAAAAACATTGACTTTTTTATATTCCACATTTAAAATGTGAATACAATTTCATTTTAGAATTCGAATCTCTATTTTTTTTTCAACACTGAACTGAGCGCACTCTTAAAACTAATTCACGTTCCAATTAACCATAAGTCTTAGTATAATTCGGCATTGTGCGCCACTGAGTCGCATTATGCTCTGTAATTGGAAAACAAGGAGTAACTGCAAAATTCTAAGTGGGCCGTCAGCCTGTCTGCTGCCCTACAGCAATGTAAAGCAAATAATTATTTTAGCTTGACATTTCTTGATGATGCGGATGGTGGAAAGTGTTCCTCGCTAATAGACGTTATACGATATTACGTTCAAAAGTCAGTCGATTAGGCAGAAAAAGCCAGTCGTCGGAGAAAATCACTTTTCACGAAACTCTGGAAGAAACAGAATAAATTAAAAATAATGACAGTGAACATGACGCTAATGCAGGGGTCGGCAACCTTTTGAGTCGGAAGAGTCAAAAATTGCAATTTGCAATATTTCAAAGTTTTTAAAGAGCCACAAAAAATTTACTTGCTTAAATAAAGATATTTGATAGAAAAAAACTAATCTATTTATTCATATAGTTTAAGTAGTGTTTTTTCACAACAAATTAGATAGTTAGATAGTCTTTATACACACTTAGCTCATCTTTCAGGTAAATTATGAATGCCTTGCCAGAAAAATTGATTGTTTTTTGCGGCAAACCATTCGGCATTTTTTCGGCATTGCGGCAACCGCCACTTTCCAACTGTCATAAAGACGCTGAAGTGTTGCTCTGCGAGCATGTGCCCCAATTGATGCGAAGAGTTGATAGTTTTATTCCGGTTGGAAACTCTATTTTATTATTTTTATTCCTACCGGAGACTACACGGGTACACGGTCAAATTGATGTATCAATTAAAACGCTTCTATCACGTAATAAATACTACGTAACATTTACTTAGTCTTATCTGATTTGCTCGCTAATGTACAAAACATCACAATTGAGCTTCATTTAATAGAACAGTTCTTTTTTTACTTTCAGAACATACTTTTTGCCCCCTTTTGCGTCTTAAAAAAATAGAAATAATTTCTGATACAAACTAATGTCATCTATTAGTAAAATTGAAATATTATAAATTAACAACGCCATCTGTTAACCAATATATACATTAAAATTAATGACATCTATTGAATTCTAGTATATTTACTTAAATTTTTTGTCAAATACTTCAGAACGTTAGAAATGTGCAAAAGAAGAGATGTCGCGACAGAGTTTCGCAATGGAGTACGCATGTCAAAAATACATGTCATTCACATTCACGCATTTTATTTTGTGATAGTGTGAAATCGAGGCAGAGTTTGCGAGAAATACACTAACGCGTTAGTCTTCGGGCATGTCACGACCTTTCGCGCTGAAAATTATAACACAAAACATGTTTTAATAATCTCAAAAGTGAACTGAAAACTGATGATCTGAGGTTCGATACGGGCGTGCGAATTTTTACAATATTTTAAGTTTATTTCCTTTATAATCGGTCGCAGTTAAAGAATTTGTATTTTATGTTTTGTTTGTTACATTCAGAACATTATGTGACTCGTTTGATATTCTTGTGTTGTGTGATTCCTTGTCTATTTTTGACTGCAATGTGCTATATATAAAAATTTTATGTTTTGGTATATAACACACTAAGGGAGCTATCGAAATTGCGTAAGTACTAACTTCTTTATTTACTACGCGTAACAATATATTAAAAATTAATTATGTTTATTGTTTTAAATACATATCTTGGGTTACATTTCATAGTTGAATTCACTTGTTGAAGTTCTAATAGAAATTTGACAAGAAATTGTTGATTATCTGGAGCCAATCATAGAACACTCTTCTGTAGGTTAAGTTGGGATTTTTCAACAACATAAATAGGTGGGTTCTAAGAAACTTGGATATTTTAATTGGTTTTTATGATAATTATTTTACATGAACACAGGTACTCTTATAAAAATAATATTTATAGTTGGCAGCACTGATCTTGTATCTTATCTTTGTTACATCCGAAGACTATATTTCAGAGTCTTCTTCTTCTTGCCTTTATCCCAAACTATGTGGAGTTGGCACAACTCCTTCCACTCTCCTCTATTAGCCGTCATCTGAAAATTTTGTGGCCCAGCATTCAGATCCATAAAATATGACAAGTCTAATTATTTTGACATTTCAGAGTAATTTGAATATATAAATTTAGTCTGCTGTCACACCGAAGAAGTGGCTTAGGCCTTATGACCGTGAATAATAGACACGACAACATTAAGACAAGACATGGCTTCGGCCTTATGATCAAAAACAATGAAGACGTGGCTTCTGCCTTTAAAACTACCAAAATTCTCCAATTATTACCAAGAACAAGACCTGGCTGTATGGACTAAAGTCCTTTGCCTTTCCCATTAGGGATAAATTAATATCATCATTATCATTAGTCTGCTGTCATTGGTTGGAGAACTATTTCTTTCTCTCCCCTATATGAAACTTCCATATTACATTATCTCTGGAGTTGGATCTCTTCTGGCTGAGTTTTTCTCATCACAGTGTGATATGAGGTTTTTAATAAAAGTCATTAAAAATTTAATTGATTATGGCTGTGTCAATGCCCCTTATGTTGCAAACTTTCATAGCGGATGGTGAACCCCTATAGATGTACAAAAAAAAAGGCGAAGCTATTTCATCTTGTTCTTATGCTGATTTTCTCAGCTTAAGAAAAGGCTCAGATGGTTCAGATGGCCATCTACACAAAAGATAGTAAAATAGTTTCATTATGACAATAGTCACTTACATCATTTTTATCCGTGCAGGGGCAGAGATAATAACCTCTGTGGCCGGGGTCGGGCTGTCTTAAAAGGCGACAAAACAACCCACCCTAGCTACGTGGTAGAGCCTCAAGCCTGTCTGGATGGCGACCACCTTTGGTCTTAAGTATGCAGCCATAATAACCTTGTGTTGTGTTCCGGCATTAGTGACCAAGTTCCTGTACCCTTATGGGACAGCAGCGTATTCGTGATGCCACTGCTGTTGCAAACACCCATAGGCTGGTAACTGCTAAATTCTAAGTGGGCCGTCAGCCTGTCTGCTGTCCTACAGCATTAAAAAAAACGGACTTTTTAAGACTTTGAATGCAAACAATACTGCCCTGATGATGGTGACATACATCTTGAAGAAACTTAAATGGTTATTAATCTATAATATATAAAATTTTCTTCGTACAAAAGGAGCGAAGCATAGGCCTGGGTAAAGTAAGAATACCAACTCCTACGGCTGGAGTCGGCCTTTCGAAAAAGGCAACAAAACAACCCTAGCTACATGGTAGGGCCTCAAACCCGTCTGGATGCCAATCACCCTAAGTCTTAAGTATGCCACTATAATAACCCCGTGTTGTGTTCCGGCATTAGTGACCCTGGTTCCTGTACCCTTACAGAACTGCAGTGTTAAGAGCAATGGCCCTAGCGTCGCAAACATCCGTAGGCGACGGTAACCTCTTACTTTTAAGTGGGCCGTCAGCCTGCCTGCTCTTCTTAAGCATAAAAAATAATAATAACAGTACATACCGTTCTAATGCTGGGTTCGGTTCCATACAGAGAATGGACCATATACTCACACATTGGTGATCTTTTGTATGCAGGTTTCCTCATTATATTTTCCTCCATTGTTGGTACATGGCAATTATGTTACAGTATGCATGAGAAAACTGCCTTAGCTAATGCCACCGTTGGATTTAGATTGGTCTCCCAGTGTAATAACAATTTAAGAGCTACCTTTCTAGTCAGTCTCATCTTCCAGTCCTCTCTATGAGGTGTGAAATGCTTAATTCGCACCCCGCCTGGGGGCTGGTAGTCTGGTAGCTGGGTAGTGTAGAAATCCCATGCAATGCACCCATACATCCCCCACATTTGTCTAGACACATCAATGGATTACCTATTAAAAACCCACCCCAGTGTTCCCCCACTGCTCGATGCCTGGAAGGGAGAGATGTTGCCTACACTTTCTGCCCAGTTAGAGCTAATTATATAATAATATTGGCTTTTTATATTAATAAAAATGAACCAAATCCCTACAGTTATAAAAGAGATCATAAATAATAATTTAACAAAGGGCCACTTTGACCTTTATGTTCATTATTAGGTCTTAGGTCATCAGATCAGGATGGAATGAGTCAGTGTGTGTATATATTCTGAACAAAATTTTTGTTTTATCAGGAACTGATGCCTACTTGTACATAATAACTTAATATATATTACGATAGAACAAGTAGACTGGGGATTTTTTTATTGCTGAAGAACATTAGACAAGCTTATGGCCCACTAAATAGGAAGCAGTCACCGTCACCTATGAATGTTTGTGAAGCCAGAGATACCGCGAACACTGCTGTCCCATATGGGTAGGAACCTAGGTGACTTATGCCAGAACACAACACAAGGTTATTATGGCATAAGACCAAGGGTGGTTGCCATCTAGACGGGCTCGGGGTCCTACCACATAAAAAATTCTATGATTTTAGTAGCGTTATGTCATTGTGTTAGTTTCATTTTGTCGCGCTATCATCATCTAGCCTTAAGGTAAGTAACAGAAAGCTTGTGATATGGGTACAAAACAACTGACATACATTTCTTTTGTAAATAAATACATATATAGTAGTACAGAGACCGAAGATGGTAATTTTGAACTTTGTTTTCTAGAGCATACAAAATACACGTTCCAATATGTAGAGATGTGGTTTCATAGCAGGACAACTAACTGGGCCTTCCGCATTCCAGGGCACGTGGCATAGCTCCAGGCTCTATCCATCACCAACTCCGAATAAATTGTACATACTAGTAATTCCGTAAAAAATAAAAAATCGTAAATGTGATATTGGATCATTTTTGCAAACTGAAACTAGAAACTGTTAATTTTCGATCTGCTGATGCTATGCTATGCTGCCTGTCACTTGTGATATGTAAAAGCGCTAAACGCTACCAGTCATATTTGAATGTAGGTCGGAAAAGCGCGAGTAATCCTTTAGAGGATATTGACTACGTGATGAAAACCCCTCTCCTGTGACTATCCCTCCCCCTCTCCTGTGACCAAGAGTGGTATTTTGAAGATAGCCCACCCCTCCAAGCCGCATGCGGCTCTTTGCCTCCTCGCCTACTGCTCTTCTGCGGAATGTTTAGTATGGGCACGGAATATTGCTTATTATATCTAATTATTTCCTTAATAATGTCTCAGTACTAAAACAATGCACATTAAAAAAAAAGGCTTTGAATAATTTTTCTTATAATTTCTTTGCCGTTCTTGTAGAACGGCAGACAGGCTGACGGCCCGCTTAGAATTTAGCATTTACCATCGCCTATGGGTGTTTCCATGGGTGTTGTCATTGCAAACAGGCTGCTGTTCCAGTATATATCACTGTCTTAGTGCATCATTCATTAAACAACGTGAGGTCTACTACAACATCTAACCACCACATTCAACTCCTCGAAGGTTTTCCTTGAGGTTTTGCATATTAGGTTCATCTCAGTCCAACCATCAGGGATGGCTAAGGTCTCACCGGTTATCCATCAAGATTCCTCCCCTAATAGTCTGCCGTGTTTTTCGCGAATCCAAACGCGTGCCAAAACCCGACGGGCGTCTGTCGATGGATTGCTTTTTTACAAACTATTTCCGACGTTTATGCCTATAGTGATGTCAATATCTAAAAAAAATTATATTATCGATAAAATAAAAATATAACAAAAAAATCTATTTTATTGTGATGATTATGTCTAAACAAAATTAAGAATTGTGAAAAGAATGTGTGAAAGTCTCGCTCTGTGACATTATGCATTAGAACTCCTTTGTTTTAAGAAGGAAATGTTCGATGCACGCCTCATCGCTTGGGGGCTCGCGGCTGGGTAGCGTGGGACTGCCGTGCAATCCGCTAACGCGCCTCTAAAGTTGGCAAGGGGTCACACGTCGCTGGTATTCCCACTAAAACTATCCCAGTATTCTTCTACTACCCGACATCCGTGTCATGCTTTAATGGTCATGTATGCGCGTCCGACCCTCGCGGGTTACATCAAGCAAGACTTCTAACTCAGATGTAGAAATGTTACATTAACTACAAAATAAGATTTTAAATTTGCATCCGTTAATTACATAAGAGGTAATATCGTCGGCTTAATAATCAGAATGGCTTAATATATCAAAATAAGACTTAAATTTAACTAGATGTCTAGTGCAGTATTTTGAAGCCTATCTATGGGACTACTTCGTATTTTCTACAAAAATATGGCTAATTTGATATGAGTGACAATGTTATGAGTAAAATAATTCTCATGCATAGTAAAAACTAAAGTTTTTACTTGCTCCTATAAAGTTTATCTAAATGTAATTACGCATTCTGTTAATTAAGCCGACGATATGTAAGTTAATGGATTGGCTATAAACATTAGATTATTTCAAAACTAAAACTGTACGATAGACACATACTACGACACACACGCACTTAAACACGCATAACGCACTCTCACATTAATACTAGGAGGGATCAAAAAATAGTGAGAATGAGATAGAATATAATGACTATTGATAACTTTAATTTATTTTTCTACATAGTCTCCGACTCTCTCTACACACCGAGTCCAGCGTTTTTTCAAGGCTTCAATCCCTTTTAAAAAAAAGTTTTGCCTTGGTCCTGCAAAAAGCTCTCCACGGCATCCATCACCTCGTTATCGTCTTCGTACCTGTTTCCCCTTGAGTATTCTTTCAATTTGGAGAACAGATAAAAATCGCTATGCGCCAGATCTGGTGAATAAGGGGGGGGGGGGGGGTCAACCAATTCGAAGCCAGCTTGCTGAATGGCAGCCATCGCATGCCGATCTATGCGCGTTTGCGTTGTCGTTATGAAACAGCAAGCCCCTTCGAAGTTTCCCCCTCCTTTTCTCTTTGATGGCATTCCTCAACTTGGGAATTAAAGCTGCATAATATTGGCCTGTAATAGTGGTTCCACGCTCCAGGTAATCAATCAACAATATCCCTTCGGAGTCCCAAAATATTGAGGCCATAACCTTGCCAGCCAATGCCACGGCGCGAAACTTCTTCGGGGTCGGTAATGATGGCCGTTTCCATTGCGAAGATTGCTGTTTTGTCTCGGGATCAAAATGATGGACCCGTGTTTAGTCCATTGTTACCAAACGAGACAAAAAGTTTTCAGAATCTTCTTGAAACTTGTCCAACAATATCTTCGAAATGTCAAGTCGATTTTGTTTCTGACTGTCGATTAACATTCTCGGCACCCATCTTGCGGAGACTTTTCTCATATACAAAGATTGTTTCAATATGGATTGAATACTTCCATTTGAAATGCCCGTTTCTTGAATTAAGTATCGGATGGTAACTCTTCGATCACGCAATACAATTTTCTCGATTTTCACAACATTTTCTTGGGTGACTGACGTCGATGGACGGCCGCAACGATGTTTGCCTTCCGTGCTCATTCTCCCTACTCGAAATTGAGGAGCCCACCTAGTGACAGTGGAATACGGCGGAGCAGACTCTCCTAATGTTGCCTCCTAATCGCAATGAATCTCTTGCGTCGTTAACTTTTTTAAACAGAGGTATTTAATAACGGCTCGCACTTCGTTTTTCTCTATTTTCGAGAGCACGTTCCGACACGAAGCAAAGTTTTTTTTGCAAATATGTGTCTGAGCTATGCCTGCCAGTATTTTTTTTTCTTACCAAGTTGTATGTCGTTCTCACTACTTTTTGATCCTCCCTCGTATTATTTAAATATTATATACTTTTCTCATTGTATTGTAAAATATTTGTTCAATTGTGGGCAATGGCTTCTTATATATCATAACAGATTTTTTTTTGGTCCACTTAATAGTGAGCAGTTAACGTTACTCGTACTTATGGATATTCGTGACACCAGGATGGCAGCGTGCTAGCGGTGCATAGGGAATTACTGAAACCAGGGTCCCTTATCAGGAACGTAACACAAGGTTATTATGGCGGTATATTTAGATACGAGTGCCATCCAGTCAGGCTTGGAGCCCTACCACCTAACTGGGGTTTTTTTTTGTCAAGTTTTACGCCTGGCCGCAGGAGTCATTATTCTTACTCCTACCCTGCGTGGACTAGCTCATTTTGGTCTAGCTCGGTCAGGAAATGTATGTACGTTAATATTATAAACTTTATTAATATACTAGTTGACCCGGCAAACGTTGTTCTGCCATATGAATTTAAAAAAAAAGTAGCCCATGTCCTCCAAGGTCCAATCTATGACTATACCGAAATTAAAGTGAAAAGTAGATTACATACATACATACATATAATCACGCCTCTTTCCCGTAGGGGTAGGCAGAGACCACTTCTTTCCACTTGCTACGATTCTTACATACTTGTTTCGCTTCGTCCACTTTCATTATTTCCTTCATACATACCCTTCGGTTTAGGGTACTCTTACATACATACAAAAGTAGATTACATGTCATAATTATATTAGTGTATAAAAGCTACGAAAGCCCAAACAGAGGGTGGACTACGATTATAGGAAATACTGTATACCTGTATTCTATCTCATTCTCTTTAGTGTAGTGCGTGAAAATGAGTCGCAGGTTCTTGCGGAATTCTTACCGATAAATCTTCGTTATTCGCGTCACAACACTAGCCGACATTGACCGTGATACAGCCGCCCGTTTAATGATGTAAAATATAAACATAATAATTATAATACTGCACCATAACGGTGTTCCTAACGGACGATATGGCGTCATAGTTTAAATTTGGAACTATGAAACTCGAAACCTACCAGATGTTGAAAGATGTAAAAAAGCACAAATAAAACATATTTGTAAATTATTATCTATCAATTTGACTAGGCTTTGCTGTTGGAACATTTTTATATCACTAAATCAATTGTTAGGTAGGGTTCTAGGATCGTCTGGATGCCAACCACCCCTGGTATAAGTAAGTCGCCGTAATAACCTTGTTTCGGCATTGGTGACCCAGGTTCCAGTCTATACCAGTGGTCGGCAACTCGCGCCTCGCGAGACGTATGCGGCTCTATGATGAGGAGAGGCAGATCAAAGAAAATATTGCGCAAAAATTGATATGGTGAAAAGGGTGCTAATGTTGTTGGCTAACAGAGGAGAGTGGAAGGAGACTACATCTTTTTGTCGACTTAAAATAATATGGGATAAGGCCAGAAAGAAGTCCAGTTTTATTTGTTTTTTTATTGTTAGAACTGTGTAGATTATAATGTATACATATCGTCGTAGTCGTAGAACAGTGACGGATCTGACATATATTAAACTTTACACAGGACAGCCATTTTAAAAATACACAAGCGTCATTTTACTATGAGAATCTATCACATCCGTCACTTTACCGACTGTTTAATTTGAAATCTAAAATACATGTAATTTTTTTTCTTTTCTTTTCTTTCTTTCTTTCTTTACATACGCCTCTTTCCCGTAGGGGTAGGCAGAGACCACTTCTTTCCACTAGCTACGATCCTTACATACTTGTTTCGCTTCGTCCACTTTCATTATTCCCTTCATACATGCCATTCGGTTTAGGGTACTCTTGACCTGGCCTTTTTTCAAGACGTCCCTGATCTGGTCTCGAAACGTCCGCCTAGGTCTACCCCTTCCAACACTTCCATTCACACTCGCCTTATACACTTTTTTCGTCAATCGTTCTTCATTCATTCTCTCGACATGGCCAAACCATCTCAGCATACCTTTCTCAATTTTTGTCACTACACCTTCTTTCAGGCCACAACGTTTCCTTATCTCACTATTTCTTATCCTGTCACTCAGTTTAACTCCTATCATACTTCTTAACGCTCTCATCTCAACTGCATTTATTCTGCTTTCATGTTTTTTCTGCCATACCCAACTTTCACTTCCGTATATGAGTGTCGGAACCAACACCCCCTCATGCACAGCCAGACGAGCCTTGTTAGACACCTTCCGACTGTTCATAAAGCAGTGCAAAGCTCCATTCACCATGTTTCCTGCATTCACTCTTCTTTCAATATCACTCTCACACTTTCCATCTCTTGTAAACTTTGAACCTGAAAACAATAGTAACATAATATATTATTCATTTATTTGCAATTATAATTTTATTACCAATATTTGGTTGTTTTATTAATTTGAAACACAAAAAATATAGAATTAAATTATTTTAACAAATAAGAAACAATTATTTAATGGTCATTTATCAAATTAATAAAATGATATGTATAATTTTTTAAATGTCAATTTCATAATATTATGCCCTTAATTAACTTGTCCTTCAGATATTCATGTGTTATAATACGACTTCTCAATTAATTTTTTTTTAGTTTAGTTTCATCCTAATCTTTGACTTTGGAGCCCTAAGTATAGAAATCCCCAGGAACTTAATGCAACAAGCTTATTTGTCAGCTTTTATTTAGTCCTAAGACCTATAAAACCCTTAGTTTTTGTGCGTTCTCATATTGTCGAATTAGTATTTGAAAATCTCAACCAAAAATTTTGCTTTCTCGCCGGGCGATGTCGATGGCATCACGCTCTGTGTTTTGGCACGCTTCTCCGCCGACCGACGACCGCTTTCAATGGGCGACGTGGTGACTTACATATTTTTAGCCCGATCGGAACACGGGTGCGTGACGTCATTCGCGAGCGTCACGCTGGTCATCTGGTCGGCATTCCTCTTGTCAATATGTGTACAAAATGTTAATTTAACAAGTATTGATGCAAACAGTGGGTATTACAAGCTAATGTACATAGATATTATTGCACGGAAAGAGATTGCATTAAAGCTTTTTTTATTGCTGTAGGACAGCAGACAGGCTGACGGCCCGCTTAGAATTTAGCAGTTACGGTCGCCTATGGGTGTTTGCAACGCCAGTGGTATCGCGAGCACGCTGCTGTCGCATAAGGGTACAGGAACTTGGGTCACTAATGCCGAAACACAACACAAGGGTATTATGGCGGCATACTTAAGGCCAAAGGTGGTCGCCATCCAAACGGGCTTGAGGCTCTACCACGTAACTATATAGGGGGAGGCCCAAGCCTAGCGGTAGGACGCTATGAGATGACCATACGTGTAATACTTATAGAGCCATAGACGTGTAGTGTATGGTAAACAGACTACCGTCTGAGGAAGAACTCCCAAAGGAAGTTTTTATCCGTGCAGGGGCGGAGAAAGAATACTAACCTCTGCGGCCGGGGTCGGCCTGTCGTAAAAGCCAACTAAACAACCCACCTTAGCTACGTGGTAGGGCTTCAAGCCCGTCTGGATCGCGACAACCTTTAGTCTTAAGTATGCCGCCATAATACCATAACGCCATAACACCGCCAAGCGGTGTCTAAGTAATAAATTTTTCTGTGACTAGTTCTATAGTGTAATGCAGATTTGCATATCTGCGTGTTAGTTATTCAAGATATTATTCGTGAAAACCTGTAATTGGCTGTCTGATAATAATTTCAAGTATTTTTTCATGTGTATTAGCTGTAGGTTTTCCATCATTAAATAAATAAATAAATAAATAATCTTGTGTTGTGTTCCGGCATTGGTGACCTAAGTTCCAGTACCTTTATGGGACAGCAGCGTGTTCGCGATGCCACTGGTGTTGTAAACATCCATAGGCGATGGTAACTGCTAAATTCTAAGCGGGCCGTCAGCCTGTCTGCTGTCCTACAGCAATAAAAAAAAAAAACAAGGAAGAATAATGACCACCTCCGTGGCGTAGTTTCTAACGCACGTTGGAACGCATGCGAACATCACGAATTATATTCCTGTCCCATATTTGGGTATATGTATAATATGTATTTACTAGCTGACACCCGCGATTTCATCCACGTTGCTTGATATATTAACAAAGTTTTCATCATTAGGCAGATGTAGAAGGTACTTCCCCTCTCATACGCATGCGCGCTACGCCGCCGCTTGCCCCACTTCTCCGCGGCAAGAAAACACACATTTCTTAAAACTTTCATAACTTTATATTATAAGAAGATGTCTGAAGGTGTATGATGATAAATGTGGTGTTGGCGGAGGATGCTTCAGATTCCGTGGACGGCATTCTGTACAAACGTGTCTATCCTGCGGGATCTCAACATCCAAACCAGGCGCTCCACTACCTGCCTGCGAAGGGTCCTGGAGTTCTTGGGCCACATTGCTCAGAAGGAAGGACATAAGCTGATGGTTACCGGCAAAGTGGATGGCAGGAGGCCAAGGGGTCGCAGCCCGGTGAGATGGTCTGACCAAATCCGCTCAACACTGAACACCAAGCTCTATGATGCACTCCATCACGCCAAGGACAGGCACAGGTGGAGGAACATTATAAAAGAGAAACTGGGTTCTCATAAGGGGAATCACGACCCTCAGTAATGAGGTACACGACTCAAGGAGGAGGTCTATGAAATAAAACTTCCAATAGTTTAGCCGTGATGCGCGCTCAATTGCAGACCTCTATCATGTTATTTATATGTATAGATTTGCACAAAAATTAAAATGTATATCAGTTGTCTAGTACCCACAACGCAATCGCTCTGCTACTTACTTTGTGACTGTGTGAATTGTTCCAAGTATATATTTTAATAATGCTTTTCATGTATATGCGAAGTAATTTATTTTTCCATATCCAAGTAACAAAATTAAATCTAATATTTTCTTACTTGAAACTAAGTAAGAAATGAAAATTCCGGATGTGAGCTGCGTGTCACGGAGATGAATATGCTGCGGTGGATGTGTGGAGTGACGCGGAAGGACCGCGTTAGGAACTCCCGCATTCGCGGTAGTCTTCATGTCCGTGACATTGCGGATAAATTACAAGAGTGTCGGCTCCGTTGGTACGGCCACGTTTTACGGCAACCGGATGCTTACGTGGGTAACAAATGTCTGGCCATGCCGCCTCCGCCGGGCCCCGGCAGGAGGGGTAGACCCAAAAAGTGCTGGATTGACGTTGTAAAGGGTGATATGCGTGCCAATGGGCTCACTACCAGGGATGCTGAAGATCGTGCGAAGTGGAGAAGAAAAAGTCGGAAAGCGGACCCCGGGCGCCGAAGCGAGAGTTTGGGCTGCAACCGGGATACAACGCAAAGATGATGATGATGATGAAAATTCCGGATGTGATGCTGAGAGCCTTCAGATTCATCATCATCTAAGCGTAGTATCCCGGTTGCAACCTAAACTTCAGTTTCGGTGCTCGGGGTCCGCTTTCCGACTTGTTCTACTCCACTTCGGACGGTCTTAAGCATCCCTGGTATTGAGCCCATTGGCACGCATATCACCCTTTACGACGTCAAGCCAGCACTTTTTGGGTTTACCCCTCCTGCCGGGGCCCGGCGGAGGCGGCATGGCCAGATATTTGTTTCCTACGCAAGCATCCGGTTGCCGTAAAACGTGGCCGTACCAACGGAACCGACACTCCTACAATTTATCCGCAATGTCACGGACATGAACACTGCCGTGAATGCGGGAGTTCCTAACGCGGTCCTTCCGCGTGACTCCGCACATCCACCGCAGCATATTCGTCTCCGTGACACGCAGTTCTTGCTTGTGTCGCTCTAACACCGGCCACCGGCTGAGAGCCTTTATATTACTGAGATAAATAGCGTCCGAAAAACTGTGAACACGTAATAGCCGTAGCTGCGACTTTCAAACGCGTCCGATAGTTCTGGTACCTATGTCTCTTTCAACTTTATACTCTATCCACATTACCAAAAAATAAAATGTAAACAAATAAACCAATGTTTTTCAAACTTTTTTGTCAACCGACTGCACATTCAAAGATGTTTTATGAGGTTAATACTTGAAAATATTAGTTAATAACAACATGGCGGGTATAATCCGACCGTAATAATAAAACACTCCTTCCAATCGACAACAGTACACTTATAATTACCAGCATATAAAACCAGTAAGAGATTTGGAAACAGTAATTGTCTTTTTAGTTTCTTTATAATGTTAGTTATTACAATTTATGTTGTAAATTTTATATGCATTATTTTTATCATTCATAATTTAAAAATGAAATAATTTTGTTTTTTTTTTCTAAAAGTAAGTAATAGTAATATAAAAAAAGAATATAGGAGATATTTCTAATAAATAATTAAAAGTTGCTATGATAATTTGTGTATCACGTTGATTATTGTAAAATCGACATCCAAAAAAGCCTTTTTACGATTTGTTTACGTTTTATTTTTTTGGTAAAACGGATAAGGTATAGTATTTGTACGAATACTCGCATATAGGACGGATGAATCTCCATAACCGGGGTAAATAATATGTAAACAACATTACCATTACCACTGGGGCAGCAGCGTGCTCGCGGTGCCCCCAGCGACGGTAACTACTTACGTACTATTAATACTCTACTAATAATACCTACTACTAATAATAAAAAAACAATGTTAAGAGCGTATTCTAGTCTAGAGGGCCAAATATTAGGTATTTTTTTAACTCTGTTAATAAAAGAGGTAAAAAAAAATCGTTTATTCGTTAGAATACAATTTTTTTTTTTGGAATAATACTAAAAAGTCGAAATTCAAAAAGTACAGGCCCGCAAATTGGAGACTCAAAAAAAAGCTGCTCCCTGGCCGATACGATTCCACCCTCCTCGATAATCTGCAATAAATATTGGTTATTTCTTAAAGGGTAGGGATGTGGTTTAACGTTTGAGGAGAGCATTTTTTAAATGAACGCGAACCTTGTGTTACGATTATGAGATTTTACTTACTTTTGTAAATAAATTTTGCAATTAAAGACATTTTTTTTATACACCCTGCCTCGGGTTAAGAATCGAATGCACGACCTTCATAGATATTCTGACGTGCGAAAATCGTTACGTCACAGATATCGTTAAATTAGACTTATAGACTACATACATACAGGAGTTCATACAGAAGAAGTAGAGGAGAAATAAGTTTGTTATTCCTAAAGTCTTAAGAAAGTTTCGTTTCCCGGATTTTTCCAGCTTTCAAAGCGTCTATCTAACTGCTACTCGGTTACAACACAAATAGAAGTACGCGAGTTGAAAATAATCGTTAGAATGTCTAATATCCCGTGGTGCGGAAATGCCCCGTCTTACACGTAAGCTCATTCACACCGATGATGTGACGTGTGCGGACCTTGGTTTGATTACGTTATTAGCCTGCGCATGCGACGGTTTGGGTTGTTTACAAGAGTTTTAAAATAGGTGGCGTTTTTTATTTACAATCCGGGACATCTAGAAGCCCTTTGGTTGCGTCAACAGCATGTAAACATTGGCAACACCAGACCAAACTAACACCAAATACAATTACAGTTAAATAAGCCCAGAAGAAGAAATCAAGCGGGTTCAAATCTGCAATGTCATAAATAAAACATGAATTATTATTTTCATTTAAACTTTTTGTCTTTCTAGTACACAATGACAGTACCGAATCGCCCTGCTCAAAATTAACTATGTCGATTCTTCAAAGGGGTTGCTTTGAAGATCCGTCAATGCAAAATTATTAAAGTATTATAATACAATTTAAAAATTTTCATTAACTGTGCTATCTATGAAATTAATTTGCGTGGTTAGTACATTATTATGTACATGTACACAAGTAGTACATTTTTTAAGAAGTGTTACACTTCAACTTGTCAAAAATATGTATTTTTGTAAGTTTTATAAACTAGGTCACGAAAATTTACAGATGCTTTACTCAAACATATATTTTTTCTATCTCCAAACTAAGCAATTTTTTTCTCTTTGATTGCACCTGCGATTAAGTCCATTCAGGATTACGTAACAAAAATTTAAACTAAGACATCCAAAAATTTGTTGTCACAATACCAAAAAATGTGGTACGGGTGTCTATTTCCATGACTTGGAAAAAAATTAAATTGAATTTTTATGATATCTCATAATCGAGCCTACACTCAGCTTATCGTTGAGCTTTGGGGCACCCTGTATATTTGCGTGTATGCTGTTTGTATGAGTGCATGCGAATGCGTGCTTCTGTGTCTGTGTGTGTATTAGGGTGATTCTTTTTGAACTCCCGCAACAAAAATATTCTATAATTATGCTGATAAAAAGATTCTGTCCAACGCGGAGCTCATTATTTGAATTCGAGATTTTTCAATTTAAAAAAGTTCCCATCTATATTATTATTTATACACATAAAGTTTGAATATTTAAAATTTTTATAACCCAGCGGCATTTCATGGTATCATGCTGTCGAAAGATAGGTTTTCCTCAAAATTAAATGCTCTACAAAAATCCCTATTGCGGCGAAACCATAACTCACCCTGGCGAGGTAGGACGGGTCAATAAACCTGATTTTTCCACGAAATCAGCCATTATCTTGTAAATGACAAGAGCTAAAGAAAAAATATTAATGGCGGACTTTAGAAAATTTAATTAAAGAATGGGCATTGTTCATTTTTTTTAATGTAATTGAAAAACCATTTAGAGGAATAAGGTTACTGATCATTACGGACTAATTAATTATGAAAAATATTCATATTTTATCGATATTTTTGATAAAATATGATTGACCTTCTCTGCCCTTCAAATTTCACTGTATAGTTTGTATCGTTGCCTCAGAAAATAAAAAGTAAGCGGCAAGTATTGATAATCTGTCATGTGTCAAATTTATAAATGTCAAAAATAATATTTTTTCCTGCGACTTCTCGTTTTTTGGTATGAACTTTGACAGATATGAGATGGATGACATCGTGTTGACAGCTTTCAATTTTTTAATTATTTCTAGTGAGGCAACGGCACAGTCCATTGTGCCGTGTGATGACGTCATTTACCTTTAAAATTAAAAATATTTAAACAATTTTTTTTAAATAACTGTTGAGCCAATCTTCAAAATATTCAAATTAGTTTCTCAAAATGTTCTAACTTAAAAAAAAAAAATTAAAATCGAATGGTTAAAATTTTTAGACAATCCCCATTTTTGTACGGGGTACACTAGCATACACACTAGGGTGTGTGTGTTTGTAGACATCTAACTCCCGATGAAACTGCATAACTACTTCCATCCAAATACACTACGGAAAGTGGTAAAATTATAAAAATAATGATAAGCGAAAGACCAGGGGACACTACACCTTACCCAAAGCATTTGAGCTTGAACGAGGACATAAAGCGATCAATAGCACCCCCTTCTCATTATTCTGGGGTATTTAATCGAACTGAAAGTGCACCTTTCCATTTTATTTTTAGTGTTCGAAGGTAGAACGATCTTGTATAGGTTGACAAGGAAGGATGATTGCAAATAATGGATATGGTAAATTCTAAACAAGGGCAATACACTGTCAAATTATAGATCCTATTATTACAGTCTTCCTGTCTTTATCCCACATTATCTGGGGTCGGCACAACGTGTTCCCTTATTCTAATATCTTCATCCACTCTTTTTTCTAGCATATTTCTTGTTACGTGTCTTCCTTAGCATCATCTATTGTTTATAAATAAGCGAAATATAAATCACGAGATTTCTAAAATTATACACTCGATTGACTTGACATTTGACATAGATAGGGCCGAGTCACACCGGAATTGCAGCGGCGCGGCGAGCACTTTCAGTGTAATAAATAATTTTAAACTTTATCTACATACTTAAAATATCAGTATCGCTTGAAAAGGTCGCGACGCAGCCGCTGTCCGCCCGTGGTGAAGCTAACAGCCGCGCGCCACGTGCGTCGCGACTTTTTCAAGCATTACTGATCTTTTAAGTATGTAGATAAAGTTTAAAATTATTTATTACACTGAAAGTGCTCGCCGCGCCGCTGCCGGCCGCTGACATTCCGGTGTGACTCGGCCCTTACTCGAATCAAACAACGTTAGCTGGGTCAGCCAGTGTGATATATTATGAAGAGTTCATGCATATGCCGCATTCAGTTCACATGTTTTCAAATCCTTGATGTACATGATATACTCGTACACCTAGATGTATATCACTCTAGCCATACGGTCCATTTGTATTATGTGATCCGAAATCCAGTCAACGATCGTCCGGCACGTATGAATTAAAATAACCCTGCCATCTTCTAAAGCTAGCGGTTGGATAAAAATAAATCAAAAATGAATCTTCCGACATTTCTGTTTTGGTGTAGATTATTTTGAATTGACTACATTTTTTCATTATTAACCACCTTTTTTGTTGATCAGGTGAAGATATTTGATACAAAACCCACCGCTTAGGGTCTCGTGGCGGTTTTTATTGCTGTAGGACAGCAGACCTGCTGATGGTCTACTTAATGGATAGCAGTTACCATCTATGAATTCACTGGGGTAATCGTGGATTGTAGTTTGGCGTTCAACGTGTTAAAAAAATCTGTGTGTACTTATGTGCGCAAATAAGAAGCTATACTCCTTTGGCGTAACAGATATAGCTAAAATTTTCATCCCTTACGCCACAAATATTTCTTTGGAAAAGGAATGATCTTCCTGCCCTTATCCCAAACTATGTGGGGTCGGCACAACGTGTTCTCTCCTTCCACTCACCTATATTAGCCGTCATCTGAATATCCACACCTTTTCTTACCAGATCATCTTTTACACAATCCATCCACTGTCATTTCTAGCATCCTCCTTGTTACATGACACTCCTCTGAAAAGGAACGATAAATTATAAAAAAAGAATATATACCGTCAATTAGCTTCAGATCTATAGAAAGAAGAAGAAAGAAAATAATTTTTATTTAAGACAGTTAAACTAAACTAATATAAAACTAAGTGTTAATAAAATTAAACTTCAAACAAAACTTGCCCTAAAAGGGGCATCAGTCTCAGCATAATGCTGGTCTGTTGACCAGCGCTGATCTTCCGCTGAGCATACCGCTGAGCTTCAACCATAATAAAGCGAATTTTTTGAGTCGATATGGGACCATGGATGAAACCTGGTTACATTATTACACTCCAGAGTCAAAGCGCTCGTCAACTAAGTGGGTTGAGGCAAGTGACCAAAGACAACAATCGGCTGGCAAGGTTATGGCATCAGTATTCTGGGATGCGCATGGTATTTTGTCTATCGCCTATCTTGAGAAAGGAAAAAGGATCAATTCTGAATACTATACAGCGTTATTGGACCAATCGAGCGAAGAAATAATGAGCAAACGACCCCACATGGCAAAGAAAAAGCCACTATTCCACCAAGACAATGCACTATGTCACAAATCAATGGCTACGATGGTCAAATTGCATGAATTACAATTAGAATTGCTGCCCTACCCCCGTTTTCGCCAGATTTGGCCCCGAGCAACTACTGGCTGTTTGCAGACCTGAAAAGGATGCTCCGGGGAACAAGATTTAGCACCAACGTGGAAGCCGTTGCAGAAACTGAGGCCTATTTTGCGAACAAAGATCAAGCGTTCTATAAACATTGTATCGAGAAGTTAGAGAAACGCGGGGCCGATTGTATTGCCTTAGATGGAAATTATGTCTACGAATGAAAACGAATTTTGCGAAATTTCTTTCTTTTTATTACTTAGTCCGGAAACTTTTTGATCAATGTGTTATAAATTCAAAAATGACCTGGACAAGTAGAATCGACTATAACACCAATCGATCATCGGATACTTCTTACATAATTCGCCAGTTCGAGCCCTATAACTACATGGTGGGCGGTACGGTACAAGCACGTCCGGCATCCCACAAGGTCAAGGCTGTCTGAATCACCCCATGACTCACAAGGCTTACCTGTAAAAGAGATTTCTGATATAAATACATAAATAAATATATTGTGGCAGTTCATGCTGTGCGACCTACTTCCAAATTAAGGAGCACAGCGTTTGTATTATGGGACAACTAATATATAATTTATTTAATATTCTATGACGACCTCTGTGTTGTAACGGATAACGCACTTCGGTACGCTTGCGGAGGTCACGGGTTCGATTCCCGTCTCTTGTTTATGTATAGTCCCGGGACTGACACATAGATGGCGTTGACAACAAAAGTTCCGTATGATTTTTCACGAGTAACCTACCTTCAAAAGATACTTGTCAAAATTTCATGACATTTTGATGTTTGGTCCCCACGAGTCATAGTGATTTAAGTGACGATAGTCTTGATATTCTCAAAACAATGGATTCGAAATTAGAAATTTTGTGTGTTGATTTATCATTGCTCTTTGATGATAAAAACACAGTGCAAGCTTAGCAATTGTTGTTTCAAAGAATAAAGACCTTAACCCCAGAATCGTACTGTCAGGTTCAGATTTGGAGCGAGTCCGGCAATACAAGTATCTCGGTGCTTGGGTAAATGAAGAATGGGACTGTAAACAAGAAATTCGTACCCGGATTGAAATTGCTCGAGCATCGTTTAAGAAAATGGAAAAAGTATTATGCGGCCGGAAACTTGATATTAAACTCCGAATACGAATTCTCCATTGCTATGTGTGGCCGGTGGTGTTTTATGGTAGCGAGGCTTGGACCCTGACAGCTGATACCCAAAAGCGTTTAGAAGCATTCGAGATGTGGTGCTACCGTAGAATGCTCGGCATTAGCTGGACACAGAAAGTTCCAAATGTTAGAGTACTCCAACTTGTCGGTAGAGATCGCGAACTTTTGCCCATAATCAAGAAAAGTAAAGTGACGTACCTAGGCCACGTGTTGAGACATGAGCGATACCAGCTGCTCCAGCTCATTATGATGGGTAAAGTTTGCGGTAAACGGCGAGTTGGACGGAGGAAAAAGTCTTGGCTCCGCAACATCCGTGAGTGGACAAATATCTCAAACGTAGAAGAACTGTTTCGCTTGGCCCAGGACAGGAAAGTATTCTCAGAGCTGACAGCTAACCTCCTGTAGGAGAGGCACTCACAACAACAACAACAACAAGCTCAGCAATGGTGCTAGGGGACTCTGCTCCATCAAAAACAACTATTTGTCGGTAGTATGGTGAGTTTAAACGTGGTCGTACAGACACTGAATGAAACCATCAATAAAGTCCACCAAGTCGTTTTTGAAAACCGTAAATTAAAATTGCGTGAGCTAGCTGACACCTTAAATATATCATACGGCAGTGTGTACTCTATTTTGCATGAACATTTCGCATGCTTAATCATAAACTGACCTAACTCAAAAAACCTGTATTTTGGAAAATCGCAAAAAACGTTTTGTCATTTACTACTTATCCCATGTATTGACTTATAACTTAAATAGCGGTAACTCAGTGTGGGAAAGAGATATCGAAATAAATCTTAGTTTGGTTGATAGAGGGCGTCGATACAATGATGCCCGTTATATTATCTCACTTTAGACCTAAATCGTAATCGGTCAGTTTATGATTAAGCATGCGATTTGTCTATAAGGAAGCTGTTGTCAAAGTGGGTGCCGCGTTTGCTCTCGGTGAATCAAACACGACAACGTGTCGTTGATTCCGAGCGCTGTTTGGAGCTGTTTCGCCGAAATAAACCGGATTTTCGCGTCGATATGTAACAATGGACGAAACCTGGATCCGTCACTACACTCCGGACTCAAAGCGATCGTCAGCCGAGTGGACTGCAGTCGGCGAGAAGCGTCCAAAGCGGCCAAAAACGCAAATGTGGGCCGGTAAGGTTATGGCCCCAGTATTTTAGGATGCTCATGGAGTTTTGTTTACCGACTACTTTGAAAAAGGTAAGACGATCAATAGCGAACGCTACATTGGCCAATTTGAAGAACCAAATCGGTGAGAAACGGCTCCAAATGAAGAAGAAAAAAGTGCTCTTCCACCAAGACAATGCAGCGTGTCACAAGTCGCTCGCTACCATGGCGAAATTGCATGAATTGGGCTTCGAATTGCTTTTGCACCTACCATATTCACCGGATCTGGCCCCCAGCGACTACTACCTGTTTGCAGACCTCAAAAAAAACGCTCCAAGGAAAGAGATCAAAGAGATCTATTCCAACGAGGAATTCATCGCCGAGACGAGCGCTTATTTCGAGGCCAAAGATAAATCGTCTACAAGAAAGGTATTGAAATGTTAGAGCAGCGCTGGACTGATGGTGTTGAACTGAATGTGTTTTTCTTAGTTAGTCCCGGGACTTATTGATCCACGTTAAGTAGTATATCAGTTGTCTAGTATCTATAACACAAGTGCTATGCTACTTAGTCTAGTACTAGATGGCGCTGTGTGAATTGTTACAAAATATTTATTAATATTTATACACTTTTTTTTTATTGCTATAGAACAGCAGACAGGCTGACGGCCCGCTTAGGATTTAGCAGTTACCGTCGCCTATAGGTGTATGCAACGCCAGTGGCATCGCGAACACGCTGCTGTCCCATAAGGGTACAGGAACTTGGGTCAGTAATGCCGGAACACAAGGTTATTGTGGCGGCATACTTAAGACCAAAGGTGGTCGCCATTCAGACGGGCTTGAGGCCCTACCACGTAGCTAGGGTGGGTTCTTTTGTCGCCTTTTACGACAGGCCGACCCCGGCCACAGAGGTTAGTATTCTTTCTCCGTCCCTGCACGGACTACATTATATACTTTTCTTTTGTAAATAATAAACACGGGACGGGAATGGAACCCTTGACCTCCGCAACAGAATTACGTCATCCGTTACGCCACAGGGGTCATCAATCTATACAAATAAATAAAATTGCGAGTGTCTGTTTGTAATATTAAAATAAGCGCTTTTTACAAGTGCATTTGGATGTATACACGGTACATACATATACCAAAACAACATTTTTTACATTTTTTGTCTATCTGTCTGTCTGTTTGTTTCGGCTAATCTCTGAAATGGCTGGACTGATTTTGACGGGACTTTTACTGGCAGCTGATGTAACAAGGAGTAACTTAGGCTAATTTTATTTTAGAAAAAAAAAAGGATCTCACGAAAAATTTTTTTTATCTATTATTCGACCAGCGAAGCGGGCGGAAACGCCTAGTAATAAATCGGGGATAATGTAGCATTCGAATGAAAATAATGTTTGAAATCGGTATAGTAGTTTTTGAGTTAATTCGTTATAAACACACCAAAATACAAATCTTTCCTCTTTATAATATTGCTATCCAATGAGGTAATGTAGCCAGCGTTTTGGAAACGTATCCGGCTGAAAGCGATTTGCAATCGATATTATATTTATCATTTTATTGAATTTTTTTTTTTGCTTTTTTTGCTTTTTGCTATAATAGTATATTTTTAATTTTAATCTAACCACGACCGCGAATCGGGAATATTTAAAACTAGCTGACCCAGCAAACTTTGTTCTCCTATACAAATTAAAAAAAAGCTAAAACTAAATCCAAATTGAAATTCATCGAAATTCGTTCAGCGGTTTAAGTGTAATGTATAAAGAAACTATCACATTTATAATATTAGTATAGATATTTTAGATAGAATGGGGATAATAAGATACATCTCCCATATAGATAAGCGTATGCAAATAGAACGATTCCAGCGTCCCCATCGGCGAGTTATGATCGGCAATTTCCGCAACTGTTCGGCAGAGCTCGAGATAGATCCCGGCTCGGTCACCAGGTCAACGGGACACCGCACACGCGCCGAATGTACCCCCCGCGTTTAAGTGCACCGATACGGTTTGCGAGAACAAAGGATTCTGCTATATGAAAGATGGCACCTGGAGATTTATTGGTATAAGGCAATGGTCGGCAACCATGCCGTGTCTTTCAAAAGAGCCAAATATTGATAATACACAATTGAAATTCATTCATTCAATATTCAAGAGCCATTTTTTAAACATATTATGCTTTTTAAGACATTATTACGGAAATAATTATAGATAATCAAGTATAACAAGGAAAATCATAGAAACGAAGGTGGATACAGGAGTAGAGGTAGACCAAAAGAAGATGGATGGATTGCGTAAAATATGATATATAGCAAATGGGGGTGTGAATGTTGAGATGACGGCTAACAGGAGATTGGAAGGAGAGAAGATGTTGTGCCGACTCCATATAATGTGGGATAAGGGCAGGAAGAAGAAGAATTATAGATAATCAAGTAATATTCCGTGTGTGGACTTAAAAAGTCGAGGAGCCGCGGGTAGCAGACCACTGGTGTAAGGGATGAAGCGAGGGTCAAATTAAGGCCTTATCTATACAAATAAATAAAATTGGAGTGTCTGCTTGTAATATTAAAATAACCGCTTTTTACTAAGTGCATTTGGATGTATACACGGTACATATACCAAAACAATTTTTTTTTTACAATTTTTGTATGTATGTTTGTTCCGGCTAATCTCTGAAATGACTGGACCGATTTTGACAGGATTTTCACTGGCAGATAGCTGATGTAACGAGGAGTAACTTAGGCTACTTTTATTT
This sequence comes from Malacosoma neustria, assembly GCA_963693495.1. Classification (NCBI taxonomy): domain Eukaryota; kingdom Metazoa; phylum Arthropoda; class Insecta; order Lepidoptera; family Lasiocampidae; genus Malacosoma; species Malacosoma neustria. The sequence goes on along the minus strand of OY856398.1, from coordinate 9,298,466 downwards.
TTAGAAAAAAAAAGTTTTAGCTAAAAATGATCAGTTTCGGAAATTTGTGGTTCCAATTTAAGTTGACCTCCGATTCATGCCATCAATCATATGAAATAAATAGGGTTTAGCTTAGGCTAGTTTTGTATGTTCGAACGCACGTATTCTGGAGGCGCATGGCGTAACAGTTGCATTCGATAACACTGTTTGCATATTTCATTTATTTATATTTTAGGTTTTATAGGTTATGTAATCCAAAGGACGGAGTCGCGGGCACAGCTACGTCACTAATAAAGACTTCACCGCGGAGTGACTATGTAAGTGTGGGCAAACACACACACACACATAAAATAAATAGTTATTAGTTAATATATATAAAATAATATACCGGGATAAATCATACAGCGTCATCTTCCAAGCAAGCAATACTGAAATGCATCATCCGTTAACGCCACGGAGGTCGATATATATGTAGGTAAATTATTTACGTCATTATAAATATACGTCCAACGCAGACGTTGAACCCAAACACCCGACAGTACTACACCATATTGTTTTTCGTCAACCACTATTTATTAACAAATGTACTGATTCTAGTCAAAACTTGTTAGTTAAATGTCAGTTACATGTTGTTGTGACCTATTTAAACAAAAACCTTCTTAGTAATCAGTTTACCGATTAGCTGGAAGTTGGATTATAAATCGAATTCGTGACCTCGGTCGGGTCGTATTTGGGAAAGGTCGAAACTGAGTCATAGTACAAGGAATTAATTGAAATACCTGAGTTTCAGGTATTCATTATTTTGGAAGGTTAATTTATATAACTTCATCGTGATGTAAAATGAAAAAGGAATTCATGCAGGATGAAATGGTGACATGTGTCAGGAACAATTTGAGACCGACAGGTGTCGCTTAGGATCAACCTAAAGATCTTTGGATCGAATATTGAAATGTTAAAGGTAGAAAATGGATTGAAATATGGATTTTAGATTGAAATCGGAATATTGCTATTATATTGATTATTTTCTATCCGTGCAGGGGCGGAGAAAGAATACTAACCTCTGCGGCCGGGGTCGGCCTGTCGTAAAAGGCGACAAAACAACCCACCCTAGCTAGCTACGTCTGGATTGCGACCACCATTGGTATTAAGTATGCCGCCGTAATAACTTTATGTTGTATTCCGGCATTAGTGACCCAAGTTCCTATACCCTTAGAATTTAGCATTTACCGTCGCTTATAAGTGTTTGCGACACCAGAGGCATCGCTAACACAAGGTTATTATGGGGGCATATTCAGAGACGAGGGTTGTTTTGTCGCCTTTCACGACTGGCAGCCGTCGTCGGTTGCTGGCGTCACTCTTCTTCGCACGTAGTTAAGAAAATGGTTAAAATTAGAGATGTTTATATTAGTCGAAGTTTCAAAGTGAAGTAATGAAAAAAGTAACAGGTTAGCTTGTACAAAGAATGTAGCAAATGACAACTTAACGGTGCGAAGAAGACAAAATAGGACTTAAAATTTCGCACGCAGTAGAAATTAATTGTAATATTTATTACTTTGTCGTCTCGTATTAAAACCAACGTTAAACATATTGCAAAATCACGGCCGGGCTGCATTTACAGGGCGGGGTCTCGTTGCATCGGGGTGACCTATTTAAAAGGGGGTGGAGGCGCCGACTTCGGGCCCCCGGACGAGCCAGGATCCAGGGCGCAAGGGCTTGTGACCTAGTGGACTATATACGGTCTAATTGATTTAGGATACATCGGTCTCTAGCGTTCAAACTGTTGCAGCGGTTTTATTGACTTACGCTGCGGGGTTATCATTGCGTTATCTGGAGTAGTGTTTTATTCCGGGTGGTGGAATTATCGAATTACATATATTCAATCCTTGATTATAAAAAGGGAATCGTGTATTATTGAGATTGGTCGTATAGATATTTATAAATGTAAATAATTCGATACGTATGTAATGTAGTTACGGCAACCGTGGTGTAACGGACAACGACACGGATTCGATTCCCTTTTTTGAAAGTAGGTAATGTTTTCAAAAACTAAACTGAATAATCCTTTTTGTGTCTTGATAAGAGAATTCTTAGAATTTTTACAAGTGTTGTCATAGTATTGCACCATTTTAGAATTGTGATGAGTTGCGCTAACTTTTGTAATAACATGCCATAGTACACTTCATACTTTTTTTTTACACAGTAGCATGTCAAAGTAGATTAAAAGTTAAAATATTCTAAAATTGCAAGAAAAAAGATTTTTTATCCTATATCTTTAAACGAGCAATTCTTGTATGTATATATATATATATATATATATATATATATATATATATATATATATATATATATATATATATATATATATAGATTACAAGATATGGCAACACTTGGAGGAAAAGGCGTGCTCAAAGCCTCATCCCAATTTGGAGTCACTCAAGACATCCTTGATTAAGGCAGCCGCCGATATTGACATGGACCTCGTTCGTGCTGCGATAGACAACTGGCCGCGCAGATTGAAGACTTGTATTCAAAATCACGGAGGTCATTTTGAATAAACTTTAATGTCATAAGAATCTATGTTTTGTTAAGTTCATTTTGGTATATGAATGGTTACATAATTAATAAACTTGTTACAATTATTTTACATTAAACATGTGACAGAATTTATGACCTGACTAGGTATATATATATATATATATATATATATATATATATATATATATATATATATATATATATATATATATATATATATATATATATATATATATATATATATATATATATATATATATATATATATATATATATAATTGGAATCTCGGAATCGGCTCCAACAATTTTCATGAAATTTAGTATAAGGGGGGTTTCGGGGGCGATAAATCGATCTAGCTAGGAATCATTTCTAGAAAATGTCATTGAAAAATGACTCTTCCTGACATCTATCGGCGAATAATAATACTATTTTTTTTTAAATTGCTTTAACGACACAACACTAAAGCTATTCCAGCAGATGGCGTTGTTAAGTAACAAGAAGTCAATGAGTGTTTGCTTTGAGGTTAGACTAAGAAAATCAATTGTTAATTTCCAAAAAACACAATTTATAAAAAAAAAATACCGAGCAAAGCTAGGTCATCCGGATATTTTTATATTAAAAACTACGAATGTGGTGGTTCTATTTGGAACTGCAATTAATAGTTAGGTTACTTAGGTAGCTAGTATAAAAAAAATGTGGGGATATGTTGACATTTGTAACCACAGTATCTAATCATATAAAATATAGGGTGTAGGGTATCAAATTACAACATTTTTCAAAAAAGTTAATGTAACTTTGAAAAAAAAAGAGCTGGATTTTTTTTTATTATTTTTCCAAGGGTAGTTAGTTATTGACCCGACCATACCGGTGTATGGTGTTTTACCGGTGTACCGGCTTATCGTTGAATTTTGGGACACGTTGTATATGTAGTATATTAGTTGTCTAGTACCCATAACACAAGTGCTATTCTACTTAGTGTGGGATTAGATGGCGCTTTCTGAATTGTTTCAGTGTATTTATTTATTTAAGTTATTTATTTACTTTATTTGATAAATAAACAATCAATGTAATTCGTAAAATAATTCAAATATACAAAATACATACATGAATAAGTTTCCACTAGTAAATATAATAGTTTTAAACAAAGAAAAATGCAATTGAGTTCTAGTTAATTAACTTAAAGAAAATAAATAACAATGTCGATTGTTACGAGCGATAAATTAAAACGGCCCCACAAACACACAGACAGACAGACGCGCACGCTCTCTTTCCAGCTCCAGGCCAGCTACTTAGCAATATAAAATCTTGCTGCCCTTATCCTAAACTATGTGGGTTTGAAACAACATGTTCTCTCCTTCGACATTCCTCTATTAGTCGTCATGAATGTTCAGATTCACACCTTTTTCGACTCATCATATTTTATGCGATCCATCCATCCAAAATAAATAAAAAATCTGTTACATGATCGTCATTATTACTGCTGCATAATGAAGTGTCCATAACAACATGGAAATCTATTCCATAGCGAACTTCGTTGCGTCACAAGGGCAGCGGGTCATGGTTATTTGGTGTGTATCCGTTGTTATCCGATATTCCGATTTCTAGTTTATTATAACAGTAATTGTCAAAATGTCAAAGGTTAAGGATAATTTTGTTTACAGTATATTGTATAATATCATTATATATTGAATTGAACTGTTGAGAAACAGTTCCGTATAATTCTGTGTATGCAGGATCGGTGGTTAAGCCTTTTATTTATTTTTTTAATTTTTATCAGGAGCTTCAATTTTACCATAAAAATTACAATAGAGGTGAAGTAAATATTAATTTCTAATGTGTAATATGTATAACCAGTATCGTTGCCCACAGTGACAGATTGTAAAATGTTAAAGCTAAGGTAAATTAGATTTTAGATTAAAAACTACACATTTATCAAGTTCATGCACCCTTATTGGTCAGCAACGTGTTCGCGATGCTATTGGCGTTACAAACACCCATAGGCGACGGTAACTGCTAAATTCTAAGCGGGCCATCAGCCTATCTGCTGTCCTACAGCAATAAATAAAATGTAACTTAATTTAAACCTACAATCAAGTTTGTACACAAAATCACAATAAAATTAATTCGGTAGGTCAGTGGTATTACACTAGAAGACAAATTTAGAGGTCCTCGTTTCGAATCGGACGGTGGTCGCACCGCTTAAGTGGATTTCCTTACCTGATGTTCAAGGAACGAAGAAGGAAAACATCGCGAGGAAGCCTTCATACCGAGATAATAAGAACGTGTAACCAATCCGCCTTGGACATGCTTGGCGGATATACTGGTCGTTCTCTCTAGGGGAGCCTCAAGCCCAGCAGCGGGAGGCTATGGGTTGTTATAATTTATATTATAAAATTAAATTTGGCTTTAAATTGATATCGTCTGTACGTGTACAATGGACACGCGCACGCTGATGCGAATGATAAACTGTGAATGATTTACTTTTTGTTACCACCATACATACATAGCTTTCTTTCTGCAACGTTATCCGCATTGTGTGGGTGTAAAAGCGCTATCACGATAAAATGACTGGTGCCGTCCTCAAGTCGAAATTGACTACAGTATAATTGTTCTTTACTAGGTACTTAAAGTGTTCTCTGGTTTAAAATACAGCTCGGTAGACGGTATGTGTTAATAATAGAATAATTATCCTGATTTTGATTCGAGATGATGTTGTTCGAGTTTATCAGTTGACGACTGTGGCGTAGCGGCAAACGCACTTCGGTAAGCTTGCCGAGGTCAGGGATTCGATTCCCGTCTCGCGTCTTGGTGTTTCTGTACAATATGTATTTATTTACAAAAGAAAAGTATATCGTCGATCTCAAACCAATATCTGCAATGTGCACTTTTTTGAGATTTCAACATTTCGACTATTATGACTTTTTTATTGCTGTAGGACAGCAAACAGGCTGACGGCCCGCTTAGAATTTAGCGGTTACCGTCGCCTATAGGTGTATGCGACGCGAGTGGCATCGCGAACACGCTGCTGTCCCATAAGGGTACAGGAACTTTGGTCACTAATGCTGGAACACAACACAAGGTTATTATGGCGGCATACTTAAGACCAAAGGTGGTCGCCATCTAGACCTTAGGGCTTGAGGCCCTACCACGTAGCTGGGGTGGATTGTATTGTCGTCTCTTACGACAGGTAGACCCCGGCCATAGAAGTTGGTAATCTTTCTCCGCCCCTGCACGGATAAAATTACTAGTTTGCCACCAAAACTTTGCTTAATAAGAACCGCTATGCGATTCTAATCATTACATTATTTTAGTATACTAGTCTATCACTTGAAAATAAATTGTTTCTTTAATAAAATTTTGTATGAGAATGTTTTTACTCCATATCTCAGAGTTTAACTTTTTGCACATAGCAAATAAATACTAGTTTGACAACGACGATATAAATATGCAGTAAATCAATTGTCTAGTAGAGTGTCTACTAGTGCTTGCTGTGCTAATTACTTAAGTGGCGCTGTATGAATTGCCCCAGTATATTATTATTTATTACTAGCTGTGCCCGCGACTCCGTCCGCGTGGAATAGTGACTTTGGGCAGCATTTTTTGGATATATGAGGTCAACTTAAATTGGAAATTCAACCTACTAAGTCCAGCCTAAGCTGAACCCTATTTCATATGATTGATGGTATAAATCTGAGGTAACTTAAATTGGAATATAAAATTTCCGAAACTTATCATTTTTAAGAAAAACTATTTTTTTTTATAAAATAAAAATAGCCTAAGTTACTCCTTGATACATCAGCTATCTGCCAGTGAAAGTCCCGTCAAAATCGGGGCAGCCATTTCAGAGATTAGCCGGAACAAACAGACAGACAGACCGCACTTAGTAAAAAGCGGTTATTTTAATATTACAAACAGACCCTCCAATTTTATTTATTTGTATAGATTATCAATTGTCCAATATTCATAACACAAGCGCTGTACCGCTAACTTTGATACTAGATGGCGCTATGTCAATTTTCGTAGTATATTTATTTATTACTAACCGTTCCTGTTCGCTTCTCTGGTCGAGTAACAGAAAGAAGTAAATCGAAAAAAATATGAGAAGTTTTCGGACGCGTGCGCGTCACTCCGCATGCCCCACTCCTCCGCTGCAAGAAGACATCACTGAACACGTAGTGCTTATAAAAATCGTTGTTTCTTAAAACTAATAAAAATTAATTTTATATTAAACGAAGACATCCCAGTATTTTTTTTAGATAAAGTCTAAGAAATAAATCTATAAAGTAGTTTTGCCGTGATGCGCGCACAACTGCAGGCCTCTATCATCTTGTTTACCATACATATATGTTTTATGTCACGTACTCCCAGATCGGAATAATCTACTTTAGATCATACAAATGTATGAGAATCAAATTCACCGAATTATAAATGCACTTTGCCACTAAAACTTTACCTCAGTTGACTTCACTAGAAGGTCTTATTGTGGTGATAAAACTCTTGCAAGTCCTCCAGGTCTTGGGGAAATAAGTATGTGAGATTCAAAGGTAGTCCACTGTAACCTATTAGGCTCTTTTATCACCTTATGCCACATCTATAGGACCTATTCCTAAGTAAACGATCTAATTCGAAGATCTTCAAACTCTGTAAAAGCATATATCTTGTTTTTCAATTTACAATTTTTATATAATTCTCGTGTTTTCTTTGTTTCAGATCTATGGCGTCTCGTTTAGAAGAAAAGCACCGCCTTATAAAACCTCGTAGCCAGGCTCAGTCTTCCTAATCGGATTAAAAATCACAAAACGAATAGAAAAAATGCACTCCGTCACTAACCGTCCACGGATACACACGAAGCAGCCGAACTTTGTCAAAAATCTCAAAATTAAAAAGAAAAACATAATCGAGCTTAAACAAACAATACAAACCAGTTATACATAAGCTGTATAATTTAAATATAGAACCGAGGAAATTCGATTTTTAAAGAGTTATTGATTTTTTCAAAAGTGCGCGTGATTATTTGATTTTCGAAATTAATTTTTAACAATTTTTAATTGTGTGATATCGTGGGTAGGTTTAGAAAAAAAAATAGTTGCCTTCAACATTGTTAGTCATTAAATGTGATTGGTCCAATAAATGTAGTATTGATAACTTTAATTAGTGATAACTTTCCCTCGTAAATTAGTTGGTTATTAAGTGATTTAGAAGAGTTTTATTTTTTTCCGGAATTTCCTATATAGGTTAGTATTTATATACCTAATCAAACCCTTTCCTGTCCCGTCCCAAGATGAGAATATAGCCAAGTTCCCTACAAGTCGTAAGATAGTCGTGAAAGACTGCAAATGAATTGCACCTTACTCGACCTCCGTGACGTAACGACTAAAACACGCCGGAGCGTCTGTGGGGGTGACGGGTTCGATACCATCCTGCGTCTGAATGTTTATACGTATAGTATTTATTTACAAAAGAAAAGTTTATAAATATCTCAGTATATTTAATAGTACAAAAGGGCAAAGTTTGGTTTTTGCTTTCGGCAGTCGCATTTAAAACAAAATATGCAAGGGCCGATCACGGTTGTCGCAGGACAGATGGGCGTTGGAGCAAACGTGTCCTGGAGTGGAGACGGTGTCTAGGCATACGTAGCGTAGGACGTCCCCCAGCTCGACGGGGCGCTGACCTGCGCAAGGTTGCCTGCCGGTCGGGGCTGGATTGGAGAAACAAGGGACTGGGCTTTGTGGCGCAAACTTGGGGAGGACAACGAATCCAAACACACCTACTCCATATTTGCGTTGTTTCTTATCTTTCTTTGTATCTTCTAGAGCTTCTGAACTTTGTGATTCAATTTTCAGAAACATGGATAGAGCAGAAGCGGAGAAAAACGGCGTAGGCGCCGATAGGAGCAGTCACATGATTAGAAATAGAGTAAGTCATATTTCGAACATACATACATATTTATCTCCTCGAGGAATTGTGACCAAGGGCATTTATCCTTCTATCTATTTAATCTTTGAGGAAGGTGTCCTAACTTAGTCCAGAGTCAATACTAGAAGCGCCGATACCGTATATACTGGCAAAATTCAATCGTCTCTATGCAATAGCGGAATAAAAATAGACACCTACGGCCGGAGGCGACTTGTAGTAAAACGCGACTAAACAATCCTAGTTTAGTTTAGTTCAGTCTATAAGTATAATAAATAATAATAATAATGGGACAATTCACACAACGCCATCTAGTCCCAAACTAAGTAGCATAGCACTTGTGTTATGGGTACTAGACGACTAATATACTACATAAGACTCAGAAGTGAGACGGGGAACGAATCCGTGGCATCCACAAGCGTACCGACATGCGTTAACCGTTACGCCATGGAGGTTGTCAAATTATGCCGCCATAATAACCTTGTGTCATGTTCCAAACCCAGACCCAGGTTCCAGTTCCCGTATACAATTGACGGCGTGTTAGCGATACCCCTGGCGTTGCAAACATCCATAGGTGACGGTAACTGGTCGCTATTCAGTGGGCCGTCAGACTGCCTGCTGTTCCACAGCAATAAATAAATAGCTAATATGCATAAATGGAGGAGAGTAGAAAATAAGACTTATTATACTTAAATCAAGATTTATTCTTCCAGAGTTTCAAATCAAAACAACTCGTGCGCAGTCAAGCTATTCGGGAGACCCATTCGCCGCCTCGCGCTCTGTCCCCGGCAGTTCTAAACCCAAACATATCCGCATCCGCTTCCCAATTATCCGCACCGACAACCAAAGTATCCGCGTCCGAGGTGCGCGTATCCGCTCTCTCTCATACATCTATGGATGGATTGCACGATGAAGATGGAACGCTGAAGAAGGACAGCGAGGACCTCGTCCGTTCTGTCAGCGAATGTGACATGAGAAAAGGTCAAGTCGAGATTCAAGTAAGTTTTATTTTTTTACTATCTCTTCATAGTTTTTTTTTTTAAATTTGAATGAGGGTATAATTCAAAACGAATTTATCATATTTTATTCCATACTAGCTGACCCGGCAAACATTGTTCTGATATATAAATTAAAAAGAAAACAGAACTTAATTACGTTCACCCCTATGTCACCCCCTCTAAATTTCATTTCCGTGTTAAAAAGTAGCCCATGTCCTTCTCCAAGGCCCAATCTATCTCTATACCGAAATTCATCAGTTTAGTTTTTCATCATTAGTTTAGTTTTTTAGGCGTGAAAACGTAACAGAGTTACTTTCACATTTATAATATTAGTATGAATAAATTACACTGACTGACAAGATTATCAAAATTATTGTTTTGTTTTACCGTGGTCCCGTTCTCTTTTTGACGCAATATCGTCCTTAAGCTGGACCTGAAGAGCTTATTGAACATTGAACCTTTATTTCCTTTTCTTTGGCCGAGTTTTTGGTTTGCCTAAGTTGATCATCCTTCTCAATAAGCACCTTCATCGTTGTTCGTATTGGTGTTCAATGATTTGCTTTAAAAAAATTTATTAATACCACATGAAATCCGCATTTCTTCTAAAACCCAGCATTATAATAACGATTTATTCATTAATATAACTTGTATGGTCCTTCGAGTCGGATTTTTTAATTTATCGATCCTGGTGACGTTATAATCAATTTCGAACCCAAGGCTTGCAAATTTTTTTTATTGGTAAGTAATAACAAACAGGCTGACGATCCACTTAGTAAACAGTTAATAGTTAATCACTAACGCGCTGCTGTTCCATAGAAATACAGGAACCTGGATCACTAATGCCGGAACACAACAAGGTTATTATGACGGCATACTTATACACCAGGTGTGGTTGCCATCCATCATCATGTGGCTTAGAGCCCTACCACGTAGGTTGTATTGTCGCCTTTTACGACAGGCCGACTCCAGCCACAAACAGACTGGCCTTGCACGAAGACAATTGTTGAAATGGTGCATCATCTTATAGATGACCGATTTAGGTCAGCTTTAGTTTTAAATGTTTTTAGACTTGTGTCTGAAGTAGAGACCTCTCTAGAAAGAGACTGAATGGGGACGACAAAACCTTGTCCAGTTTAATCCCTCGAAAACGCAAGTCTGTGTATTCTCTGCCAAGAAAACCCCGTTCGCACTTGCGCCACAGCTCCAAGGAACCTCTCTTTCCACCGCAAGCAGTATTGGGATCCTTGGTGTCGACATCACGAATGATGTGCAGTTTAGGGGACAATTGAAGGATAAAGCTATAAGCTTGCCTCCAAAAAGCTAGGTGTGCTAAACCGGCCCAAGCAGTACTTCAACCCAAGGCAACGGCTTGTGCTAGAGACAAAGCACAGGTCAGACCGCATATGAAGTACTGCTCAGATTTATGGGCTGGAGCACCCGCCTGTCAGCTCAATCCCCTAGACTCGATCCAACGGCGCGCAGTTCGTGTTTTCGGCGGTCCCATACTCACAGACGGTCTAGAGACGCTTGGACTTCGGAGACTTTGCGTCTCTTTGTGTATTCTACCGTCTATACAACGGGTAGTGTTCTGAAGAGCTATTCAGAATGGTGCCCACGTCGTCTTTCTACCACCGCTCTGCCCGCCATCGGCTGGGTGTTCATCACCATTTCTTGGAGCCTCTTCTTTCTTGTACGAAACGTCCATAGGCGACGGTGACCACCTGCCAGGGTGGGCCGTCTGCCTGTCATAAATAAAATGTCAGTACCATATTTGGACATATTTTTTAATCAACTTTATAATATTACAGATAACGCCAGGAGGCTGCGACTCTGATCAACGCAATTTGGAGCAGAAGCAACGCACGAAACGATGGCTCGTGTACAAAAACCATTCTGATTCATCTAGGGATCTGCTCTCGAACAATCCTCAGGTTGCATGCATATGCGGCACGTGCGCAGCTTGTCCGAATTGCAGGTTCGTTTTGATTTCTTTATTATATTCTTCTCTGTACAGGGGTGGAGTAAGGATACTAACCCCTGCGACTGAGGTCAGCCGTGGTAGGGCCCCAAACACCTCTGAGTGGCAACTGTCCTGGATTTATAAGTATGCTGACATAGTGTCCCAGGTTCCAGTAAGCGGACGATAGCGTGTTACCGGTGCCCGCTAGCGTCGCAAACATAAATAGGCGACGGTAACATTCTATTAATTTAGGCCTATCAGCTTATCTGCAATTTTACAGTAATAAAAAAATATTGAGGCAATTGATACAGCGACATCTAGTCCCTAAGTAAAAAAAAAATCATACCACTTGTGGTACGGGTCGTAGTCAACTGATATACATTTATACTTAAACACTAAGACTTGGCGCACCTATAGAGCCGCTGACAGCCGCAAGCGTTTCAGAGTGCGGAAGCCGTTGTACCATAGTGGTCGTCAATGATGTTCTTTTGGATTCGGAATGAGCTTCCTGCTGAGGTTTGTCCTCTGCTGAGGTGGCCAGCAGTACAAATGTTGTAAAATATATTCAACTCTTTTGTGTATTTTTAAGTTAGAGTGGTCATAAAATTGAAAAATGTAAGATGCAGAGAAAAAATTTGTAATAACTGATATCAATGTTGGCCTGTGTTCACATAATAAAGATAAAATGTAAACGTTATATAACGAAAACCTTCTTAAATCGTAGACATATCACGTTTGTTTGGTTCAACATTGTTACCCATTGTTTAAATCACTATAATCTCAGGCTTGTATAAAATACAAGAAAATATACAAATAAAATACTGGCAAAGTAAAAAATGAGAAACATAAATTACTGACTAAAACATTGTTATATAATTTTTTTCACTTAAATTGTTTTATCCACTTTAAAACATAATAAAAAAATAATAACGATAACCACCGTGGGGTAATGGAATAATAATATGTAAATAATAAAAAAATATATATAAATAATGAAATGTTGGAATGTCTGCGGAGGACACGGGTTCGATTCTCGTCTTGCGTCTGTATAATATGTTTTATTTTCAAAATTATACCTAGATGTTGTACTTAAATACACATTATGCATCAACACCCAGACGCGAGACGAGAATCAAACCCGTCCCCTCCGCAAGCTTACCGAAGTGCGTCAACCGCTACGTCACAGAGGTAGTCAAATATTTATTATTAATTATTATTTAAAATACCCGGTCCCTTCTATTTCTCTATGTATGTACAGTTTACAATGTACTTTGGAGAGGCGTACATCCAACAGTGCACCTCAATAGGTTGACGATGATGATGATGATGATTAATGTATTTCTAATCATCCATCTCCAGCTATGATTTTTTTTTAATCGCAGAAGTCGCCGTCGACGCCACCGTTGCCCGATGAAGCAAGACTCCGGTATAGTTTGTTCTGACGAATGTCCAGACTGTTCGGACAGTGAACACGGTAAGATATATCTCCTTGTTTCAGAGTCCCTTAGCGAGTTATGCTCGTACAGTGTGAATGATTACATCAGTTTACGCAGCGCTCTATCCGTGCAGGGGCGGAGAAAGAATGCTGACCTCTAGGGCCGGGGTCGGCCTGTCGTAAAAGGCGACAAAACAGCCCACCCTAGGTGCGTGGTAGGTCCCAAAGCCTGTCTGGATGGCGGCCACCTTTGGTGTTTAAGACTGCTAAATTCTAAGCGGGCCCCGTCAGCCTGTCTGCTGTCCTACGGCAATAAAAAAAAAACGCTATTATCGTAGAAAACTAATAAACTTTTTTTTGTAAATTATTGTAGCGTAACGGCTAACGAACGTCGGTACACTTGCGGAAGTCACGGGTTCGATTCCCGTCCCGCATCTGGGTGTTATATATATATATATATATATATATATATATATATATATATATATATATATATATATATATATATATATATATATATATATTGTGTGTGTTTGTGTATGTGTATGACTATATAATATAATTTAAAATTGTATGTTCAGGTAATGATACGATTCGTAAATCTGGCAGCGCCAATGCTGAAGACCAGACTTATTGCAGGTGCGTATCAACTCTGGGTGTGCCTTTTTTGTGTTTTTTTTTTGACAAATTCTAATTCCTTATGATGTCACAATACATATTTTCTTTCAGATGCCCACAAAGGAAGGAGAGACCGAAGAACAATTCTTTCACACGGAGTGATTCTGGTGAGGTGTTTTTAAAAATTTAATTATTATACGCTAGTAATTTAGAAGTTACCGTCGCCTATGGGTGTTTGCAACGCCAGTGGCATAGCTAACGGCATACTTAGGACCAAAGATGGTCGCCATCCAGACGGGCTCGAAGCCCTATCATTTAGCTAGGGTGAGTTGTTTAGTCGCCTTTTACGACAGGCCGACTCCAGTCGCAGAGGTGAGTATTCTTTCTCCATCCCTGCACGGATGGTATATACGATTTTTCGCAGATCGAAATATTTTTAAATAATATATCACCGTGATAAACATCGGTTTTTACTTAGAAAATGTTCGTTTGTAATATTAAAATAACCGCTTTTTACTAAGTGCATTTGGATGTATACACGGTATTTAAACCAAAGCGACATTTTTTTACAATTTTTGTCTCTCTGTCTGTCTGTTTGTTCCGGCTAATCTCTGAAATGGCTAGACCGATTTTGACGGGACTTTTATTGGCAGATAGCTGATGTAACAAGGAGTAACTTAAACTACTTTATATATATATATATATATATATATATATATATATATATATATATATATATATATATATAAATCTACTTTTCTGACGTTTCACTTCATTTTTTGTATGATATTATTATATGTTTCATATGTTTTCCTCATAGATGAGAGATCCGAACCGACTCTATCAGAACTGGTGAACTTCATAAGGGAGACCCTGAACAAGAACGCCAAAGATCGGATGACCATGCTCAGGATTGAGAGGGAACTGCACTCCCTCGTCAGTGATACGGGGTACGTATCGATATAATCCACTCCGATTACCTCCTGATGGTCCAGAGACAACCCTGAGAAAATCCCTCTTATACCTACTCCTGGCCTATCCAATTCTAGGCAAGGATCTAAGGGAATGTACCCACACTACGTGACCCGTTCAAGGGGGGAGGGAGGACTTCAAAATACCACGCTTAGTTACAGGTTGGGGGGGGGGCTTGGGTTTTTGTCACGCTACATTCAAATATGGCGCTGTAATTACAAATATGGGACTAATTACTATTTGTTTAACTTACTATTGGCAAAAATTTATTAAAAACCATAATAAATATGGTTTTTACTACGTGTAAACTTGCGGGTAGGGGGGAGTCTTCTCATATTCTACAAATGGCCACCGAGAGGAGGTAGTTGGGAAAAAAATTACAAAAATAGGGCACGAGTTGAGTTGAGTTACCCACTTCCTCGTATCTCGTCTACTTTCCCGCGTACATGTTTTATATCCTTTCCTGGTCTTTATCTATTTCTCTTTTATTCAACATGTCTGTAATGTTGTTAGGGTCCAGATATGATGAACTTTCATCTTTCTACCCTTACCCCTCATTATGTAGTTGGGGTACAACATATCCTCCCCATTTTCCTCTGTTAGCCGTTATCTAATTGCTTACAGCATATATTCGTCATATCCTAAAAACATCTTCCATTTACTATAGAGATGTCTAAGATTGCTCGATGTTTAAGAAAATTAAAAAAAAACATGCAGGGCAGTCTGGGGACTGCCGATAGAAGTGAAAACTAAGTAACTTGTGAACTGTATCGTCGAGCTATTAGATTATTATTTTCGGATTATGAAGAAGTGTTTATGATCAAGGACTAAAGTTTAAATTGGTCATTAACACTTCTTTACAAACCAATAATTGTTCACTCAAAAAGTGCTCAACCCGCCTAAAGAAGTTTTCACTTCAAAAAAAAAAAAACTGTATTTCATTGTAATAAAGTCGCAATTCGAATAGATATGTATAAGTAATGCAATACAATTGTTTAAAAGTTACATTGTAAAATAAACCTTAAGTCATTATAGATAAGGTTGGTATTACTGGAGCAAAACTCCGTCTTACGAATTCTTACTATCAGGACACGTGACCTGACACGAGTTTACCCATCACAAAAGTGCACAACGCCGCTAAAGAATTTTTCACTTCAAAAACGACTATAAAGTTATTATAGTAAGATGGCTTTAAGATTTATCACAATTTGATTATTTATCATAATTGAATTATCAAGATTTTATTGGCGTTTGCTCTCAGCCGTTGCATAGTACGGTTCCCGGGGATGTCGTCATACGGACGCATGCTCGTGCACCGGTGCGCGGCGCTCTTCCAGCTCTCGCACCAGCTCGACCAGAACAACAAGAGCTGCGTGCTCGTCTCCAAGAGTGGTGAGTGGTTCACATAATTCATCATTTTTATTACTGTAGGACAATAGACAGGCTTACAGCCTGCCCACTTAGTGTTTAGCACTCACCGTCGCCTATGGGTGTTTGCAATGCCAGGGGCTTCGCTAACCGTGAAACCTGGTCACAACCTGGTGCCTGAACGCAACACAAGGTTATTATGGCGGCATATTTAAAAACCAGGGATGAATGAATGAAAACACTTTATTGTTCACCAACTAAATCTATGTACAATGTAAACTAGAATAAGTTACAGTGATACAATGGGTGGCCTTATCGCTAAAAGCGATCTATTTCTATAATGGAGTGGAATACATCTATTAATTAACCTGTGGATGGCGGTGCACAAACTAATTATCTATACTCTATACAAATAAATAAAATTGGAGGGTCTGTTTGTAATATTAAAATAACCGTTTTTTACTAAGTGCATTAGGACGTATACACGGTACATATACCAAAACAACATTTTTTTAAATTTTTGTCTGTCTGTCTGTTTGTTCCGGCTAATCTCTGAAATGGCTGCATCGATTTTGACAGGACTTTCACTGGCAGATAGCTGATGTATCAAGGAGTAACATAGGCAATTTTTATTTTAGAAAAAAAAAAATAGTTTTTGTTAAAAATGATAAGTTTCGGAAATTTTACATACCAATTTAAGTTGACCTCAGATTTATATGATCGATCATACGAAATACGGTTCAGCTTAGGCTGGACTTAGTAGGCTGAATTTCCAATTTAAATTGATCTCATATATCCAAAAAATGCTGCCTAAAGTCACTATTCCACGCGGACGGAGTCGCGGGCACAGCTAATACGTAATAATAACATAAATATACATATACAGGGGTGGTTGCCATCCAGTTAGCTTGGGTTGTTTAATCGCCTTTTACGACAGGCCGACCCCGGCCGCAAAGGTCAGTATTCTTTTTCCGCCCCTGCACGGAGGAAACGTATTAATATATAGATAAATATGTTTTCAGGTACGAGCGGTGGTCGTATACCGTGCACTTCGTTCAAGTCCTGGTGCACCGTGACCTTCCCGCCCAGTCCGCAGCACCTCCTCGAGACGCACGCCAAGTATGTATACTTTTTACAGGGAAGGAGAAGTTATTTTAAAAACGCCAGTTTTCTATGCTGATGATATTGACGATTCACACAACGCCATCTAGTTCCGAAATGAGCGGTAGAGCGTTTTTGTTATGTGTAATAGACAACTGTGTAATACTTTTTGTTTTGTAAATGAATATATTTCATAGATAAACCACTCTGACTATTTATTATCCGTGCAGGGGCGGAGAAAGAATACTTACCTCTGCGGCCGGGGTCGGCCTGACGTAAAAGGCGACAAAACAACCCACCCCAACTACATGGTAGGGCCTTAAGCCCGTCTGGTTAAGTACGCCGCCATAATAACCTTGTGTTGTGTTCCGGCATTAGTGACCCAAGTTCCTGTACCCTAAAGGTACGCGTCCATTGGCCCGCGCCGGACGCACCGCACGCACGGCACGCGACGGATTGAACGGATTTGCCGATCATAATTCGCGATGCCACTGGCGTTGCAAACGGTAACTGCTAAATTCTAAGCTGGCCGTCAGCATGTCTGCTGTCCTAAGTACAGCAATAATAAAAAGACTTGGAAAGGTAATAGAATCCGTGGCGCCACGCACTTACAAGCTGCTTTTTTAATGCTGGGGACATACAGCAAACCAATCTCCGTGCAGGGGCGAAGTAAGAACATTAATCCCAGCGCCTGGGATCGGCCTGTCGTAAAAGGTGACAGAACAATCCTAGCTACGTGGTAGCGCTCCAAGCCCATCTGGATGGCGACCACCTTTGGTCTTAAGTCTTCTTCTCCCTGCCCTTATCCCACATTATATGGGGTCGGCACAACGTATTACATGTTGTAATAGTTGTGGTTTAATTTTTACAACCGGCCACGTACATACATACATATAATCACGCCTCTTTCCCGTAGGGGTAGGCAGAGACCACATCTTTCCACTTGCTACGATTCTTACATACTTACTTGTTTCGCTTCGTCCACTTTCATTATTCCCTTCATACATGCCCTTCGGTTTAGGGTACTCTTGACCTGGCCTTTTTTCAAGACATCCCTGATCTGGTCTCGAAACGTCCGCCTAGGTCTACCCCTCCAACACTTCCATTCACACTCGCCTTATGCACTTTTTTTGTCAATCATTCTTCATTCATTCTCTCAACATGGCCAAACCATCCATCTCAGCATACCTTTCTCAATTTCTGTCACTACATCTTCTTTCAGACCACAACGTTTCCTTATCTCACTATTTGTTATCCTGTCACTCAGTTTAACTCCTATCATACTTCTTAACTCTCTCTTAACCTGCCTGACGTTAACCCCTTTTTGAGGAATAATCTGTCATCCTATTTATTTAAATTGTTTTTTTCGTTTCACATTGAAAGTAGGACGCGAAATTTCCTTGTCAATCATCTAATATATCCTCAAGCGACATTTTTATTGGTTTCTTCTTAAATCCCTTTGGTTTTAAGTATGTCGCCATTGTGTTGTGTTCCGGCATTAGTGACCTAGATGCCTGTATCCCTAAGGGACAACAGTGTGTTCGCGGTGCCCCTAGCATCGCAAACATCCATAGGCGACGGTAACTGCATACTGTTAAGTGGGCCGTCAGCCTGTCTTCACTTAATAGTAAGTTACCGTCACCTATGGATGTTAAAGACGTCAGGGGCACCACTAACACGTTGCCGTCCGCGTAGAACTGAAACCTGGGTCACTTATGCGCCGGAACACCACGTTATTCTGGCGTTATGTATTTAAAGGTTGCCCTCTAGACAAGATTGGAGTAATACTACCTAGCTGGGGTGGTTTTGTCGCCTTTTACGACAGGTCACCTCCGTCCACAGAGTATTAGTATAGGAATAAAGGATTCGTTTATTATGCAGGTCCATATTAAAGAGAGACACGCTCTCCGGCGGGGAGAACGGCAACGGCGCTGCGCTGAGTGCCCGCAGCAAGTCCCTCGAGCAAAGGGAGAGGGAGTACGAGCGTGTAAGACGGAGGATATTTAGCTCGGTGAGTTGCCCGTGTTCACACACGCAGTCTCACGTACACTATGACATAATATATTTAATAATATATATATCTGATACCCGCGACTTCGTCCGCGTTAATTGATATATTAACAAAGTTTTCGTCATGAGGCAGAGGTAGAAGAGACTTCCCCTCTCCTACGCATGCGCGCTACACCGCTTGCCCCGCCTCATCGCGGCAAATCGTTGTTTCTTTAAACACTAATAACTTTAAATTTGGCCGTCAGCCTATCTGCAGTTCTACAGCAATAAAAAAAGTATATAGATAATATTTTTTTTTAATAAAAAAATTCTTAAATTGCTAATGTATATAAGTACCCAGTTTATAAATAGCAATGATTTTTACCTATAGGTTTCTTTTTGTTACTTTGCACACAGAATATTTCAAAGTATTAATTAATATATTGTTATATTAAGTACCTAGTCAGGTCATAAATTCTGTCACATGTTTAATGTAAAATAATTGTAACAAGATTATTAATTATGTAACCATTCATATACCAAAATGAACTTAACAAAACATAGATTCTTATGACATTAAAGTTTATTCAAAATGACCTCCGTGATTTTGAATACAAGCCTTCAATCTGCGCGGCCAGTTGTCTATCGCAGCACGAACGAGGTCCATGTCAATATCGGCGGCTGCCTTAATCAAGGATGTCTTGAGTGACTCCAAATTGGGATGAGGCTTTGAGCACGCCTTTTCCTCCAAGTGTTGCCATATCTTGTAATCTAACGGATTCAAATCTGGACTGGAGGAGGGCCAGTCTTCGTGCCGGATGAAGTCGATTTCACGCGCCGCCAGCCAGTCTTGTGTGCTCTTCGCTCTATGAGCTGGCGTCGAATCTTGTTGGAATACCCAGTGCCTGTTATTGAACATGGTATGAGAAACAGGTTCTACAAGGTTCGTCAGGACTGTATTTTGATACACAACAGCATTCGTTTTTACACCTTTCTCACAAAAATGTACCTCTGTTAAGCCCCAATAAGAAACTCCCAACCATATCATGAGCGAGGATGGAAAATGACCTCGTTGGACACGTGGAATACGGTTGCTCGCTTCTTCACTACTGTGTGCGTACACCTTATCATTTTGTTTGTTGTAGCTCTCTTCTACGGTAAACATTTTTTCATCCGAAAAAAGAATTTCCCGATATTTTTTTCCCGCGTACCGCTTCAACAAAGCGCGGCATCTCTTCAGTCTCAGGTCCATTAGACGAGCATTCAAACGATGTCCTGTTTTTCTTCGATATGCCCGAAGCCCTAAGTCTTCATTTAACACCCTTTTCACCGTGGTTCTGCTTAACCCCATCTGAAGGGCCAACAGTTTCTGCTTACGTTTGGGATTTCTTTGAATTCGTGCCTTCACAGCTTTTATCACTGCTGGAGTCCTAACAGACCGAGGGCGACCACTTCTTGACCTGTCATCTACACTAGAGTCTTCATTGTATCGTTTGATGGTACGATAAATGAATCTTTTGGTAATATACAAATTTTTCAGTATGTTAAAAATTTGAATTGGCGCGTAACCGCAACGATGCAACGCAATAACTGCAACACGGTCTTCTTTAAGCGTCCACTCCACATTTAAAAATGAGTAAAATTCTAAAAGTTATACATTTTTATTTTCATGAACAATTCGAAATTCTAATTCAATAAACTTTTTTGTGGCCAGCATTCTAAAAGAAAAGTTTTTGCTGTGTGACAATACTTATGACCTGACTAGGTATTACTATAATAATGATATGTCATTTTATTAATTATTGTTTTTTTTTAACATACATAACACATATTTTATTTTTTCTCTCGTGTTGCCCCTGCAGGGGGGTTAGACCCAAAAACTGCTGGCTAGACGTCGTATAGGGTGATATGCGTGCTAATGGACTCAATGCCACGGATGCCGATGACTGTGAAGTGGGGGAGTAAAAGTTGGAAAGCGGATCCCGGGCACCCAAGTTGATGTTTGGGTTTGCAAGTGGGAGTTCAAATAATGTAATAGTATTTTCTTTATCAAATAATTTATTTTCTTTGGAATATATATATATTCGAGTTCTAGAGTTTTCGATATATGGAGGACTTCGAGAGCGTCATCTAGGCCGAAACTAAGTAGCGTGGCATTTATACTCTTATTATGGGTACTAGACAACTGATATACTTTTTTTATATATAAATACATATTATATTATGAACACCCAGACGCGAGACGGGAATCGAACCCGTGACCTCCTCCGCAAGCGTACCGAAGTGCGTTATCCGTTACGCCACAGAGGTTGTCTAATACATTCGATTTGTAGAGATTAACATTTATTCCAACAAATTTTGAGTTATAGAGGTGATGTGAATAAAAATTTTAGTTATAATAAACAATGATGGACGTTATCAGTATATTATTAAAGTCGATTTTCAAATAAACGAGATGCAAATGTTGTAAAATCAAACTTTGAAAGAAAAGAAAAGAAAAAAAAAATATTTAGAGCAAATAATACTCGCATACGCTCGGTATACTCATAGTTGGTCATAAGAAACCAACGCTGGTTTTCCGCAGAGGTCTACAAGTACGTACGTAGTAAGTAGTATGTTCCAGATACCAATGTATTTTTACGAGTTAGGTAGTTTTTTTTAACTTGTCGACTGGAAAGAAGTTCTACTGTATTGTAATGGGCCCCGTGATGGTTTGTATTCCCAATCGGAGACAATCGGTGGGTGTGCACCATGACGGGACGCCCTCTTCTGGGCCCCAGTCTAAGTACATTTTATATGACCAGGACAACTGTTCCCAAGACGAGCAATGGCCCTGGATTTCCGGACCGGTTAAACTGCTCACGCCCGAATCCGGGAGAAACAAGTTGTTAAAGGTAAATATATGTATTTGTATATATGTAAATTATGTTTAGGCTTTTATTAAAACTTCGCTCGATATACTCGTAATGCGCAATTATGCGAGAACGCCTTATGTGCCGTCCCCCTCACACCTGTAGATGCCAGGTCCCTCTTTTCGTTCAGTCGTCGTCGCGTGCGGAAGCTGTCGGTCTGCCTGCTATTTTTTTTTTAATCATCCACCACATGGAGCAGCTGATATGATCAACGCCTGTTGTATCTGACGACTGCCAAACAGTGTGCAACGGCTTTCCAGTTCGGACGCTTGCGGGGGCGACTGGTTCGATTCTCGTCACAAATCTGAATGTTTATGCATATATATATATATATATATATATATATATATATATATATATATATATATATATATATATATACCTAGTCAGGTCATAAGTATTGTCACACAGTAAAAACTTTTCTTTTAGAATGCTGGCTACAAAAAAATATATTGAATTAGAATTTCGAATTGTTCATGAAAATAAAAATGTATAACTTTTAGAATTTTACTCATTTTTAAATATGGAGTGGACGCTTAAAGAAGACCGTGTTGCAGTTATTGCGTTGCATCGTTGCGGTTACGCGCCAATTCAAATTTTTAACATACTGAAAAATTTGAATATTACCAAAAGATTCGTTTATCGTACCATCAAACGATACAATGAAGACTCTAGTGTAGATGACAGGTCAAGAAGTGGTCGCCCTCGGTCTGTTAGGACTCCAGCAGTGATAAAAGCTGTGAAGGCACGAATTCAAAGAAATCCCAAACGTAAGCAGAAACTGTTGGCCCTTCAGATGGGGTTAAGCAGAACCACGGTGAAAAGGGTGTTAAATGAAGACTATAAAGGCTAATAAGGCTTCGGGCATATCGAAGAAAAACAGGACATCGTTTGAATGCTCGTCTAATGGACCTGAGACTGAAGAGATGCCGCGCTTTGTTGAAGCGGTACGCGGGAAAAAAATATCGGGAAATTCTTTTTTCGGATGAAAAAATGTTTACCGTAGAAGAGAGCTACAACAAACAAAATGATAAGGTGTACGCACACAGTAGTGAAGAAGCGAGCAACCGTATTCCACGTGTCCAACGAGGTCATTTTCCATCCTCGCTCATGGTATGGTTGGGAGTTTCTTATTGGGGCTTAACAGAGGTACATTTTTGTGAGAAAGGTGTAAAAACGAATGCTGTTGTGTATCAAAATACAGTCCTGACGAACCTTGTGGAACCTGTTTCTCATACCATGTTCAATAACAGGCACTGGGTATTCCAACAAGATTCGGCGCCAGCTCATAGAGCGAAGAGCACACACGACTGGCTGGCGGCGCGTGAAATCGACTTCATCCGGCACGAAGACTGGCCCTCCTTCAGTCCAGATTTGAATCCGTTAGATTACAAGATATGGCAACACTTGGAGGAAAAGGCGTGCTCAAAGCCTCATCCCAATTTGGAGTCACTCAAGACATCCTTGATTAAGGCAGCCGCCGATATTGACATGGACCTCGTTCGTGCTGCGATAGACGACTGGCCGCGCAGATTGAAGGCTTGTATTCAAAATCACGGAGGTCATTTTGAATAAACTTTAATGTCATAAGAATCTATGTTTTGTTAAGTTCATTTTGGTATATGAATGGTTACATAATTAATAAACTTGTTACAATTATTTTACATTAAACATGTGACAGAATTTATGACCTGACTAGGTATATATATATATATAAAGTCAGTTACCTAGTACCCATATCCATAATACATGCGCTTTGTAGCTTACTAGATGGCGCTGTCAATTGTTAGAGTATATATTTTTTTCTCAAAACAGGTCCAGTCCCTCGAAGGTCCGAACATCCCGAGGCCCCCCTGGCGATGCAGAGGACCCGTCTCCAAGAGCCACAGCTTCAGTGGATACGGGAACACCAATCACAATAATGGCGACTTTCAACAGCACCCGAGGCTGTTGAGCCGACAAGGTTAGTATTGGAGTGAAGTTCTTGAGGATTGAGGGAAGACTGTCGATGACCAATACAGTTACCATGGTCTGATTTAGGCAGATCTTTTGCTGTGGAACAGTAGACAGGCTGCCTGTCGCCTCAATAGTAAGCGTTGACCGTCGCTTATGTATGTTTCGTCGCAAGGGGCACCGCAAACACGTTGCTATCCGTATAGGGGTAATAGGCCTAATATATTGCCACGTGCCAACGGTGAAACAAAACTTATCCGTGCAGGGGCGGAGAAAGAATACAGACCTCTGCGCCCGTGTCGGCCTGTCGTAAAAAGCAACAAAACAACCCACCCTAGCTACGTGGTAGGGCCCCTAGCCCGTCTGGATGGCAACCACCTTTGGTCTTAAATATGCCGTATAATAACTTTGTGTTCCGGCATTAGTGACCCAAGTTCCTGTACCCTTATGGGACAGCAGCGTGTTCGCCATGCCACTGGCGTTGTAAACACCCATAGGCGACGGTAACACTTTTCTAACACACAGACAAATCACGTTACCTCAACCCCCCCCCCCCCCCCACACACACACACAATAAATAAAAAAAAACTCAACGGAGAGTGTTCTGAGGAGCTGTTTAGAATAGTGCCTTTGTCGTCTTTCTACCACCGCGCTGCCTGCCACCGGCTAGGCGTTAATCCCCGTTTCCTGGAGCCTCTTCTTTCTGATACGAAACGATTCTGTATAACGTTCATGTTGCGTACTCTCCGGATTTGGAATGAGCTTCCGAACGAGGTTTTCCCATCACAGTACGGTATGGGGGTTTTCAAAAAAGGCGTTATAAAATTTCTTCGAGGCCGGCAGAGCGCGTTGGTTATACCTGTTATGTTGCAAACATCAAAAAGCGACGGTGACCATCTGTCACCGTCGCGGGTGGGCTGATTGCCAGTTTGCTGAAATCCAGCTATGATAAAAAAACTTACCGCACTTCCAGGTGACCTAGCCTCCAGCAGCTGGAGACTGTCCCCGTCGAGTTCTGGATATAAGACTCTAAGTCTACGTAGCACGGACTCAGTGACGCCGTCTCCCACAGGTAGGAACTATTTCTTCTTAGCCCCTCCCCTAGATGATGAAAGATAGATGAAGGAGCGTCCTCATTCCAGCGAGCCAAAATCAGAGGCTAAAGGTTCCAGTCATTCATGTTTGGTATTATTCAGAATATTATAAGGAGCTGAGAATTCAAAATGCTATTCAGATTATCCGTGCAGGGGCGGAGAAAGAATACTAACTTTTGCGGCCGGGGTTGACCTGTCGTAAAAGGCGACGAAACAACCCACCCTAGCTACATGGTAGGGCCCCAAGCCCGTCTGGATGGCGACCACCTTTGGTCTTAAATATGCCGTATAATAACTTTGTGTTCCGGCATTAGTGACCCAAGTTCCTGTACCCTTATGGGACAGCAGCGTGTTCGCGATGCCACTGGAGTTGCAAACACCGGGTCCTACAGCAATAAAAAAAAACTCGCTACGAAGCTTACTGATTAGGGAACGTATACCACGTGACTTATTTAAATAATTTGAAGACCCTCCCTCTCCAGCCAACGTAATATTTCATAAATAAGGTTTTCAATCATTTTTTACCAACAGAAAGGTAAGAAAATTATTATTTGGCTCATATTTGTCTATTAATACACCGCGTGCTGCGTGACGTCAAAAGTGCATTCAAATTTATAAATATAGTTACAAGTGTAACCAAACTTTTTAATTATTAACGGGTTCCATACTATGGGGCCGGTTCATTATAGCTTTTTTATTTATTCCCAATTACCTACCGAACACCATTTTAACCCATTTTCCCGATAACTACCCACATGTACAGATGTTGAAGACTGCAACAACTTACACCCAGGTGGCGGCAGTCCTGAGCCGAACGTCGCTGCGAGCGCAGCGCCGTTAGGCCCAGCTGTGAGTGAGGGATCCGTAGTGTGGGCAGTGACAGATATGGCCGCGGTGCCCCCCGGCGCCATCGTAATACATCCGCAAGTAAGTGACAATTTCACTTTACGTAAATATTACAGTAAATTGTTTCAAAATGGCTTATATAACATAGGAATACATAAGACGTCATCTGTTAAAATATGTAATGTTACCAAAGGGGTGTTATTTCCTATAGACACGCCCTTTTGTCTATGTAAAAACTAGAGAGAAAACTGAAAGCGCCTCGCCGCCCCGGTTGCGTTATCTTATATTGTGTATTTATCTTGATTTTTATAATTTTATTGTATTTTATTTAACTATCTTCAATTAGAAACTTCGAGCAATCCGACAAATATTTAGAGTTCTTTGGGCTTTTCTTTTTGTATTAGCAACGCCATCTACTACTGTTATCGGTTTGGTGTATGTTGTTTTCAGACCGGCAGACCGCTGACCAATCCCGACGGCAGCATATACCACTTCGATCCCGCGAATCCGCCCGTGTTGTACGACCCGAATGTATATGATACCGAAAATAAGGTATGCAACACTTAAGCTTACACGGCTTCATGTTGTCCTTGTCCCACATTAGAGTCGTTTTAACATGTTGTCTCGTTCTACTGTCATATGTAAGCTATCATCTCAATACTATAAAAAAGTCACTATATACTTTTTTATGCAATCCATCTGTAGGCGATCTCGATATTTATTTGTTGTTATATATTGTAATTTAATAATTATATTATTCATATTAATGTTTGTATCATAATATTTATTTATTTAGTAATATTATAGTATTCTAATCTATCTGCCTATACATATACGATATATTAGCGTCGTTAGAAACAAATATTTAAACTGTGCGACGGCCGGCCCAGCGCACGAACCAAAATCGGTTTTAAATACGCGATCATATGAGACGTTTTCGTCTCATGGTCGCTCAGAGGGCAATGGAGAGGGCTATGCTCGGAGTTTCCCTGCGAGATCGAATCAGAAATGAGGAGATTCGCAGGAGAACCAAAGTAACCGACATAGCCCGGATGATTGCAAAACTGAAGTGGCAGTGGGCTGGGCACATAGCTCGAAGGACTGATGGCCGTTGGGGCAGAAAAGTCCTCGAATGGCGACCGCGTACCGGAAGACGCAATGTTAGTAGGCCCCCCACAAGATGGACCGATGATCTGGTCAACATCGCCGGAATAGGTTGGATGAGGGCAGCGCACGACCGATCATCGTGGAGATCTTTGGGCGAGGCCTTTGTCCAGCAGTGGGCGTCTTCCGACTGAAATGATGATGATGATGAGACGTTTTTATTGGCCGATGGCAGACCATTGGCAAACACCAAGCGTATCGCTCGCCACCTTGGCATAAAACATAAATTAATTCTGTGTTCATAACCTTCTGTTATTACTATAATAATAGTTACAATATTAAAGTGTTTTTTGTACGTATGGTTTTTAACTCGAACGTGTTAATTATACTGGTTATATACAACATAACCACATTGTCGTTATCTACCGACAATCTGACGACGCGATAACCAACACATCCATTTACGACCACCCTGGCATTACCGCTGAAGCACATCCGAACGCGTGAATGTCGCGGATTGTATTCCCGTCCCGCGTCTTGGTGTTTATTTATTTACAAAGGAAATAATATATACGTATTATATCAGTTGTCTAGTACCCATAACACAAGTGCACCAGCGTTCAGACATGCAGTTACCAAACGGAAGTTGTCAAATTACCTATGTAAGATCTTTTTAAATTTAATATATTAAATTTTTTAATTATATAGATAAATAATTTGATAGGTCGATCAAAATGCTGAGAAGAGACGAGGAAGATTGGAGAAACAACACTCATTCATCGATAATGGTAAGTTTTTCCCGTGGAAATTTTTAAACAGCTCTCTGGATTAGGTCACAACGTGTACTGGATGGTACACCTGGACCTTGGTGCATATATGACCCTTTACTACTACTTTTAGGACCGCCCCTCCTGCTGGAACCCGATAGAGACCACATAGCTAGGCTACGTGGTCTACGTGTAGCTACGTACGTCCTCCCCACATGGGGAGGAGAAAGAATGCCGAGCTCTGCGGCCAGGGTCGGCCTGTCGTAAAAGGCGACAAAACAACCCACCAGCCATCACATAGCGGCCATCTTTGTTCTTAAATATACATACATACATACATATAATCACGCCTCTTTCCCGTAGGGGTAGACAGAGACCACTTCTTTCCACTTGCTACGATTCTTACATACTT
The DNA here is from genome assembly GCA_963693495.1 of Malacosoma neustria. NCBI lineage: Eukaryota > Metazoa > Arthropoda > Insecta > Lepidoptera > Lasiocampidae > Malacosoma > Malacosoma neustria. The sequence continues at coordinate 9,270,509 of OY856398.1, read as the reverse complement.
ACTTGTTTCGCTTCGTCCACTTTCATTATTCCCTTCATACATGCCCTTCGGTTTAGGGTACTCTTGACCTGGCCTTTTTTCAAGACGTCCCTGATCTGGTCTCGAAACGTCCGCCTAGGTCTACCCCTTCCAACACTTCCATTCACACTCGCCTTATACACTTTTTTCGTCAATCGTTCTTCATTCATTCTCTCGACATGGCCAAACCATCTCAGCATACATTTCTCAATTTTTGTCACTACATCTTCTTTCAGACCACAACGTTTCCTTATCTCACTATTTCTAATCTAATCTAATATTTAATTTCTTAAATATGCCGCCCTAATAACTTTGTATTGTGTTCCTCAGCATATTACTGTCATTGCTTCGGAACAGCAGACAGGCTGACGTTCCACTTACAGTAAGCAGTTACCGTCGCTTCTGATTGTTACGCCAGGGGCACAAATAACACGTCGCCGTCCCCGGCTCTTTGACTCCTTGGCTACAGCTCTTCCGCGAAATGTTTAGTCCAGGCACATTAATCTTTGAATAAATTGTACTTTATCTATAATCTATATTTGACTCTTTTGAGTGACAAGGTAGCCGCTGCCGTAGGGGAACTGGAATGTGGGTCATTTATAGTGGGCCGGAACACAACACAAGATTCTTATGGTGACATTTTTTGAGACTAGGGATGATTACCATCCCACCAGGCTTAGGAAAGGAAAGGCCTAGGAAATACGTCTCCGTGACACGTAGATCCTGCTTGTGTAGAAGGACAGACCTAATGATGGAAGACCCTATGTGATCATTAAAAAGTAATGATGTACCTCCGCATATATTTTTTTTTCAGAGAGTGAATGTCAAACTCCTGACGACTGTCGCAGTAAATGTTGCTGCGAGTGTAGCAAACAAGACGGTTGCAAACAGAAACCTGCCGAAAAGGTATATCATATAAATATTTAGCTTTGAATCATATGACACACCTTGGACTAGTGTGACGGGTATACTCTCCGTGGGAACGAAGATCTGGGGGTGGGCTCGAGCCCAGCTGTGGGATGTATTTCTTTTGAAGATAAAGCTGCTTTAACATAGCTGCACGCTCCAGCTAATTTTCATTATATTTGTAAGCTTACATAAGCTATACCGGAAATTGCTGTTCTATTTTATATGTATTCTGAGCTTGTACATTGTTACATATATATATATATATATATATATATATATAGACGTGTTGCTGGGAAGTTTGTTGCCGCTTCTCCTTAAAATAGCCAAACACGTGAAGCGCATAACCATCGGTTGGCAATTATTACTATTACTTTTTTATTATAGGAAGCAATCATAAACCCTTCGAGCCCGACAAAAACATGTCAGCAACTACAAAGTCAAATCCAACCGACCATAGACTACGAAGAGTCACCCAAGCATGAACAATACGATGCTCCGGCCAATCATAATTACGATGCGACCAATCATAGCCAAGCTAATGAAGAACAAACCAACCACCAGCAAGAGATTTCAGCTAATGAAACAAACGTACTAACCAATCACAACCAACCCAACGAAGTACCAACCATGGAGCAACCATACGAAATGCCAACCGAACACAAACCGCCATATGAAGTGGCAACCAATCACAAACAGCCCTTGGAAGCGGCAACCAATCATAAGCAACCATATGAAGCAGCAGCCAATCACAAACAGTCGTATGAAGCTGCAACCAATCAGAAGCAATCATACGAAGTGCCGACCAATCATACGACAGATAAGAGGTTCGAATCGACCAATTACAGACCGAGTAATGATTATAATCAACATTTAGGACACCAAAGAAGTTTTGAACAACGAGGTATGTAAATATATTTGTTTGGGATATATGACTTAAATTTCTAGCCACCGCAGGGTCCTGGAGGGATAGACCCAAAAAGTAGTAGCTTGACGTGGTAAAGGGTGATATACTGACGATATCGCGCTGGCAGATGCGGACAGGAGTAGGCTGGTGCAACGCGTTAAGGCGTGGAAGGAGTCGCTTGGGAACGGTGGTCTGAAGCTTGATGTGGCGAAGACCGAGTACTTGGCCTGTAACTCCACAGATCCCACACCCGTACGCATAGGCGGCAACACGGTCGAGCGCACGGACCAGATGAAATACCTGGGATCTGTATTTCACGCGTCTGTGACATTGATTGCGATGTCAAGGCGCGCATCGCTGCCGCGTGGACCAAATGGCGTGAGGTGACTAGTGTCATTTGTGACCCTAAGATGACAGATTTATAAGACCATCATTAGGCATGTCCTTTTATACTTCTGTGAAGCGTGGCCGGTGCTAGAGCGGCACAAGCAGGGACTGCGTGTCACGGAGATGAATATGCTGCGGTGGATGTGTGGAGTGACGCGGATGGACCGCGTTAGAAACTCCCGCATTCGCGACAGTCTTCATTTCCGTGACATTGCGGATAACTTACGTGGGAAACAAATGTCTGGCCATGCCGCCTCCGTCGGGCCCCGGCAGGAAGGGTAGACCCAAAAAGTGCTGGCTTGACGTTGTAAGAGGTGATATGCGTGCCTAAGGATTGACTACCAGGGATGTCGAAGACCGTGCGAAGTGGAGAAGAAAGAGTTGGAAAACGTATACCGGACACCGAAGCGAAAGTGTGAGTCGCAACCGGGATTTCACGCTGGAATGATGATGATTCCGATCCATACGATATGTCAGGTCTTATTACAGTTTTATAAATTTTACGTTTAAGTCTATACGACACTTGTGGATCGCAAATTGTTCCTGAGACATGTCGCCATTTCATCCATCCTGCATTCAAGCTGTTTTTCACAACTCACATTATTATTGTCATTATTTTTTATTGTTTAGGAATACCCTCACGGCCCGCTAAATAATAAGCAGTTATCGTCGCCTTTAACAGTTACTTCATTTCATAACAAGCACATTTTAAATAAATCCAACGCTACTGTCTTCTAACATAGATGAAGAGTATTAGAAAAGGAGAAGGATCCAAACTGAAATTCAGCACCATCGATACAAAATAGCAATTATCTCGAACTACATTCTTAAGTTTGGATACGTGCTCCGTACACTCCGTAACCAACTGATCATGGTGTCATGATTAAGAACTTGCCTAACATCATTACTCCACAACGTGTTGGCTTAGAAGTCAAAGTTATGTGTTTATTTCCTCTATTCTTTTAAATACTTCTCTTTTCTTCATCCCATAAAATTAGCAGAGTAAAAATACTGTCATAACTTTTCGGAAAAATAATAAACCGTTCAGTTATACTATAGTTAATTTATTTAAATTAAATAAAATTCAAAGTAAAAAAACAGATAAAAACATAATAATTTAATATCTGTATTATTTTATATTTTTTGAAGGTGACGTGAGTTTTTTGATTATCCCCCCTCGGTTTAATTGAGATTTGTTGAGATTTCATTGGACCCCCCCCCCCCATTCTGAGCTCACGTAATTAATGGATGTCTCCCAACCACACTTGGTGGGTGTGTAAGTATGCCGTCATAATAACCTAGTGTTGGGTTCCGGCATTACTATCCTAGGTTCCTGTACCCCTACACAGGGACAGCGACCGTAACTGCCTTACTATTAAGTGGGAGGGCCGTGATAGTGTTCCTCAACAATAAATACATACATACATATAATCACGCCTCTTTCAAGTAGGGGTAGGCAGAGACCACTTCTTTCCACTTGCTACGATCCTTACATACTTGTTTCGCTTCGTCCACTTTCATTATTCCCTTCATACATGCCCTTCGGTTTAGGGTACTCTTGACCTGGCCTTTTTTCAAGACGTCCCTGATCTGGTCTCGAAACGTCCGCCTAGGTCTACCCCTTCCAACACTTCCATTCACACTCGCCTTATACAATTTTTTTGTCAATTGTTCTTCATTCATTCTCTCAACATGGCCAAACCATCTCAGCATACCTTTCTCAATTTTTGTCACTACATCTTCTTTCAGACCATAAATAATAATAATGGATTTGTGGTAGAACCCACAGACACTGCTGTACCAAACCTGCATAAATGGCCACTGAGCTGCTTAGTCGTCACGTTAGTTAAGAAAAATATTTCAAATCATTATTTGAGGGTAGATAAATATCGACTGAATTTCCAGAACAATCGAACGCGAGACCGGTGGTTGAGGTGCAAGCCATACCGAAACCGCCAAGCCGCGACGGCCCGGAAATGCATCCATACCACCAGCCGTACGCTCAGCATTACAGGCCGGAGGAGGTAAGTCTTTGAGATACGGTCACGCCCCTTTCCCATCCCATCTTGATCCGTTAACTCAAGGACGGAATTTCGACGCTTGAGTTCGAATCGTTGCCACGTGAAATGTGCGACGGAAAAAAAATGTAGAATTACCTTTCGTCGTGTTTTTGGTGGTGCTCTTTCGAATAGTGGTAGTCTAAAAACTCTTAGACTTTTAACTTTAAAAAATTCAAAATTATAAAATAACGGTTTCTTCGAGGGAGTTTCACTAATTTCACTAATAGTGACTTCGGATCTTTGAGATTTTTTACCGTTCCAAAATCTATATTAGTATCGCGACTTCGATCTCCAAACTTCATATAAAAACGGTGAGCAAGGTCGAGAAAATTTTCGTTTGAACAAAATGGCGGATGAAAGGATTTTTTTTTCTCTAAAACTATTGATCGTAGGGAGAATTTTCAAACAATAAAAATGTCTTAAAATATTAGATAACAAATTCACTGCCAAGCATTTTAACGAGTTTTTATCCTTGCAACTTCAGATATTAAAAATTATTATTATTAATTAATTATTATTAATTAATATTAATTATTAATATTTTGTGACAATTCACACAGCGCCATCTAGTCCCAAACTAAGTAGCATAGCACTTGTGTTATGGGTACTAGACAACTGATATATTACTTATATACTTTTTTTTTGTAAATAAATACATATTATACATAAACACCCAGACGCGAGACGGGAATCGAACCCGTGACCTCCGCAAGCGTACCGAAGTGCGTTATCCGTTACGCCACCGAGGTCGTCGAATTAATTCCTTACATTCCTTTTAAAAACTGTCAATTATTAATTTATTTCTTATATACTCTATTTCTGGTTTAAACGAGAAAGAGGCATAAAGTGCCAGTCAACAGTGACCTACATGGCGTCAAATGGGTTAAAGAATAATTTAAAATAATTTTAGGCTACTTACTTCGATACAATTTTAAATTTTTCAAAATTCGTAAAATTACTTGAAAACATTTTAAAGTATTCTTTGATAAATTCTAAGACATTTTCATTCGTCGAAATTTTTCTCTGAAGCTTTTTGTTTCTAAATATATCGATATTTACCAAAATTCGAATATAATTTCGAATACTCACCGGCCGTGGAGAGTATTCATAGGTAAAATAATTCAAAAAGTATTTAATAAATATAATAAAATGTCTTGTGCGATCTAAAGGGTCGTTACTGTTGTATCTCAGGATTACAGACATTTTTTTTATTGCTGTAGGACAGCAGACAGGCAGAAGGCTCGCTTAGAATTTAGCAGTTACCGTCACTTATGGGTGCTTGCAATCAGTGGCATCGTGAACACGCTGCTGTCCCATAAGGGTACAGGGACCTGGGACACTAATGCCGGAACACAACACAAGGTTATTTATGGTGGTATACTTCATACCAAGGGTGGTTGCCGTCCAACCGGGCTTGGAACCCTACTACGTAGCTAGGGTGGGTTTTTTTTTGTCGCCTCTTACGACAGATCGACCCTCGGCCGCAGAGATCAGTATTCTTACTCATCCCCAGCATGGAGAAATTTATATCTATGTATATCTCATCTTTAAGGCTTTGTCGATGCTATTAGACGAATTACAACTAGATGCTATTAGACGAATTTTCTCCGCCCCTGTACGAATAATTCATATATGATCATTAATTCAATCGTACAAAATAATCATATGGCGCAAACTGCGTACGTTAACCTGTTATTACCTGTCTCTGTCACACCCGCGTTATGAGTAGTGCGTATTCGCTCGCCCGGTTCAATGCCGCCGTCCTCGGCCTTTTACTAGGTCAGATGGAGAGGTCATAGACACTCTAGCGCCGTATTATGTAAATTGCGAGTTCTTTGAATGACTTTGTGATGCTGATTACTCAACATTTTTGGACTATGTGATACAAAACTAAAATACATGTTTCTCATAACTTTTACTAAAAATTCTTCTGTGTGAATTTGGACGGGTTTGTCAAAGTCACCCTGTATATCGTATTCACTTCTTCTGCTGGACGTAGGCCTCCCAAAGTTTGCGCCACACATCCCGGACCCTGGCTTCTCCCATCCAGCCCCGACCGGGCAACCTTGTGCAGGTCGCTGGTCCATCGGGCTGGGTGGCGTCATACGCTAATTTGCCTATTCGCGGTCTCCGCTCCAGCACACGTTCGCTCCAACGCCCATCGGTCCTGCCACAAAAGTTATCAGCCCATTGCCCCTTCAGCTTGCATATTTTGCGACATGTCCGTTACTTACTGTGCCATGTGACTGTTATAAAACCCATTTTGGAATTTGTAGTGGCAGAGTCCCGAAAAGAATTGCTGTATATGAAGCAATTCTTTAAAATAAATAAATTTGTAAGATGCCGATTAACAAGAGTTTATTTTAACAATGTAGAAGTAGAATGAAAAAACAAGTTACGATGTAAAAGTCACGTCACTAGAATATTTTTAAAGTATACTTTTAAAACATGCCAGTGCTTTGATTATATAAATATACAAAACACGCAGGTTTTAACAGAATTACATATATAGCTTATAATATACAACCTTTTTAATAGATGACGTCACCACACATAAACCACCAGTTCGTGCAGCATGAGATGATGAACTTACAGAACGCGATGGCCCAAACCAAGATAACGCCCGTGCCCATACCGGACCCCAATATACGTGAGTATTATATTGAGTCACTTATTTGTACTGAATTACAAAAAATCGTTTCTATAGTATCCAAGTGTATTATTTATTATAATATATTAAGTGTATTATCTTTTTGATGTGCGACAACAGACACGATGACAGCCCACTTAATAGTAAGCAGTTACTGTCACAGGGGCACCGCTAACATGTTGTTCATCGGTGTAGGATTTTTTTATTGCTGTAGGACAGCAGATGGATGTTTGCGACGCTAGGGGCGCCGCGAACACGCTACTATCCCATAGGGGTACAGGAACCTAGTTCACTAATGCCGGAACATAACACAAGGTTATTTATGGTGGCATACTTAAGACCGAGGATGGTTGCCATCCAACCGGGCTTAGGGCCCAACTACGTAGCTAGGGTGGGTTTTTTGTCGCCTTTTACGTCAGATCGACCCCCGGCCGCAGAGATCAGTATTCTTATTCCACCCCAACACGGAGAAATTTATATCTATGTATATCTCATCTTGACTTTCGATTTTATTAGACGAATTACAATCTTTACTAGCTCACTGGTAACAAAAGAAAAGCAGCATTTGATTTTCTTTTTGTGGAGGGGCTTAGACAGTAGATAATTAAATTTAGCCGCATCTATTTTCTTGCTTATATCAAAATTATCGCGACGAAGAGAAACATAAATTCATTTTATAAGGTATAGACCAAAGAAAAGATTACATAAAAAGGTGTAAATGTTAAGATGACGGCTAAAGGTGGATTTATATTTGTCTGGCGTGTCGTGTCGTGACGTGTCAGAACCATATCGGTTTTGTACATTTAATATGGTTAGGGACACGTCTGTATGTCGTGACGCGTTCTGTCGTCTGTCCTAAATGTATGAAACCATATGCTTCTGACGCATCACGACACGACACGTCAGACAAATATAAATCCACCTTAATAGAGGAGAGTGGAAGGAGGGAAGATGTTTTGCCGACCCCATTTTATTTGGGATACGGGTAGAGAGTGACCTTCGCTTTGTCTAAACGCCTACGGACGTCTTTTATCTGTTTCCCGCCCCCCAAGTCTGGGTATTTATATGTAATACTAACCGTTCCCGTCCGCCCGCTTCTCTGGTCGAATAACAGAAAAAAGTAAATCGAAAAAATATGAGAAGTTTTCGTACGCATGCGCACTACTCCGTATGCCTCACTTCTTCGCGGCAAGTAAACACACATCACTGAACACGTGCTTAGTGCTTATAAAAATCGTTGTTTCTTAAAACTTTAATAACTTTATATTAAATGATGATATTGCAATATTTGTTTTAGATAAGGGCCAAGTGCCTAAGAAATAAAATTTAGAAAATTTATTTGAAATATGTATATCCAGTAGTTTAGCCGTGATGCGCGCACAACTGCATACCTCTATCATTTTATTTATGTAGATTGTATTTATTTAGAAAAGTATGTAAATAGTAATCGACGACCTCGGTGGCGTAACGGATAACGCACTTCGGTACGCTTGCGAAGGTCACGGGTTCGATTCCCGTCTCGCGTCTGGGTGTTTATGTATAATATGTATTTATTTACAAAAAAAAAGTATATAAGTAGTATATCAGTTGTCTAGTACCCATAACACAAGTGCTATGCTACTTAGTTTGGGACTAGATGGCGCTGTGTGAATTGTCACAAAAATATTATTATTATTATTATAGTATATCATCAGATATCTAATAACCAGAACGTAAGCGCTCTGCTTCTCACTTTGGAAATAGATGGCGTTGTGTGAATTGTTACAGTATATTTATTTATTTTTGTCGCTTTGTCTGCACTCTCCGTTAATGTGATTAAGAGTATCGTATATATGCTTAGTCTAAAAGTTCAAAGTTTGATTACCTGTTAACCATTTGTTCTAGGCCCGGTTTCTTTAACCAACATGATGTACCAGGCTCCTGTACATCAGGGGTATCCCTACGTGAATCCGGGAAGAGTTGTAAGTGTATGTATATTTTTTTGGTTTGTGGTTGTCAAATATTATCCCACTCGAAGATTAACTTACAGGTTAGTCCCTTCTAAATGGCGATTTGATCCCAGCTGTGGGATGTTATTATTTTAGGGTCAAATATATTAATTAGTCCGACCATACTGAAAATATACAACCGATCAATTCGATATTCGATCTGTTCTGTTATACCCCGTCCCTGATTCTCAGAAGCGCTGGTATCAAGCTGACATCCCGCATTCCTTAGGCATCAACAGCATTCTTCACGTCCATATATAGGCATCCTCGCCTTCGACTCGTCACGCTGTTCTCTTTCCTCGCCCGATTCAGTTTTATTCCAATGCTAAGTTTATCTAATTCTTATTGTAAATTGTGTAAAGACAAATCCAAAGTGGCCAGTAACAGTTCGAAAGTGCTTGGTGCTGCCCCTTACACTGTGATAATGTTGACGACATTGTTATATATAATATATATTTCATCAACAGGAGCAAATGCCCCCACAAATGTATCAACCTTTGATGCAGCATCCACAGGAGGAGCCGAAACTGACCACGCCCCCGCACAATAACGAAAATACTTTCAGAATAGGTGAGTATTTAAACAAATAATTTTTTTACGTGCCGGGGCGGAGAAATAATACTGACCTCTGCGACCGGGGTCGGTCTGTCGTAAAATGCGACAAAATAACCCACTCTAGCAACGTGGCAGGATCCCAAGCCCGTTTGGATGGCTACCACCCTTTATCAACAAGTATACCGCAGTGACCCAGGTTCCTTTACCCCTAGATTTTCGTTCACGTAGTCATGATCCTATAAAACAGGGATAATTTGGGACTATTTTGGGTAAGAGACCCCCTTTACCAAAATGAACTGGAACTCCAGACCCTCATAGCTAAATTACTTTCAAAATACTATCTCTAGATTTATTTATAGATCCAAGCTACCCGTACGCGGCCGTGGACTATACCGCGGCCTGTGGAGCCTGCGTTGATCCCAACGCTCTACACCAACAGCCTAGGAGGTAAATGTTACTATCCCACTATTGCTGTCTAAAAGCCCGTTTTAACTTGTGTCGAGACGTGTGGATACTAAACGCTGGCTTAAGCCAGCGTTTAGTATCCACACGGGAGATGGCGTCTCTCAATTCGTGGATTAATCCACGAATTGAGAGACGCCATCTCCCTTAACCACTTCGGTATAGCACCAATCGGCCACGAAACCACCACAGCCGGCACTCACTATCCGCACGGTGTCTTTTTGCACCTCTGCCACTGATTAGGCGGGGTGGCAACAACCCTTGCATACTCTAAGCCGGTGGCGCTTTCGAAAAGTTTGCACCTGCCAGGCCGTTACCCGAACGTCTCCACAGATGTAAGCGATTCGGCACGTTTTGTTAGTCAAGTGCCACTCCTCGAAGCCTGACCAACAATTATATTTTTACACGCTTTATATTAAATTGACCCGTATGTATGTATGTATGTATTTAACTACATAACGAAATTTCCTAACTCGATTTTTACCCACTTTGATCGATCAAAAGAAAATCAAAATTTTGCTCACTTGTCAAGACCTGATGACCACACACAAAATGACATTCATAATATGCGTGCTGACGGGCAAGACCGCTGTGCCGCGGAGTTCATTAAAACTGCACGCGTGCAGTGCATAGCTGCACGCTCCACGCATTTTTTATTAATTTTATATTTGTTAGCTTGTCTATGCTTTATTGTAGATCATCCTGATTTGTCTGCATAACAATATATGTTCTATGTATTCTAAGCTTTCACTTGTACATTGTTTTGTAATTGATGAAAAAGTATTCATATGAAAAAAAAAAAAATTTAGAATTAAACGTGTAGCTGCAGAGTTTCCTGCCGTTTTTTCTTCTAACAGCCTAACACGTGAAGCGGTGGTAACTTTAACTCATATTATAAATAGTACACACACACACACATATATATATATATATATATATATATATATATATATATATATATATATATATATATATATATATATACCTAGTCAGGTCATAAGTATTGTCACACAGTAAAAACTTTTCTTTTAGAATGCTGGCCACAAAAAAGTTTATTGAATTCGAATCTCGAATTGTTCATGAAAATAAAAATGTATACTTTTAGAATTTTACTCATTTTTAAATATGGAGTGGACGCTTAAAGAAGACCGTGTTGCAGTTATTGCGTTGCATCGTTGCAGTTACGCGCCAATTCAAATTTTTAACATACTGAAAAATTTGAATATAACCAAAAGATACGATAAACGAGTAATATCAAACGATACAATGAAGACTCTAGTGTAGATGACAGGTCAAGAAGTGGTCGCCCTCGGTCTGTTAGGACTCCAGCAGTGATAAAAGCTGTGAAGGCACGAATTCAAAGAAATCCCAAACGTAAGCAGAAACTGTTGGCCCTTCAGATGGGGTTAAGCAGAACCACGGTGAAAAGGGTGTTAAATGAAGACTTAGGGCTTCGGGCATATCGAAGAAAAACAGGACATCGTTTGAATGCTCGTCTAATGGACCTGAGACTGGAGAGATGCCGCGCTTTGTTGAAGCGGTACGCGGGAAAAAAATATCGGGAAATTCTTTTTTCGGATGAAAAAATGTTTACCGTAGAAGAGAGCTACAACAAACAAAATGATAAGGTGTACGCACACAGTAGTGAAGAAGCGAGCAACCGTATTCCGCGTGTCCAACGAGGTCATTTTCCATCCTCGCTCATGGTATGGTTGGGAGTTTCTTATTGGGGCTTAACAGAGGTACATTTTTGTGAGAAAGGTGTAAAAACGAATGCTGTTGTGTATCAAAATACAGTCCTGACGAACCTTGTGGAACCTATTTCTCATACCATGTTCAATAACAGGCACTGGGTATTCCAACAAGATTCGGCGCCAGCTCATAGAGCGAAGAGCACACAAGACTGGCTGGCGGCGCGTGAAATCGACTTCATCCGGCACGAAGACTGGCCCTCCTCCAGTCCAGATTTGAATCCGTTAGATTACAAGATATGGCAACACTTGGAGGAAAAGGCGTGCTCAAAGCCTCATCCCAATTTGGAGTCACTCAAGACATCCTTGATTAAGGCAGCCGCCGATATTGACATGGACCTCGTTCGTGCTGCGATAGAGGACTGGCCGCGCAGATTGAAAGCTTGTATTCAAAATCACGGAGGTCATTTTGAATAAACTTTAATGTCATAAGAATCTATGTTTTGTTAAGTTCATTTTGGTATATAAATGGTTACATAATGAATAAACTTGTTACAATTATTTTACATTAAACATGTGACAGAATTTATGACCTGACTAGGTATATATATATATATATATATATATATACCTAGTCTATATATATATATATATACCTAGTGTAGGTATATATATATATATATATATATATATATACCTAGTCAGGTCATAAGTATTGTCACACAGTAAAAACTTTTCTTTTAGAATGCTGGCCACAAAAAAGTTTATTGAATTAGAATTTCGAATTGTTCATGAAAATAAAAATGTATACTTTTAGAATTTTACTCATTTTTAAATATGGAGTGGACGCTTAAAGAAGACCGTGTTGCAGTTATTGCGTTGCATCGTTGCAGTTACGCGCCAATTCAAATTTTTAACATACTGAAAAATTTGAATATAACCAAAAGATACGATAAACGAGTAATATCAAACGATACAATGAAGACTCTAGTGTAGATGACAGGTCAAGAAGTGGTCGCCCTCGGTCTGTTAGGACTCCAGCAGTGATAAAAGCTGTGAAGGCACGAATTCAAAGAAATCCCAAACGTAAGCAGAAACTGTTGGCCCTTCAGATGGGGTTAAGCAGAACCACGGTGAAAAGGGTGTTAAATGAAGACTTAGGGCTTCGGGCATATCGAAGAAAAACAGGACATCGTTTGAATGCTCGTCTAATGGACCTGAGACTGAAGAGATGCCGCGCTTTGTTGAAGCGGTACGCGGGAAAAAAATATCGGGAAATTCTTTTTTCGGAGGAATAAATGTTTACCGTAGAAGAGAGCTACAACAAACAAAATGATAAGGTGTACGCACACAGTAGTGAAGAAGCGAGCAACCGTATTCCGCGTGTCCAACAAGGTCATTTTCCATCCTCGCTCATGGTATGGTTGGGAGTTTCTTATTGGGGCTTAACAGAGGTACATTTTTGTGAGAAAGGTGTAAAAACGAATGCTGTTGTGTATCAAAATACAGTCCTGACGAACCTTGTAGAACCTGTTTCTCATACCATGTTCAATAACAGGCACTGGGTATTCCAACAAGATTCGGCGCCAGCTCATAGAGCGAAGAGCACACAAGACTGGTTGGCGGCGCGTGAAATCGACTTCATCCGGCACGAAGACTGGCCCTCCTCCAGTCCAGATTTGAATCCGTTAGATTACAAGATATGGCAACACTTGGAGGAAAAGGCATGCTCAAAGCCTCATCCCAATTTGGAGTCACTCAAGACATCCTTGATTAAGGCAGCCGCCGATATTGACATGGACCTCGTTCGTGCTGCGATAGACAACTGGCCGCGCAGATTGAAGGCTTGTATTCAAAATCACGGAGGTCATTTTGAATAAACTTTAATGTCATAAGAATCTATGTTTTGTTAAGTTCATTTTGGTATATGAATGGTTACATAATTAATAAACTTGTTACAATTATTTTACATTAAACATGTGACAGAATTTATGACCTGACTAGGTATATATATATATATATATATATATATATATATATATATATATATATATATATATATATATATATGTATATATATATATATATATGTATATATATATATATATATATATATATATATATATATATATATATATATATATAACCAAAAGATGGCGTCGGGCGGAAAAACGTCAACGCGCCATTTAAATTGCAACTTCTTTAAATGATTAATTTTAATTACAAAAATAATTCGTAAACTAATTAAACATTTCAAAAGTAATTATGAACAATTGAATTAATTTTTAAATCTTAATCTTCGATTTAACATTGTCAATCGTAATTTCGCGCGCCAGCGAAATTAAAACCAAAAGATGGCGTCGGGCGGAAAAACGTCAACGCACCATTTAAATCGCAACTTCTTTATATTATTAATGTTAGTTACAAAAATAATTCGTAAATTAATTAAACATTTCGAAAGTAATTATGAACAACTGAATTTATTTTTAAATCTTAATCTCAGTTGAAACATCCGGTCTACAAATGGCGGCGAATGTTTCAACTGTTAAACAACTCTTAATAATTTTATCAATTAATTTTAGGTTTTATTCTAACGCAAAATACAGTCAATACATTCCAAAAATCATAACACTAATTAATAACTAACAACAACCCATTTATTCGACACAATGATTGATTTCATAATCAGAACAATTACATTTGTTATTTACTATGGACTTGCGTCGATATATATATATATATATATATATATATATATATATATATATATATATATATATATATATATATATATATATATATATATATATACATACACATACATAATTTACTTTAAAAAAAATTCTAGCGTGGAACTTAATTGTGAATTAAAAAAAATTGAGATGAGCGTCAACTGTATGCTGCAATTCTAGTAAAAAAAACTCCGCTATTTAGCATTGTGTGTCAGTGGGTAGTCGAGGTCGACTAGGTTCTCGGAGGCCTTTTTCTTTTTTTTTTTTGGCTCGGGAAAAAACCTCGCTTGACGGGTTCCCCCGGCAGGGGGGACCTAGGGATATGTGGGACTCCGGGGAAGATGTTCAGCCATCCGACTACCCACTAAAAACCCCGCTGTTCTCCTATCGCCTACGCCCGGGCCTACGGATATTTTTTCTTTCTCGGAGACCTTGGTGGGACACTTTACATCCCAAGTAATATACCTAAACATTTATAAGTGCTGAATATTGATCAATATAATTTTTTTCTAGTTACAGTGTGCCCTACGGTCAAGTAGACATGTCCGGGGGAATGATCCCGCAAACTTATCCCGTGGGGAACGTAATCCTCCCCCAACCGCATTTACAGCCGTATCCGGTAAGTGTAACAAGCCTGTAATAATAATATTTTATATTGAGGTACAGTTAATTTTGAATGGAGATTTTAACTATGAATAGACTTTCATAAGAAGGCCCTACGGCTTGGGTCGGTTTCTCGTAAAAGGCAATAAAACAACCCTACGTGGTAGGGCCCAGGCCTGTCAGAATGACAACCTTTGGTATATAAGGATGCCACCATCATAACTTTGTGTTGTATACCGGCATTAATTACCCAGGTTCCTGTACACACCTATGCTGACAGCAGCGTGTTCGTGGTGTCCCTAGCGTCGCAAACATCCATAGGCGATGGTAACTGCTTACTATAAGGGGGCTGTCAGCCTGTCTGCTGTTCCTCAGCAATAAAAAAATAGTGTCGATGGTAGTATTAATATCGTTTAAAGTTTAAACAGTTTGGCTATAATGTTTAATTATTGCAAAAATATCCGGCTCGAAGGACCATATCTTATCAATATATTTTTAATGTTTTTTAATTTGTCTAATACGTTTCTATAGTAAATATATGCTTTGTCCCAGTATCAAGAGGCTGTCCAGTGGCCCGCCGTGCAACCATCAGTGGGTTCCACTCCCAAACTGTACTTGCAGGAGTTATATCCGGTCGTGCAGTACCCAACGCCATATCCTCAATACAATATTATGTATCCGCAGGTATTTCATTTTGTTAATATAAAATTATGATGTTTGAATATGGAGGGCTGTTTGACAACTCCGTGAATGTTTCAATTTACCGCGCAGTAACTTTAAATATAAAACTGCTGCCGTCAAACACAATACAAAAATAAAACGCATATTGTCGTTTTTTTTAATAGTCACGAAGTTATCAAACAGCCCTCGTATTACATAGATAAATAGTATGACAATTGAAACAGCGCCATCTATTTCCAAAGTAAGCAGCAGCACGCTTGTGTTATGAGTACTGAATAATTGATGTATTACAGTAGAACCTCGATAAGTTAAAGTCCAAGGGAAACACAAAATATTTTAAGTTATAGAGGTTTTAAGTTATCAAGGGTCTATGTTAGGGATAGGTTAATATGTATAGAGGTAGGTATGTACATATGTATGTATGTACCCTTGTTCCTATTTTTACTCGAATGCGTCAGAAGGCCTTTACAATCCATTTTTCACTGCTTCTATAACTTTTATTTTATCAGCGTATGTGAGTGTTGTTAGTTTTCTTTTTAACTTATTTTAACCGAAACCTTTTGTTTTGCACTCTTTCAAAATGACTCATTGACAAACAATTTTATGTTATACAGGTTGTGGAAACATTTCTTTAAGTTACTGAGCCTTTGCCAGGCCAATAACGAGGTTACTTATTGAAGTTATAGAGGTTGCGTATTTTAAGTTATAGAGGTTTTGGGCTCTGATAGGAAGGGAACATATTGTTTTTTGAAGTTATAGAGGTTTTTAAGTTATCGAGGTTCTACTGTACTTACTATATGCTTTTCTATTGTTTCATTCAAATTCATTTTTTTTTATTGCTGTAGAACAGCAGACAAGCTGACGGCCCGCTTAGGATTTAGCAGTTACCGTCGCCTATAGGTGTATGCAACGCCAGTGGCATCGCGAACACGCTGCTGTCCCATAAGGGTACAGGAACTTGGGTCACTAATGCCGGAACACAACACAAGGTTATTATGGCGGCATACTTAAGACCAAAGGTGGTCGCCATCCAGACGGGCTTGAGGCCCTACCACGTAGCTAGGGTGGGTTGTTTTGTCGCCTTTTACGACAGGCCGACCCCGGCCACAGAGGTTAGTATTCTTTCTCCGCCCCTGCACGGATAAAACATTAGCACGATACAGGGTATTGGAAGTGTTACAGCAGTAATATAGTTACATCATGTCTCGCTAATAATTGGCATGCCAATATTAAACATATACTCGTAAAGTAACATTAGATATACTCATACAAAACAATACAATATTAATACCAAACATATTAAATTAACACTATTTTTATTAAAATTTTAAAAATATGTCTGTATACAACAAAGTTTCATTTAATTAATAAATTATGTCATATCTTACATTATATCACCTTGAATGCAATAATTTAGTCAAAATTTAATTACGTTCTACTATACTAAGTCAATGTCATATAATCTTGCATTGAATAAAAACATTTTTCAGTCAGGCAATTAGTCAAATTGTTATCGAATAATTTCCCTTTTGTTTTATGGTGTTAGGTAGCTTGTTATGTATTTTTATAATCATTACGTAGCTATTTCTCCCGTAAAGATGAGTTTGGGATAATGGGTGCGCCAAGCGATTAGCGTGCCTTGAGTTGAACCTATACACTTCTTCAAGTTTTGTAAATAATTCAGGGTCTATCCCTAATCTAACAAACTTACAAGCATCGAGAATGTAAAGAGAAGGGAGAGTCGAATATATTATTTTTCTTGAATAATGAAACACAAGAGATCCATAGTTGTAAGTTGAAAATAGCCCTGATACACTTTTTTGGACAGTGAATACTTTACTCACATCCACAGCATTTCCCCATAATATGAGTCCGTATCTCACGAGTGGCCCTACATAACCATGCTAAGCTAAAAGAGCTGATTTTATATCACTTGTGTTAGAAACCTTCCATAATGCAAATATACGAGTTATTTTCTGAATGAGATTGTCAATATGAGTTCTTCAAGAAAAAAATGTTATCAAGTGCTATACCTAAGAACGTAGTCTTCGTATTTTCGTGTAGTTTGTGTCCATTTTAATGTAGTACGTTAATACTTTTTTGTTTTATTAATACACTTCCCGGTTACTGTGTTTAGTTATTGAGCGTGTTCGTTTTCGGTATCACTATTCACAACTATAGATGTGTCATCAGCAAAAAGTACGCAATGGTTGTGGTTCACATTAGGCAATTCGTGTACGTATAGAATAAAAAGGAGCGGCCCCAAGACACTGCCTTGTGGTACACCGCACTTGGTATTTTTTTTTACGAAGATCCATATATATCTTTATGCTTGTTAATATTTTTTATTCAATAATTAATATTCCTGTTACTCAAATAGCTCCTGATCCACTCGTAAGCATGCCCACGGATACCGTACTTTAAGCATTTATCGAGAAGTATTTCATGGGAGACAAAGTCGAACACTTTGCTCATATCAAAGAAAAGAGCAGAAACATGTCTATTTTTATATACATTTTTTAAAATTTCATTTGTTAGATTAAAAGCCGCAAGTGTAGTTGATTTGACTTTTTGAAATCCATTTTGATTATCTTTTATTATTTTGTTTCTGTATATAATTTGTTATTTATTCTACTATTTAACGCCATCTCAAATATTTTGGAGAGTATTAACGTTATTCGGTTATATTTTTCTATACGTAACGAATTATTCTTTTTATATGTGGGGTTTACTGAAATTTTTAAACAGTCTGGAAATAAACCAGATTCGAATGACCGATTTATTAAAACTGATAAAACCTCCGCAAGCTCTTTACAGCATTTTTTAGCGATGTTGTGGTTTGAGAACTCGATGAAACGAAAAAGAGACAAACATATTCATAAATAAGATTTAGCCTGCGAGAGAATGAGATAGAATACAAGTATACAGTATGTTCTATAACATTTGTCTCCTCTTTGTTCGTGTTTTCGTAGCTTTTATACTCTAATATATGAAATGTAATCGATATTTCTAAAACCACCTTTGCTGTGTGTGAATTTTAAACACACACATACATAATTTTTTTTAAATTTTCAGGTATACCAAACCCAGCCATACCAAATATGTCAACCGATATACCCGGTTGTGGACAAGGCGGAGCAACACCAACGGCGCAACTATGCGAACAATCGTCCGAAATACAACTCTGTGCCGGCTTCGTCAAGGAACACGCCGAACACGTCCACACCGGACGACAAAAAAGTCGGTGAAAAAGTCGCCGGCGATAAGAGGAATTTCGAGATTGCTGCGAAGATTCAGAGGATGCAGGAGCAGCTGAATGAGAAGGAGAAGAACAAGTCCTCCCTGGACTGGAATAGGAATAGTGGGAACGGGATATTAGGGTCCTATCCCAACGGTGGGCATAGTAGGATTAGCGGGTGAGTAGTTTTTTTTACATGTATCTCTCATACGAGTACATTATAGCAATTGGCCTAGAGAAATAGTAAGCAGTTACCGTCGCCTATAGATGCTTGCGACGCTAGGGGCACCGCAAACACGCTGCTGTCCCCCTATAGGACAGGAACGTTGGTCACTAATACCGGAACACAAGGCAAGGTTGTTATGGCGGCATACTTATAGACCGAGGGTGGTTGCTAGCTAGGGTTATTTAGTCGCCTTTTCCGACAGACCGACCCCCACCGCAGGGGTACTACTATATTACAGAGTTTACCTTTTTTTCTTTAGAATTTTACCTGTAAATGTAAGCGAAACTTGTGACCGATGTATCGCCATGTCATACGTTCACCATTTTTTTACTACTGTAGAACAACATAAAAGCTGACGGCCCGCTTAGAATTTAGCAGTTACCGTTGTGTACGGGTGTTTGCAACGTCAGTATCATCGCGAGCACGCTGCTCTCCTATAAGGGTACAGGAACTTGGATCACTAATGCTGGTACGCAAGGTTATTATGGCGACATCGTAGCTACCGTGAGTTGTTTTGTCGCCTTTTACGACAGGCCGACCCCGGGCGCAGAGGTCTGTATTCTTTCTCGCCCCTGCACGGACAAGAAGCATTCACTAATTTCTCATCTTTGTTGATCGCCGTATGTGAGCTCGCCCTTATTTTCAGGTCGTCGAGCCACGATGACACCCAACTCAGTTCCGCGGCAAAAGATATAGTGAACACCATAAGGAATATGCAAGCGAAGACATGTGAGTTTATTTTTAAGTTATACTTCTTTAGCTTCGTTGTGATTTGAAAATTCGATGAAACGAAAAAAGCGACACCTAAAAGAGATAACATTCATAAACATCATTTAGCCTGCGGGGGAATGAGATAGAATACAAGTGTAGTGTTTCCTATACAGCGTGACTGACAAAACCGTCCAAATTTTTTTTACGCACTAAACATCATTTAAAGAACCCATTTTTGCAAAAAATAATTGTATGTCAAATTTTCACCATAAAATATTTTTTTTTTATTCCAAGGAAAATATGGTCACTAATTCAATCGTACAAAATAGTCATATGGTACAAATTTCGTACGTTAACCTGTTATCACCTGTCTCTGTCACTCCCGCGTAAATTATATTAGTATTGCGTAGTATTCGCTCGCACAGATGCAATACCCGCCGTCCCTGGCCTCGTACTAGGTCATTGTATCAGTTTTTTGCGGTACCGATGGAGAGGTCATTGACACTTGTGCACCGTATTATGTAAATTGCGAGTTCTTTGGATGACTTTATGATGCTGATTACTCAACATTTTTGTATTATGTGATACTAAACTAAAATACATGTTTCTCATAACTTTTACTAAAGATTCTTCTGTGTGAATTTGGATGGTTTTGTCAAAGTCACCCTGTATATAGTCTTTGTCTCACACACACAAACACTTTTTTTTATTTGTAACGCCGTAAGCGGTGCCAGTATAGTCGCCGGAAATAGTGAAGGATAAGACCAGGTTTAATTTTGATTTTATATTACTGAAGGAACAGCAGACAGGCTGACGGCCCACTAGCAGTAAGCTGTTACCGTCGCCTATGAATATTTGCGACGCTAGAGGCACCGCAAACACACTGCTGTTCCTTAGGAGTACCTGGTCACTAATGCCGGAACACATCAATGTTATTCTGTTGGGATACTTGTAGACCAAGAGTGGTGGCAATCAATCCACGCAGCTAGGGTTGTTTTGTTGCCTTTTACGACAGGCCAACCCCGGCCGCAGGAGTTAAGCGGCCTACACACGACCCTAAAATCAGTGGCGATATCGGGACAGCGGTGGTGAGGATGAAATCGGCTACTACTACACACGTCCCTACTAGTCAGTACATAACCGACCGTGAAACAGACTGCTCGTTGATCCGAGATGCCACCGACACTTTCAAAACAGCAAAAAATAGGCATTGCCTTGGCATTTACTATATGGTGCCACCTAACCAGAGATGAAAGAGGAAGACCTGGGTTAAAAACTGATTGATGAAACGTCATACTGCGTAAAAATCAGTCCCGATTTCGTTACACACGTGCCGACAACGCCCCCTAAATCGTGAGCTCGCCCGAAGCGATTTTAGGGTAAACAATAAAAATCGGTTTACGATTTGTCTATACACGAGGTGATTTAGGGTACGATTTAGGGTCCTCCCCACCACTGTCCCAATATTGCAACTGATTTTAGTGTCGTGTGTAGGCCTTTTTACTCTTACTCCCGCCTAATATGTAATGCTATATTAACGTGATACGTAGATCACGACACGCGTCGCCCCGAGTACAGCCACCCGCACCACCGCTACGAGCACAGGCCGGATAGGCCAGACTTCAGGCCCAAGCGGTACGACAGGGACGACGGGGGCAACAGGCCTTTCCGGCCCGACGGCGTCGGCAGGGGCGCGGGCAGGGGGGAGTACAGGCCGCCCTACATGTTCAGACAGGTATGTAAACTTCGTCTTCGGGGAAATGAAACTTTGGAGAAGTCGAGGGGATGGTGGAGCTCAATGGGCGGCACATAAATAATCCTTCTTCTTCCGACGCCTTTCCTTGTTGGGAATCTTCTACCGATACCTCTGGCCGGGCAGCTGTGGCACCTCGATGCGCTGAATTTGAACTTGTTTTCAACTAGGTTTTTTGTTTATTTTTTAAATTACATTATACAAATCACATATAGTGTTCTTTTGTACTTTTTTTTAAACCTCTAAATTATTTGGCGATTTCCGTGGCGCAATGACAGGTCGGGGACACTTGGGAGGGGTTCGATTCTCGTTTCTATTTTAGGTGTATGCAATTTTTCTCCATGCAAGGGCGGAGCAAGAACACTAACCCCTGCGACCGGGGTCGGCCTGTCGTAAAAGGCGACAAAACAACCCACCCTAGCTAGGTGGTAGGGCTCCAAGCTCGTCTGAATGGCAAACACCCCTGGTATATATGCCGCTATAACAACCTTGCGTTGTGTCCCGGTATTAGTGACTCAGGTTCCTATACCTTCGCGATGCTCCTAGCGTCGCAAACATCCATAGGCGACGGTAACTGCGTAGTATTAATTGGGCGGTCAGCTTGTCTTCTGTAAAAAAAAGCTCAGCAATAAAAAAATGTGGGTAGTTTGATTTTTACCGTAGCGATTGCTGCCATATCTAAAGTTTTGAAGTAGTTTTTTTCGCCTTCCGTCACAACACTGACGGTGAAGAAGAAGCAATCGCCGTCATATACCATCACACTGGGATGATCGGCGTATGTAACCCGCCAATTCTTGAACAATCTCTTGCAAGACGAGTAGTGACTCAAATGTCTTTTTTTTCTAGATGTCGCCGGGCACTTGGTGCAGACGGTCGCCGGGGCCAGTTCATCCAGGTTAGTGCCACATCCATATTCTAAATATATCTTCTTCTTTCTCTAGCTTTTCATGGTGTGAGCGAGTATTATTAAAATACTTATTGTTAATAATTTATAAGACGAAGGGAACAATGCCATATAACAAGCAAAATTATAGAAAAAGAACGAATTTAGGAAAGAAAGGCAGGCCAAAGAAAATGTGGTTGTATTTTGTAAAAGATGATAAGGTGTGAATGTTCAGATGACGGCCAATAAGAGAGAGTGGAAGGAGAGAATTGAGAGACCCCACATAGTTCGGGATAAGGGCAGTTATATCGGTATGATCGTAGAATAATGTGGGTTTTGAAAATAATACGAATTCACTTTTTAACATACTTGGATACTACATGTGTTAGTTATTATTGCTACGTTAAAGAAAAAATTAAATGTATTTTGGATTTCAAATGAATCGGCCGGTGGAATGAGGGTCTTATAGGCGGATAGGCGCTCATAGTAAAATGATGCTTGTGTGTGTTTTTAAATGGCTGCCCTGTAAAGTTCAGTCATAACATGTCAGATGTGCTCGGGATCCGCTTTCCGATTTTGTCTTCTTTACTTCGCACGGTCGAAAACCCTCCGAAGCCGCATATCACCTTGTACGACGTCAAGCTACCGCTTATATGATAGGCTAGCCCGGTATGGTCATATAATACGAAGAGAGGAACGTCATGTAACAAGGAGGATGCTAGAAAGACGAATGGATTGTTTAAAAGATAATATAGATGTTTAAAATATGAAAATGTTGAGATCACGGCTAACAGAGAAGGAGAGAGAGACAGAGAGTGGTAAGGGAGAACATATTGTGCCGACCCCAAATAATTGGGACAAGGGCAGGAAGAAGAATTAAAAATATTTAGATAAATATTTTGTTTTGCTTAAAAATTGTTTTCCATTGCAGTTTTTAACAATCCGCGTCGACCTTATCCCGACAATAGAAACAACCGACGTTAACAAGCGGGCTTATATTATTATTAAGTATTTATGCAATAATTTTAAGTATTAAAGATTGTACACATTTAATCGAACGTCAAAGTGCAGTCGAATGTGTACCATCCTTAATGATTAAGGAAGTCCAACGGACGCTTAAAGTGTTATACACATTTTTACGCACGAATTCGCACATTGAGTAATCCGATTTTGATAATCTATAATGTAACAAACATTATGAAATTACTTATATAACTTTTTTTAATTGCTGTAGGACAGCAGACAGGCTAAGCAGTTACCGTTGCCTACGGATGTTTGCGGCGAATTAACACTAATCACAATGTATGATCATTAAACACTAATTAAAAAGCATCAAGCAAAAAATCAAGTGCATCGCAGACCCAGTGCGCTTGCGGTTCCCGCTCAAAAGGTCAGAAAACCAGTAGACCGCGCCGCTACCATAGACGTCAGAGTAAATCCAAAATCAAAGTCACTCTCGAGTTTGGCGACATTTCAACGACAAGCATGCGCGCGCCGTCATACGTGTATAACCTGCCAATACGTTTAGGTAACGCGTGGCGGGTTTACTGACCGTCCCCTCTTACTCTAGGGGGAGATCTAAAGGGTTTAGTTGCGGGCTATTTACATATTAAAACCTGAAAAACACAGTGTCCTAGAGGGCGCCATATTTAATACAAAATCGTTGCGATTTCTTGCGTAAAAATGTGTACAGCGTCCAAGATCTCACGACATTACCGAAACTAGTCTTCTTTTTTAATTTTAAATATTTTTTTTAGTGTTTAAATTTGTCGTTTTTATAAAAATGATGCATAGTTTTTAGGTTACGTTTGAAAAAAGCGTTCCGTTGGACTTTTTTTTTTAAATTTACTGTTTATGGACACAGTATTGATATAAACAGTACTACAATTGTATTCGAAATTTAAAAAATAGTTTATATTACAATTTGAAAAGTCCGCTAAAATAA
Organism: Malacosoma neustria; assembly: GCA_963693495.1. Taxonomy (NCBI): domain Eukaryota; kingdom Metazoa; phylum Arthropoda; class Insecta; order Lepidoptera; family Lasiocampidae; genus Malacosoma; species Malacosoma neustria. Next base: position 9,246,113 of record OY856398.1, on the reverse strand, counting down.
TTAAAGCAACTTGTTATGATTCTACTTTTTTTTTCAAGAAATTTTGCACTTCATCGATGTCGAATCGACTGGGTTGACTTAATGTTTTTTTAACAAATATAAGACATATATATTTAATTTTTCTTTGATGTTTGGGTCCATATAACGCCCCTCGCTGTGCCCCGGCAGGAGGGGTAGGCGGTAAAAGCGGACATCGGGCACCAAATGGGTTGCAACTGGAAGTTAACGCTAAAATGATGAGTATAGAATCGAAACTCCAGGTGAAACAGACGCGGGTACGTGGAGTACACCACCTATTTCCTTCGACCACGCATCTTGATTGTTAATAGTTTAATTAAATATAGCCATGGTGGTTGCAGCGTTACATTGGCTTAAAACTCCGCTTCTGGGGCTTTGGTCCCCAATCGCAGTTTTGGTCCTTACTTATCGATGATAATAGCATCATTGACGTGTAATCACGGTTGCATTTTGAAACCGACGGTCGTCGTCGGAGAATACTGTTACAAGAGAAAACTCGAGCGCTATTTTTGTCTTGTGATAGTAGTTTCGAATTTAGCGACATCTATTTTTATTTATTACTGAGGAACAGCAGTAAATTAAAAATTGAAATTGAACTTAATTGAAAACAGTTACCATCGCCTATGAATGAATACGACGCTAGGGGCACTGCTGCGAACACGCTGCATATCCACAGGGGTACAGGAACCTGGGTCACTAATGCCGAAACACAACGCAAGGTTATTATGGTGGCATACTTATAGACAAACGGTGGTTGCCATTCAGACTGGCTTGGGGCCCTACCACGTTGCTAGGGTTTTGTCACTATTTACGACAGATTTCGGTTTGTAACTCGTAGATTCTTACTCCATCCCTGCACGGAGACATCTATACCAGCGTTTTTCTTGTTCCATTCTTGCCCAAGAAAAAGAGAAAGTTTAAATAGTTAATGTGTCACATGCCTCTACTGATCAGTTGATAAATCGGCGTCTAGACATTTGTATGAAGTTGATACTTTATCATCTAACTGACATTTGTCCATTACTATGCTGTTTATTAATAATACTGTGACCATAAAAATTATTATTATTTATAAGTTTCTGTTGTATCTGTGTTTTAGTTTATTCGATATTTAGGTTTTATTTAATTTAAAAAAAAAATAACTCCAGATTGCAGTAGTCTGTGTGATCTATATTTCCCTCTCTTTCTAATAAGTTTCAAATGTGTAGAATTATTTAACTTAGTTCACTTATGGGAATAATTTAATAATAAGTTCTATTCAAGTAATATTTGGGAAGTGAAACATAAACAACATAGAACATGAGTAATGTTTCCGGTCAAAAAACGGAAGTAAAAAAGACTAGGTACCTTTTTAGGGCATCCAAGTGCACTGAAACCTTACTTACCTTGTGCTTAAAAATATTAAGTTTTCGAAACAACCGGGATTAATCGTCTTTAAGGAATAAAAGGCAGATGGCCAACGGTCAGTTTACCATTGTCTTGTAATAATCTTGTTTAGAATTTATTATTAGTAATTATTCCATTTTATTTCACCAATGTTCAATATAAAATTACATGCAAAAATGATTTCAATTTTTGATATATTTTCATTTGATACCCTCCTGTATATTCAGTATGGTTGAAACCTCAGATCGCCTTATCTGGTACAAAATGTATTACCACGTGTGGTTAAATTGGCATGAAAAAGTTCTTTAAAGTTTAATTTTTTATTGGATAATGGAAGTGGTCGCATAATGGTGAAAATCAGTTCAATAGTTTCGGTGTTATTATGTTATTTTATTAATGTGTTAATTTTTTTTGTATGCAGTCCAAAAAGAATTAAAATGAAAATTAATGTAAGTACCATAAAACTTTCGGGGTAGGCACATAAGATTACAGACCCCCCGTAATGTCCGAAATGTATCACATCGTCAGGTATTTTTCTACATCTTCTCCGACATAAAGTTCAGACAGGCATTCGCACAAAGGCAAGCTGCAGTTGTATCCCACGACTGGCTCCAAAATACAAGCCTGGATGCATCATAAAACACCACTTGGATGATGTTGATTTATAAATATATATATATATATATATATATATGATTAGAAAAAACGTCGAGTTAAATCAGTATGTTTATATAATTCTAAAATTACACAAATAATTAAAATATACGTTTATAATATTAGTATGGAAAAAATACTGTTGTAATCACCAAAGTATATAATATTAAAATAAAACATTCTTACTGTAGACAACAGCGACTTGAAAAAGTTTACCAATCCAGAGGGACAGCTTTATGTGTCTGTTACATTTAATTTGAAACAGTATCAAATTACGCACAGTCGGTTAAAATCTTAGTGATTTTATCCGAGCAATACTTCAGTTAAGGTATATATGTATGGTACTTACGCTCACTAAAAATGTTACCAAATTAGTACTGTGAGGTGACATTAGGGAATGTGACGTTTGAACTGTCAAAGTGACAATGACGTTTGAAGTATCAGTGACAGCCAACATGGCGGATGTGACAAAGCGGATTTATAAAAAGTTTATGTAACGTGTAGAGTATATCATTGTTAATATTAAAGATTTTAGCCTATGATATGGTTTTTCATTTACTTAACGCCCATAATTATCCGCCCTAATTTCCTGGACAAGATATGATAAATTTAAGCAATAATATTTGTTATTTTCCTATAATAATTTACCAGGAGCAGCTCTTGGTGACTACAGGATAAACCATTGAATTTTTATAATGCCGCCAAAATTGCCTTGTATTATGTTCCAGCTTAAGTGACGCAGGTTTCAGTTTCCATACGCGGACGGCAGCGTGTTAGTGGCATCAATCGTAGATCGTTAGATAGAGCCCTCACGCGTCGCGGGATTGTCATTAGTTTCGCACGTCGGGTACGTCATCACTCGTCATAGAATATTGATCAGAAGTGATAATCTTCTGATTTCTGAATATATACCTACACAGTACTGTAAGGAATTAGGTTAGGGAGAATGATAGAAAATAATAAAAAGATAAGGTAATGAAATAAAATTATTTATTTAGAATAAGTTAAATAATAATATATTAAACAAAACAATCTGTGAGAAATTATTATGCAGTTACTTAATCACCTTAATTAAATCAAAGTACTGTACCTGTGAGGAGATTCGCAGGAGAACCAAAGTGACCGACATAGCCCGGATGATTGCAAAACTGAAGTGGCAGTGGGCTGGGCACATAGCTCGAAGGACTGGTGGCCGTTGGGGCAGAAAAGTCCTCGAATGGCGACCGCGTACCGGAAGACGCAGTGTTGGTAGGCCCCCCACAAGATGGACCGATGATCTGGTCAAGATCGCCGGAATAGGTTGGATGAGGGCAGCGCACGGCCGATCATCGTGGAGATCTTTGGGAGAGGCCTTTGTCCAGCAGTGGGCGTCTTCCGGCTGAAATGATGATGATGATGACTGTACCTGTACTGTATAAAAATCTAATGATACATTTGATATACATTTAAACTTAAGATTGAAGAAAATACGAACAATAGTCACTCATAATGAAAGTTATTATTATGTCATTGCTATTTTAAAGTAAATTTAAAAGTATTCAATTCCAGTTTCACAAAAAGAAACAGTGCTGTATAGAGATCGTTACCTTCAGAACTTTAACCGTTCTGTTTATTTAGTATAATCTGGCAGCCGGCCGCTTCTCCACCCCTCACGCCTCTCCTTCGTCCCGCTAAGCCGCTTGAGACGTGTGTTTTAAATAAATCAAATTGTTTACAAATACTTAGGCATGAAAAGATAAGGTTTAAAATTATTTTACACTGAAAGTGCTCGCCGCGCCGCTGCCATTCCGGTGTGACTCAAACTATACAGTGGTACTGCCTCGGATCCATGTATAACGACTTCAGACTCCCAAAAATTTACCAAACATACATATGTTGTACATACATCTAAAGAAAGGTTAAATAATCAAGAATTATCTTTAAAAAAATTCTGAATATTTTAAATGGCAGCCAATGTCAACTATATATATAATAAAACTACGGAATATGTTAAAAATATTTATTAACTATATCACATTATAAAAATATAATTTTTAATATATTATACAAAAAATATGCCCCCTCAAGTCCAACCATACGTCCGAGTTGAACACCTAACTCACGTGGGGGGCGGAAACGTGGTCACAAAATTACAGGCACGGCTAACATGGAAATGGCAGACCCAGTAAAATGGAGACTCGTAAAAATGTAAATCGTATAGAGCCGCTTCCCGGGGGCGATCGCCGGGGCACGTCTGGAGCTGACGCTGGACGTCTCAGCATACGAACCGTCAGTGGCTCTCTGCTGAACAGGCGGGCGAGAGTCGGGGAACCCGAAGATGATACTGCCGACCATTGGGGTGGGGAGGGAGCGGGCGATGCTTTGCAGGAGAGGGCTTCGCCCACAAGCTCTGCCGGCTCGTCCGCGTCGACCACAAATTATGTAAGCGATGACAGACGCAGAAAGTGGTCAACAGAAGAAATAGAAGAGTTGATTTACTGTTACTTTAAAGCCCGAACCGAAGGACCCGGATACATAAAGAAACTGTACACAATTTTCAAAAGCAGAAACCCAGAAAACCCAAAAACACGCAAATTCGACGGAAACACCCTGTCGAATCAAGCACGTAGGATAATTAAACAGAACGTTTTATCACAAGAACTTTTAGACCGAATAAAGAAACGCGCAGAAGGCATACTTACACCAACACCTACAGACACTATTAATGAAATTCAACAAAACGCAACACCCACAACTCTACTACATTCATCACAATTACACGCAAACACACATACACAGCATGAAATGTATTCTGCAGAACAAACAACCAATATAAACGAGTTAATAAACAATATAAACGTAAACGAAGACCAAGACCCACTAATATTACAATTTTTACAAACGTTAGCTGAGACCAAAGACACCCCACTTCACGAGCGACAGTTCTTACCCAAAGCTAAGATAAATAGACAATTTTTGAACAACTTACATACACTTAACAACTACCTACCCAATCTTCTAGCAACCAGCCCAAGCCTCTTAGAAATAAATAACATAATATATGCTGTAGCAAAAATACTAATAGTTAACAATAAACAAGCCCCTTTTATACCTAAAAATACTATTAAAGTGAAATCAGAACCTAGGTGGAAACATAGAATACAAATTAAAATTGAGAAACTGAGAAAGGAATTAGGACAGCTGATAGAAATAAAAAGAGGAATTAATTCACGCAGAATGATTAATATTAGACTTAAACTATACGAAAGATACAATATCCAGAATGAAAATGATCATGACAACTTAACTGAAACAATAAAACAAAAAATAAAAGCTTTAGCCGCTAGAATAAAACGATACGAAGATATGAACCACAGAAAAGAACAAAATAAACTATTTATCGAAAATGAACACAGATTATACAGAAGTTTAGGAAGCAAAAATTGTTCTGACATTAAATTGCCGTCCAAAAATGCAGTAGAAGACTTTTGGCGATCAATACTATCAAACTCCATAGGATACAACAGGGATGCCAAATGGATACAAGAGGTAGAGGAAACCAACAGTACAATAGACACTCTACAAATAGATGACATTAATATAGAACAAGTAAAAACGGCCATCAAAAAATTAAAGAACTGGAAAACGCCAGGTATTGACAAAATCCAAAACTACTACTTGAAATACCTCACTAGTACACATAAATACTTAGCCACACTATTCACTAAAATAGCGTCAGGACAAGAAACAGTAGATGAATGGTTCACCACAGGACAGGTTATATTAATACCAAAAAACAAAAACACCGAAAACCCTAAAAACTGGAGACCAATCGCTTGTTTACCTAGTATATATAAACTCTTAACCTCCGTATTGTCTAATATTCTTTATGAACACTGCGATATGAACAATATAATAGCAGTAGAGCAGAGAGGATGTCGCCGCAGGGCTCGAGGATGCAAGGATCACTTAATGTTAAACAGAGCAATACTAGAAGATGCACATCATAACCAGAAGAATCTGAGCATGGCCTGGATAGATTATCAGAAAGCTTTTGATACAATTTCTCACGACTGGCTACTGAAAACACTTGACATATATAAATGCCCTGCAATAGTAAAAAAATTCTTAGAGCTAACTATCCCAAACTGGAAAGTAATAATGACGGCCCGAGGTAACAAGGAAACGATTACTACCGAGCCGATCTATATCAGGCGTGGCATTTTCCAGGGCGACTCTCTCTCGCCACTGTTATTCTGTCTAGCCATCAACCCCATCTCTTCTGTATTAAATAAATATGAACTTAAAGGATACAAGCTTAAACACAGTTTCTGGATAAACCACTTATTATACATGGACGATCTCAAAGTTTACGCTAATAACTCCGCCAACCTAAAAATTTTACTAGAAAGTGTAGAAATATTTACAAACGACATAGGTATGAAATTCGGTCTAGACAAATGCAACGTATTACACATCAAAGCAGGACACAGGAACAGCGTAACCTCAACGGGCCATCATGTATTATTAAATGGCGAAACATTCCAACAGCTAGATGCAGGCCACAGTTACAAATATTTAGGAATCCACGAAACAGGAAAAATAGAACACAAAACAATTAGGGAACAGATCACAAAAGAATACTTCAAACGAATAAAAAAACTTTTACACACACACCTCAGCGCACGTAACATCGTCAAAGGCATAAACACATACGCAGTTCCAGTACTTCTTTATTCTTTTGGCATCATCAACTATAAAAACAGCGACCTAAAGAAAATAGACACTAAAACTAGAAAATTACTCGCAATAAAAAAAGCCCACCAACAAAAAGCTGAAACAGAAAGACTCTACTTGCCGGTAACACAGGGCGGAAGGGGCCTTTTAAACATAGAATATACTTACAAAACCCAAATTATCAAATACAAACAATACCTAAAAACAGAACCCGACGACTTAATAAAAGCAATAGTAAAACACGACACAGGACGAGACAAATATTCCATCGTCAAAGAAGCACAAGAAATAGAAAGAGAATTAAACTTACCAGCAGACACTACACACACAGACACTGAAATTAAAAACGCAATAACCAAAACACAGAACTCGTCATGGCGAAACAAGCAACTTCACGGACAATTCCCGAATAAAGTCATAGACCAAAGAAATATAGACTCTGAACTCTCATTCAAATGGATCAACAAACAACACATATCCCCTGGCCTAGTTTCATCCATATTCGCTATACAAGATCAGGCAGTTATGACACATCAACACAAGCGAGACATTCTGAAGGCACCGGTAGACGGGAAATGCCGCGTCTGCAACGCCAAAGACGAAACTGCACAGCACATCATCTCCGGGTGCGAAAAACTGGCGGGGAATTATTATGTCAAAAGACACAATAATCTTGTCCAGTACGTCTACTGGTGCCTTGCTAGAAAACATAAAATAGAAGTTTCCCCCCTCTGGTGGAAAGAGCCGATGGTACAACCCCAAGTTAAGGAAAGCGAATCCGCCAAAATCATGTGGGAAGTGCCTGTTCAAACAGACGTGACAGTTACGCACAACAGACCAGATTTAATTTACGTAAATAAGAATAACAATAAAACATATTTAATAGATATAACAGTGCCCTCTGACTACAACATAGGGGCTAAAGAAATAGAAAAGCATAGCAAATACCACCTACTCAAAACGGAAATCAGTCGGCTGTGGAACACACAAACCACTGTCGTCCCCATAGTTATAGGAGCTACAGGCGTAGTAGCTAGAAACGCAACAAAATACATAGACAGCCTAGAAGCAGCAATAGATATTACCATATTACAAAAGCAAGCAGCCATACACACATCAACCATACTCCACAAAGTCCTAGGGGATACAGTTTTTGTGTGCACCACAAATGACACACAGGAACCACAAACACCAAAAACCATTCCGCACGTACCGAGCACACAAATTTTACAAGAAACACAAGAGAACCACATAACATCACACACACAACATGTAAAAAGGAGCAGAGGGAGGGGTAGACCGCGAATCACACAATCACACAACAGCAGACCACCACAAACACCCAACCAAGATGCACATACGCCAAACGCACATCAGGCTGGAAGCAGAAGGAGAGGGAGAAGAACACTACACTCACTCACCGTGCTAAATAGTTAGGGGGGACATGAATATCTCTCTTCCCGTGGGCTACGGGACGGGGTATTCATGAAAAACCGACATACGTCGAGATAAAGTATGTATACAAAAAATATTGCTAAAATATACTCATGTACAGTACACAAGTAATGGCTAAGACGAATTTATAATCGTGTATTTTTATACTTCCGACTATTTTATTGTTTGAAACTATAGTGCTAAAAAAACGTGTAGCAGGAATCTAAAACTAGGGTGTCCAAGCGTTAAGGAAACAGAACATCATACTTTTATTATGATTGCCGTCAATAATTTCGGTGCCTATTCGTGTTACTTCCTGTCCAGGTCTGTAGATGTGGGATACGTTTTTTGAGGACTCGCCGCTAGTGGACCATGGGTAAAATAAACCCCACTCGATGAGAAGCATAAGCGACCAACCGTATTCAAGTATTACGTAACGTGATTTTTGAGCCTCCCACCCCCAATTTAACGCGCGCTCTTTAACCAACAAAAAAAGATATGAGCTTAAATTTTTTTAACTTTTTGTGTTCCAAAAATGCAAACAAACTAGAGGTGGAGAGGGTCTTCTAAAGAGGGGGAGGGGGGTTAACATTCACAAAATAGTTCAAGTAGTATTAATACCAACCCCTATAAGTAGCTAAAGCCTGGCTGTATATATGACGTAATTTTGTTTTACAAAAACCTTCGGTTCATCATCATCATCATTTCAGCCGGAAGACGCCCACTGCTGGACAAAGGCCTCCCCCAAAGATCTCCACGATGATCGGTCCTGCGCTGCCCTCATCCAACCTATTCCGGCGATCTTGACCAGATCATCGGTTCATCTTGTGGGGGGCCTACCAACACTGCGTCTTCCGGTACGCGGTCGCCATTCGAGGACTTTTCTGCCCCAACGGCCATCAGTCCTTCCAGCTATGTGCCCAGCCCACTGCCACTTCAGTTTTGCAATCATCCGGGCTATGTCGGTGACTTTGGTTCTCCTGCGAATCTCCTCATTTCTGATTCGATCTCGCAGGGAAACTCCGAGCATAGCCCTCTCCATTGCCCTCTGAGCGACCATGAGCTTTCTCATAAAGCTCTCTCTTTTTTTGGCTGTATATAATATATGACGTAATTTTGTTTTACAAAAACCTTCGGTTACTTAATTAAAATATTAAAACAATATTAAATCTAAAATTATAAAATATATACAACTTAAAATTATAATTTTAAACATCATACATCCGTAATAGAGGGCTTGAGTTATATTATTGTATCTTTTTCAGTTCATCGAATCTTGAAATCGCATCGGTACTAAAAAAGTTTCACTTCAAGAAGAAGATATGTGTCAGAAAAAAGATCCCTGTATCCCTTACGCAGAAATAAAACGCGAAAGGGAATTTCCTCTGGACGGGAGAGGCCAAGAAATGCTCAATCGAACCGCGATATATAAGAAAATGGCCTTATATAAGGCCATTTTGTTATATATAATTATATATTTTTATCTCCAGGGAAACTTTTCTTCTCTTCTACTCTTAATCCCAGAACTGTCCTCTTGGTTAAATCTCGCGATATATTCCCACAGCTGGACATGCTAACAGCACATATTCTTCTGCAGCTCGCCGTGAGCTATGCTGTCTATACTCCAAGCTGGCAGTTCCACTTTACCCGTGTGGGTGGCGTCCTCCTCTGTGGGGGAGCCTGTAAGGGACAGGCTTCAATGAGTAACTTAATCACAAACTCTGTAGCTCCCTTTTGGAGTATTTTATGTATAATATATATTCGTTTACAAAATAAAAATATATAAATAGTATAACAGTTGTCCATTACCCATAATAGAAGCGTTCTGCTGCTTACTTTGGGAATAGATGACATTGTTGTTATTTTATTGCTGAGGGACAGCAAACGGCCCACTTAATAGTAAGCAGTTACCGTCGCCTATGGATGTTTGCAACGCTAGTGGTATCACGAACGCGCCGCCATCCCATAAGTTTACAGGAACTTGGGCCACTAATGTCAAATGACCAAAGGTGGTCGCCATCCAGACGGGCTTGGGGCCCTACCACGAGATCAGAGTAGTTGTTATGGATAGACAAGTGATATTCATTCTACGCTGATATAGCCCCCCCCCCCCCTTCTACGACTCGAAGAGTGCTTGGGTGCTTTAAATTTGGCCTCCTCGTTCCTCGCTTCAAGTCCCCGATAGAAGGCTCGAAGGACCAACTCCAAGAGAACGTGTACACAATCACACGGCCATGTGGTTTTTTTTATAGCTGGAGTTCAGAAGACGAGAAACGGCCCGCTCCATAATAGGTGGTCACCGTCGCCTATGGAAGTTTGCAACAACATTGCATTAACCAGTGTCGAAATACAACACAAGGTCACTATGGCAGCGTATTTAGAAACTCGGGGCGGTTACCATCCAGACGAGTTTCGTGCCCTACATATCTAGGATTTTGTCGCCTTTCACGACAAGCCGCCCGCCCTAGCGATAGAGATCAATATTTCTTGACATATTTAACATTATTCTTTTACCATATATGATTTGCTTGTTAAGGCTACAATATATCTGATAACAGGGACTTAGACCGGCTCCCTGCTAACACCGGTTTACTTAGGAGCTACGTATCTCCTACAAGAGGTCCATATCCTTAGTCTGCCCCAGCACGAAGACTGTGTAATACGTAAGCTTCGAACAAAAAAAACATGTATCTTTTTCACCTGAGGGCACCCTCTCCGTATCGTATTCGGTTGAGTCGTAGGACCTCATGGATGAGACCAGGTTCGAAGACGAAAGCTTCAGGAGCGAGGAGGCCGTGTTCAGGAACACCTGATCTATACCCTGGTAGAAAAAGGCTCGGGTTATAAGTATACTGCAATAATTACAGCGCCATCTAGTACCAAAGTTAACAGTGGAGCGCTTGTGTTATGGGTAGTAGACAACTGATATACTATATATTAGGTTGATGAATAAGTTCGTTGCGTTTTATCTATTTTGTTATTACTGTGGGATAAATGAAAGGCTGACGGGCCCATTTAGGTTTTTTCTTTCACGTAGGTACTGCCGTTGTCGGTGTGTTTCTTTTAACACTCGCGTGTAATACACACAACTCAAATTACAAATAAGGAATAAAGCGACATCTCTTGACGAGAAAAGGGAAACCTACAAGCCGACGATAAGACTATCAGCCAATCTGGATGGCGACCACCTTTGATCTTAAGTATGCCGCCATAATAACCTTGTGTTGTGTTCCGGCATTCGTGACCCAGGTTTCAGTTCCTGGCGTCGCAAACATACATAGGCAACGGTAATTGCTTAATATTAAATTGGCTTTTTTTATTGCTGTAGGACAGCAGACAAGCTGACGGCCCGCTTATAATTTAGCAGTTACCGTTGCCTATGCGTGTTTGCAACGCCAGTGGCATCGCGAACACGCTGCTGTTCCATAAGGGTACAGGAACTTGGGTCACTAATGCCGGAACACAACACAAAGTTATTATGGCGACATACTTAAGACCAAAGGTGGTCGCCATCCAGACGGGCTTAGGGCCCTACCACGAAGCTAAGGTGCAGATGGTAAGCAGAGGTCAGTATTCTTTCTCCGCCCTGCGCATCGAGTTAATTCGATATTATATAATATTACTACTATATAATCTCGCCTCTTTCCCGTAGGGGTAGGCAGAGACCACTTCTTTCCACCTGCTACGATCCTTACATACTTGTTTCGCTTCGTCCACTTTCATTATTCCCTTCATACATGCCCTTCGGTTTAGGGTACTCTTGACCTGGCCTTTTTTCAAGACGTTCCTGATCTGGTCTCGAAACGTCCGCCTAGGTCTACCCCTTCCAACACTTCCATTCACACTCGTCTTATACATAATTCAATATCTCGATGTAAATTACATCTCTAGGGCGCTTGTGTTTTTTTTTCTTAAAATAGGGCTATCAGGATTAATTTCTTCAGCACTTTGTCTTCTTTGCTGATACTGGTAACTCAGTGGTGTTGCATTCGGAGACCAATTTAAGGGTCTCTGTTTCGAATCTGCTGGCATTCACCGTTTAGATAGTTTTCTCGTCTAATATGCATCATTATCATTTTAGCGTTAAATCCGGGTTGCAACCCAAACTCTCGCTTCGGCGCCCGGAATCCGCTTCCCGACTTTTTCTTCTCCACTTCGCACAATCTTCCGCATCTCTCCTCCTACCGGAGCTCGGCTAAGGCGGCATTTCTGCAATTTATCCGCAATGACACGGACATGAAACTCGCCAAACATGCATATTATCATAATTGCCATGTATCAACATTAAAGAAAAACTTCATGAGGAAACCTGCATAGATTATCGATATGCTATCCGTTCCCTCTGGGGTGAGGTCCAGCAGTGGGACACTCAGAGGTCAGCAACCTGTGACTCTTCGACTCCTCGGCTACGACTCTAAATCTAGATTAAAATTTCAATTATTTATATTTGGAATTGAGTTATGGGGATCAACAAAAAATAGTAACTTGGAAATCTTACAACGGTTCCAGAATAAAGCCCTCAAAATGATAGCCAATGCACCTCTGTTTATCAAAATAAGTGAATTCCATGAGTACACAGAAATGAGGACAGTCAAAGAAGAAGTGGAACACAGAGTAACGGCATACCAAAGCCGAATAAAAACACACACAAACACCCTAGCAACCGTGTTATGAGAACCGCTATCTGACAGAAGACTCAAAAGGCAACATATATGGGATTTTGTACCCAAACAGAGCCGGAGTTAAAATAAAAGACAGATTCCTCGCAGGAGGAACAGCTCTTACCTGACAAGAACCTCACAACAAATCTGCTAAGGGCTTGTAAAGCCGATCGCAAGATATATAAATAAAAACGTGTTGTACATTTATAAAATTTGAACAAGTCACCTATGTATTCACCATGTTTCTTACAAATAAAGATTATTATTATTATTATTAAAAAAAAATTATTTATATTTAGCTCTCTTGGATGACGAGGTTGTAGACCACCGGTCTAGGGCACTGATAAATTCAATTCAACCTTCTCATACATATACATCCCTTCACTGGCGAGGAACCGACCTGATCGTGCAACGCGCTGGTCTCGCAGTAAGCAGCGCCGATAGAGGTCGCGTACTGCGCCGCCTCGCTGTACGAGACCGCTCTCAAGTCATCCAGATCGCTCTTGTTTCCAACCACTGACAGCACCATTGCTTCGGGAACGTTGCTGAAATATAATAATCTTATAAAAAATTTAAAATCTTATTCATGCAGGGGCAGTGAAAGAACACTAACCTCCGCGGCCGGGGTCGGTCTTGCGTAAAAGGCGACAAAACAAACCACCTTAGCTACGTGGTAGGGCCTCAAGCCCGTCTGGATGGCGACCACCTTTAGTCTTAATAACCTGCGTAAAGCGTGTTCGCGATGTCACTGGCGTTGCAAACACCCATAGGCGACGGTAAATGCTAAATTCTATTCTACATCCATAAAAAAATTATACATATATAGGACCGCGTTAGGGACCCCCGCATCCGCGGTATGGCCACGTTTTAAGGCAATCGGCTACTTACGTGGGTAACAAATGTGTAGCTATGGCGCCACCGCCAGACAGGAGGGTAGAAAAGTCGGAAAGCGGACCCCGTGCACCTAACTGAAGGTTTAGGTTGTTACGCCTTCAGTAAATTTCTTCGTTGAAATGAACAACCAGGAGAAAAGGTACATGAGGGAGAATATATTTACCTTTGCAACTCTTTAACCCACCCCTTTATGGCTGTAAAACTATTCATGTTTGTTATATCATAAACAAGGAGCGCTGCGTTCGCATTCCTATAATACATGGGCGCCATTGATCTGAAACGCTCCTGTCCGGCTGTGTCCCATACCTGTAATGAAAATAAATATGGGAACGTTTCACACAATTCCATCTAGTCAAGTTCCTGTACCCTTATGGGACAGCAGCGTGTTCGCGATGCCACTGACGTTGCAAACACCCATAGGCGACGGTAACTGCTAAATTCTAAGCTGGCTGTCAGCCTGTCTGCTGTCCCACAGCAATAAAAAAGTTGCCAATGTCCTTTTTCCAAGGTGCAATCTATCTCTATAGAGTCTATACCGAAATTCATCAATATTGGTTCAGCGGTTTAAGCGTGAAAACGTAATAGAGTTACTTTCACATTTATAATATCAGTATGAATATACTTTTGTAAATAAATATATATTATACATACACCCAGACGCGATACTAGAATCGAACCTGTGACCTCCGCAAGCGTACGGAATTTTAACGCACTTAATCACTACGCCACGGAGGTCAGCAAATGCCTTCATCTGCTTATATCTGGGGTGCCGATAATTAACGAACAGCGTTAACCTTGAGTTGCCCTCATCATTCCTAGTGAAGAATGCGATCCTGGAAGCCAAAGTCATTCGCCTCCATCTAGGAGGATCTAATAGCACATGATAAGCAGTTCCGGGCACTCTCAAAAATTCACAAATCACATCACCTACAGTAATAGATAGATAGATAGATTATTCTTTATTGTCCACCAAAAATTATATACATGTAAAGTAACTTAATATTAAACTTATAACCAGTGCACAATAGGAGGCCTTATCGCTAAGAATCGATTTCTTCCAGACAACCCTAAGGTCGGAATACAATCAAAAAAATTCTTTTGCTATAGGTGGCGCGCTAAAAGTAATATGTAATATAATAATATATTACAAATAAGATACTATAATAACAAACAATATAACATAAAATACAAAATATAACATAAAAGCAAATAGCGTAAGTAGAATAAAATATAACACAAATGAATAAGTTTTAATCAGTCTTTAAAGGCTTCATCCAGATAATTATTTCAAACTAGTTTTTTAAAAATTGGTAGTGATTTCGCTTGTGTGATTTTTTTTTTTTTTTACAATAATACAAGTTTAATAATAAAAAATAAACGCAAGATTATATATATATATATATATATATATATATATATATATATATATATATATATATATATATATATATATATATATATATATATATATAATAGATTATAGATAGATTATAGATACATAGATTGCAATAGGCAAGGAGTTCCATAGTCGGACAGCCTGTACAGTGAAGGAATGATTGTAAAAGGATGAAGAGTGTACAGGTACTGTTAGATTAAGATTATTAGAGGAGCGCAAATTAAGGTCATTTAGATGATGAAGAAACTGAAATCGTTCCTTAAGGTAGAAAGGTGTATTGCGAAGGAATAAAATACTATAAAGCAGAATGTGAG
This sequence comes from Malacosoma neustria, assembly GCA_963693495.1. NCBI lineage: Eukaryota > Metazoa > Arthropoda > Insecta > Lepidoptera > Lasiocampidae > Malacosoma > Malacosoma neustria. Next base: position 9,230,640 of record OY856398.1, on the reverse strand, counting down.
TATTCCGCCGAAGATGGATAGGTAACCACTTGAGTTTGCAGCGAAATTTAGATACATGATCAAATTTAATAATGTACACAGCCTACCTGCAATTTGACCCTGGCATTGTCCACGTTGATGTTGCAGGTGAAAAACGAGGCACCAATCGTGGGGGATATGTGCTTCGAGAACATTTTCCCTATATAACGGACCACGAGACTCGTCTTGCCAACTCCTGAAAAGTAAAATAACAGCACTTAAAATCTACAATAGCCCACTGGTTCCCATTGCTGAGATTGGACCTAGAGTGGACGGTCAGTACACCCGCCACGTTTGTCCAAGGCGGATTGGCGGTTTACACAGACCGATGATTTCGGTTTTTTATAGCTGGAACTCAGCATACAATTTATCCGTGCAGGGGCGGAGAAAGAATACTAACTAACCTCTGCGGCCGGGGTCGGCCAGTCGTAAAAGGCGACAAAACAACCCACCCCAGCTACGTGGTAGGGCCCCAAGTCTGTCTCCGGTCACAAGCTTTGTGACGTCACGATATGAATGAATATGAAGGAGTGGGTACAGAGTCCATGGACGCAAGATGATTAAGTTTTGTATCTTTAATTAACATAATTAGTTCTTTGTTTTCTCTGTTATCTAAAATATTTGACATTATGTTGATTTTATTAAAGATTATTTAATATAAATAAGATAAAAAGGCGAATAACATTTTTCTTTTGATTATTTTTAAATACTATGCATAAAATTATAAAATGTGTAATGTCACATCAGGAGGAGGGGGTTCTAAAAATGTGACAAGGGGTCAAAAAGTCCTAAAATTCGTGTGACGTAATTTATGGATAGCCTCTTGCCGCAAAGGTCAATATTCTCCATCCCTGCACACAGAAAAAGGTTTCCTCAGAATGCACATAAGCGAAAAAAGCTGTGATAGAAGCCATCCCTGGGCCTCTGTGTGTGTAATACCAATGAGCTACCGGCACACGAGTCGTATTACGTCATTGGACAGCCGCTTACAAAAAAAATGTCAAACACAAAAGAGGGCCCCCAGAATCATTGCCATTTAACATTGTTTATCAACACAAGAGTTAAAGAGAACTAACTAGTCAAATTAGAGAAACACTATAAAATAAATGTAGTTTTAAAAACTAAAAAATACGCTTTAATGATAAATCTAACTAAAAAGTGAAAAATAATTATTAATATTGGAATAATGAACGAAAAATATTAGTATTATTATTTAAAAAAACGTACAGGTCAAATTAATATAAAGCGTGTAAAAAATCGGTCGGAAAATGGCGTTAAATTAATAAAGACATTTACCGATTGGGAATTGACAACAAATAAATATTATTGTTTATAAAAAAGAAAAACCACTCTTTTATAGGTAACTAGCTGACCCGGCAAACGTTGTTCTGCCATATAAATAATAAAATGTCAAAAAATTAAAAAAAAAAAATTTGGGGGTGGGTCACCCCTAACATTTAGGGGGATGAAAAATAGATGTTGGCCGATTCTCATAGATACCGGATAAGCACAAAAAATTTCATCAAAATCGGTCAAGCCGTTTCGGAGGAGTATGGCAACGAAAACTGTGACACGAGAATTTTATATATTAGAAGAAGATGCAACTAAAAAGTAAAAAATAATTCTTAACAGAATAAAATTACTGGCGACAGAATCAATGTCACTGTTCTAAAAGCGTGGGGCGGGTGTTTTGTACGATATATTTAAACTGACTAACTGCATTTCGGAATGAAACTAGTAAAAAAAAAATTATAACGAAGCACTCCACGCTTTTTAGAACAGTGACATTAATTTTCTTGTCAGTATTTTTATTATTATGTTTGACTGTTTTTTTTTTTTAATTTAATGCCATTTTGCGACAGTTTCATTAATTAAACGCCAGTTGGCGTTTCGGCAGAAGGAAAAGAAAACGTTAATCCTGATGATCCTGATAAGGACTATGGGACAAAATTATTAAATATTTGAGTTTTCTTGATCGTTCAAAGTGGGTAAAAATAGAGTCAAATAATTCCGTTACATAGATATATACAGACATAGATACATACAGGTCAAATTAATAAAAGTGTGCCAATGAGATAATCTTATCCAATTATTATATTGTCATAGGTCTTTGATAAGTCTACAGCATTTAAATGAAATATGACCGTTCAAAGTGGGTCAAAATCGAGTTCAAATGAGTCGGTTACAAACAAACCAACCAACAAACATGTTTGTTTGTTTGGCGAAATATGTTATTTCATAATGTAGGTGAAACTATTAAAAGCGTGTTTAAAATATCAAACATTCATTAATAACATTTTTCTTTGTTAAATTCCAATTAAATTTTCCAAATTAACATATCACTGTTATAAATATGACGACATACGTCCATTATCAGATGTTAATCCAACACCAGCTACTGCTACTGATAATACATCGATAAGGAGGTAAAACAGCTTAATCTCGAGAACTTGCTTTTCCCATAGTCTAAGATCCGGCTGCAAAATCTCTACGTTCATTACGTAGTTAACTAAATTCCCTTTTTTACATACATTTATGATTAGGAGAATACATTGATAACAGGGTGCCAGTCAATAAGTGGCCGCAAGTAATTTTAATTAATTTAATGTTAATTAATTTTCCAAAAAAAATTCGTCACTTATTTTTTAAATAAAATATCATCCACATCATAGCAATGTATGTAAAGAATTCGAAAATCGATGGGTGCCGTTGCACACTAGTCCAAAGGACTTTTTTTAAATGGGTGTGGATGTGTGCAATTCACATACGGCAGAAGTGTAACTTCAGAAAAGTATATTAAATTTCATATATTAGTGTATAAAAGCTACGAAAGCCCAAACAAAGAGGAAACGAAGATTACAAGAAACACTGTATATTACGGTGAGCTGAAAAGTTCGTAAGCTAACAGAAAAAAAAAATTTGATACTATTTGATTTGATTATTCAATGTAATTGCCTTCGAGAGCGATACAACGATTATAGCGGTCATACAATTTTTCGATATCATATTTATAGAACGAATTGTCTTTAGCCTCAAAATAGGCTTCAGTTTCGGCGATTAACTATTCATCAGCGCAAAATTTGTGTCCTGCGAGCATTCTCTTGAGGTCTGAGAACAGAAAAAAGCCACTGGGGGCCAAATCTGGAGAAAACGGTGAATGCGATTCAAAAGCAATTCGAAGCCCAATCCATGGAATTTTGTTCTTCGTTTTCATTGATTTGTGACACGGTGTGGAAATATGGACAGTTAAATTTGTTTTTAAGTCAATTTTTACCGTTTCAAATCACTCTCTCTCTCTTCAATCGGTCCCTCATTACTGAGGATTGTAACTCCGTTTGATTCCTTCAACTAGCTGTCTCCATCAATCCCGTTCTGTAGCTTGGTGGAGTGCGTCGCTGACAGGTATTTTTAGTTCCTCCGCTATTTGGTCCGGCCATCGTTTGGGACTTTTACCCCTAGGCCTTTTTCCCTCGATTCCACCGGTCACCATAAGGCGTTCCAAATTGCTGGTATCCCAGCGTGCAACATGACCAAAATATCGCAATATTCTTTGTAGGCAGGTTGTGGATAGACGTTGAGTCTTTTCTATTTTTAACTGCTTGAGAATAGAGACGTTGGTGCGGACGTACTTTCAAATCACAACGGTGCTAAAAAAGTTTCACTTCAAAAAGTGCAATGCAATTTAAGCATAATTACAGTTTCACCAAACTGGTATATTATACTAGTAACAAATATTTTTACGATAGATAACATCTAATGATAAGATAACATCTCCTTTAGAATATGTTCTCAAAATTATACGCCTGTAATACATTAATAAAAATACATTTACCGTTTAGGCATATTTAGGTTTCTATTAAGTTATGGCTGCAACGTTTGGAAGCGCTGAATTTACCAATGTCACGGTAAGGATAAAAATGAAAGTTTTATGTTCACCTATAATTTACTAACCCGCTTTTTTTTTATTGCTGTAGGACATCAGACAGGCTAACGGCCTGCTTAGGATTTAGCAGTTCCCGTCGCCTATAGGTGCTTGCAAAGCCAGTGGCATCGCGAACACGCTGCTGTCCCATAAGGGTGTCCCCCTATGCCATTATATTGTAATTGACTGCAACTATATATATATATATATATATATATATATATATATATATATATATATATATATATATATATATATATATATATATATATATATATATATATATATATATATATATACTAGCCGATCACGCTCGCTCCGCTGGGCGAATATCAGTCGAAAAAAAAATGAGAAAAGGTCGATGGAATACAAAAAATCCAAATTTGTAATAATAAAAAAAAATCATTAATTGAATAAAAACAATTGCTTAGCAGCCAGTAACGTATATTTCTTTTAAATAAGTCAAATTAGTATCAAAGTAAACATACTCGTATTACCACTAACGCCTCCCAGGTTCAGTGGCATGAAGTTTCATATTTCATCAGTTTCGTGACAACCATTTATTTGCACTTGTGAAAACACAAAGATGTGTTGGAGGTGGACACACGCCACTAGATTCCGAGACTCGTGTGGAATTATCTTGTAACTTTCACGGGCTGTTTTTTTATTATTATTATTTATTTAATGTCAGATTACACTGATCCAATTTTACATTACAATAACATTACAATTACAATGATAAGAATTAAAATACTTTTATATCACAATACTACTTTTGTTAGTAAATGTTAGCAATAAAAATGGTAGTTCATAAATAGGTATTGTACATACATTTATAATACATAGATTATTTAAATATAGACAGTTCGCTATCTTGCCACGGACTTTGCTGACCATGGACGCGACACGCTTCCTCATTTTTTTTTTTTTTTTTGGTCTCGGGGAAAAACCTCTCTTGACGGGTTCCCCCGGCCCGGGGGGACCGAGGGATATGTGGGACTCCGGGATTTTTCCGACTACCCACTAAAAAACCCCGCTGTTCTCCTATCGCCTACGCCCGGGCCCACGGATATATGGCCTGCCGATCTCGTGGCCCGGGCCGGCGCCGGCCCGCCCTTTGTCTTGAGGCGGGCCCCTTCTAAAGTGTTGGCGCCAGGGGGTCAGGGTTTCGTCCCCCCGGCGCTCTCCTAACAACTCTAGGAGTTGAGGGGGCCGCGGAACAGCACGCAGCCCTCACCCTCGCGGCAATAGTGCGGGCGGCGGGTCCTCCCCCGAGGGGCCGCCCGCGGCCGCTTTTTACGGCGGCCGGAGGTCGTTACTGGCCCTCCGGCGCCGCCGGCGTGGCCTGCGTTGGCGGGAGGGGAGTGTGGTGGTCGACTCCCGCTCCCGCTCCGCCGCCTCCTTTGCGGACATGACTGCCTCGCAGAAGGAGGCGACGGCCGTCCATCCAAGATCGCCCCCGACCATGGACAGAACCAGGGCCGGGAGCGACAGGTCCACGCCGATTTGGGCGACGAGGGCGCGGCGCTCCTCGCGCCACGCAGGGCACACGGCGACAGTGTGGTTCACCGTGTCCTCCTCGTCGCCCGCGCCACAGTGGTGGCACCCTGACGTCATCTCCCGCCCTATGCGACACAGGTACCTCCCGAAGCAACCATGCCCCGAGAGGACCTGCGTCAGGCGGAAGGTCAGGGCGCCGTGGCGCCTTTCCAACCATTCAGCCAGGACGGGCCTCACCGCTTCGATGGTGGCGAGGCCCGCGCTGGGGTGCGCGAGGCGCTCCTTCCACTCCACCATGAGCACCTCGTCGCGCAGCTCCGCGCGCTTCACCTCAGTTTCACGAGGCGTGGGGCGAGAGCCACGCTCGGCCGCGCCCCGGCGCCACTGGTACAACAGCGCCAGGACCCGGGCAACGAGGTCCCATGGTGGGGATCCGGCCAGCAGGGAGGCCGCTTCGAAGGACACCGTGCGGTATCCTCTTATCGCCCTGACGGCCAGGACGCGTTGCGACCTGCGAAGCAGCGCCGTCGTTTTGGCCGTCAGGCGATCCGCCCAGATCGGGGCCCCGTAAAGGGCCATCGACCGCACGGTTCCCTCAAAGAGCCTGCGGCACACTGCGCCCGGCCCGCCGATATTCGGCAGCAGACGGGAGAGTCCCGCCGCCGCCCGAACTAGCCTCGGCGCCAGGCGCTCGAAGTGTGCCGCGAAGTCCCATCGCCCGTCGAGCACCAGTCCAAGATAATTCATGAACGGCCCGACGGCGATGTGGACGCCTCCTACCGTTATGCGCAGGCCCGGTGGCGGCCTCTGACGGGGCCCGTAAAATATCACGGCCTCCGTCTTGTTCAAGGCCACCTCCAGGCCTAGTCGCCGGATTCTTGCCACTGTGTGCGCCACCCCAGCCGTGCCCAGAAGGCACGCCTGGCGGGGGTTCCTCCCGCGCGCTGTGACGAGCGTGTCGTCGGCGTAACAGATGACGCCGACGCCGGGGAGGAGTGCCCCCCTCAGGACCCAGTCGTATGCGATGTTCCACAGCAGGGGGCCCAGGACCGACCCCTGTGGAACACCGCACACGACGTCTCGCCGACTTTGCCCACCCTGGACCGGATAGACGACGGCACGATCACTCAAATATGCCCCAACTATGCGACGGAGGTAGGGAGGCACCCGATGGTACTTGAGCGCCTCCCGCACGCAGCTCCACGGCAGGGTGTTGAAGGCATTGGCGATGTCGAGTGACACCGCCAATAGCACCCCACCTCGAGCCACTGCGTCCCCCGCCTGGCTCCTCAGACGCGTGATCGCGTCAATAGTGGAGCGCCCCTGGCGGAATCCGAACTGTTCGTCTGCCAGGTTCGGCCCCTCTGTCTCTAGGTGCCGGACGAGGCGGTCTGCGAGGATCCTTTCGAAGATCTTCCCCACCTCGTCCAGCAGCACAATGGGCCGATAGGCAGACGGTGAGTCCGCCGGGCGCCCCTCCTTCGCGATAAGGACCAGCCTCCCCATCTTCCATCTGAGGGGAAACCGGCCCGATCGCAGACACGCGTCGAAGAGCCTCAATAGTCGGGGCTCCAGGACGTCGTGGGACAGAACCCACGCACGCCCCGGTATGCCGTCGAGGCCGGGGGCCGTGTTCTTGGCCTTCAGCCGCAACATCGCTGCCCCCAGCTCTGCCCGGTCCACGTCGGGCACGGGGTCGTCGTCCGCGCTAGGGTCCCTCTCATCCCAATGAGGCGGGACCATGGCAGGAGGCGAGTGCTCAGCCCTCGTGGGGAACAGAGCGCCGACAAAACCATCCACCTGGCGCGGGGGGAGACTCTCGGTCAGCGGGGGCGCCCACGGGCGGAGCTTGCCCCGCACCGTTTTGTAGGGTCGCCCACGCTTCCTCATTAACGCATGGAATCCATAGACTATTTACCTATGAAATTGCCGTTTTGTATGAAAAAATTTAAACGAATTTTTTTCATGTATTTTTTATTTGTATTAATCGAAGTAATCACCATGCAATCAATGCATCTTTGCCAACGCAGTGGCAGTTTATTGATGCCCTTTTTAAAGAAATCAGCTGGACGGGAGGCAATAAATTCTTCAAAGGCATTTTGTACTGCCTCTCGGGTATTGAATTTTTTTCCCGCCAAGAAGTTATCCAAATTCTGGAAAAAGTAGTAGTCTGTAGGCGCAAGGTCTGATGAGTAGGGCGGATGACGGAGAACTTCCAATCCCAGTTCTTGCAACTTGGAGACCGTCTGATGTGCCTTATGAGGTCGCGCGTTGTCGTGCCGGAGCAGCGGAGACGAGCGATTGACCAATGCTGGTTGGCGATGTGCCAGCTTCTCCATTATTGTGTTCAGTTCTTCACAGTACACATCTGCAGTAATGCTCATCCCGTTTGGTAAGAATCTGTAATGAATCACATCGGCGCTAGACCACCAAACAGTGACCATCACTTTTCTAGGGGTAAGTTTTCGTTTAGGGCATTGTTTAGGTGCTGAACCAGGATCCAACTAACTTGCTGAGCGCCTGCGGTTATCAAACAGAATCCATTTTTCATCGCAGGTAACAATGCGGTTCAAAATTCCTTCATTTGTGTGTCTGTCGAGCAGTGCAAGGCACGTCTCGACGCGTACTTCGCGCTGGCGATCATTGAGTTCGTGGGGCACCCATTTGTCAAGCTTTTTTACCTTGCCAATTTGACGCAAATGGACCAATATTGTTTTGACGCTAACGTCGAAAGCTGCTGCTAATTCAGCCGTAGATTGTGTATCATCAGCTTCCAAAATCGCCTTTAATTCGTCATTGTCGACCAAAGTCTTCGGACGACCGCGAGGTTCATTTTTCAGGTCGAAATTCCCAGAACGGAAGCGAGCAAACCAATAACAGGTGGTGCGTTGGTTTGTAGTGTTAGCTCCGTAAACGTCGTTGATGTTGCCGCTTGTGCCGCGTTGCTGCCACGACGGTACTCATATTCCATAATTACTCGAATTTTTAACGTATCTATGATGACGAAAAAGATTGAAATGCGATGAAAATGTAACACTAATCAATAAACAAATTACTACTTCTGAAAAAAGAATTCCATGTTTTTAAAATAAAATTAATTTGAAATTAGAATTCTTAGCCAAACAAAAATTATTTTGATTTGATATGGTCAGTACTGCAGAAACATATTATATGTGACCATAATTTTTTTCATATTTTTTTATTGTCCCACATAATCGAGCTTCCAGCCTGTACTCAGCTTATCGTTGAGTTTTGGGACATCCTGTAACATCCTCACCTCTAGTCAAACGCATTAAAGCACAGAACCGTATTACATACGGCATTATAAATCAATATAATCTTTTCGACTGCCCGCCCACGTTTCATTAGATAAAAAGTAAATACAGGTTTCGCGACCTTGACACTTAATGGGCGTGAATGCTAAGTCAATGGTAGTCGCTAGCGGTTTTTTACTTAAAAAATCCCTTAGGTTTCATGACGGTTGCATAAGAAACTTAAGGCTTGTCCTTCTTCAAGGTCCAATCTATCTCTATACCGAAATTCATCAAAATTGGTTCAGCGGTTTAGGCGTGAAAACGTAACAGACAGTTACGTTCACTTTTTTAGTATTAGTATGAATGTGTCCAAACAGCTGACTCAGTGATCCAATTAAAGCACTAGAGCGCATTATGCGACATAATGCTCAACGTTGATGTTTCAACTACAGCAACGCTTCGCACAATCGGGCACTCTCAAAAGCGATGCATGCAATCGAATACCAACTCAGTGACAGAAAATTAACAAGTATTTTTTCTTTAAGTTAGCATTGATCGAAATTTTATCTATATACTAGCTGTGCCCGCGTCTCCGTCCGCGTGGAAAAGTGACTTTGGGCAGCATTTTTGGATATATCTTATGGTTTATTTTGGATTATAAACTACCTATAAACCCTAAAATATAAATAAATGAAATATGCAAACAGTCAGTGTTATCGAATGCAACTGTTACGCCATGCGCCTCCATCCTTTTTCATAAGATTGATGATATAAATCTGAGGTCAACTTAAATTGAAAATTTAAACTACACAGTCCAGCCTAAGATGAGCCCTATTTCATATGATTATCATATAAATCTGAGGTCAACTTAAATTGGATAGTTTAAAATTCTTAAACTGATCATTTTTAACTAAAACTATTTTTTTTTCTAAAATAAAAGTAGCCTAAGTTACTCCATGTTACAGCTATCTGCCAGTGAAACTCCCGTCAAAATCGGGTTGGCCATTTCAGAGATTAGCCGGAACAGTAGTGGAGTTACAGGCCAAGTACTCGGTCTTCGCCACATTGAGCTTCAGACCACCGTTCTCAAGCGACTCCTTCCACACCTTCACACGTCGCACCAGCCTACCCCTGTCCGAATCTGCCAGCGCGATATCATCAGCATACATGAGCAGCCCCCGTGGCTGTGCTGTTTGACAATACCACGCTAAACAGAAACGGACTAAGGACGGATCCTTGGTGCACACCGACGGTGATGGGGAAAGGTTTTGTGTCGCCAACAGCGGTCCGAACTACGGAATCGGAATCACGGTACATGTCTCAGATGATCTCAATATAGGCCTCTGGAATCCCTTTGGACCACAATGCCCACCAGATTATCGCGCGAGGAATACAGTCGAAGGTCTTCTGCAAGTCAAGAAACAGACAATGCAGAGGCGTATTCTTCGCCCTGTATTTCTCCGCGACAGTCCTTAGGGCAAAAATAGGGTCCATTATCCCGTGACCAGGGCGAAACCCATATTGACATTCCGAGACAGTGCACTCCTGTTGAATCCGAGAGTCGATAACCCTCTCGAAGAGCTTCATGGTGGACATGACCTTTATACCGCGGTAGTTACCGCACTCCTGCACCGATCCCTTGCCTTTGAAGAATGGAGTAATGATACTCAGCCTCCATTGGTTCGGTATCGTACCGGTGAGGAGTGTCCGGTTAAAAAGGTCGGTTAAAGTGCCCACACCACGAGAGCCCATCGCCTTCCAGGCTTCGATGGGGACTCCATCGGATCCAACAGCTTTCCGATTCTTCATGCGGCGAAGACAATTCTGGACCTCTGCAGGCGTTATCAGTGGCACTAGTCCTTGGTTCGGAGGAAGATCTGGCGGCTGCACCCCTTTATGCTGCTTGTTGAGCAGCTCGTGGAAATATGAGCGCCATCTCTCCTTCACCGCGAGGTCCTCGCATAGCAAGTTGCCCCCGGGGTCTTTTACACAGCGGCACTTGGAGATATCCTGTGCCACTTTGACCCTGGAGCGCGCCAACTTATATATGAGCTTCTGCCCCTCAGACGAGTCCAACTTATCGTAAATTGGTTGTAAGTGGTCTCGTCTGGCTCTGGCTACAGCTTTCTTGGTGGCGCGTTTGGCATCTCTGTATGCGTCGCGATCTTCAGGAGATCTGGACGCTTGCCACTTCTTAAAGAGGACTTTTTTCGCCCTGGTCTCCCTCTGGACTGAGTCGTTCCACCACCAAGTCTCCTTGTCACACTTGCGTCCGCCCTTAGACACGCCAAGCACCTCTCTCGCCGACCCAAGGATAGCCGCCTGAATCCTGTCCCAGTAAGCTTGAACCGGTTCGCCCTCACCTCCGGCGCACTTGTCGCCGATGCCAGAGGCGAACTCCTGGGACTTGACTTCATCAAGCAGCCACCACCTGATTCGGCATTGAAGGCGGTCGACACATTTGCCTTTGGGCTTCACGCAGAGGTCCATGACAAGAAGACGGTGTTGTGCAGTGAGACTCTCACCGGGTATGACCTTGCAGTTGGCTACTTTGCTGATGTGGTGTCTCCTAGTGAGTAGGAAGTCGATTTGGGTAGCATTCCTCCCGCTCTTGTAGGTGATGAGATGCTCGGGTCTCTTTTTGAAATACATGTTCACGATGGCAAGGTCGGCAGCCGCACACGTATTGAGGATGTCCTCCCCTTCCGCGTTGCGGCTACCGTACCCAAATCCAACGTGAACACGCTCAAATTCCCCACATTCATCACCCACATAACCTTTCAGATCACCCCCCAAAACGATCCCCTGTGATAATGGGATTCCACGGAGCACTTCTCCGAGTTGATTCCAAAACGCTATCTTATCGGCGTCGTCACAACCGGCCTGTGGCGTATAGGCACTTATCAAGTGGGTAACTACCCCCTCGATAAGCACCCTAACGACCATAAGCCGGTCGCTATGACGTTTCACTTCCAAAATATCGTTCTGGAACTCCTCCGAGAGCACTATGGCAACCCCATTCTCCCCACCAGGTGCATCTGTGTAGATCAGCTTGTAGCCATTCCCAATGAACCGGGATCTGCTGGCCTTCCACCGAGTCTCCTGCAGGAAAGCCACGGCCACTCTCCGCCTGAAGAGCACATCGGCCAACTCTCTCGCGCGTCTGGTTAGCGTGCCAATATTCCAAGTTGCGAAGCGGAGTTTCCTTTTGGATGGGGCTAGTGTCTTTAGCCGTGATCGCCCACGGCACGGCAGCCCTAGTCCACTTGTCACAGGAGTCGGGCGAAATTCCTGCGCGTTGTTTTGCGGCGACGCCCTATCCGTGACACATCCTTTCGGTGTTCGTACCATTTTTATTTGGCTTGTTTTGGTTTTTACGGGAGCGACTGCCGTCCGACCTCCCAACCTCTAAAGGGAAACCTAGAGGTATCCTTCCCTCGCCGCATGCAAGCTGGCAGAGGGAGTGACCCATCAGTCGGCTTTTACGACTCCCTTGGGATGATTTGGGGTGGCCCTATTCTTTCTTCGGCCAGGACCACACGGCACTTTGTATATTTCATTTATTTATATTTTAGAGTTTATAGGGTTTGTAATCCAAAATAAACCATGAGATATATCCAAAAATGCTGTCCAAAGTCACTATTCCACGCGGACGGAGTCGCGGGCACAGCTAGTTAACTAATAATTTCACATTCGTCAACCAAACTAGAGGTCACCAGTTCATATATGCTGGTGGCAAGCACTGATTAGGCGATTTTTCTTGCTAAATATGCATTAATTGTCATGGAACCATGGTGAAGAAAATCATCATGATTAAACATTTTGTTTTGGCTTGGGTAAAACCCTATTATCAACAGGTTCCCCCGGCCCGGAGAGACTGAGGTATATGTGGGACTCTGGGAATGATATTCAGCCATCCGACTACTCACTAAAAACCCCGCTTTTTTCCTATCGCCTACGCTCATGCCCACGGATATGTGGCCTGCCGATCTCGTGGCCCGGACCGGCGCTTGTAGCGCCAGGGATCAGGATTTCGTCCCCCCGGCGCTCTCCTTTGACCATGATTAAACCTGCATTTCATCATTTATGAGAGAAACCCGCCAATCCGACTTAGTAGAAGCAGTCCTACAGTGGGGTGTTATAGATTATTTTAAATATTATATATGTTACAACAAAAACTTAAAAGTAATAAACTAGCGTGGTTTGGCCATGTAATCAGGGCCGTAGCTAGGGGGGGGACTCATTGTGGGGCAATGCCCTACCTTGAAATCCACAATGCCCTACTTTAAAAATATCAAAAACTAAGATAAATTATTATAATTAAATTTTATTCATAGTTTGAGTTAACAAAAATTATAGTGATAGTTATCTAAACTTTTTTAATAACATGGCGTAGAATTCAGCTGTTTTAAATATTTTTTATTATTATGTTAATTATTATAATAAGTTTGCAGAAATAGCAATTATTGTAATTAAGATTTTATATATAATATAAATATGATTGCAAAACTGAAGTGGCAGTGGGCTGGGCACATAGCTCGAAGGACTGATGGCCGTTGGGGCAGAAAAGTCCTCGAATGGCGACCGCGTACCGGAAGACGCAATGTTGGTAGGCCCCCCACAAGATGGACCGATGATCTGGTCAAGATCGCCGGAATAGGTTGGATGAGGGCAGTGCAGGACCGATCATCGTGGAGATCTTTGGGGGAGGCCTTTGTCCAGCAGTGGGCGTCTTCCGGCTGAAATGATGATAAATATAATACATAATAAAAATTATGTATATTTTCCATACTAGTATTGGTGAAACATTTTTTTACTAATGTTTTCATGGAAGATCATATTTCCTGCAATTTGATTTACTTTAGGGTTAACCTTGTAAAAGCAGATATTTGTCATTATCATCTCAGCGTTAAATCCCGGTTGCAACTGCATCTTCTGCATCCCAGGTAGTCAGTCTATAGGCATGCATATATGTGTTTCCTACATCATTTCCTAAAAATTTCACTTCATACTTGAAACTAAATTCCATGCCCTCATCAAACTCACTGCAGGACCAGTTTTTATCAGTGAATAGATGCATAATTAGAATCAAATATAATAAATAAATAATTTATTCATTAAAAATTAAAGATTAACACACTGTATTTTGGAATCGGGTATATCTATGTTAAGTATATTCCAAATGAAATTAGTACATTTAAAATATATTCTATCAAATTTTATAGAAAAAAATATATAAATTACCAACAATAAATTCTGAATTAAATAAGGATAGCCACTTATAATAAGACATTAAAATACTGAATACGAGTTTGATTGATTCGATTATAATATAGTTGTTTTATAATAAATTACGAGTTGATTAAATAGTCCTAAATCAACTTATCAATAATAATAAATGGAGACATTACAGATAAGGAATGCCTAACAAGTTCCCGGTTCATACGTAACTCCTTGTATTCAACAGTTAAAATTACGAAATCGTTTTTTACAATACCGGTTTTCCGTAACTATTATGTACTGTTCTAATAAAGAACACTAGAAATGAAATCATCCAAAACTTTACCTTGCGAACCCAATACAACGATTTTCGCCTCAACAACCTTCATGGTATAACGGAAAACACAACAAATAATATTTATGAACAAAAGTATAACTGTGTAAATAGTTTTCACATCGTTTTTAAACTAAAAATAAAAAAAATATAACACAAACATAAAATAACCCAATTCCTTTAGGAACAAAAACGCTACTAAACCATACTAAACTAAAAAGAGACCGTAAATGTAATTATGTGAGTGAGTGAGATGTCAACCTGTCAACAGTCAAGTTGACATTTGGCGTCGCTTTTTAAATTGTTTGAGTATTATAGGCTTAGATTATTAGCATTTAGTTGTAAATATAAATATTTAAAATAGTATATGCAATTAATATGCACATTTTCATTAATTTTCGTATGAAATTGAATTATTCCACTTTTAGTATATAATATTTTATTTTTAAGCTATCATTTTCTCTTGCTTAGCAGTTAGCTTGTAAAATTACTGTCTAAATAATTTCCTAGTCTATGCTTATCTTTGCTCTTTCGCCACATGCTTTTTCTCGTCTTATCTCACTACTGTTACGTACTTTGACATTGGCAAATTCATGCCTAAAGCTACATTACAAAGAAAAAATGACATTGTCATTAATAATTTATGTATATATATATATATATATATATATGTAATTATAATTTATTTCCTCTGAATAATATTTTTGAAATGCCAAGATATTCATTACAATAAAAAAGATAGATTGCATTTATATGTGAAGCGACATCTTTTATCAAGTGTATTATGTAAAATTAAAAAAGTTTACGAACAACAGATGGCACTACCTGCTACTTTTATAAAGAAGTTTCAATGTATGTATGTATGTACCCAAACTTATAGGGGATCTTACATTTAATTATTTGCAATCAAAAATTAACGACTAAACCATTTATGACTTGATCGTGCTAAAATGGCGTCTTAATTATGAACGTCATAAAATTATATCTATTTTCCGATAATAGGTACTTTAATAATTTACGACAAAGGAAAACATAATGAAAATGTCATCAAAGTAAGTGACATCTCCATTATTTATTAACAATTAAGACTTTTTCTTATAAATATCACAGACAAAACAAAATTACTAAATGCACACACAGCTTACAGACAGCATAAATGGCGTTGAACGCGATATACATTTAATAAGAGAAAGTATCGAGAAATGGACTAGTTTAGTAACAACTTGGATACCAATCCAAGAGATAACAAAAGAAATAGAGGCAGACAAACCAAAAGATATGAAGATGACTTCAAGAAAATAGCTGGTTCGGTACGGACCCGTTTAGCAAGAGACAGGAATACGTGGAAATCTTTAGAGGACGCCTTCGTCGACAGACAAGCTGTTCCACTCAAAGATCCAGTTGCCGATCATTCAAATGCAAGTTTGAATTGATTAAATAAATTTAGTTTTTAGTAAGTAGTCATGTAGATATTAATTATAAGGAAAGAAACAGCAGTATAGGCAATTTTATTTTTATTTGTTTATTTTAACTCAAGGTTTACATTTGGAGAGAGCTTTATGTTTTTATTATGTAAATCTTTTATATCACCTTTGTGATATGAAAATTCGATGAACCGAAAAAGCGACAGCAAAAAAGACAAACATATTTACAAATAGGATTTAGCTTGCGAGAGAATGAGATAGAATACTAGTTTAAATTGTTTCTTATCTTCGGCTTTTCTTTGCTCGGGCACAGGAGCTCGAGTTTTCGTATACACTAATGTAATGTAATGTAATATACTTTTCTGAATTTTACTTCTGCCGTATGTGAATGGCACACACACACACACACTTTTTTTTCTTATATTTAACCATAATTGTGCATAAAATGACTCAGATAAATTGTAATACAGTGTTTTTCAATCTTTTTGAATACGCGACCCCTTAATGCCAGAATTTTTCTACCCTTTATGGTAGAAAAATTCTGGCAACCCCCTTGGGCCATAGAGAGACAAAAAGTTAGTAAGTATTTTATAAGACTACGTTTATGATTTTCCTTATTTTAGTACGTATATTTATTATTAAGACCTACGTTCTGTAAGAAGCCGCCACAGCTTTGAAAGTAAGTACGAGGTAAGTTGGTGGCTGCGTGCAGCTTTAATTTGGACGCCAGTTTGCGCGGACCTAACTCCGTGGCGTTGCCACGCCGTATTGTCGTCGCAGGCGAGAGCTTTATCCTTTTGCCGGTGACCCCCCCGAGTAAGGCTTCGCGACCACTCTAAGGGTCGCGACCCACAAGTTGAAAAACACTGTTGTAATATATACATATCGTCAATTGCTTCGTAATTTAAATATTATACAATAAATTTAAATTTTATAACAATAAAAACGAATCCAGCATTACAATATGATGTTTTTAAGCAACCGTAGAAAAAATACTGGATTATTTACTTCACGTTGTTCTTCCATATGACTATCTAAATCTATCTATATTGTCATGTATCTGTTTTAATTTGCTCTTTCATATACCCTTCGATTCAATTGTCTATCTGTACGCAAACAGCTGTCACCTAAAATATAAGGTTCTCTCAGTTTAGGTGGCAGCTGCACCAGAATGTAAACGCAGAATTACATATGTATGAAGTTTTATACTATTGATAAATAAATAAATAATTAATTAAATCTTAATTACGTTGTAAATTTCACCGCCTTCAAGTTTCATTTTCACGACAAAAAGTAGCCCATGTCCTTCTCCAAGGTCCAATCTATCTCTATACGGAAATTCATCAAGTTCAGAGATTTAGACAGACAGAGTTACTCTTACTATAGTATTAGTATGGATCAATGGAATAATAGACTCAATTTCACCGCCTTCAAGTTTCATTTTCACGACAAAAAGTAGCCCATGTCCTTCTCCAAGGTCCAATCTATCTCTATACGGAAATTCATCAAGTTCAGAGATTTAGACAGACAGAGTTACTCTTACTATAATATTAGTATGGATCAATGGAATAATAGACTCAATTTCACCGCCTTCAAGTTTCATTTTCACGACAAAAAGTAGCCCATGTCCTTCTCCAAGGTCCAATCTATCTCTATACGGAAATTCATCAAGTTCAGAGATTTAGACAGACAGAGTTACTCTTACTATAATATTAGTATGGATCAATGGAATAATAGACTCAATTTCACCGCCTTCAAGTTTCATTTTCACGACAAAAAGTAGCCCATGTCCTTCTCCAAGGTCCAATCTATCTCTATACGGAAATTCATCAAGTTCAGAGATTTAGACAGACAGAGTTACTCTTACTATATAATATTAGTATGGATCAATGGAATCATAGACTCAATTTTATTTACATAATACAAAATCATTGCTCAACCAATTTTCGCCGACTACCTTCATGTCTGTTTTAAAGCGAGGGTAGTTCTATAAATTTCTCCCTCTTATGTCAACGTTTGACAAAAAAGATAACCGCCTTTGCACTATGTGCAAAGAACAAGCCCTTTTATAAGACTCCTTATATTATTGGCCGTGCCAATTTTCAAAGTTTATGAACATCGAGTACAGTGTACTTGAACAACATTTTTGCAAAAGAGACGCCGTCACTGCGAGCTGCACCTGAGCGGATGCAGACCGAGGAGGTCGCAAGGTTGATGGAGTTTTTTGTGCCTTATCTAGTGTGGGGACCAATACATGAGAAAATTAACTCCGCTCTTTATCAAGCCAACGTCCAGTGACACTAGTCATTGAGAGAACCCCACCCCCAGTGACTAAATTTTGTGATATTAACACTAAATCTGTTAAAGAGGCTAGAAAATGTATAGTTGATTGGTTGAGTACCCAAAATTATGAATGTACAGAAAATTGTAATTGAATGCACCTTTGAACCCCTGTGTAAAGACGGCTCTATGTATCCAAAACAACTACGAGTATATCCGAGTTCCTTGAAAATAGTTTTTAATATTCAAGTTGTGATTGCATATCAAAAACAGTACTATTTAATATTTATTATATTCTATTCTCTGTATTTTGTTTTGTAGATCCAATATAGAGAAAAAAATAAAAACTTGACTATATCCCTCTCGCTCTAGTCGACTAAAGTTTCTAGAACGAGCGTGAATGAGATAATCTTATCAAATTATTATATTGTCATCGGTCCTTGATAAGTCTACAACGTTTAAATGTAATCTGTCCGTTTAAAGTGGGTCAAAATCGAGTTTAAAGGAGTCATACAAACAAACAAACAAACATACAGGTAGAACTAATAAAAACGTGTTAATGAAGAGTTTTGAAATCAAACTATTGTAAAAATGTTTTCACTACGAAAATAGTGAAATTTTTAAATTTCTACTCGTTAGATTCCCAAATCCGTCCCTCCCATCTCGGGAACAACAGCCAGTTGATTAACGTGGCCACCGTTTCGCCTACACTCGTACAAACACAGACCGTGAAACACAAAAGTCGACCTATTTAGGTAGGTTTACTCATTTTACGAATTTATAAGATAAAAAAGTATGTGTGCAATTCACACACGGCATAATTGAAACTGCAGAAAAGTATACGAGAGAATGATATAAATAGAGTAAGCACTATCTGACCCGACAAACTTGTTCTGCCATATAAATTAAAAAAGTAGCCTATGTCCTTCTCCAATGTCCAATCTATCTCCTCTATACTGAAATTCGTCGCAGCTTAGGCGTGATAAACAAACAGCCATACACAGTTTCACACACTTTCGCATTTATAATATTAGTATGGAGAAAGCCCGGACAAAAACGGGACGAAGAAAGTATTCTATTTCATTCTCTCGAAGGCTAAATCCTATTTATAAATATGTTTGTCTCTTTTTGATGTAGCTAAAGTTTCATCGAATGTTCAAATCAAAACTGTGCTAAAGTTTCACTTCAATACTAGGTTTTTGAAATGATAACTTATTATTGGAGGGTAAATCGCTTCGTTACGTAACTCGTTACGGTGCCAGTCTATCTGGCTTCCCTTTCTCTCATGCATACGGCAGCGGCAGGCAGGTTCCTCCTCTCTCACTCTAACCCACAACGTTAGTGTTTCGAATTGCGACTTTATTACAATGAAATACAGTTGAGTTTTTTTTTCTTTATAAAAAATCTCTAAGAATCTACATTAGGGAATAATTTAATTTAATATTATTTTGAAATAGTTTTTGGAAATTCGTAAATTAAAACAATTTCAATATTAAATAGTTCAACTTAGATTAGTTCAAGTTATCACTCCTGTCGGGCTTCCCGAGACGCACACGTTTGTTTTCCCCTTTAACGGTAGGGGAAGGTTGGAGTTTTTGGTACATCCCCATTTCCTGAAGCCTTTCCTTAATGGATTTGAAAAGAGCTGACGTTTTTTATTTTCAAAAAAGTCGTTTCTTGCGCTTTTTGCTCCCCAGTAAGTAGGCGGTTGTCGCAAAACGTGGCTAAACCAGCGGATGTAACATTCCTGCAATTTGAACTTGAATGTTGCCGCGGCTAAGTATCTTAACCGCCCTCAAAAAATTAGGAAGGATCATAGTTTAATTGTACTTAAATAGTATTTAAATAATTAAAAAAAACAATAATTTATTAGGATAATATTTAAAGAAAATAAAAATTAGGTCTACTTTAAATTATGTGACCTACTATGATCCATATTCCAAAAAAAAAAATGTGGCTTTTGGGAATTATTTTCCTCGAAAAATGTATTTAATATTAGATCACCGTCATCAACTATTCAGCTCCACGGGAATCTAACCCAGTTAGAAAGTATTCGTCCAGTCTTGATCATTACAATCAGTTATATTCATGTATTATTTTCTTTTCTTTTCTGGATGTCAACCACCTTTGGTTTTAAGTATACCGCCATAATAACTGTGTTGTGTTCCAGCATTAGTGATCCAAGTTCCTGTATCTTTATGAAACAGTAGCGTATTCGCGATGCAACTGGCGGTGCAAACACCCATTGGCGACGGTAACTGCTAAATTATAAGCGGGTCGTCAGCCTAAAAAAATTCATTACACATATTAGTCAATAAAAAGGTCATATTACTATACGAGCACCGTAATGTAATCGTTACGCTCGCAGAGCAATCTAGAAGTCACAGGTTCGAATGCATGATATCATACACAGAATAAGCAGTTTTTCTGGCATATTATAATTACCGCGTACTGTCGGTGAGAGAAAACATCGGAAGAAACCTACACACTGTCTCCTGTACCCTTATGGGACAGCAGCGTGTTCGCGATGCCACTGGCGTTGCAAACACCTATAGGCGACGGTAACTGCTAAATCCTAAGCGGACTGTCAGCCTCTCTGCTGTCCTACAACAATAAAAAAACACTGACGTCACCTGTGTATGTAATCTATCAATCTAACTTAGACAAGCGTGGCGAGTATACGGTCCGTTCTAGGGAGAGGCCAGAACTCAATACGTCGTTACGGTCTGATATTATAACTGGAGAAGACAAATTAACAGATGCAAGTTGTGAAATTTTTTAAATGTAAATCGAATCCTGTACCTTCTCGCTTTTAACCACGTAACCGGTGGGATGGCCTGTATAAATACAGTTTAGGTATCGTCTCTGTCTTTAATTTGTTCGTTTCTGTTAGCCCACCGCGGAACATAGTACAAGAGATGGCCGACAAATACAGTAATTATTTTTATACTTCTAAGTGTTATATTAATTGACAACCTCGGTGCCGACTTGTCGGAACGAGAGGTTTATGTATAATATGTATTTGCTTACAAAAGAAGAGGAAATTTGAAAATGAAAAAAAAAATAGTTATAGTCCCAGTTATAGTATCTAGAACCCATAACACAAAAGCTCTGCTGCTTTAGAACTAGATTGTCCATCACCAAAATATATTTATTTGTTCATTTCATTGTGCGAATTCCATTGCGCCTACGCGTCGTCAAATATACAAGCGACGTGTGGCAAATAAGTACTGGAGAACTCGAAAACGTAGGATCGCTAGCCTTATGAGTCGATATACTGCGAGAGTTGGTTGGGTAAGATACGGAACTCAGATGTGTGATGCATGCTTGGGAAGGCCTACGTCCAGCAGTGGCCGTCGATTGCCTACTGACATCTTTTTAAACGTAATTGTACTAATTATTATTGCACTGATTTGATATTTTTCAAGTAACTATTTTATTGTGTAAAGTATGCCGATGATCTATTGGGTATAATAACTTCTGCGGTGTAACAGCTAACGCACTGTTACAGGCCATTTTGGGTTCGACTTTTTAAAAAAATACACTTTAAATAAAAACTTATTTATCACACTAATTACAAATGGAATTGAATAGACTTAGCATTGAGAATTGGAAATAGATTAGAACTGAATTGAACAAGATTTGGAAGGGAATTGATTGGCGTTTCTTGTTTTTGTGGCTTTGGGGGGAAAAGCATTCCAACCCCGTGGGAGCGGGGTTGATCGGCTATGGCAGCGTGCTCGGGGACGCGTCTCCTGTGAGATGACATAGGAGACGACCCCAGCTCAACCACCGCATGGGCAGCAAGCGAGAACAAGCCATGAAGGGCCCTTTATGGATCATGTCGACTTCATCGGTAAAGCCGGTCCTATTCTAATCTACTACCGTTTCGGAATGTATATATCTAGGGAAGAAGAAATAGCGAAAGAAACTCCCCTGCAAAATGACGAATCGAAGACGAGGACGCTTGTATATGGATGTGAGGAATGCTGATGCTTAAGGAATGTGGGATGTTTTGACTAGAGGTGTGGAATGTCGGGATGTCAGCACGATATCAGCCCTTCTGGAAAGCAGGGACAGGATATGACAGCGCGCTTGATGAATATATACGCAAGTTTCAATTTCCGCCTCACTGAATGTTAGAAAAGTAATGCACAAACGGGGTGGGTATGATGTTCATTCCCTCCAGAGGGAGGCCGAGCCCAGCAGTGGGACATGTTTTTAATATTAACACTTTATCGACCGGTCGTTTTTGAGTCTGCTCCTTTCCAAATACCGGCTCGCACGCGTTTTCTCCCAGTACCGATCATTATGTTGTCCTTTTTCCTTTTGTTTCAAAGGAATGTAATTTTATTGATATTTATACTTTACTTTGCATTTATTTTATATAAAAGGGCCTTATAAACTAACATTCATAACATAAATTCAAGGTAATAATAAACCGTCGTTAGCTAAAAGCCGATTAATAGGCTAGCAGGTCGATAAGCATTGGCAATCGAAAAGCCGATAAATAGGCTAGTGGTCGATAAAGTTTCAAGTATAATAAAGTAGTATATCCGCTATTCAATACCAATAACACAAGTGCTATACTACTTTAGCAATATATGTGTAAATTGTCTTAGAATATTTATTTCTTACTAGCTGACCCGGCAAACGTTGTTCTGTCATATAAATTAAAAAAAGTAGCATATGGTCCAATTTATCTCTACACTGAAATTCATTAAAATCGGTTTAGACGTAAAAACGTAACAGATAGACATACTTTCACATTTATAATTTTCAGTGTGGATTTAAATAAATAAAGAGACCAGCTCCCGGTCTATTTGGGAGTATCTATCGAGCTATAGATATGGCAGTTAATTGTGATAATTAGTGAAAATGGGTCCTCATCGCGTTCGTAACGCGGCGAATTGGGACATGGGTTCAGGGATTCGGGAGGATTTTTAACAAAGTTTATAGCTATGTATTTTAGCTCAAATTCAGCAGGCGGGCAGCTCGATATCATCGATCTATCACCGTCGCTTATGGACGTTTGCAACACCAATGTCATCACTGCCGGTAAATTTACATTTACTACATCTATGCAATAATTGAACGCTTTTTAGATATAAATAAATATATCGGCACAATTCACACAGCGCCATCTAGTCCCAAAATAAGTAGCATATCACTTGTGTTATGGATACTAGACAACTGATATACTACGTACCTATATACTTTTTTTGTAAGTAAATAAATGTAATTCATAAACATAAACACCCAGACGCGTCTCGGGAATCTTGACCTTCACGAGCGTATCGCTTTTACGCCACTGAGGTCATCATACAAAATCGTTATCGCTAGATATGCCAAAATATTGGTGGTGGTTATTATCCGTGCAGAAACGGAAAAAGAATACTAACCTCTGCGGCCGGGGTCGGCCCGTCGTAAAAGGCGACAAAACAACCCACCCTAGCTACGTGGTAGGGTCCCAAGCCCGTCTGGATGGCGACCACCTTTGGTCCTAAGTATGCCGTCATAATACCCTTATCTTGTGTTCCGGCATTAGTGACCCCAGTTCCTGTACCCTTGTGCGACAACAGCGTGTTCGCGATGCCACTGACGTTGCATACACCCACAGGCGACGGTAACTGCTAAATTCTAAGCGAGCCGTCAGCCTGTCTGTTGTACTACAGCAATAAAAAAAAATAGCATCAGTTTAATTGTTGTAGGTTATATGTATTTACCAAATAATTTTGAACTACGCTAATAATTGAGGTGTTCAATACGGTCACAAACTCTTCTAAACGCCAAAGATATAAAATTTTAATATATTTGGCTTTTAATATCTTCCATTTTTTTATTTCAGCATCCTTCAATTCGTCTACAACAGCTACTTTCATATAGCTATAGCTGCACTAGCGCCATCTGGCGGGTTTTTGAACTAGAATTTACTGCGTACAGCTGTACACCTTTTCAATTTCTCCCTCATAAGAAATGATTCATAACCTCCATAATTTAGCGTGGCTAAGTTTATTTTCTTTACTCTTCTGCCATTTTTCCGCTCTTCACTTTTTGTCTGTAAGCTAGTAATTTTTTTATCCATATGACCTATTAACATTTTTCTCATTAATTAATTTTCCATTTTGTTATATTAAGTTACCTTATTTAACATTTATATTTTGCATATTTTATAGTTTAATTAAAAGCTTTTAGTGTTATGTCTCTGTGGCTACGTGACAGAGGTTGTGAGGGCAATATCTTCTAAGATCTAAGCCATGACCACCTTGATGTTAGGACTATAGAATGTTACGACCAAATGCCTACCTGCCTCCCATCCAATTAGCGATCAGATTAAAGATATGCCGGGGGAGCCATTACTCGGGAAATTACCCCGGTCGACGGCGAACGCCCGACGCAACCCCCTACCACGTTCCAAGTTATAAGCAATCGACCACACGAGAATTTTAAAACTATATGAAATAGATTATTATTATTTTTATCCGTGCAGGGGCGGAGAAAGAATACTAACCTCTGCGGCTGGGGTCGGCCTGTCGTAAAAGCCGACAAAACCACCCACCCTAGCTACGTGGTAGGGCCTCAAGCCCGTCTGGATGGCGACCACCTTCGGTCTTAAGTATGCCGCCATAATAACCTTGTGTTGTGTTCCGGCATTAGTGACCCAAGTTCCTATACCCTTATGGGACAGCAGCGTGTTCGCGATGCCACTGGCGTTGCAAACACCCATAGGCGACGGTAACTGCTAAATTCTAAGCGGGCCGTCAGCCTGTCTGCTGTTCTACAGCAATAAAAAAAAAAAATATTACGCTCTTTAAAATATTGTAGATGGGAGTCCCTATTCTTTACGATCTCACAGCCATATCAGGGTGTTCAGAATTGTATGCTGAATATTATTTTTTTATTTTATTTCCACTGATATAAAGCACGTCACAAGTTTTCACGGAAACTTAAGTGACAGTTATCAGCTAACTTCAACATGCGTTTTATCCGTGCAGGGGCGGAAAAAGAATACTGACATCTGCGGCTGAGGTCGGCCTATCGTAAAAGGCGAGAAATAAACCCTAACTACGTGGTAGGTCCCCAAGCCTGTCGTCGCCATAATAACCTTGTGTTGTGTTCCGGCATTAGCGACCTAGGTTCCTGTACCTCTATGGGACAGCAGCGTGTTCGCAGCGCCCCAACCGTCGCAAACATCCATAGGCAACTGTTTACTATTAAGTGGGCTGTCAGCCTGTATGCTAAGGAGGATTTTTTTTTATAAATTATGACCGAAAGTTAGTGACTTGGGCCACACAAAATCGCTCCTCGTTGCGCCTCTGGTTAATTGTTTTAATCGCACTTACGAGTTCGTTATGTGCGATTCCTTTATATGCCGTCTCTATATAAGGCGGATTTGAGTGGCTGCTATGAGCAAATAGGTTTCATGTATTTTTTATTCTTAGCAGTTTCATCCTGGTTGCATCCAATCTGAGTTCCGAGGTGATCCATACTAATATTATAAATCTGAAAGTAACTGTCTGTTACATTTACACGCTTAGACTGCTGGACCAATTTTAATGAGTTTTGGTATAGAGAGAGGTCAGCTGTGTGTATACATATGAAGTCAGGACAAAGTAAAACGGTACGGTTTTTTCATTACTGTAAAACAACAGACAGGTTGACGGCCCAGTTAATAGCCTGATGGTCCATTTAAAAGTTAGCAGTTACGGTGTCCTATGGATGTTTGCGATATCAGGGGCACCGCTAATACGTCTACTAGGAGAACTGGAACTATAGATTATGTCGGTTATTATGGCGGCATATATGGAGATGGCTGCCATCCAGACGGACTTGGGGCCCTACCTGTTTGTCGTCTTTAACGACAAGTTGCTACCGCCTCAGAGGTCCACCTAACTTTAAATCTCGGTTGGAACCCAAACTTCCTCTTAGGCGTCCGGGGTTCACTTTCTGATTCTTCCTTCTCCACTTCGCATGGTCTTCGGCATCCCTGGTAGTTAGTCCATTGACGTATATCACTCCGGCCGGGGCCAGTGGAGGCGCCATTGCCAGACATTTGTTGCCCACATAAGTATAATATTCGCATTAGGCGAGAAAATCATGGAAATTGAACTCTCTACGTTTCTGAATGTGACACCACTTTACTACCACTTACTCGAGTCAATTATATAAAAAAAAAACAGAACAAATAAGGCTTCAGATAAAGGCTTTCAATATTTTAACATGTATTTACTTTTATTTTATCAGATTCGGTTTAATTGACGCAAAGTGACGCTAAGTGATAGTAAACAGTGGCTACTGGATTGGCTTCCATGATAGCGATAATAGCATACGGATGTGTTTAGAGGGGAAACAGAGATTATGCTGACGGTGTATTTTAGAGTATATGTATGTAAGTCGATGACCCGCTTGGGGCAGTGGTTGCGTAAATACAGTATAGTCGTATTTTTTTTTATTGCTGAGGACCAGCAGGCAAGCTGACGGCCCACACTGCTGTCCCATAGGGGTACAGGAACCTGCGTCATTAATGCAGGACCATAACACAAATTATGAGACCATTGATGGCTACCATCCAGACAGCCTTGGAGCCCTACCATATAGATTGTTTTGCCGCCTATTACAACAGGTCACCCCCGGTTGCAGGGTCAGTATTATTTCGACCCTTCAGGGTTTAATATAGTTTATTGCGCTAACATTTATAAATCAAAAACTATTGAACTACGCAAACAACTAAATTATTAAATATTAATTTTTATTTTAGAAAAAAAATGAGATTTATTTAAAAATGGTCAGTTTCGGAAATTTTTATTTTGCTATTTAAGTTAACCTCAGATTTATATCATCAATCCTATGAAATAGGGTTTAGCTTAGGCTGGACTTTGTAGGTTTACACGCCTGCGCTATTCGCAGCGAACGCACGTATTCCGGAGGCGCATGGCGTAACAGTTGCATTCGATAACCCTGACAGTTTGCATATTTCATTTCATTTATTTATATTTTAGGGTTTATATGGTTTGTAATCCAAAACAAACCAAAAGATATATACAATATATCCGTGCAGGGGCGGAGAAAGAATACTAACCTCTGTGGCCGGGGTCGGCCTGTCGTAAAAGGCGACAAAACAACCCACCCTAGCTACGTGGTAGGGCCTCAAGCCAGTCTGGATAGCGACCACCTTTGGTCTTAAGTATGCCGCCATTATGCACACCTTGCATTATGTTCTAGCATTAGTGACCCAAGTTCTTGTACCCTTATGGGACAGCAGTGTGTTCGCGATGCCACTGGCGTTGCAAACACCCATAGGCGACGGTAACTGCTAAATTCTAAGCGGGCCGTCAGCCTGTCTGCTGTCCTACAGCATTAAAAAAAAACAATTGGGTATTTGAAAAATAAAATTTATTGTGATAAATGAAAAGATAATATATAAGTTTTATAACAAAACTATTTTTATTTTTTTTTTTTTTCGCAATAATTCAAAAGTTATTTCAAAATAAAAATTAATTTTTGAATCCAGTTCCGAAGACACGCCGACAACTCCCGAACAAACCCGAGCGCGTGTGACGTCATGATGTTAGTTTTCACTCATTGCAGCTGATAGAAAAATAATAAATACAGTGTTTTGATTTAAGTAATTTTGTTGTCATTGTTAAATATTTAAATTTATATTAAAAATGGCGAACCTAAAAAGTTATTGTTCTTGTTTTGTACTATTATGTACGAATACTACAATCAACTCCTGACAAAATGTTTTTAAATGTTCCCCAAGATGACAAATGTCGAAATAAATGGTTTCAAGCAGTGCACCGTGATAATCCCAAAACAAAATAATATAATAAATACTTAAATATTTTCATTTATTATATTATTTTTTAACAGACTTACCTTGATGTCTTGACACCTTGAACTTCAGCAAAATGAAACCGAACGTCATATTTTTAAAAATTGGTTATTATAAATATATCAACATCAGGAATATTATCAGACTTTCCCTTAATAAATTCTTTATCACACATAGCTAATCGGAACGAACAACTCGTATTTTAGCAATAAATTTTCAATATTATTGTCTAGTCACGTGCCTTTAACGCTGTACTGTTATAACATTATGACGTCACAACTATGGTGACCAATCATGACGCGTTTATAGTCACGTGATTTTTATTTAAATTTCATAAATTTTTAATTGTTTATAATTAATTGAAAAAAAACTTTTTTTAAGTTTTTGCACTAAATATATCAATATTATTAATAATGAAGTTTTAAAATACATTAAAAACATCAATAATTTTTTTTTCAAATACCCAATTGCTGCCCAAAGTCACTATTCCACGCGGACGGAGTCGCGGGCACAGCTAGTTTCCCATACAAATACCTATATAAATAAATAAGTGTGGAATCGTTCTCCAATGAGGTCAAAATACACATTTATAAATAGTTTATCCTAAGGCCCTGCATACATATTTTCACCTAGTGTTCCTACATTAGCCGAATAGTTAGACTTGAAAAAATTGATTGAGCCTTATATTCCGGTGCGAGAATAAGGCTACTCAGAGTTGTGAGGTTAGTTCACAAGCAAAGAAAAGGCTCCGTTCGGTTTTCATACTTGTTAAAAAAAACAAAATATTTTAGGAAAGTCCTTTAGTTCCCTTTAGTCCTATATTAATAAAAAGAGGCAGGACACGGGTTCGATTCCCGTCTCGCGTCCGGGTGTTTATGTATAATACGTATTTATTCACAAAAAAATGTACCTACAATGTACAATATTAGTTGTATATCTATAACATAAGCTGCTTACTTTGGGACCGTGGCATCCGCAAGCGTGCCGAAGTGTTAGGCCACGGAGGTCGCCAGTATCTTAGCATTTTCATCTTCACAGGATGTACATTGATCCCCTAGAACTTTCCTAAAATAGTAAGATTGGGATCTAATAAGTTTTTTACATTGACGAAAATCGAACGGAGCATTTTTTCGCTGTTTATGAACTTGAGTAGCAAACGTATTAACGTTACCGTTCCGCCATAGAGGTCGTCGATAATACAATTTAATAATAATAATAATAATAATAATAATTTGTGACAAATCACACAGCGCCATCTAGTCCCAAACTAAGTAGCATAGCACTTGTGTTATGGATACTAGACAACTGATATACTACTTATATACTTTTTTTTTTGTAAATAAATACACATTATACATAAACACCCAGACGCGAGACGGGAATCGAACCCGTGACCTCCGCAAACGTACCGAAGTGCGTTATCCGTTACGCCACCGAGGTCGTCAGATATTTAATGTGATATTAATGTGATTTCCCACACATGTCCACTTATCAAGCCAATATGTTTGTTTGTTTGTCCGATTTGGCACAGATAAGCGTGTGAATGCGTTCGCATAGGCAAATAGACGCGGTCTCGCTCAAATATTCGGATTACGGTTGTTTAATTGCTATTTTAGAACACCATATCAATGCTAAATGCATTTAAATGAACCCAACTCAGTACTCAATTTATCTGGCTTTTTCATTATTTAGTATTCATCAATTTAACCCATAAGAAATAGGCCCCCCACTGACCTGGTGGTCATACAAAGAGACCTGTTTTTTATTGTTCAGAAACAGCAGACAGGCTGATGACCAATTTAATAGTAGGCCGTTACCGTTGCCTATGGATGTTTGCGACGCTAGGAGCACCGCGAACATACTGCTATCTGCATAGGGGTACTGGAACCTAGGTCACTAATGCCGGAACATAACACAAAGTTATTACGGCGGCATACTTATGTATAGACCAGGGTTAGTTGCTATCCAGACGGGTTTGGGGGCTCTACCATGTAGACCTAGATCTAGAAAAAACCCAGTTATTTGTATTGATAACCCAAGATCGCAAAAGGCTCAAAGTGTGAGGAGACCCGACCCCAAATAATGGGATAAGGTAACTAATCCATTAACAAAGTATGGACTTTGTCCGAAATAAATGATTTATTATTATTATTAAAAGATTATGAGTACTAGACAAGTGATATAATTTAGTATTGTAAATTTTCTTCACATAAATACTCCGACTCGGAGCGGGCATTGAACCCGTAACTTCTATCGAAATTAAAGATAAGATGAAAATTTAAATAGGTCAAATCATATCTAAATTAGTACATTTATAATGGTTACATTGATATTTACATACTTATTTGACAATTTTACTACTTTTAGAGCAAAACAAAATAGATAGCTTATCGAACAAAATGTCTAAGAATCCTCACCAAGGACTACTCAGCTTTAAGATAAGTAAATACATTTCATCAACAAATCATTCAATGACAAACACGATATTAAAAAGCAAATAATTCACACTTAACTTGACATTATCATGACAGGTGTCAGTTTGACAGCTCTAAATGTCACACCTGTCAAATGATTTGGAAATTAACTGTGTGATTCAGGGCGATAAGTGTTTATCGATTAATGTAGGAAATGATAACGATATTTTTATGATTCTATGTTGATGATTCATCGTGATAGAGTTAAAAATCGGTGACATTTCAAAATTATACTTCGAGTTTAAGGTCTACCGTGTCTGCCCCCCTTTCGCTTGTTCATTTGAGTAGCGTCTTCCTCTCCAGTGTAATATTTTTTTTATTATAACGTAAATAGGACGTGTGAAAGTAGCAACAGTGGTTGAAAACTTAAAAGTAACCGACTAGCGTGGTTTGGCCATGTCATGCAAAGGGAAGTTAGTCATATAACAAAGAAAATGCCTGAAATGAGAATTTAAAGATACAAAAGGAAATCAAAAAAAGATGGATAGATTGCGTAAAAGGTGATATGGCAAAAGATGTGTGAATGTTGAGATGACGACTAAGTAATAGAGGAGAGTGGAAAGACAGAACATGTGCTGACCATGGTATGGGTTAAGAGCAAGAAGTAGGAGATGGTATAACTATAAATGGAGAATTATATTTATTGCCAACTTGTGGCTTAAAATTTTATAACACTATTAATTATAATTACGATAATTACAATAAAAAAATTAGACATTTGATTTACTCTATAATTTATTTGAAATACTAACCCGGAAAATGTTATTCTGTCATATATTTTTTAATAAAAGTAGCCTATATTGTCTTCTCTAAGTTCCAATCTATCTTTATAATGAAATTCATCAAAATTATTCAAGCGGTTTAGGCATGAAATAATAACAGACAGAGTTACGTTCACATCTATATCTATACAAATAAATAAAATTGGAGGGTCTGTTTGTAATATTAAAATAACCGCTTTTTACTAAGTGCATTAGGACGTATACACGGTACATATACCAAAACAACATTTTTTTACAATTTTTGTCTGTCTGTCTGTCGGTCTGTCTGTCTGTTTGTTCCAGCTAATCTCTGAAATGGCTGCACCGATTTTGACGGGACTTTCACTGGCAGATATCTGATGTATCAAGGAGTAACTTAGGCCATTTTTATTTTAGAAAAAAAAATAGTTTTTGTTAAAAATTAGAAGTTTCGGAAATTTCATATACCAATTTAAGTTGACCTCAGATTTATATCATCGATCATATGAAATAGGGTTCAGCTTAGGCTGGATTTTGTAGGTTGAATTTCCAATTTAAATTGATCTCATATATCCAAAAAATGCTGCCTAAAGTCACTATTCCACGCGGACGGAGTCGCAGGCACAGCTAGTTTATAATATTAGTATGGATAAAAAAGTACAATCATTGATTTATAGTTTTATTTTAGACAACTAGCCGTCCCACCCACTTCGTTGGCCGACTAACAGAAAAAATTAAATTGGCAAAAGAAATTAGAAAGGTCAATGGAATTCAGGAAGTAAGCCTAGAACGACATACGAAAAATTTCACGTCAAACAATCACAATCCCATCCCGATATGTTCAGTAGTTTTGAAGTGATAGTGCGTCAAAGGAACCATATTTTCTTTTGATAAATATAGATATTTTGGATGCATCTAATGTAGTGAAAGGCCCTGTAAAGTTTTGGCAAGCATCCATATACCCCTTACAACCAATGATAGCAACGATGTGCGTGCAAAACGAAGAGAAGACGAGAAAAATTAGTATATTTAAAAATAAAAAAAGTATAAATATAAAATCTCTGATGAAGTATAAACATAAATCTTGTGCTTATTAATTTAAGAAAAATAAAAGAATATCTGAACAAACTCTATTAGAGTAATTAATTAATAATCTGTACTGAAGCTCATTATGGCACCATTAGAAAGCTTACACTTATCTCTTTCTAACATACTTCGAAGATACGTTCACTGTCTCACTCTTGCACTGGTACTATTGGCCTGAAATTTCCCGCCCATTGAAACAATGGCGAGAAGAAAAAAGATCAAAGTATATTTTGTCCTTTTTTTAAAGTGTTGCAAGAGGTTGAAAATGTTGAACTTTTTAGGATAGTTTAATTCGACCGAGATGTCAGTCTCAGTGAGACTAAGTGATTCTCAGTTAGAAATAGTAAGTACCGAGTCCGGTCTCTTCTTTGTTAAAATATGAGGTTTTATTGAATCTTAGAACCTACTTAGTTCCAAGATTATTAAACGATTTACCAACAAATATAAGAGATAATATAACCCAAAAAAATATTAAAGCCTCACTTAAAAATACTTTTTAGAGAAATTGTAATCTAAATTTACTCAATCATTTGAACGTGCGTAGACTTAAGTTTGGCATTGTACAAACCTTAGTGGTTTTTTGTGCTGTTATTTTATCAAGCCAATGTAATAACTGTGAATTTGATAAATAAATTTAAAAAAAAGATACTAATCAATGAATATCATTGAATTATTGAAAACCCTACGTACTATTATTGAAAACCCTATACGTACAATATTGACTCATTTGCATCAAATCAATAAAATAAAAAATATAAAGGTGCCTCATGCTTTGACTGATCTGCAGAAATAAATTCGTGTTGAAACTTGTGTTACCTTGTTGAATCGGGCAAGTAACGACCTCCGGCCGCCGTAAAAAGCGGCCGCGGGCGGCCCCTCGGGGGAGGACCCGCCGCCCGCACTATTGCCACGATGGTGAGGGCTGCGTGCTGTTCCGCGGCCCCCCTCAACTCCTGGAGTTATTACAGGATAGCGCCGGAGGGAAGAAACCCTGACCCCCTGGCGCCAACACTTTAAAAGGGGCCCGCCTTAAGACAAAGGGCGGGCCGGCGCCAGCCCGGGCCACGAGATCGGCAGGCCATATATCCGTGGGCCCGGGCGTAGGCGATAGGAGAACAGCGGGGTTTTTAGTGGGTAGTCGGAAAAATCCCGGAGTCCCACATATCCCTCGGTCCCCCCGGGCCAGGGGAACCCGTCAAGAAGGGTTTTTCCCCGAGACCAAAAAAAATTCGCACAGTAGTATTAGTAGTAGTAATGAAGGATATTGGATCGAATTGTGATGAAAAGTGGATTCTTAACGATAACCGTAAGCGAAAAATGCAATGGTTGACCCTAGGTAAAAGGCCTCAACAGTGCCCTAAGCAAAATTTGCCAAAAAAAGATAATGGTAACTGTTTGGTGGTCTCTTCGCTATAGCTTTCTCAGGTCTAGTCAAGCAATAACAGCAGATATTTAGTCGTAGTAGTTTAGTTTTGCAAAACTGCCACTGAAACAGCCCCGACTCGTGAATTGATCTTCACCATTATTGCTCCATGATAACGAAAGACCTCACACTGCACGAGAAACCGTTATAACTCTACAGCTTCAGTTAAAAATCATACGTCATCCACCGTACTCGCCAGACCTTGCTCCAATGGACTACCATTTTGTTCGTGTGCACAATTTTCTACGTTAAAAATTTTCTCCCCTGGAGTTATATCGTAAATGCATAAATGAACTGATCGTTTAGATGGCAGCAATGTATAGATAATGAGGGTAAATATTTTGATTAAATAAATATGTTACATCTTAGAAAAAAAACAAGTTTCATTTTTTCGGTACAAATCGGCAATTTAATAATATCATATCACTATAGTGTTTACGCACCATACTTTTGTTTAGTAACATAGGTATTTACATTTATTGTAACCGAATCAGAATCTTCAACAGCGATTTACAGCTCTAAAAACTAATTATGATTACACATTATATTAATTTTATGATACATTTTTATATGGGTTATTTTTGTTTACGTTGAGGGAGTTAAATTAAAGATAAATTAATTATCTTCTGGCAACACTAAGAAATAATCAGAAATGAGTTGGGTACATCGTACAAAATGGCTATTTTCTTCACAAATGAGATTATTTGATTTCGTTTCACGAGCTGATTCAGACGAATTTGGGAATGTATATTTTATGAGCTTTATTTGCTCTGTTTTTATAAACTATATACTAAAGAAGTCTGGTAGAAGATCTTAGGAGAAGTTTTAATACAATGAGACATTTTACATAACATTTAGTCCCAAAATAAGTACAGCAGTTGTGTTATGGATACTAAACAACTAATTTACTACATATATACTTTTCTTTGACAGGCTTTTTTTCTTCGTACAGGGGCGGAGTACGAATACTAACCCCTGTGGCCGGGGGCAGCCTGTCGTAAAAGGCGACAAAACAACTCTATGTGTGGCAGGGCCTCAAACCCATCTGGATGATAACCACCCTTGGACTTAAGTATGCCGCCATAATAACTTTGTTCCGTTAGGGGCCGTCCATTAATCACGTGATGTATTTTTTAGTACCTACAAAGGATCTTAATATTATCTAGTATTATCTAATTTTATTATAGAAAATTAAAGACTACAATAATAACGTTTAGAGGTAGACAGAAAGGTTGCAGGTTGTTTTTGACTGACATAAAAATAATGAAAGAAATGTGAAAAACCTTTTTGACTAATATATGAACAATGAACATAATTTAATGTACAGTATCCTCGAACCACGGATTAGCAAGACTCTTCAACACCAATAACTGGATAAGCATCTTGCAAGTCAGCTGTTGGCACAGTGCTAAATTAGATTTTGTACGCGTTTGCCGAAAAAATAAATACACGTGATATATTACTACACCCCCCCCCCCCTCCCCCCTTGTGATATTTCGTGACTTTTTATGGACCCCCCTCCCCCTTCAAGCCTCACGTAATTAATGGACAGCCCCTTATTATTGATCAAGGTTCCTGTACACCTATGGGACATCAGCGTGTTCGCAGCGCTCCTAGCGTCGCAAACGTCTATAGGCAACGGTAACTGCTTGTACTATTAAGTGACTCGTCAAAAGGCTAGTCCGGCCTGGCCATATAATGCGAAGAGAAAGGAAAATGCTAGATATGAGAGTGGATACAAAAGGAAGGGTCGGCTAAAGGAAATATAGATGCATTGTGTAAAAGATGATATGGCAAAATAGGTATGTATGTTCAGGTGATGATTAATCGAGGAGAGTGGAAAGAGAACATGTTGTGTCGACCCCACATAGTTGTGATAAGGGCAGGAGGAAGATTTTTATCACATTTTAATTAAACGTACTTTAGCCACGGGGGTTGTGAAGTGAAAGCAATTGAAATAGCAAGCTAGAGGTCTCATTTGTTTAGTGTACTAAAGATTGGGTACATTAAAAATGTATGGGGATAGTTTCTTTTTCCTTTTTTTAGATTTTAAAGGCTGATTACTGTCTCACATGCAGCTTATCAATGGTGAGACACGTATAATATTGAAAAAGTTCGTTACTTATCTGTCTACGATATTTTTTGTTAAGATTTCTCATTCTTCATGAGTAAAATTAGTATTAAACGTAAGATTCAAAATCTCATTTTATCCGTGCAGGGGCGGAGAAAGATTAACTTCTGCGGCCGGGGTCGGCCTGTCGTAAAAGGCGATGAAACAACCCACCCTAGCTACGTGGTAGGGACTCAAACCCCTCTAGCTGGCGACCACCTTTGTGTTCCGGCGTTAATGACCCAAGTTCCTGTACCCTTGTGCGACAGCAGTGTGTTCGCGATGCCACTGGCGTTGCAAACACCCATAGGCGACGGTAACTAAATTCTAAGCGGGCCGTCAGCCTGTCTGCTGTCCTAAAGTAATAAAAAAAAATATCTGTCAGGCGAAATACTATTTATGAATATTTTTGTCTCTTTTTGGTGTCGCTTTTATGTTTCATCGAATTTTTCAAATCACCGGAATGGTGATTTGAACGTGCTAAAGAAGTTTCACTTTAAATAATTTATTTTTCTTCTTCTCCTAGGGTATTTGAAAGTACAAGAATTATGAGCAACGTCACTGTCCGTTTCTTTTTATGCAATAACTTTTCCTGATAGAGGAGGATAGGTGGATATTTTAGGAGGCTAGATGTCATGCGTAGTGGTGAGTTCTCAGCGCTTCGAAGGATAACGGGACTAGAACGACGTGAGGCATCGCACCCAGTGGTGAATTTCTCGACTTTTTTCTTTTAAAATCAGTAATCTGTTCGTTTTATCGGCGATCCCATACTCACAGATGGTCTATACACGCTTGGTCTTCGGAAAGAGTGCGTCTCTTTGCGTATTCCGTCTGTACAAAGGGGAGTGTTCTGAGGAACTGTTTAGAATGGTGCCTTCGTCAGCCTTGCACCGCACTGCCCGCCATCAGCTGGGTGTTTATCCCTATTTTCTGAAGCCTCCGGACTTGGAATGAGCTCCCGGCTCATTTTTTCCAGTGCAATAAGATAGGGACTTTTTTAAAAGGCGTTATAAAATTTCTTCGAGGCAGCGCGTTTAATGCCTCTGATGTTGCAAACGTCCATAGGTGACCGTGTCCACCTGCTAGGGTGAACCGTTTGCCTGTCTGCTCAACTCCAGCAATGAAAACAAATTAGCTAGAGTCAATTCATGGCAATAAATAAATAAAAAAATATATTGCATAGCACTTATGTTATATGGGTACTAGACAACTGATATACTATAAATAATGAGTTTCAAATAAGAATAGGATCGACCCTGCGCCATGTTGTGACGTCATAGCATATGTTTTTAATATTTATTCCACTAACTGTTTTTTAAAATAAAATTAGGTATGTTACCTCTATCTATGACTTCAATTCCACTCACCAATAATTGATACGCAAATAAGGTTTCGTTCCAAACCGTACTTTTCTAGTGATATTTGACAGATAGAGGTCATTGACGTTCCTATTCTTATTTGAATCGCACATATTATACATAAAAACAGCCAGATACTGGACGCTAATCGAACCCTATAATAGAATATAATAAATACTATTGTATATTATTATAAAATATTTCCTAATAAAAATAAAATAAATAAAAAAGCCTTTATTGCTAGTGTTTTTTATCAACAATAACATTTTTAAATATCGGCAAACAGTCCAGCTTGCCTTTCGACAAAGGTCTTCTCTAAAGACTTCCACTGGAACGTCTTTTGCTATACGTGTCCACTTTGGCTCCGCTATTTTTCTTGTCATCTTCCCACCTCTTGGTTGGTCTACCTGTTCCTTTTGCTGTCTCTGTTAGTATTCTTGACCATTTCTCTTCTTCATCGTCTTTTTTTTCTCACATTATATGCCCTGTCCATTTCCAGTTTAGTTGTTTGTACGTCATATACGCATTTTTGAAATTTCTCTTCTCTCTCTCTCTCTAACTCTTCTTTTAATACCTAGTGTGCCCCCTCTAACTCATTCTGACAAACTCTTATTTTATATGTTAAATGTTCTGTCGAAGCCCAAAATAGTTACTATGTGATGGTAAATAACAATGAAGCCTTAATACGTAGAAAAAGCAACAACTCCCGTAAGAACTCATTAGTTAACTACAAAATTAAAATAAAAGCCTTTGCCTGCATTTAAAGATCCAAACAACAATCGTAAGTATAATTTGTATAATTCTTTTGTAAATATGATATCCAGTATGCGGTTAGCTTGGCAAAGGCGAAAATAAAATAACTCAGGCGAAAAATCGCTGCAAGTTAGAGCGAGAATAAAGAAAATTAGACAGAGAGATCGTATTTGGGAGGAGCGAATATTATACCAATATACATTAACCCCTATCCACTAACATATTGTACTAAAACAGAGCTCTTGCTAAACAAGTTTTTGAAACGTCTGAATTAAAGTGATCCCCAATATGAAATAGAAAATATTACAACAGAGCTCAACATAATTTTGCTTGTGGGCGTAAATGCTACCCGGCTTTGAAGATCTCAGTTTGTTAGGAAAATGTACGAGAAGGTGGGTTAGTTTAAATGGCCTGTAACGCCCCATCGTTTCACACATATGGCATGATAATAGGTGATAGCAGCCGCTTTAATAAAATAATTCAGTTGTATCCGACTATTTGCACCGGACAGAATTGCCGGACAATTTTCTAAGCGTTTTTTTACGCTCCGTTACACGCGATTCATACATTAATATTTTAATAAATTTGTGCATTGTGATATAAAGAAGATATTTTGGCGCGAAGTGTTTTAACGGTGATTATTTTAAAAAGTGTTTTTAAAAGGTGAGATTTATTTTTTATGTGGCGATTCGCACGAAATATTTTATTGTAAATTTTTTTGGTATAATTTGTCGATAAATAAAATTAAATATATGCATTATTTAATTTTTATTTTATTTTAATATTTATAACTATTAAATATCCATAAAATAATAAATTCTAGCAATGAATGACTCATTGTTATAAACATTACTGAAATATAATTTTAAAGTTAAAACTTCAACAAATGTTTTTACGGATCCCTATTTTTATCAAAATTATTTTTTTATTAGATGCGGATGTGCTCGTGTTCTAACTAGGAATCGAACTTGGAACTTTTGGTCGGTATCGGTTAAGCGTAACCGTTTAAAAAATATAGCCTATATTCAGTGGCGTAGCTAGGTAACCAAGGGCCCTGGGGCAAATTAAAAAACGGGGCCCCACTGCTATTAGGTTTTATCAAATAAAAATATGAAATATACAAATACTTTAAAAGTGCTAAGCTACTTAAGCTCTTTTTTGTGCACTGCAGGGCAGGTTTTATTACCCAAACCTGTAGGTTTGGGTAATAAAACGAAATAGAGAAGAGTCAAGGGTTTATATAAATAATAAAACGCACATATCACTATCTGTCAAATTGACAACACTGTCAACCTACAGAAAGAATTTAGGGGAATTCCCTAGGCATAACTTTTGAATTTCTCTCAACTGAGTTGTCATGATTAAAGTGGGGTTGCAACCTATCATATTTATTTTGAAAATGGGAGAAATTTCCAAAAGTTAAGTTCGATCGAGATTTCTAGTAAGGATTTGAGGGCCCCTTGAGCTTGAGGGCCCCGGGGCACTGCCCCGCCTAGCCCCTAGGTAGCTACGCCACTGCATTACTTTTAACTACTGTAATTTATAAATGAAATAAAATATAAAACCCGTAATCATTAATATCGGTTTAGTAGTTTCAGAGATATCAAACTATAAACAAAAAGAAGTTGAGATGATTGGTTGGCCGAAATATTTATTAACTATTTAGAGGATATTTTTTACAAGCGTTTCATCGTAAATGCATCTGAATTTATTTCGAACCCCAAAGTCCGATGTTGCTTGTCATCACAAGACTAAGAGATTTGGATAATTTTTTCATAATATCGGCAAACTTGATTATTAGGTTTCATACAGTTGTGTATATAAGTTTTAACTTTAACAACATATTCGCTTTTTTCTCATCTTCCTGCTATTATCCCAAACTATGTGGGGTTGGCACAACATGTTCTCTATTTCTCTCCTACGTCATTTGAACATCTTTTCTTTGGACTACCCCTCCTTTTGTTCCATCCACTCTCAATTTTATCATTTTCCTTGTTACATGACATGTTAATCTATACATCTATACAAATAAATAAAATTGGAGGGTCTGTTTGTAATATTAAAATAATCGCTTTTTACTAAGTGCATTCGGACGTATACACGGTACATATACCAAAACAATATTTTTTACAATTTTTGTCTGTCTGTCTGTATGTCTGTCTGTTTGTTCCGGCTAATCTCTGAAATGGCTGCACCGATTTAGACAGGACTTTCACTGGCAGATAGCTGATGTACCAAGGAGTAACTTAGGCTATTTTTATTTTAGAAAAAATAAATAGTTTTTTGTTAAAAATTATAAGTTTTAAAAATTAAATATCCAATTTAAGTTGACCTCAGATTTATATTAACAATCATATGAAATAGGGTTCAGCTTAGGCTGGACTTAGCAGGTTGAATTTCCAATTTCAGTTGACCTCATATATCCAAAAAAATGCTGCTTAAAGTCACTATTCCACGCGGACGGAGTCGCGGGCACAGCTAGTATACTATAAATATATAAAGAAAATAGGGATCCTTTGACGCACCGTTTTATCCGTGCAGGGACGGAGAAAGAATACTAACCTCTGCGGCAACACCCTAGCTACGTGGAAGGGCCTAAAGCCCATCTAGATGGCAACCACCTTTGGTCTTAAGTATGCCGCTATAATAACCTTGTGTTTTCCGGCATTAGTTACCTAAGTTCCTGAACCCTTATGGGACAGCAGCGTGTCTGCGATGTCACTGGCGTTACAAACACCCATAGGCGATGGTAACTGCTAAATTCTAAGCGGGCCGTCAGCCTGTCTGCTGTACTACAGCAATAAAAAAACTGCCTAAGCATCTCTGATCAGTCACGGAGTTTAATTTCCCACTTCCTAAATCATATTTATGAAAATTAATTAACTTTAATGAACATTATCACATCGATAGACTGTTATCGATTGTTAAAAGCTTATTATATTATCATCACTATATTAAATTATATTTAATAAAGAGTTATCTTTAACATAGCACGTGTCGCGTGATAACTTATTTAATAATGCGTCAAATTAAAATTATAATCTATACAACATATATGCGTATACTAGCTGACCCGATAAATGTTGTTTTGTTATATAAATAAATATATAGAAAGAATACTGACCTCTGCGGCCGGGATCGGCCTGTCATAAAAGCCCGTTTGGATGACAACTACCTTTGATCTTAAGTATGCCACCATAATAACTGAGTTGTGTTCTGGCATTAGTGACCCAAGTTCCTGCACCCTTATGGGACAGCAGCGCGTTCGCGATGCCAATGCCGTTGCAAACACCCATAAGCGACGGTAACTGATATATTCTAAATGGGCCGTCAGCCTGTTTACTCCTACAGCAATAAAACACAAAAAAGGATTTCCGTTAAATCCGTTCTTACGAAATGGGTAACCAAAACATAACAATAATGATATAAATTTAATTTTGAGTTCGAATAACTTTTGAACTCGTCGGTTTATCGAAAAATGATAAAGAGTCATTTTTTGAAGAGCGTTCAATTTCTACATAAATATATATATATCGCGCACAAAAATCAGTTGATTAGTTTATGAGCTAAAAAATTATATAAAAATATCCCCATGATATTTAAATGAAAAATAGAAATTCTCGATGCGCGACCTCTACTATTATAATATTACTCGATATTACTTAGTACTGTGAAGATATTTCAGTGCGAAATTTCAGAAGAAAACGATTTTTTTAATTAACCTAATATATATATATATATATATATATATATATATATATATATATATATATATATATATATATATATATATATATATATATATATATATATATATATATATACTAGTTGACTTAGCAAACGTTGTTTTGCCATATGAATTTTAAAAAGTAGCCTTCTCCAAGATTCCATCTATGACCATACCGACATTCATCAAAATTGGTTCAGCGGTTTAGGCGTCTAAGGGTAACAAACAAACTCACTTTCGCATTTATAATATTAGTTAAGATATATAGATATATATCAGTCCATCCTATTTCAAGACCATTTGGAAAAATGGTCTAACCATCTCACAGGTTACTATTTGGTTTTTCTTTCACAGTCCGACGTCAGAATAGCGTCAGTAAAGATCAAATTTAGGCATATTTAATGCAGCTGTTTTTATACATCTTTGTCCGAAAAATGTTGCTTGCTAAGAGTGAAGTATAAAAATAGCCCAAAACCTCCCACTGTTCTCCCATGGAACTGCATTAGCTCCTGGCGTAGCCAGAAATCTTTGTCTAAGTTTTTTAGTTAAATATTTTCTGAATTATTTCTATTTTTATCCTGTTTGTATACATTTCTTACATTTTGATATTTACATTTAGGGGCGTCCTACATTTGGGCTTGTACTCATACTCGCCTCGCTTGACCAAGGCGGATTGGCGGGTTACATACACAATAAAGAGATCGCCGATCTCGGTATTGTGGTTTCCTTAAGATGTTTTTCTTCATCTTAGGCTATTGTAGGCAAAAAATCTGCCTAAGCGATGTATGGGATTCGAAACTGTGAGCTACAGATTGTTATCCAAGTGTTATAGCACTAAGCTAGCATGTACCTCAGAATAAACCATTAAGTGACGTAAATTAGGGCCTTTGACATTAATTGTACATAATTTCCCAGGTTGTGCGACTATGTAACCATGTCATCACAAATCCTGCCCCAAACTATGTACCGACGGGACTCCGAAGATAAACCGCTTGAGATCGACCAAGACTCGAACCCAGACCACAGCCGATCAAACTCACCGAAAAACATGAAGTACTACGAAGATAAAACTGTATTAAATCAAAAGAAATCCTTTTGCATTGATGCCTTGTTGTCTAACCAATTAGAACCTCGGCAGAGGATGTCTGACCAGTATATAAAGAACTATATAACAAGGTACGAGAATTATGACACACAAATAGAACAAAACACAATATCTAAATTTGGAGAGGGCCTGGAAAGGTCTGGAAGTCCACGGTCAGGGCAAAGCAGTCCAAGGAGTGCGAGTCCCGCGTCTGATG
This sequence comes from Malacosoma neustria, assembly GCA_963693495.1. Classification (NCBI taxonomy): domain Eukaryota; kingdom Metazoa; phylum Arthropoda; class Insecta; order Lepidoptera; family Lasiocampidae; genus Malacosoma; species Malacosoma neustria. The sequence continues at coordinate 9,187,881 of OY856398.1, read as the reverse complement.
ACGGGAACCGGTCTGGTAGTTATAGTCCGCCTATATCGCCGGGGGTGGAAGGGGGGAGTGAGGATTATGAAGGATACAGACCAGGTATGTTAAGCTTTTTCTGTATTTTTTAAATTACATTAACTACTTACATATTTTTAAGTTACAATTAAACTATACCGAATATCCCAAGTATTTAAGTATACTTGTTTATAGGTAATATGCAATATATAATTGAAAGTCGAAACAACATGTTCTCGCGGCTCTCTTTTCACTATGTGCACGGGCGGAGAAAAGATACTGAGCTCTGCGGCTAGGGTCTGCTTGTCGTAAAAGGCGACAAAACAACCCACCCTAGCTACGTGATACCCAAGCCCGTCTGGATGGCGACCACCTTTGGTATTAAGTATGCCGCCATAATAACCTTGTGTTGTGTTCCGGCATTAGTGACCGAAGTTCCATGTTCGCGATGCCACTAGCATTGCAAACATCCGTAGACGACGGTAACTGCTAAATTCTAAGCGGGTCTTCAGCCTGTCTGCTGTCCTACAGCAATAAAAAAATTAATGTAGATCAAATTGAAAAAGGGTGAGGTTGTGTACCAATACACAGCGGAATGTTTGGCAGGATGCGTCAAATAAATAAATATATATTTCGTGACAATTCACACAGCGCCATCTAGTCCTAAACTAAGTAGCATAGCACTTGTGTTATGGGTACTAAACAACTTATATACTACTTATATACTTTTTGTTAAATAAATACATATTATACATAAACACCAAGACACGAGACGGGAATCGAACTTGTGACCTCCGCAAGCGTACCGAAGTGCGTTATCCGTTACGCCATAGAGGTCATCAATAAAAGTTAAGTTTCATTTGCGACGCAAAGGTCTTAGTGGAGTATCTTCTTACAAACCTACCAACCTACCTCCAAGTGAGGCATTTTTATAAATTGGTCCTGAAAATTAAAATACAATGCTACAAAATATTAAGTGCAAATAAAGATTATTATGTACTCTGTAATAAAAGACTTAAACGCGTTATCTTGTTTATTAATTAAGGAACTTGATTAAAATTTACCGTTTTTTGGCACAAGAAGTTTTTAATGCTAAACGACATATTTCTTCCAACTTAAATTGACGGTATCTTTTTTATGAATCTTGTCCCTATTGTGTCCAAAATCAAGTATAAAGTTTTGAGTGAAACCAGGATTTAACACTAAGGTGATTAATTCATGTTTCGTCATATAATCACAATTAAATAAAGAAATTCGCAATGATTTTAATAATTATGTCTCTTGCAGGAATCATACCAAAACCTGGACTTCTACCCCAAAACCCTGCCCTCGTGGCTGCCCAGTCAGCAGCCCTGTTCAACTACCCCCTCCAACCCGGCACTCTTCCCCCCGGGGCTCCCTTGCCTTCGGCATTCCACCACCCTGGTGACCGAGTGCTGCACCATATGCAGCTGGAATGGTTGGCGCGTACTGGCATGTTCTACCACCGGATACCAGAACTCGGTGGTAAGTGATACATTCTATTTATTTATTTTAGTTATCTACTGGTGTCTTTCTCTCTTGTTTAAAATATGGATTACTAGATGACCCGGAAAACGTTGTTCTGTCATATAAATTTTAAAAAATATATCCTTATCCAAGATCTAATCTATCTCTGTACCAAAATACATCAAAATCAGTTCTGCGGTTTAGGCGTGAAAACTTAAAAGGCCGACAGGCAGACAGACAGAATTTTATAGATTCAATGTTTTGTCTAAAATACAAAAATGAACTTAAATCACGTAAAGAGACCTGGAAATGTCAAAATCTAAAAATATCACATATGACTTACGTGGCACGGGTTCGATTGCCGTTCTGAGTCTGCATATTTATTAGCGTTTTTTCGTTGCTGAGATAGTTTGGCCATGTTGAGAGAATGAATGAAGAACGATTGACGAAAAAAGTGTACAAGGCGAGTGTGAATGGAAGTGTTGGAGAGGGTAGACCTAGGCAGACGTTTCGAGACCAGATCAGGGACGTCTTGAAAAAAGGCCAGGTCAAGAGTACCCTAAACCGAAGGACATGTATGAAGGGAATAATGAAAGTGGACGAAGCGAAACAAGTATGTAAGGATCGTAGCAAGTGGAAAGAAGTGGTCTCTGCCTACCCCTACGGGAAAGAGGCGTGATTATATGTATGTATGTATGTTTTTCATTGCTGAGGAACAGAAGACAGGCTGATAACCCACACAATAGTTAGCAGTTACCATGCTTATAGACGTTTGTAACGCTAGGAGTACCGCGAACACACTGCTTTACATATAGGAGTACTGGAATTTAAGTCACTGATGATGCTATTAGTGACTCAGCTATAGTTATTATGGCTGGATACATTTAGACCAGGGGTCGCCAGGGGTGGGCTTTTTTTTTGCTTTTTTTTTATTGCTGTAGGACAGCAGACAGGCTGACGGCCCGCTTAGAATTTAGCAGTTACCGTCACCTATGGGTGTTTGCAACGCCAGTGGCATTGCGAACACGCTGCTGTCCCATAAGGGTACAGGAACCTGGGTCACTAATACCGGAACACAACATAAGGTTATTATGGCGGCATACATAAGACCAAAGGTGGTCGCCATCCAGACGGGCTTGAGGCCCTACTACATAGCTAGGGTGGGTTGTTTTGTCGCCTTTTACGACAGGCTGACCCCGGCCGCAGAGGTTAGTATTCTTTCTCCGCCCCTGCACGGATAAACGCCCCTACTTGGAGCGCTACCACGTATCTAGGGATGTTTTATTATCTTTTACGACAGCCGCAGGCCGCAGGTACCAGTATTCTTATTCCACTTCTTCACGGAGAAAATTGTATTGACGGTTAATGGCCACCATAAAATTTTTTAAACAGTTATTAACATTTATTAAATGTGTTATTTTTAACATATTTTTTTCTGTACAAGGACTTTTAACACCCCTACGCCACCCTATAAATTAAAGATGCGATTAAAACTTTCAAACAATTAGTCTCATTTCATCCCTCCACCCCTGTTATATTTTATTCATTCGTAGGGACTTGCAATGGCTAATCATATTTGTCACACATGTTCCTATTTCACCCCTATATACCCTAATTGATTGAGCAAATAAGGTACTAAAGACTAAAAAGATCCCACAGCGTCCCACCGCTGGACTTGTGCCTCCCCATAGAGGGAATGAACAATATACCCGCCACGCTTGTTTAAGGTGGTAACTCGGTACGTAGATAAAGTAAGGTAACTCCGTTGTACACTCGGAGACCAATCTAGGGGTCCCGAGTTCGAACCCCACAGTGGCATGCATCGCTTAAGCAGTTTTTGAAGTGAAAACTTCTTTGGCGATGTGCACTTTTTTTTGTGATGGATATAAAATGTTAAACTCGCGTCAGGACACGTGACCTGATAGAAAATTCGTAAGAAGGGAGTTTTGCTCCAGTAATACCAACCTTATTAATAATGACCTAAGGTTTATTTTATAATGTAACTTTTAAACACTCATAGGCAACGGCAACTGCTAAATTCTAAGTAGGCTGTCTGCCTGTCTGCAGGTTAGTATTCTTTCTCCGCCTCTGCACAGATAAATATGTGAATTGCACACTCATTTTTTTATAAATTAAACCACTAGAATCGATCGCAAATTCACTTGAAACAAACACCGCGCTATTTGATTTATTAACACCCCGTGTTTGCTGTCAACACATACCAGATTTCGGTACCCGTAGCGAGGGTGGTATTGCCACCCTTAAATATATAAATCAACTGGAAAACAAAACCTTGTGTTACTTTTTTACTTTTTTAAACAGTCCTCTGAATGCATATGCATACGGTGCTTTTGGTCCCAGAAAGAAAGAAGTTGTAGAGAAATATTCCTGTCGGCAATTCACAAACAGGACTGGAAGAGCATTGTTTGGAATTTTCTGGGAGTTCAAACAGACTGACAGCACCCTTAATAATAAGCGCTTACCATCGCTACGAGTGCTTGCAACACCAGTGGCACCACAAACGTGCTGCCGTTTTTGTAAAAGAACTGGAACCTGTGTTACTTAGGGTACATCCATTAATTACGTGAGCTATTTTTCGATCAGTTTAGACTTAGGTGAGATTTAGTGAGATTTGCCTGGACCCCCCCTCCTCTCCCCTTACGTGAGATTGGCGCTAAAAATATTTAAAACTAAAATTTATTTTTACTATTCGGGAAAATAATAAACCGTTCAAGTATACTATAATTAATTAATTTAAATTAAATAAAATACAAAGTAAAAAAAAAACACATAAAAACATATTTTTTAATATCTGTAATATTTTATATTTTTTGAAGGTGACGTGAGATTTTCGATTATCCCCCCCTCGGTTTAAATGAGATTTGGTGAGATTTCATTGGACCCGCTTCCCCATTCTGAGCTCACGTAATTAATGGATGTCCCCTTATGGTGGAACACAAGGTTGTTATGGCGGCATACTTATTGACCAGGAGTATTGCCACCTTACTCGAGTTATTTTGTTGCCTTTTATGACAGGCCGTCCCGTATTCTTACTTAATTCTTTTTCACATATCTAGCCGGTTGGCGTAAACATGCTAGTGTGGGCGATATTCCTGCAAAATCTGTAATCTCATGGATACGAAGCCGTGAATGCGGGAGTTTCTAACTGCATACCCCAGTACATTCATCTCCGTGACACGCAGTTTCCTCTCGTGTCGCCTTAACTCCGGCCACGTTTCTATATAAAATTGTAGATAAGCGTGTACAGATACAGATGTCCTATATTTCGAATAAAATTTACGAAATATATTTCCGTAAGATTTTTTTATTACAGACGAATTTAGATTAGATTATAGTGTCGGTGTTGAATGATCAATGGTGTTATTTGTAGATCTATCTTAAATTTTAGATAAAAACATTGTGATAATTCAATATTGTATTTTCCCGATAATAGATAACATCATAAAATTGTTCATAATGTATACCAATTTATATGCTGGAAATGAAGAGGATGCCTTTTTTTAATTGTTGAGGAACAGTAGACAGACTGACGGCCCACTAAATAGGAAGCAGTTACTGTCATGTTTGGGACGCTAGACACTGCGACACGCCGCTGTCACATAGGAGTATAGGTACCTAAGTCACTAATGATGGAACAAAACATAATATTATTATGCTGGCATACTTGTAGACCAAGGGTGGTTGCCATCCAGCCGAGCTCGAGGCCATACCATGTAGGTACATGGTTACAATACAACCCTAGTTAGGTAACTAGGGTTGTATTTTCGCCTTTTACGAAAGGCTGATTCCGGCTGCAGGGGTTAGAATTCTTACTCCGTCCTTTCCCTGCTTCTCTCTTCGTGGTCAGATGGTCCCTGCTTCTGTTTGTCTTCTTTATCATCCCAGCGTTAAATCCCGGCTGCAGCTGCAACTTCAGTTTTGGTGCCCGGGGTCCGCTTTCCGACTTTTTCTACTCCACTTCGCACGGTTTTCAGCATTACTGGTAGTGAGCCCATTGGTACGCATATCACCCCTTACGACATTAAACCAGCACTTTTTGGCCCCTCGGCTCGGCGGAGGCGGCATGGAAAAACATTTGTTTCCAACGTAGTTAGCCGGTTGCCGTAAAACATTGCCATACCAACGGAGCCGACACTTTTGCAATTTATCCGCAATGTCACGGACATGAAGACTGCCGCGAATGCAGGAGTTCCTAACGCGGTCCATCCGTGTCACTCCACACATCCACCGCAGCATATTCATCTCCGTGACACGCAGTCCCTGCTTGTGCCGCTCTAGCACCGGCCAAGCTTCACAGCCATAAAAGGACAGGCCTAATGATGGTCTTATAAACCTTTCCCATCAACGCATCTTAGGGTCACAAATGACACCAGACACCTCACGCCATTTGGTCCACGCGGCAGCGATAAATGCCTTGACGTCGCAATCAATGTCTTGTGACATTGATTGCGTGAAATACAGATATTTTATAGCTTTATTTGTGCCTATTTGAAATTAAATGTAAGAAAATGTGGAAAACAGTTATTGATGATACGTGACTGCACTCAATATTTACATAAAAATCATTAAAAAATATAAATAAATCAATAAAATAAAATAGTTAAAGAAATCCAATAAAATAACACACTTACAAGAATACATATCAAAAATATCACGCAAACGGATTGTGCAACCTGCAGCAACGGTTAATGTAGGCTACATCAAGTCTGCAAGCAAACATCTTCAGGGAGCTGTTGGTGCTGACCCGCGTGCACCGCACCAGGGGCATGCTTCGCTTGCGCAACGTGGCGTAAACAGGGGCCACCGCAACAACACCCTTAACGCGTTGTTATATTGGACCCGGAGGGCGTTGTACCATCTGAGCGAATAATCAGCCCACAGACTGCATGTTGGCACATGCAGTAAGGCTCTGTATAAAGTTAATTTTACTCCTACGAGAAAATCTGTGAACTATCATATTGGTTATGCGAGCTATAGTTAGAATTCTTGGAAAAAGAACTACTGTTAAATAAACATAATAATAATATAACGACTATTCACACAACCCCCTCTAGTCTCAAAGTATAATACTTTTTTTATTGCTTTAAGACCGCAGACAAGCTGACGGCCCGCTTAGAATTTAGCAGTTACCGTCGCCTATGGGTGTTTACAACGCCAGGTACAGGAACTTGGGTCACTAATGCCGGAACACAACACAAGGTTATTATGGCGGCATACTTAAGACCAAAGGTGATCGTCATCCAGACGGGCTTGAGCCCCTACCACATAGCTAGGGTGGGCTGTTTTGTCGCCTTTTACGACAGACCGATCTCGACCGTAGAGGTCAGTATTCTTTCTCCACCCCTGCACGGATAATATTTTTTTTTATAGCGAGAGTTCAGCAGACAGGCAAACGGTTCACCCTGGCAGGTGGTCACCGTCGCCTATGGACGTCTGCAACACCAGAGGCATTACTAACGCGCTGCCGGCCTCGAAGAAATTTTATAACGCCTTTTTTGAAGAACCCCATATCGTACCGCGCTGAGAAAACCTCAGCCGGAAGCTCATTCCAGATCCTGAGAGTACGCAACATGAACGTTCTGGAGAACCGTTTCGTACAGGAAAGAAGAGGCTCCAGGAAATGGGGATGAACACCCAGCCGATGGCGGGCAGTGCGGTGGTAGAAAGACGACGAGGGCACCATTCTAAATAGCTCCTCAGAACACTCCCCGTTGTACAGACGGTAGAATACGCAAAGAGACGCAAAGTCTCTCCGAAGTCCAAGCGTGTCTAGACCGTCTGTGAGTATGGGATCATCGACAACACGAACTGCGCGCCGTTGGATCGAATCTAGGGGATTGAGCTGACAGGCGGGTGCTCCAGCCCATAAATGTGAGCAGTACTCCATATGCGGTCTGACCTGTGCTTTGTATAGCACAAGCCGTTGCCTTGGACTGAAGTACTGCTTGGACCGGTTTAGCACACCTAGCTTTTTGGAGGCAAGCTTAGCTTTACCCTCCAATTGTCCCCTAAACTGCACATCATTCGTGATGTCGACACCAAGGATCCCAATACTGCTTGCGATGGAAAGAGAGGTTCCTTGGAACTGTGGCGCAGGTGCGAACGGGGTTTTCTTGGCAGAGAATACGCAGACTTGCGTCTTCGAGGGGTTGAACTGGACAAGGTTTTGTCGTCCCCATTCAGAGACTCTCTTTAGAGAGTTCTCTACTTCAGACACAAGTCTGACCCGACTTTCTTCCAAAACCGCAGGAGAGAGGTTTACACGACCAGTGTACCGTGCGTCGCCGGTGCTATCATCTGCATAGCAATGAATGCCATCTATGGATAACATGTCATTGATATGCAGAATAAATAGCGTCGGCGACAGCACACAACCCTGGGGCACACCAGCATTGATAGGCTTCACACTGGAGCAGCAACCGTCAACAACGACCTTAATACTGCGCCCAGTGAGAAAGCTGGATAGCCAGGTGCAAAGACTCCCAGGTATCCCGTAAGATGGAAGCTTCGCAAGAAGAGCCCTATGCCAGACCCGATCGAAGGCCTTAGCGATGTCTAGGCTAACCGCCAGGGCTTCTCCCTTGCTCTCAACGGCTTCAGCCCAACGGTGGGTTACGTAAACCAGGTGATCCCCAGCAGACCGCCCATGTCGAAAACCATATTGGCGATCATTTAGCAGCTGGGAATCCTCCAGATGACCCAAGAGTTGTGCGTTGATGATCCGCTCCATCACCTTTGAGAGCAAAGAAGTTATCGCTATAGGCCTGTAGTTGGACGGGTCCGTTCTGTCACCCTTTTTGGGAATAGGGTGAACATGGGCCACCTTCCACGAAGCCGGGACACAACCATTGCGTATATATATAATATGCACATTATGTGAGAAAAACTACCTAAGTAGTGCGTGCCGTGGGACTCGAACACGGGACCTCTAGATTAGTAACTAACCTAACTATCAAGTGGGTATCGGATACTGGATTTTTTTTTGTATATGCAAATTATATCAAAATATAGATTTGGGACGAGAAACGAACCCACCACCACTGGAGTTCCAACGTGCGAAAGCCCTCCTCCGCGGTCGTCAAAGATTCGGTATTTCTTAAACCTCTCGTGTCGTATTCCCTAAACCACTGCATCCATAAAAACCGTCGTTAATCCGGGTGAAGCATTATTACCCTCCCATATGTCGGATGCTGGAAGAGCACCTGTTACGGGCCACTTTAATTCTATTAAGTTTTATTGGCGGGGCGAGCGAAATCGCGCGCGAATAATAATTATTATAATGATGTATTTAGTTTTATTTAAAAATGGAGGGTGTTCGCCATTTTGGAATGCTCATGGATATATCCATACTATCCATATCAATATTATAAATTTGAAAGTAAACCGCTGAACCCATTTTGATGAATTTCGGTATAGAGATAGACTGGACCTTGGAGAAGGACATGGGCTACTTTTTGTCACGAAAATATTTTATTTTTGGAGAGCAATGTTTGCTAGATCAGCAAGTAAATAAATAAATATAGTTGACCAATTCACATAGCGCCATCTAGCCCCAAAGTAAGTAAAAAGACTTGTGTTAGGGGTACTAGATAACTAATATATTACATAATCATTTTCTTATGCAAATAAACACCCAGACGCGTGACGTGAATCAAACGCGTGATCTCCGCAAGTGTACTGAATTGCATTATCCATTACTCCGCTGAGGTTGTCAGGATCATCATGGTTGGATGAAAGGATAAGCTGTGGAGGTGCAAATGTCCAGATGTGTCTATAAAATATATCAGGGGAACTGTGATAGTAGGTGCCAGTGATTGAAGAACTAATAAAAAAAACAGACTAACGTGGTATGGACATAACGATGGAAAAAATGCCATGTAACAATGAAAATGATAGAAATGATCTATCATGATAGATGGTCGACCTCCTGGCATCATTACTAACGCACGTCAGTACGCTTGCGGAGGTCACGGGTTCGATTCCCGTCCAGCGTCTGGGTGTTTATGTATAATATGTATTTGTTTACAAAAGAAAAGCATATGTGTGTATCAGTTGTCTTGTACCCATAACACAAGTTCTATGCAACTTAGTTTGGGTATAGATGGCGCTGCGTGAAATGTCTTTATATATTTATTTATTTTAATAAGAGGGATGGACCAAAAAAAAAGGAATAGATTTCGTAAACAATCTATCCGTGTAGGGGCGGAGAAAGAATACTAACCTCTACGGCCGGGGTTGGCCTGTCATAAAAGGCGACAAAACAACCCACCCTATGTGGTAGGGCCTCAAGCCCGTCTGGATGGCGATGGTATTTTTGGTCTTAATTATGCCGCCAGAATAATTGTCGTGTTCCGACATTACTTTTTTTTTACGGGGTGGGGAAATTCTCATGGACTACCTCCGCCTGGGGAAAGGCGGAGGGGCGTGCCGGACTCTTACCGGCTAAAACCACCATCCCGCTGTCTCCTCACACGTGCGCGTGGGGCCGCGGGAATCCAAATTCTTCCGCAGCCCCACACTAGTGCTGGCCCGGTCTGTCCGGGCCTCGTCTCCTGCACGGGGTAGTGAGGTGTTTAACTACCCCGTGCATCGCCTCAGAGGTGCGCGCCGACACCCGCGCACGCCTCCACTTCGGGTCCATCGAATAGGGAGCGGGAACTTCCCCAAGTCCCTCGCCCCTGGACCTATTCATGGGGGCCGGAAAAGGCGTTGTCCGCCCTTCTCCTGCGCCCGGTGCACTTTCTGCGGCCGGGGAAGGAAGTCGAGATCTCCCTCTCCCGTTCCGCAGTTTCCTTCTGCGACATCACGTCCTCGCAGAAGGACACCACTGCGTCCCACGACTCTACGCTACCGACCATCCTCCGCACTACGGCCGGCAGCGACAGATCGCCTCCTACTTCATTTATGAGGACACGGTGCTGCTCCTCCCAAGCTACACACTCGGCGAGCGTGTGTTGCGCCGTATCCTCCCCGCAATGGACGCAGTGGTGGCACCGAGCGTCCGGCTCCCTGTCTATGCGGCACAGGTACTTGCCGAAGCAGCCGTGCCCCGACAGCACCTGCGTCACCCTAAACGACAGGGAGCCGTGCCTCCCGACATTACTAACTTAAGTTCCTGTACCCTTGTGGGACAGCAGCGAATTCACGATGCCACTAGCGTTACAAACACATAGGCAACGGTAACTGCTAAATTCTAAGCAGGCCGTCAGCCTGTCTGCTGTCCTACAGCAATAAAAAAAACAACAGCAAAAAAAGGGAATGTTCAGATAACGAGTAACAGAGGAGAGTGGAAGAAGAGAACATATTGTGCGTCTAGTAACCTATTTTTCAGAGTACAAAGTAAAAAAATAGTCGGATTTTTTAGACCCACCCCAATTGCTCACCGGAAGTTTCTGTCAGCAAACGATGACTTTTAGCGCCATTTTTATTTTGATTAAATAATAAAGTAATGCGTGCCGCAAAATGCACGTTTTCAGGCACGAAACTTGACATTTTCAAACAGGTATAAACCTATAATGTTTGTTACTTTCGCGAAATATGACATGTACCTATAGCTTTGAAGGTAGATTCCAGTAGAATAAAATGACATGTGTGTGTATCATAACATTGTGACCTATATATTTATTACCTATATATTGTATCTAAATAAGCCTAGCGACAACTGTTAGAAAAATTGGAAATTGACTTTCCGGTACACTTGGTATTAGTGTCAAATCAAAATATAGTGTTGGGGCTAGGTGGTGCCGTGTGAACAAGCGCGGTATATTTATTGATTTAACGACTCCTAGGGCAGTAATAGGGTAAACCACAAACCCATTCTTCGCCCTATACACAAAAAGGAATGAAAATACAAAATAACAATAAAAAAATAATCATTTACTTTGTATAATATATATTTACATTCTATCGTTAAATTTCAGTTCTGTCCGAAAAAGTACTTTATTTTAGAACCAAAATGTAGTCATATGAAGGTTTCAGTCATTAGTTAATTAATATGGGAATCTTAATTAAGTAGTCGTTTTAACTGGATTCAAAAATGTACTGCACGTTTTAAATGTTTGAATGTACATAATGGTGTGGTCGCATTGTAAGCGTTTTTTTATTACTGTAGGACAGCAGACAGGCTAGCGGCCCACTTAATAGTTAGCAGTTACCGTCGCCTATTGGTGTTTGCAGCGCCAGGGGCACCGCTAACACGCTGCCATTCGCATAGTACTGGAACCTGGTCACTAATGTCGGAACACAGCACAAGGTTATTATGACGGCACATTTAAAAACAAAGGGTAGCTGCCATCCAGGCAGGCTTGGAGGCAGGGCACCTAGCTTGGCTTGCTTAGTCGCCTTTTATGATAGGCCGATCCCAACCACAGAGGTCAGTCTTTTTCCTCCGCCCTTGCATGGAATAACATGTATATAAATAAAGCGTGTTTTATAATTGTTATTAATGACAGCTCATAACGTCCCTCTGCTAGACTTGGTTTCCACAAGGAGGAACGAGCAGTCCATCTGCCAAACATGAAAATCCAAGGTGGCCTGGCAGGCCGCATACAATAATTTTCTCCATCGTCGAAAAACGAGAAACATTGCGGCAAATGGCATCATAGGATTCGAATCCTCTATATTGGTCTTCTAGTATAATACAACTAATCTACCAAGAAATTTAGAAGACAGTCATAATTTTGATTATGAATGCTTAATTATACTTAATTTAAAAAGATAAAATATAAAAAAATATATTGGGTTTTCTACTTTGGCAATATTTTTACCGTCACTTCTGATTCAGTGGTTACGTAATTGGGTATTTGAAAAAAAATTTTTTTTGTGATAAATGAAAAGATCATATATAAGTTTTATAACAAAACTATTTTTATTTTATTTTTTTTCGCAATAATTCAAAAGTTATACCAAAATAAAAATAAATTTTTGAATCCAGTACCGAAGACACGCCGACAACTCCCGAACAAACCCGAGCGCGTGTGACGTCATAATGTTAGTTTTCACTCATTGCAGTTGATAGAAAAATAATAAATACAGTGTTTTGATCTATTTAATTTTGTTGTCATTGTTAAATATTTAAATTTATATTAAAAATGTGGAACCTAAAAAGTTATTATTCTTGTTTTGTACCATTATGTATGAATACTACAAAAACAACTCCTGACAAAGGGTTTTTATATATACATAAATGGTTTCAAGCAGTGCACCGTGATAATCCCAAAACAAAATAATATAATAAATACTTAAATATTTTCATTTACTATATTATTTTTAACAGGCTTACCTTGATGCCTTGGCACCTCGAACTTCAGCAGAATTAAACCGAACGTAATTTTTTTTTAAATTGGTTATCATAAATATATCAACATCAGGAATATTATCAGACTTTGCCTTAATAAATCCTTTAACACACATAGCTAATCGGAATTAACAACTCTTATTTTAGCAATAAATTTTCTATATTATTGTCTAGTCACGTGTAATAAATAGCCTTTAACGCTGTACTGTTATTGAATAGCTATAACATTATGACGTCACAACTATGGTGACCAATCATGGCGCGTTTATAGTCACGTGATTTTTATTTAAATTTCATAAATTTTTAATTGTTTATAATTAATTGAAAAAAAAACTTTTTTTAAGTTTTTTGCATTAAATATCAATATTGTTAATAATAAAGTTTTAAAATACATAAAAAAAATCAATAATTTTTTTTCCTAATACCCAATTGGTTACATACAGCCTGCCTGTGCGATTAGATTTCCATGAAGGGCTATTTTAATGACTGGTAAACAAATAAAGCACGCCGAATATCCCCTAAAGGAAATTATGCTTGTATTAAGTGTCACATGCTATTTGCGATGGCGAGCGGGGATCGAATAATAACTTTTTAGTTTTAAACTTATGTTAATTTACAAGCAAGATTACACTTATTTTGCACTAGCCGTTGCCGCCCGCTTCACTGGTCGAATAACAGAAAAAAGTAAATCGAAAGAACATGAGAATTTTTCGTGCGCATGTGCGCTACACCGCATGCCCCATATTTCTTATAAAAATCTTTGTTTCTTAAAACTTTAATAATTTTATATTAAATTAAGGTATCGCAAAATTTTTTATACAAAGGCCAAGTGTCCAAAAAATAAAACTTAGAAAATGTTAGTGAAATCTATCTATATATCCTTTATAATTTATATATTCCTAATATACTACTTTCAAACGCTTACTAATTATGCAATATTTGATTATAATTATTCATTACAGTATTTCCCGCTATTAATGCGACCGTACCTTACACCCTCGGGGAGCTAAGCCAATTATCCGGCGGCAATTTGTTGAAGCAAACAAAGGGTCCGACCCTTAACAAATTAGATCCACGTGTTGGGCACGGGTGATCATTTTATCGATAATTGTATATCGATAAATCTTTAGATTTCATATAGGTTAGTAACTTTTATAGCAGAGGAACAGCAGACAGGCTGGCGGTCCTCTTAATAGTAGCAGTTACCATCGCCTGTGACGTATTCAACGCTAGGGGCACCGCGATCATGCTGCTGTCACATAGGGGTACAGGAATCTGAGTCACTAATATCAGAACATAACACAAGGTTACCATGGCGACTTACTTATAGACCAAGGGTAACCCCGGCCGTAGGAGATAGTATTCTTCCTCCACCCCTCCATGTAGAGAAATGGGTTCAAGCTCAGCATTGGCTGGTCATTATAACCAGCTACGATCTTCCACTTGAAGCTTATCTAAATGGAAAATCTATATCGATAATTACCTTCGCATTTCCCATCACTACACAAAGTGGTACAATCTGCAGTTGGTTTTCGGATATAATCTATTTATATTGTACCTTTTAACGGACGATGTTTGACCATTGGACAGGTTTTTAATTCGAAACCTCATGAGTATTTTTGCGACCAATTTAACGATATGATCGTAAACACCATCAAATAATTTTGCCATTGCGTCATAAAACGCGTCGAACGACTGAATGAACGACTGAAAGATGTATTAAATTACCTAGAACTAATCTAAAGTAGAGAAAGAGAATTTCATTCACTTTTTCCATACCATTAATGTCTGTTTAGTCTAGTCTCTTTTCTTCTTTTTAATGTAACAACTTTGATTAGTATTTATTCTTCAAAAGCTCACGAATGTCACGTAAACCAATAGATGCGGGTTCTGTTTTAATGCACCTTATGTGTATAATTATAAGGAGAGTGAAAAAAAAAACGCGAGGAAAGTTACACACCGAGACCTTTTTTCTTGGGAAGTAGAAATGCGATACGCATATCCGGCAGCGCGCGTGGGTACTTACAGCGGGATAGTGTGACTGACCGTGCAATGCGCCCTTGAAACCACTGAAAACACTCTTGTTCCTTCTTTCGTTCTGAGCACCGGGACCTTGTGACGCGACAGACTTGTCAGGCTGCGGCCGTTACTGGCTCAGGCCAGTGGCGAGTCTCTTTAAAGCGAAAAGGATGGTGAGCTCCTGGAATATTCATATGGGGTGAGTTGAGCGCGCCCTACACCCGCGCGCGCCCCTCAAGACACTTCTGTATGTAGGCCACACTTGCCTGTAGCTCTTGGATCTTGACAACTAGACATAGACACACGAGAGAACTGTCAATGGATACCATAGACTGAATCGCATTCACTACTAGTCTAGTAAGATAACAGATTCAAATAATAGGCGATTAAAGTTAACCGCCTCTTAACATTAACTTAGTACTTATGAGTTTCCGTGCAGGGGCGGAGAAAGAATACTAACCTCTGCGACCGGGGTCGGTCTGTCGTAAAAGGCGACAATACTACTAGCTACCTACGTGGTAGGGCCCCAAGCCCGTCTAGATGGCGACCATCTTTGGTCTTAAGTATGCCGCCATTATAACCTTGCATTGTGTTCTGGCATTAGTGACCCAAGTTCTTGTATCCTTATGGGACAGAAGCGTGTTCGCGATGCCACTAACGTTGCAAACACCCATATGCGATGGTAACTGCTAAATTCTAAGCGGGCCGTCAGCCTGTCTGCTCTTCTACAGCCATAAAAAAATGAGTTACTGGATAGTATTTTTTAAAATTATTTAACATGTATCATAATATTCGATTTACATTATCTAAAACGTGTGTTTATAATCCAAGCTATTCCAAGCATTTAGTAAAATGTGTTCTAAAACGTCCATAAATAACTAATGAACATGTAATTAAAATCCTAAAACACTACATTTAATCATCCGAGAAAATATTATTGAAAAACATGATAAAAAATCTTTCTCTGCTTTACTCGCATTTTTTAATATGAAATGCGTAGGTACATAACATGTGCTACGCATGCGTGAATAAAGCCCCGCCTATTTGGCATCTACATGGTAAAGGTACCTAACACTATGCTATGCCTAATATAAAAACAGTCCAGACCATCCATAGAATCATTGCAAACAAGATTTTTAAAATTACTCGTAAATAATAAGACAAAGAATCAATGTAAAGTAGATTACTCTAAACTATATAAAATATGTAAAATTTTACCGGCTAGCCTGAAACATAAATATCTTCTACTTGTAAACAATCATAGTAAACAGGATTGTTTCACTAATTTCGTGCAACATAAAACAATGTCCAAAAGTAAATTTGAAATACCTATGGTACAAAATTACTATGGAGATAGACCGTTAAAAAAACGAGTTCCATACTTACTCAATAGTTTACCCGAGGACATAAGACGTGAGTCTACATTTGCTAAATTTAAAAGTTTATTAAAAAAACACTTCTCAAATACGTTGTAACCTTTTACTTAAATTAATTATATTAATTTAACCTAATTTAATAATTTATAAGCTATGTTTATATAAAGCGAGTTACCTGCAGTCAAACTGCGTAGGCAGTTTTGCGGGGCATGGTTTAAATGAAAGTGTAACTTTTAATGAATAAATCTAATACATTATTATTATTATCCCACTGATGGGCTTGGGCCTCCTAAATATAACGGTATACCAGCCAGGCTTGTCCAAGGCGGATTGGTGGGTTATATATACCGCTATATGTAACATGGCTATTACGTCATGATATGCACATTAGACGAGAAAACCTGCTTTTTTGTAGCTGAGGAACAGCAGATAGGCTGACGGCCCACTTAATAATAAGCCGTTACCGTCGCCTATGGATGTTTGCGACGCCAGAGACACCGCGAACACGCAGCTGTAATAATGCCGGAACACAACACAAGGTTATTATGGCTGTACTTATGTATACACCAAGGGCAAGGCTGTATAGCCATCCAGACGGGCTTGGGGCTCCACGTAGCTAGGTTTGTTTTGTTGCCTTTTACGACAGGCCGCAGGGGTTAGTGTTCTTACTCCGCCACTGCTTACATTCGAACCCGGGACCTCTAAATTGGTTTCTGAGTGTAATACCACTAACCTACCAGATACCTTACTTACGCCTAAAGTTATTCAACGTGGGCTTACGAAGCTTGTGAATTAGTAACACACTTCAGTCTTTTCACCAATATTTAAATGATACTATATTCCGTGAATTGTTGCGTATTTACAGAGCTTATAGTAGATGTTCAAACCCAATGTATCATTTATATGCGGAGCTAGTTTTTAACATTGAGACGCTAGATGGCGCTGCCAAAAAACGTGATTTTTCTGGATCGCGCCAGCGTTTTGGTTTCACTTGTATATAGGTCTTGCTCGCATTTTTAAGAGATTGGGTTCGTTTTGAGATAAGGAGTTTATTTTGAGATAGGAGTTCGTTTTGAGTTGAGGAGTTAATTTTCGAATTGAGTTTGTTTTCGTAGTGGATAAATGGAGTTTCTTTTCAAATCAAAAGGTGTATTGTTTTGTTATTCTATAATCCAACCATCGACCCTTCCCTACTTACCTCTAACAGTACATGCTAATGCGTCAATTCAATGCCAATTTGTGACTTTGTTTTGTTGACCAAAAAGGCATACTAAATGAAGATGAAATACATATTGGTAACTAGTGTTTAAAGAAGTACTGTATCGACCATAATGTGTGCCATGGCAAGCAGGTCTGGCATAGGAGCTGCCATTGGAGTTTGGTGTTATTTTAATTTAATAACAATCAATAACATCTAATTGCTGGATTCGAGCATCCCTCTAGAAGGAATGGACAGTATACCTGCTTCTCCTAAGTAGATTAGCAGCTAGCACATACCAATGATTGTCCTCTCAAATGTGTCAGATGTCCTCACGTTTCCCTTCAACGTCGGTACGTGGCATTTAGGACATGTTCGTTACATGAGGAAAACTTCTTAGCTGTGCGTGTAGGTATTGAACTGGTGACTTCTAGGTTTGCGACTTGATTGACGTGGTGGTTTTGGTTTTATAATTAATAGTTATTATAAGATATTTAAACAACTTATTCTAATATTCCGGCTGGAGGTCCAAGAAGATCCAAAAAGATATTGGTCCTAACGTTCTTGAGTTATAAATAGTGTAAATATCCCGACTTTATTTTATGTATAAAGGTGATTATAAAACATCTTAAATTAACATATTTCCATTTCTGCCATACAAATTGTTTTATTTATTACTGTAGGCCAGCAGACTGGCTGACGGCCCGTTTAGAATTTAGCAGTTACCGTCGCTTATGGGTGTTTGCAACGTCAGTGGCATAGCGAACACGCTGCTGTCCTATAAGGGTACAGGAACTTGAGTCACTAATGTCGGAGCACAACACAAGGTTATTATGGCGACATACTTAAGACCAAAGGTGGTCGCCATTAAGATGGGCTTGGGGCCCTACCACGTAGAAAAAGTGGTTAAAAAAAGAGAAATGTTTTAACAATAATATTAATATTTACATATTTTTAGGCTCTTTATATTTACTCTCATTATGTGATATGTTCATAAATATAATAAAACGTGTCAGTATTAAAGAGTAATTCATTCAAGAAATAAATGGAGTATCCCTTTTGTTCTTTTTAGCAAGTTAAAAATAACCTTATTTATTCATTTGCCTTCCCCTAATTACTATCCCCAACTAAGACCCCCTATTTTGTGACGCTTAAATATTGCAATCATACGTCATCACTTAACACCCTCTAAATGGCCTTTATAAATTATGGGAATTTCGACTCTATTTCGTTGTTTACAAAGTCCGTTGAAGTAAATATTTGAATTATACAAAAATTTTGCCCTCTGCGTAGATCGAACCCACAACTGTTTATCTTGGCATAAAGTAGTTTCCCGGATGGACACTAATATGCACTATTTTTACCTGTAAGCAAGTGGACCCCAGGGTCCAAAGTGAAGGTTTAAAATGAATTACAGTAAAACCTCTGTCAGTCGAATTTATAGGGAGTCGTCAAAAAATTCGATTTAAAGAGTTTTCGCCTTATGAAGGATTTTGACTCAATTTTATAAGGAATCATTCGACGTATTATAGGTTAAGATTTATTCCAACTAATTTTAAGTTTGAACTAAATAAAATCCTAGTTATAAGGACCAACGATCTATATTGTTAATATAAACTTAAAGTCGGCTTTTAAATAATCCAGTTGTAAAGGTTATAAAATCAAACATAGCTACTCGTATGTTCGAGATATAGAGGTTCAATTTATTTTTCGAGTTACAAGGAAAATAAGTACTGAATTTACTTATGTTTCACTCATTTTTATGACTTATAGAGGGTTCAGATTTCGAGCAACGAAGATTTAGCGGGTCAAACAGACCCTTCCCTTAACATAAAAATTTTTCTAGTTTGGGCTTTCGATTTATCGAGGTTCGACGAAAGAGATTCTACTGTATAAATAAATTGGAACTGTTTACATAGCGTCATCTAGTCCTAAATTAAGCAACCGAAAGCTTGTTTTATGTGTAATATACAACTGATATGCTAAATATGTATATACTTTTTTTTGGAAATATATACGATACGCAGACTATATATATAAACGTAGACTATATAAACGCAGATTTGTTAAGCTACGAAGGTAGCCAATTAATATAAAATGATAATAATCAAAATTAGAATAGATGTACATCCCTTTTAAATACAAATAAATGTACCATATAATTCGGCATAACGCCATCCCTTTTGACATGGGGTGGTTTATTTACGGCCAAACCTGTCCCTGGGGTGGATATTAATTTTATTGTTCGCTAATTTGTTTACTTTTGTACTCTAAATTGGGGTACTTTTAATTCTTAATTGCACTCGTTACGAACTAGTGCGATTGAAACGATCATAAAGGACTGGTATTCGATGCCTGGATGTATTTGTAGTGTGTTGACGACGCTCGCGGAGGTCACGGGTTCGATTCCTGGCGCGCGTCTGCGTATTTATGTATAATATGTATTTTTTTTTTGAAGTATATATGTAGAGTATATCTGTTGTCTAGTACCCGTAACACAATTGCTATGCTACTTACTTTAGAAATAGATGGCTCTGTGGGAATTGTGTTCGTATTTTTTTATATTTTATACTCGAAATAATCTTTATAATGTTACGTAGTAGCCAACTGCTATAACAGCTTGAGGCCAACTTAGAGCTTGTGTGTTCGAATCCCTGGTTGGCACGCTTGGATTGTTTTTCTCGCTTAAGATAACGACGGTGAAAGAAACCACTGGAGGAAACATGCATATCGAGATCACTGATATTTGAAACCCGCCAATCTGACAAGCGTGACAGGATGTCTATGGGATTCTATAGAATAAGTACTTCTATTGGTGTGTTATTATTATTATGTTTTTTATTTCTGTAAGACAGCAGACACTGACGGCTCGCTTACAATTTAGCAGTTACCTCGCCTATGGGTGTTTGCAATGAAAGTGACATCGCGAAGACGCTGCTGTCCCATAAGGGTACAGGAACTTGGGTCACTAATGCCGGAACACAACACAAGGTTATTCTAGGGGCATAATTAAGACCAAAGGTGGTCGCCATACAGACGCGCTTGAGGCCCTACCACGTAGCTAGGGTGGGTTGTTTTGTCGCCTTTTACGACAGGCCGACCCCAGTCGCAGAGGTCAGTATTCTTCTCCGCCCCTGCACGGATAAAAAGTTAAAAAATATTAAACTAACACAACAATTGTGACCGAATTATAGGATATGACTTATATTAAATTTAAGGACATTATATTTCTATTAAACCTTATGAATTGTAAGAATGAGAGGTTATTATTATTACCCCGCACAAAGTCAAGAACGAAGCTAGTATATTACCATCTTCCTGCCCGTATCCCAAACTATGTGGGGATGGCATGACATGTTCTCTCCTTCCACTCTGCTCTATTAGTCGTCTTCTCAACATTCACACCTTTTGTTGCCTTTTGCCTTTCTCTACTCTTCCTTTTGTATCCATCCAATCTCATTTCTAGAATTTTTCTTGTTATATAACATTCTCCTCTCGCATTACATAGCCATGCCAGGCTATTCTATTACTTTACAGCTTCTCAAGTGATTGAGAAGGGGGAAGTTTGAAAGTAGATATTAATTTCTAATTTTATCTATTTTTGTAACTCATTTATCCATTTAATTTTTACCATGAAGCTAGTATTGTATTTAATATACATGAAAACATTATTTATATATATCATTTATATACAGCTTCAAACACCTATCCTAAAACAAGGGAGACAACAGGATTAGGTCGCTCCGCCGAGCACAAGACGGCAATCAACGTAATTTCATTTGTCTGCCCACCCCTGCGACTACATAGCCATATATTCCATATATACCACTGTTGACGGAAGTGACTCAAAAATTTAATAAATTAAATACTACTACTACAAATTAAATACTACTACTAATAATACTACCTACATATTACAAAAGTTTAATTTCAATTGCATTTATATTATGTTTTAGAACTTTAGATTCGTTGAGTGCGAGATAAATAAAAAAATTACTGTGACATTTGATACAGAGCCGTCTAATCCCTGAGTAAGCCCCTTTTTTATTGCTGCGGAAAACCTATACCGTTGCTTATAGATGTTTGAAACGCCGCGTAGGGAACTGGTACCTGAGTCACTTATTCCAGAACGCAAATTTATTATGGCACCATGTTTAGAGACCAGGAGTGGTTGCCATTTAGATGAGCTTGGGGCTCTACCACAGCAGGCCGACCTTAGCCTCAGGGGTCAGTACTACTCCGCCCCTGAACCGATAAAAATTTCTGTGTGCTGTCTATAATGTCCCTATGGTTATCTCACTGACTCGATTGTCCACGTACACCATTTGCCGATAATATCTGTATACCGCCCACTCGCCCGTAGCTTTCGTGTCTTGACAGTGACAACTGTACATAGACAAACAAGACAAAGAAAAGCATCATGGTGGCTTGGTTGACGAGACGTGTCCGCGCCATTTCGTATTACGACCCACCGTGCGTCACAAATTGACATTGACATTTTGGTTCGATTGGTTAGCGTTTTATCGAATTTCGGTAACATCTTTAATACCAACTTAGAATTTAAATTTGTATTGCTCAACCACTTACCTGGTCGTCGTGATGCTGGGTTCTTCGATTATGGCTGTAGGATGCACTGACACGAACTACTTTCGATTAAGCTGGTGCTTTTCCTGCTCGTATCCCAATATATGTGGGGTCAGAACAACATGTTCTCTCCTACCGTTCTCCTCAACATTCACACCTTTTTCTCCATATCATCTTTTACGCAATCCATCCATCATTTCTGGCCTACGCCCCCTTCTGTATCCATCCACTTTCATTTCTAGCTTTTTTCTTGTCACATGATATTTTTCACTACTCATCATGTGACAAAACCATACTAATCTGTTACATTTCAGCTTCTCCATCACTGGCGCCACTTTCGGAGTTCCTCTGTTATGAATATATATTAATTTCTAATTTTATCAATTTTTTTAACTGCGCTCATCCATCTCAACATTCGCATCTCCGCAGCATACTGTGGCCCCATTCCGATATATACATGACAGGTCTTATTTCGATTGAGATTAATTATTATTGGATGGTTTCTTGAAATATTTAAATGGAATAACTAAATCGACGCATATTTCTTTGATGAAAAGATCGCGACAGTGCACCGTCGGCGTGGAAGGGTAGTAATAGCATTTTTGCTTAAATATGATGAACTCGATACTAAGAATAGTAGAAAAAATATTCTAGGTAGATTGATTTTGGTGAACATACTATATACATATAACAAGCGGCAAATCACGGCGTGTAACTTCTATTCAGTCAGTGTTTTGTGTCTTAACGCCAAAGGGCTCGTAGACCCGTCAAACCACAGCTTATCTCCCTTCTAAATTGTCAAAAATGTTTGTCAACAGACGGAATGCGTGTACTATAATTTATTTTTATGACACAAGGGTGTGGATTGAACATTTGTAATAGTTGTAAGCCTAATTTGGTTTATTGATAATTTAATAAATTGCCGTTTAAGTCATCGCGCACTCAGAAATATTAAATACTGATCAATCCAGTTTTTTCTATTTTCATTCTTTCGACGATCTATTTGAGTACAGACTCGTTTTTTTAACTAAACTAATTATACAGCATGGAAAACAGAATTTAGCAGTTACCGTTGCCTATGAGTGTTTGCAACGTCAGTGGCATTGCGAACACGCTGCTGTCCCATAAGGGTACAGGAATTTGGGTCACTAATGCCGGAACACAACACAAGGTTATTGTGGCGGCATACTTATACACCAGGAATGGTCCTCATTCAGACAGGCTTGGAGACCTTCCACGTAGTTAGGGTGGTTTTGTCACCTTTTACGACAGGCTGACCCCGGCCGCAGAGATCAGTTTTCTTGCACGGATAGAAGAAGGGTAAAAAGAAGACTTAAACTACCTACACGCACAATATAAGTGCTCTACTTCTTACTTTGGTACTAGATGGCGCTGTGTCTAATGTCACAGTACGCAATGATGCAAACGGAGTGTTTGCTGATGCAATGATGAGCACTGGTGTGCTCATCGTTACGAACTATTTTCTTGTGTATATGATGGTCACAAAAAAATTGCCTAAATTTAGGTTTTTTAAAAATAAACCCTCTGTAGTGTAACATTAATGAATTATATCTAATATTTTACAAAAATGTATTACCAAATGCTTTTCAATATTATGACAAAAATAAATATTACTCGTCAGATTTGACGTACATTGTCATCTACAAGTTAAAAATTATTTATTGCTTTAATTATTTAAATAAGTATATTTCTATATTTATTACAAATATAAAGTGTACGAACTACTTAATCGTTTAATTGAGCTGCCAACCTACACCTCTAAAACTTGCATAGATGAATTTGACATGACCAGCCTTGGTGGGATCCCTTAAACTGCGATAAAACACACATATATGATTAAGTGATTCGACAGATGGCGCTATTGTGGCGGTGGTGATAATCGGCTTGTGCAAACACCGCCAAATGTCGCCGCGCCGAAAGCTAATTGACAATTATCATATTGGATTGTCGAGTGCCAAATTAGATTTGTGTAATTGGAAAAACTTTTTCATATTACTAATTAGAAACTTAATTTAGGAAATATATTATCACAGGAATTATTGTCCGACAAATATACCTGAAATAAATGTTTCGTAATATATACATACATAATATAATCACGCCTCTTTCCCGTAGGGGTAGGCAGAGACCATTTCTTTCCACTTGCTACAATCCTTACTTACAATGCTTGTTTCGCTTCGTCCACTTTCATTAGTCCCTTACCTTCATACATGCCTTTCAGTTTAGGGTACTCTTGACCTGGCCTTTTTTTAAGACGTCCCGGATCTAGTCTTGAAACGTCCGCCTAGGTCTACCCCTTCCAACACTTCTATTCACACTCGCCTTATACACTTTTTTCGTCAATCGTTCTTCATTCATTTATTCAATATATTCAATATATTTAGCCTTTATTCTCCATTTCGCACGGTCTTCGGTATCCCTGACAGTCCATTGGGATGCATATCACCCCATAGGTCGTCAAGCCAGCACTTTTTGGATCTAACCCACCTGCGGGGACCCAGCAGAGACGGCATGGCGAGACATTTGTTCCCCACGTAAGTATTCGGTTTTCTTAAAATATGGCGATATCAGCGAAGACGACACTCCTGCAATTTATCTGCAATGTCACGGAAATAAGCTGCTACATATCGCGGAAAAAATAAACATTTTAAATAATTTTTCCAAGCGGGATCGCGGGAAAAGTTCTATATAAAATCAACAATATTTCGAGGTCCACAACAACACACATTACTCTGTCCTTACGTCAATTAAGTGACATTCAAAAATGCATTTGAGCTTAAAGATGCAGTGGGCAAACATGGCGACGTGCTCAAGGGCTGGTGGGCAGGGTCAACAAAGCCCCGTACGTGACTTTCCAACGGACCTTAATGCGTAACGTATTTGTTTATATTAAACATTTGTAAATGAATAATTTATGATTAATCTAAGTTTTGTCGTTGCCGACATTATTTATTAATATTCAAGCAATATTCATATTTAACAATGTTAAGTTATTAATATAATGGTATTAAGTATGTGGTCGAGATGTTATATCATTCGCGAGGGTTTGATTCTCATGATAGCATGAACTTCATTTTTATTGCCACGCGGGGTCGCGACAGTCTCGTGTGGGACTCGCAGGTAATGGCACTGTGCCTAATACCCACTAAAAAACCACCCCCAAACTCCTACTCTGGTCGGCTATACTCGGATGCTGGGAAGTGGCGCGAGCTGGCGACCCTCATCCCGAACAGCGCTGGCTTACGGTAATCACGCGCCTCGACACTAAGGGAAGATTCTCCCGGTAGTCGGGGTTACACCCCCGATTCTTCTTTCCACTAAGGTGGGCGTATATGTGGACCCCAACGTAGCCTCTAGTATGAACCTCTTAGGTATCGGCTAACGCGCGTCGGAAAGCCTGCGGAAACGGGTTCGATTGCCGTCCCAGTCTGGTTGTATCCTATATCTTTAAACGAGCAATTCTTATATATATATATATATATATATATATATATATATATATATATATATATATATATATATATATATATATATATATATATATATATATATATATATATATATATATATATATATATATATATATATATATATAATTGGAATCTCGGAATCGGCTCCAACAATTTTCATGAAATTTAGTATACGGGGGGTTTCGGGGGCGATAAATCGATCTAGCTAGAATCATTTCTAGAAAATGTCAAAAGGTGGCGTTTGAGTAGTCCCAATTTAAACTGAAAAATGACTCTTCCTGACATCTATCGGCAAATAATAATACTATTTTTTTTAATTGCTTTAACGACACAACAACACTAAAGCTATTCCAGCAGCAGATAGCGTTGTTAAGACGAAGTCAATGAGTGTTTGCTTTGAGGTTAGACTAAGAAAATCAATTGTTAATTTCCAAAAAACACAATTTATAAAAAAAAATACCGGGTAAAGCTCGGTCATCCGTATATTATGTATTTATTTATAAAATAAAAAGTATATAAGTAGTATAACAGTAATTATCACGCCATCTCACAAGTGCTATGCTACTCATTTTGAAACTAGATGGCGCTATGTGAATAATCCCAGTATATTTATTTATATTTATTATTTATATTGCTTATCATTTATATTGCTAGTCTTTATCCATCTACTGGACACATGGTTTTTCCATTCAGACCCAACCATGAACATTGGCCCATCATACTGACGGGCGCCCTCGCTAAGTACTTATTTATCTCTACCATGCTTAAGGTTGAGACATCTTTCTTTGTCAAGACAAAAATGCATATGACGAAAAGGCATAGACACAAAAGACATGCGGCTGTGATAAAACGCGAAAATTGGAATACATACGCTATGTTTTTCTCACTATTTATACAGATTAAAGATCCTTTTAATACGAGCTTGTATTCAATGCGTGCCATACATAAATCGTTTCACGAAGGCGGTTTGATGTAAAATATGCTCTACGAAAATTTAATTTAATTTTTATAGCATCGCTTAAAGAAACAATTAATTTTCAAATAAAACACACACACAACACTAAGTTCAAATTCAATTGATTTTATATTAACGAAATAAGACATTCATTTTAAATTAATAATTAATATGATAATTTTATTAAACCACTTCATATATTTTTTAAGGAATCATAAAAAGTGACAATTCGTTTTCTAGAATAAACAGCAAAGAAAAGTTACTATAATAATAATAAAGCTTTTATTTCTCCTTACAATTATTTATATATACTACATAATTTTAAATGATTTTTTTATTATTTTGTTTGCAAGGTCCCGTTATAAGCCTCATCCTAGTTTTTCCTTCTATCCTTAGCTTTGGCCATCCAGTAGGTGCCAGGTTTATCTCTTATTTCGTCAACCCACTGTTCAGCAGGTCGGCCTCTAGCTCTCTTGCCGATTAATGTTACCATACTCGTATTATATTCTTTTTTGGAGGTAAGGGATTTATAGCGAATTAAAACTGCCACAAAGTTCAACAGCTTTCCTCTAATTTTTAATTAGAAGTTATGAAACAAAATGATATTTCCTTGTTAGGACAAAATCTGTATTTTATTACTACCACACAATTGACAAATATGTCCACCTAGAGCAGAACAAACAATTTACAGTTAATAAATATTTTTCCCTCCATTGAAATGGAATCCAACACAACCATATCAGACTACTTGCTAGCCATGACCCAGGTCAATTTAAATTACATTTATATAACTTACATAAAACTTGACAGTTATCAAGGTAACTTCATCATCTAGATCATGTAACGTGGTAAAAATTTTACTGTCATAATTTTTTCGAAACGAATACTAAAAAAAAAACACTTATTTTCCACACACATACAAAAGTACGGTTTGTTAAATTAATTATGATATTTACTTGTCCCATAAGTAATATATGTAACAACAATAAATATCAGCTTCATTCAATCGTACCGACAGTAGAGTCAGTAAACGGGCTTACAGTGAAAAGCTTAAATAAACATCTATACAGGATTTCGATAGGTATAGATAACAGGGTCGGATACAGAAGGTAGTTCTCCTAAATACAGCACGTATATTCAGGAGGCTCGTGTCTCTGGAGCCCTAACCATCAGTAGCTTGGGCCCTTGGACTTGTTGCCAGTGAATCTTCTTCCTCTTGCCCTTATCCCACCTTATATGGGGTCGGCACAGCATGTTATACGTTGTAATAGTTGTGGCTTAGTTTTTACAACCAGCGCCGCCTACCTGACGCTAACCCCTTTTTGGGGGAAAATCTGTCATCCTTTTTATTAAAATTTTTTTCGTTTCACATTAAATTAGGACACGAAATTTCGTTGTCAACCATCTAATATATTCTCAAGCGACACTTTTATTCTTCTTGAGTAAACAACATCCGAGTGTCGGTTTGGGTGTGCAGAGTGGCACTTTTGCCGGGTCTCCCGACTTCTACAGGATCAAAGTGAATCACTTTTTTATATTTTTAATGTCAATATCTTAACGTTAATATTTTGTATACAGAACATTAATTATATTAAAATATGTAAGAGATTGTAAAAGATATTAATAATGATGCTCATAAATAATGTAGAGCAACATTCCATTCCAGAGCATTGCAATCACAAGCAATCGGGCAAAGTTAGCAAGTTGCCGATATAAATAACGCGAGCTGACGTCTTTTGGGGCGAGGGTACCAGATTGGGGGCATTATACGGCAGCGCCATCTTTATTCCATGTACATACTTAACCTAATACATAATTACTATAATGGCCGACGCACAGTTTATTGTAAGAATGTAAATTGTGCGTAACATTATTTATGCTACGCACAATTACATATATCGACGCTTGAAAGGCAACGCTTACTATGCGATAGTGAGTTAACTTTCCAGGAAAGTGATTCCAGAAAACAAATAATCATGAAATAATTATTTATTTCCTGTTGAATTATTGTAATCTGGAAAGATTTTTATAAGATATTTTATAAGACGGACAGGCTGACGGCCTACTTAGAATTTAGCAGTTACCGTCGTCTAAGGGTGTTTGCAACGCTAATGGCATCGCGAACACCCTGCTGTCCCATAAGGAACACAACACAAGGTTACTATGGCGGCATACTTAAGACCAAAGGTGATCGCCATATAGAGGCTTCGGGCTTTTTACGACTGGCCAACCCCGGCCGCAAAGGTCAGTATTCTTTCTCCACCCCTGCACGGATAAATATTTCTTTTAAACGGATAAAATTGCGTTAAGATTGATTGATTGAGAGGTGAAATAAATAAAAATCATAGTAATAAAAACAATGTTGTACATCGGTATACTCTTAAAGTTGATTTTCATATAATCGAGTTGCAAAGGTGATAATCAAAGCTAATTTTTTCGAGCTATATAAGGAAAATAAGTATTTAAATTCCTTATATTTCCTCACTAATTATTTAGATTTATAGAGGGTTCAGATTTAAAGCAACGGAGGTGTGAGGGTTTGATGAGAAGGGAACACGACATTTATTCGTGTTTGGGAGGTTTTGAGTTATCGAGGTTCAACTAACCTTTTACTGTACATATAATTTTGTTAACAGGAGCTCCGCACGCTCTTCTGGGGAAGACCCGTCGGCCGCGAACAGCCTTCACTTCCCAGCAGCTTCTGGAGCTGGAGAAGCAGTTCCGCATGAACAAATATTTGTCCAGACCGAAAAGATTCGAAGTGGCTACCAGTTTGATGCTGACCGAAACACAGGTAATTGACTAGCAGCTTAGAGGAGGTCCTCCGACGTGTAATAGTTGACTCTAGTCTTATTATATTTCAAATCAAATATCATTGCCACAGACAGACATTATAATCAATAAGTACGTATCATGTTTAATATAAAACGTTTGTATGTGCGACAGGGATATCAACTCATAACAGTTTTCTTTAGCGCACAAATTGTATTGAAGTTCATTTAACATAGAAGAGATAAAAATATTTATAATTAGGAGATGTGGTTGATAGAAGAATAATTGTTAGATGTGTGTAATTACTTGTAAAACACACTTCACTTAAACATTTTTGTATTAAAGTAAAAAGAAATAAAAAGTTAAGTTAGTTTTTATCGGTGCAGGGGCGTAGAAAGAATACTAACCTCTGCGGCCGGGGTCGGCCTGTCGTAAAAGGCGACAAAAGAACCCACCCTACGTGGTAGGGCCTCTTGTGTCCCGACATTAGTGATCCAAGTTCCTGTACCCTTATGGGACAGCAGCGTGTTTACGATGCCACTGGCGTTGCAAACACCCATAGGCGACGGTATCTGCTAAATTCTAAGCGACCGTCAGTTACAAAAAAAGTTACAAATTAGATGGACTATATAACATAATAATAATATATATAACTATATACATTAAGTTGACAATTAAATTAAACAATCAAACAATATTAGGGTCATTAAATAAAATTTTGTTTAAATACTTATGGTATAAAACAAAAACATCAGCCTCAGACCCCAAACTAGAAATAAATAAATAAATAACGTTATAAATTTACTGGATTCAATATTTATTACGTGGAGTCCTGAACCAGAAAAAGAATAGCGCTTCGTTTTTTATTTTGATATATTCCAGAAAGTCGGAAATAATTTCGAATACTCATCGGCCACATAGTACATAGTAAAAATAACCCAAAAAGTATTTAATCAAATTGTATATATACCCGTTGAAAATGTGGTGTGCGACCTGAGGGGTCCCTACAATATCCTTAACAGTGCACAGGGTCTAGTTCAAATTCCTCTATGTACCTTCTTTTTTCCGTGGATATCACATTTCAGTTTCTGAAAAACAAGGATATTCACTATGAACCTCAACATTAAACATTGGCTACTGTTAGTGTCCATCCCATACAAATTAAAAACGTAGCCTATGTCCTTTTTCAAGGTCCAATCAATCTCTAAACTGAAGTACATCAAAACTGGATCAGCGGTTTAAGTTTGAAACTAAACTGGGACACCAAAAAATCTCTAGTTTATTTTCAAACCGCACAAAACACCCTTACAAATCGCCCTCGCTCGGCAAACACCCATTTCTAAAATTGGCTGTATCCCAGACAAACGGCACAGGATTATGTGTTCCCGCCTTCAATCTCAGCTAGGGTTAAGGGATGAGTTGTGAGCTTAATTTTGAACTTTTTTCATTGCTGACGAACAGCAGACAGGCTGCCGGCCCTATATACTATATGCTAAACCTGTATATAGGTAATAATACTATGAATATATAGTTAAAATATTAAGTATTGTTAAATGAATTATAAGGTTTCCATATTAATGTGTATTAATAGAGTTTCCAAGAACGGAGCTAAAATAAAAAGGAAAGAGGTCAACTTTAATCGCACTTGACCCTCGCTGCAGTGGAGCTTCTTTTTCATTTTTACTCTTGCATATTTTTACTCCTAAATAGAAGTCTAGGTCAATGGGCTCACTACCAGGGATGCTGAAGATCGCGCGAAGTGGAGTAGAAAAAGTCGGAAAGCGGACCCCGGGCACCGAAACGAAAGTTTGGGTGGCAACCGGGACTAACGCTGGGATGATGATGATGATGATGAGAAGTCTAGGTCAATTTCTTATGTATGCTCGTATGTAATATCTGTTCGATTCTGCCACGAAATATAAACAGGTCTACCCGATTATTTACTAAGGGAATTGTATCAGTAGTAACACTACTTCTTTTAGTATAAACACAGCAGAAGAAATGAATGATGAAGGTACTTAAACAAATCCTACCTTTTAGGGCAAAACAAGTAATGTTTAAAAAAATTAAAACAATAATTTAAATTCTTGTTCCAGGTAAAAATATGGTTCCAAAATCGACGAATGAAATGGAAAAGATCAAAAAAAGCCCAACAGGATTCAAAAAATAAAGACTCCCACTCAAACGAAGACAAAAAGCCGAAAGAACTACCCTCACAGGAAAAAGAACCACAAATGGCGGCAGATTTGACAGCTGTCAAATCTCAACCTTTGTTAGACAGAGATAGAATTATCGCGCTAGAAAGAGAGAGGGCGATGGCTGCGGCGAATTTCAATTCAAATTTGGAACACAGACGCGGCATGGTCATGAACCAAGATGGCCGCCCTGGAATTGACATGTTTAGGCCATACGTAGTATGAAAGTAGAAATACTTTTTAATTTCGTTATCTGTTTAGGTTACGGAAAAATTGTATACTTCAAAAATGGATAACTTGTTTAATGAGTTTATTCAGTGAACAATCCCGTAAACTCTTTCCAATTGCATTGTTGAGAACTATAAAAAAATATTCATTATAGTTATCTTGAGTATATACAGTGGAATTCGTTTATAATGAAATGAAGGAAAATGTCGAACACGTCATACTAAGCGAACGTCATACAAAGCATTATGTAGAAAATAAACAACTTCGTGTTTTTATCAGGTATATTATATTTATATGTTATGTTAATATATAAATTATATATTGTACCTTTATGTATTTATTTTAATAAAGAGAAACACATTAAATCAAAATATTTAAAAATAATATATTTCATAATTTACTTAAGAAATGTTAGTCTGCTATTGTTTTTTACTTATTGTATTATAATAATAGCCTTTAATATTATTGTGCAAAGAAGACATCGCCATGGTCAAATTATCATTTTCAAAATTGTTATGAACGAATCATAATAATAATTCTTTTAATGCCTCTTTTGTGGTAGGTAATGGTTCTTCCTCGACTTCCTCTTTCCCGTTGCTCATTACCTTAGGAAGATGTTATGTCACCTCGGTCACTATAACCGAACATAATTTATTAAAAATGGGTCATAATAAGCGCCATGTCACTATAATCGAAGTCATTATATCCGACTATGATATAAATATTTTTACACCATATTAAGCGTAATAAACGGATCTTACTGTATATTATATTCATATAAATCTTGATTGCCAAAATCAATAATTAAAAATAATTTTTTTAAGTTGTGTTTTTATTGATCGATTGATAAAAAGTAGATTCGATGATGAATATAGAAAAAAAATTATGATGAGCAGTAATCCTATTGTATAGTAATTTTATTTATACTAATATTTTGATAGAAAATAACCGAACAAATAGAAAAAAAATAAGTAAAGTAGATTTTATATATTTAAATAAATAAATTTAAACAAGTTATCCTTTTTTGTATACAGGGTGACTTTGACAAAACCGTTCAAATTCACACAGAAGAATCTTTAGTAAAAGTTATGAGAAACATGTATTTTAGTTTAGTATCACATAGTACATTTTGTACACATTGTACAAACTGGTACAATGACCTAGTACGAGGCCGAGGACGGCGGTCATTGCATCTGTGCGAGCGAATACTACGCAATACTAATATAATTTACGCGGGAGTGACAGAGACAGGTAATAACAGGTTAAAGTACGAAATTTGCACCATATGACTATTTTGTACGATTGAATTAGTGACCATATTTTTCTTGGAATGAAATATTTTATGGTGAAAATTTGACATACAATTTTTTTGCAAAAACGGGTTCCTTAAATGATGTTTAATGCGTTCGTAAATTTTTGATGGTTTTATCAAAGTCATTCTGTATATATTATAATATTTAAATTGTGAACTTTAGAATATATGGTCACAGTGTATAATAACTATTCCAGTAGTTAAACAGGCTACAAGTGTACACAGTATATGCAATTACAGAATGGTAAGTCGGAACAGTGAAGGTATTGACGATTTGTCAAATGTTTATAAATGTATATATATATAAATATATATGCATACTAAAATAAAAGATTCATTCTTCTTGCAGAGGCGGAGTGACTCCTGCGACAAAACTCCTTTAGTTAGGTGGTGTATAAGTATGCCGCCATAAAAACCTTGCCTTGTTTGCGCCGTTGCGGCATTAGTGACCCAGGTTCCTGTACCTACTTATATGCGGACAGCAGCGTGTTCGCGGCGCTGGCGACGGTCACTGCTTATTGTTAAGTGAGCCGTCAGCCTGTCTACTGTTGCTCAGTAGTAAAAAAAGATTAACTTAGTTCACATAAGTGGCACAAAATCACTTTTATAGTGTCATATGCCATAATAACTTTGTGTTGTGTTCCGGCATTAGTGGCCCAAGTTCCTGTATGGGACAGCAGCGTATTCGCGATGCCACTGATGTTACAAACACCCACAGGCGACGGTAACTACTAAACTTTAAGTGGGACGTCAGCCGGTCTGCTGTCCTACAGCAAAAAAAATGTGCTACACAAATTCACTCGTATAGTTTCACAAGTATGACACAGAAACATATTGTATAACAAAATGTCGTCTAGACTTAAAAAAAATTGGAAAAGCAAAAACCTGTTAAACATAATGAACATACTAAATATATTAAATTTAATTATAGTTAAAATCACAAATGTATACTAGTCTTTTGTAAAAAAAATAGCCATAATTTAGTATTAAATGTTACTATATTTATTTATAATAAATAAGTACTGATTTGTATGCTGCACTCCCATTGCATGAACTCGTAGAATAAACCAGTGTTCATAGTATTGCAAAATCAAACCCGAAATTACATTTATTTCCTCCATGTAGACATACACACGTCAGAATGCGGTGGTCACGGACGACCTGAGTTTGTGTTTACAAGTACGGATAATACAAGGGATGTTCAATAAAAATTGATAATAAGTATGACGCAATTATCTTTTATTAAATGTTATTTTATTTTTCGACGTAGTCACCCTTCATTTATATTGTTTATACACTTCTGTATATCGTTTTTCTAAAGCTAAAATTCCTTTTTTTAAAACATCGTGTACCGCGGCGACTACTGCCTCATCATCTTCAAATTTATGGCCATTGAGATGTTTCTTTAACCGTGGAAATAGGTAGAAATCACTAGGAGCTAGGTCCGGTGAATATGGAGGATGTTCCATCAATTCGAAGCAAGCTTCTTGAATGGCAGCTATCGTAATTCTGGAATTATGCGCGGGGGCATTATCTTGGTGAAATAAAACAACTTTAGCGAGTTTGCCACGCCACGCCATTCCTTGTGTATTTCTTCACGCAATTTTGTTATTTGTCCCACGTACAAAGTCCCCGTTATAGTGTCTTCATGATTAAGGTATTCGATCATTACCACCCCTTGGCTGTCCCAGAAAAAACAGCCCATGATCTTACTGGCGGATGGAATCGTCTTAAATTTCTTCGGAGTTGGAGATGACGGTCTCTTCCAAGTCATGCACTTCCGTTTCATAATGGTGAAGCCATATTTAGTTATGAATAAAACTGAAAATCGGTCAAGATCTTGTTGTAATAAACCCAAACAGCTTTGGGAAATTCTCAGTTTTGTTTGTTTCTGCGCATCAGAAAGTATTTTGGGCACCCAGCGCTCTGATACTTATTTCATACCCAAATGGTTGTGTATAATATTAGGGAGACTTCCTATAGAAATCTTCATTTCTTCTGCTATAAAACAAACAGTAACACAACGATTCGCCAAGACAATGTTTTCAACTTTGTTAATCATTTGTTCAGTCACTACTGATGTAGGGTGCCTTTGGGGGTATCCTTAATGGAAGTTCTTTCTGGCTCGAACTCAGCACACCAACGCGCAACCGTAAAATATGGAAGAGCATGAATCCCTAATGTTGCTCTCAAGTTTTGATTTACTAACGCTGTAGTAAAATTTTTCAAGCAGAGATATTTTATTACCGCGTGAACTTAAATTTTATCCATTTTTAAGAACACGTTCCTACACGACGCAGACAAATGATTTCTACTTTTAAAAACAGAAGAGAATTGATTGCTTTTTTATTATTATTATATCCAATGTCTGGGCTATGCCAGCCAGTATTTTTTTTCCCAGTAGAATGTATCGCATTATCACTATTTATTGAACATCCCTCGTATATTGTTAAAAGAAAATAAATAGAATTTATTGTTATTGGTGTTCGAACCCAATATTATTGGAGAGACTAAAGCGGCTAGGCTTCAGTGGCTCGGACATCTGCTCAATATCGGCCATAGCTACTGGCGAGAGCTAGCGCAAGACCGAGAAGCGTGATCTGGTGTCGGAGGCCAAGTAGGTATCACTATGGATCGTTGCGTCTTTGTAGTTATTATTATAAATATAGTACTCGTACTCATAACACAAACACTGGAACTTTGGGACTAGATGGCGCTGAAATAGTCATATACATATATAGGTATATATTTATATACCTATAATACCCTTATATATATATATATATATATATATATATATATATATATATATATATATATATATATATATATATATATATATATATATATATATATATATATATATATATACCTAGTCAGGTCATAAATTCTGTCACATGTTTAATGTAAAATAATTGTAACAAGTTTATTCATTATGTAACCATTCATATACCAAAATGAACTTAACAAAACATAGATTCTTATGACATTAAAGTTTATTCAAAATGACCTCCGTGATTTTGAATACAAGCCTTCAATCTGCGCGGCCAGTCGTCTATCGCAGCACGAACGAGGTCCATGTCAATATCGGCGGCTGCCTTAATCAAGGATGTCTTGAGTGACTCCAAATTGGGATGAGGCTTTGAGCACGCCTTTTCCTCCAAGTGTTGCCATATCTTGTAATCTAACGGATTCAAATCTGGACTGGAGGAGGGCCAGTCTTCGTGCCGGATGAAGTCGATTTCACGCGCCGCCAGCCAGTCATGTGTGCTCTTCGCTCTATGAGTTGGCGCCGAATCTTGTTGGAATACCCAGTGCCTGTTATTGAACATGGTATGAGGAACAGGTTCCACAAGGTTCGTCAGGACTGTATTTTGATACACAACAGCATTCGTTTTTACACCTTTCTCACAAAAATGTACCTCTGTTAAGCCCCAATAAGAAACTCCCAACCATACCATGAGCGAGGATGGAAAATGACCTCGTTGGACACGCGGAATACGGTTGCTCGCTTCTTCACTACTGTGTGCGTACACCTTATCATTTTGTTTGTTGTAGCTCTCTTCTACGGTAAACATTTTTTCATCCGAAAAAAGAATTTCCCGATTTTTTTTTCCCGCGTACCGCTTCAACAAAGCGCGGCATCTCTTCAGTCTCAGGTCCATTAGACGAGCATTCAAACGATGTCCTGTTTTTCTTCGATATTCCCGAAGCCCTAAGTCTTCATTAACACCCTTTTCACCGTGGTTCTGCTTAACCCCATCTGAAGGGCCAACAGTTTCTGCTTACGTTTGGGATTTCTTTGAATTCGTGCCTTCACAGCTTTTATCACTGCTGGAGTCCTAACAGACCGAGGGCGACCACTTCTTGACCTGTCATCTACACTAGAGTCTTCATTGTATCGTTTGATGGTACGATAAACGAATCTTTTGGTATTATTCAAATTTTTCAGTATGTTAAAAATTTGAATTGGCGCGTAACCGCAACGATGCAACGCAATAACTGCAACACGGTCTTCTTTAAGCGTCCACTCCATATTTAAAAATGAGTAAAATTCTAAAAGTTATACATTTTTATTTTCATGAACAATTCGAAATTCTAATTCAATAAACTTTTTTGTGGCCAGCATTCTAAAAGAAAAGTTTTTACTGTGTGACAATACTTATGACCTGACTAGGTATATATATATACAGGGTGACTTTGACAAAGCCGTCC
Source organism: Malacosoma neustria (assembly GCA_963693495.1). Taxonomy (NCBI): domain Eukaryota; kingdom Metazoa; phylum Arthropoda; class Insecta; order Lepidoptera; family Lasiocampidae; genus Malacosoma; species Malacosoma neustria. Next base: position 9,150,731 of record OY856398.1, on the reverse strand, counting down.
AAATTTTTTTTACGCACTAAACATCATTTAAGGAACCCATTTTTGCAAAAAAAAATTGTATGTCAAATTTTCACCATAAAATATTTCATATAGGATAATTAATTCAATCGTACAGAATAAGCATATGGTGCAAACAGCGAACGTTAACCTGTTATTACCTGTCTCTGTCACACCCGCGTAAATGAGTAGTGCATATTCGCTCACCCGGTTCAATGCCGCCGTCCTCGGCCTTTTACTAGGTCAGATGGAGAGGTTATTGCACTCTCGCGCCGTATTACCTAAATTGCGAGTTCTTTGAATGACTTTGTGATGCTGATTACTCAACATTTTTGTACTATGTGATACTAAACTAAAATACATGTTTCTCATAACTTTTACTAAAGATTCTTCTGTGTGAATTTGGACGGGTGTGTCAAAGTCACCCTGTATATATATATACATATAACTAACTACGCATTTCGGTACGTACGCACATGTAATGTAGTTTATCAGTTGTTTAGTACCCATAACACAAGTGCTATGCTACTTACTAGATGGCTCTGTTTGAATTATGCCAGTCAGTATACATAATAACAATTGTGCAATAGGAGTATTTTTATAAGGGTATGATAAAATAACTGTATTATGTAAGACATCTTTCGAATCAGTATTAAAAAGTAATTTTAGATTGTTCCTATTATATTCGATTCAGTACTTTTGTGGTCGTTATTTTTTAAGCATTTAAAATTGTTTATTATTATATTTATTGATCTGAACATTAAATGTATTATTGTTTCTTTATATAAACTGAATTAATAGTATATGTTTGTATATGAAAGATAATTTCACCAAACCCTTCTTGCTTAGCATTTCAATGAATATCTCATAGTTCTATGTAACATGCATGATTCACTTCAGCTGATACGTTCACATAAAATTTTATTTTAATGTAAATATTTATATCCTTTTACTCTTTATAAGTAATGTTAGTTTGCAAGAAAATGTTAATAAGTGGAGATATCTTGTCCATTTCTCTTCTTTGTTATGTCAATGTAAAATTAATTTCAAACATTTCCTTGACTATTACGCGTAGTCTTGTGCATTCCTAATGTATTGCCATATTTCATACGATCTGCTAATGCCGAGCCATAGGCAACTCTCCTGTAGCTTCTCATAGCCTTCATCCGGCTCCGTCAGCTATCTCTATGTCACCGGGAATCGCTCCCCGAGGTACCGGGATAAAGAAGGCCCAACCTCTGCACAAGATGTAGACCCAGATCGATTGGGCTTCCACTCACTTCACAGTGCCGTACCTGCAGATAGCTTACGATACGCACGGCAGCGGCATTTCATCAGGATAAAGAATATGTTTATAGAAACGAAAGCGAATTAAATACAAATTTTATTTTAAAAAGGCGATATGTAATTTTTTTATAATTTAATAGCCACCAGCTTGCCGTGATTTCATTACATTTCCTTGGGGAGGTTTGGGGCCTCTAGTTAATACTCTTTATCCCGCCATAAACTCAGTGAGTCACGAATCCCGGTGACGTTGCGAGCCGCGAGGGCCCACATGACTGGCAATTTGGCTTGGTGGGCCAATTTTGGCTATTACTAGCCATCAGTGGCTTCTGTTGGTATGTCTGTGGCTTGATGGTTCTGCGACCTCAGTTGCACGTCTCTCAAGGTCGACATCTACAGTCATCTCTGGGACAATTCTTGTTTGTGTCGCTTAATTCCTCATGTTTCACAGCCTCTTACTCCTTCCTCCTCTCTATATCCACTGGATTGAAGCCAACGTTCTCCGTCTCCCTGGATATCCTTAAGCCAAAGTCAACTACGTCTAGCGTCTAATATATACTGTTTTTATAACTATTTTCAAATCGGTTAATGTCACAAAGTAAAAATGATAGTATGCCAAAATAAGTTGTAAGTCATTGTAGATATAATATTGTATATGTATAAAATAAGTGAAAATAAGTGTAACAAATTTAAAAATATAATAACTTATAATGTTGATTATTGCAGTTTTATTTGTTTTATTTTTTTATTGGTGAGAAGAACTAGTTGTTAGTTGATAGCCAGGAGCACAGGTAACACGCTGCCGTCTACGTAAGAGAACTGGAGCCTGGGTCACTAAGGCCAGAAAAAACTCACAACACAAGGTTATTATGGCGGCATACTTATAGACCGACAGCGGTTTATATCCAGACGGGCTTGGGGCACCTTTTACGGCAGGCTGGCCCCGGCCGCAGAGGTTTAGTATCCTTACTCGGCCCCTACACGGAGAGAATATTATGGTTAAGAAACCAATTGTATCCATTACGGAATCAAAGGGACTGACTTCGCGACCACAATGATCTCCGGCGCAGGACCGATTACCAACGAGACCTTAAGTGAAGTCTACTTGAAGTAAGCTACAAACCAATGGTTTTTATTATATAAAAAGATGCATTGCACACAGTCTATTGCTTCTAGCTGTAATCAGATTATTAAGGATTTATCCACGTTATAATAATAATATTTCTTTATTGCACATGCACAGTTCAGGACTAATTAATAGGCACATAAGTTTGTATGCTAAGTACAATAGGCGGTCTTATCGCTTGTAGCGATTTCTGCCAGACAACCTTTGGATGGACAGGATTTACAAAATTATAAAACGGTATGCGCTATAAAATAACATATACCACATACATATATAAACAAATACTACAATTATATATACATACATACATACGTATATACACATATACATACACATATATACATATATTGCAATATATGTATAATTTATATAATATATAAGAAATTTAAAATATTGTACACATACTTATATAGATGTGTAGGGGTGTATGTTGAAAGCCTCCTTGCGGCGCACCCCGGGCAACGGTGGCCCCCAATGCTCATCGCTTGCGGTGAGCATTTGGAGTTAACGGCTAATTTCAACCAATGGGGAAGGGTCCGGTTCTAGTCATTGAGCATCTTGGATGGGCGATGAATGGAACTGGGCTGGGGAGGGAATAAAACGGGCCTTTTCAGGACCACTCTATTATGTTTATGTATATGTATATGTATTTATTATACTTCTTTATGTATTTGTATTAATATAAAGTATATATTTATTTATTATATATTAACTGCATGTACTATGTGGTTGGTACGTGCGGCCTCATCATCAATCAAGACTGATGGTGAGGAGGTGAGGAGGAGGACGCAACCACCCGCGTGTTTGTGCCGTGCGCGGGGACCCGTACGGGGGGATGAAGGAGTCCTGGTGGTTGAGCCGATGAGCGTAGGCGGTTTAACGTCTCTGAGGCAACATACTACTTTGGTCTGGATTTCCTCTTACACGGGAGGCTGTAGCTGAGCCGGCTACAGTCAATCGGCTGCGGGGTACGGTCAGACGACCCCAGGCTAGCTCGCTTCTATCAGGGGCCTGCAGACGGCAGTGCTCGCTCATATTGCTAGTGGTAGCGGTGCGGTTGGTGCTGTGCGGTCTCGTGGGCAACTGATAGAGGGGGGCTATATCTCTCAACGGAACCCTGGTGCTATCGTAGCATCGCCGTTTGAGCACTCCATGGCGGGTGGGGCAGTTGAGAGACGAAATAATTAATCGGGATCCTTTATGGAGAACATCAAAAAAAATTTAAACCACAAGGCGGGACCGGCGAAAGCTGGGACCGCTCAACGTAAGGCGGAACCAGCGAAAGCTGGGCCCGCACCCTGCAAGGCGGAACCGGCGAAAGCCGGGACCGCACCACACAAAGCGGAACCGGTGAAAGCCGGGTCCGCACCTCGCAAGGTGGGACAGGCGCAAGCCGGAACCACACTCTCAATAGCGGGACCGTCAATAAGCGGGCCTGCAGCGGAACCATCCCGAGACAGGAATGCGGCGGGACCGTCTCATGGCGGGACTGTCAAAGAACTGTCAAAGGGTGGGACCGCTGCGGGGCCGTTGAGAGACGGGAGCGCAGTACAGTCCATCGGGCAACAAGCACCCGGTGGAGGCAGCACCTCTCGGCGATCTGGGGCGCAGAGGAAGAAGCGCCAGAAGCTCAGGCAGCAGGCTGCCTTGGATGGGACTCCAACGATAGGACCATCCAAAAGGCCGCGCGCTGCTCTCAGTGGCGACGGGGAGGACATGACTGCCAAGAGGGTGAAGGCCCAAGGGCCATCACCCTCAACCAGATCCTTTAGGGACGCGGTGGCGGCTGTGAAACTTGCCATCGTTACCATTGAGTACCCGAAAGAGTACCTGACGGTGGAGGATCTGGTGCCAATCCAGGAGCTCATAATTGAGAAACTGGAGGAAGCCCCGGATCCTCTACCTGTTTTAACGGTTGCTCCCGGAGTTGTTGCGGGTGCAGTACATGTCTCCTGCGGCAACTCTGATGCAGCACAGTGGCTTCGGGATGCCATCCAAAATGTAGAACTAGGGCACCTGAAGCTCAAAGTTATAGATGCCAGGGACCTTCCAAAGCCAGTGAAGATGGCATGGAAGAGCAGGAACCTGGCCCTCAAAGATTGTGCTCGAGCCCTTCGACTGCTTCAGCGGTTGAATCCGGACTTGAGGACGGACGACTGGAAAGTCGTGAACACGCTGATTGAGCAATCCGGCATCCGGCGTATCGTCCTCATGGACAGAGCATCGGCTGGGGTAATCAAGGCCTCGGGCTATTCTCTTCCAGGAGGAATTGAACAATACTCGTTCAAACTCCTGGAAGAAGATAAGGGAGAGGGACCTGACGCGGAGCAGAAGAAGGCACCCTCCGAGGATGGACCATTACCACGAGATGGGGTGGCCACGCAAGAAGATATGGCTCAAAGCGTGGAGCAGGAACCGGAGGACGGGCCCAGGCAATCTGAGGCGGACTCCGATGATATTCTGGAGGACCTCCATGCCCTGGGCTTATACTCGCCGGCCCCCATGGAGGAGGGCCTACGCTCGCCGGCCACTCTTGAAGAGGGCCAGGCATTAAAGGAGGACCCTAAACACTGAGGACCTCCTACAATCACGCGAACCCACCAGGACTTCAAGATGGAGGGACTAAGGTGTGTACAGATAAATTTACATCATTGCAGAGCTGCCACTGCCCTTCTGGCTCGGCAATTAAAGCTAAATATGTATGACATTGCCTTGATACAGGAACCTTATTTATATAAGGGGACTGTGAAAGGCCTAGGTGGGACAGGGGGAACAATTCTCTATGACTGTCCAACTAATGACGCAAGGACTTGCATCTATATCAGGGGCAATATAGCGGCAATGCCTTTGCGTACTTTCTGTTGTAGGGATCTAACAACAACTATGATCCATGTGGAGACGGGTACAGAGAAAAGGAAAATTATCCTAGCCTCCGCCTATCTCCCTTACGAAGAAAAGGAACCAGTAACCCCACTAATTAGAAGACTGGTTGATTATGGCAGCCAAAGAAACTTAGACCTCATATTTGGCTGCGATGCTAATGCTCATCATATCGTTTGGGGCAGTTCAGATGTCAACAAACGAGGAGAGGATCTGTTGGACTTTGCGGTAAGCACCTCTTTACAAATCCTTAACACAGGTAATAAACCCACCTTTAGGAATTCAGCGAGAGCTGAAGTCATCGATCTGACACTGGCCTCTAACAGAGCTAGTGTACACATTGAAAACTGGCATGTATCGGACGAAATTTCTTTGTCTGATCACAATTACATATGCTTTAGGTATAGGACGGCGAGTACAGCCGAAACTACACGAAGAAGAAACCCAAGAAATACGAATTGGGATCTATACAAGAGGGACCTAAAAGTTAATTTAGGAAGCCCGAGAGGTAAGCTCAATTCCGTATTAGATATAGAGTTTGAAGCTGACAGGATTAAGAAGACCATATTAGGCGCATGGGAGGATAACTGCCCAGTGAAAAAGGCTTTTTGCAAAAAGGAACCATGGTGGTCCCCTGAGTTGGCGAAATTACGCCGGGAAACACGACAGGCCTTCAACTATGCAAAAGCCAGAAAAGATTTTTCTGACTACTCTAGCATGTTGACGAGGTACAGCACGGCGATACGCAAGGCTAAAAGAACAACTTGGCGAAAGCAATGCACTTCCATCGAATCGTTACCAGACGGAATGAGGTTGTGCAAAGCAATGTCCATGACAAAGGCAAACCCACTAGCGTCCGTAAAAGATGTCAATGGGGAGTCTACGGAAACTGGAAAGGACACCCTTAGAGTGATGTTTAGGACTCACTTTCCAGGGTGCAAATTGCGCAATGACGACGAAGAGGAACCAGTCACAAGGGACGAGCTCACAAGGCATACGACCAAAAATGACTGGCTCACGGCAAAGAAAGTGGTAGATGAAAACAGACTAAAGTGGGCAATAGGGGGCTTCCAACCCTTTAAATCTCCCGGCCCAGACACCATCTACCCTATATTGCTGCAAGAAGGTACTTCGGTACTAACTCCTCATCTTTGTAGGCTCTACAGAGCTTGCATAGCCTTTGGTTATGTACCCAAAGCTTGGAGAGCGGTCAGGGTTAGCTTCATACCAAAAGCTGGAAAACCCACTTATGAAGAAGCTAAGGCTTATAGGCCGATTAGTCTATCATCTTTTCTGCTGAAAACTCTGGAGAAACTGGTAGACAGGCATCTTAGAGAGGGGCCATTGAAGAAATTCCCTCTACATAGGTTACAATGTGCGTATAACCCCGGCAAATCAACAGAAACGGCTTTACACTACGTTGTAAGCCGAGCTGAGGCTGCACTAGAAGGACAGGAAGTATGTGTAGGGGCCTTCCTCGATATAGAGGGAGCCTTTGACAAAACAACTTTTGAGTCTATTCGCAATTCTGCAAAGGAACATGGTGTCAGTGACACTATATGCAATTGGATTGACTATATGCTACGAAGCAGACTAGTCAGATCGGAACTAATGGGAGATAAACTTAGCGCAAAAACAACACGCGGCTGCCCTCAAGGCGGAGTATTGTCTCCATTATTATGGTGTCTGGTAGTAGACTCACTACTAACCAAACTCAACACCGGACCTTTTTACACGGTAGGTTATGCTGACGACATAGCCATAATGGTCAATGGTAAATTTCCGAACATAGTCTCTGGATTATTACAAAAGGCTCTGAAGATAACAGAGAAATGGTGCATGGAGAACCACCTCTCCATTAATCCAAATAAAGCAGTTATAGTACCATTTACAAGGAGAAGGACACTAGCAAGTCTAGGGAATCCCTCCCTTAATGGAACCAAACTGTCGTGGTCCACCGAGGTCAAATATCTAGGCATAACCCTTGATAAGGAACTCAGGTGGAAGACTCATGTGGAAAAGACAATGGCGAAGGCTCTGAGAGTATTTGGTATGTGTCGTTCCACTTATGGCAAAACCTGGGGACTAAAACCCAAAGTGATACGATGGCTTTATCAGATAATGATAATACCCATCATTACGTATGGCAGCGTAGTATGGTGGCCCAGAATAAAACTTACTACGTGCAAAGAGACACTCAATAGGCTACAAAGAACGGTGTGTCTTGGAATCACGGGTGCTTTTAGAACAACACCTACGGCAGCTATGGAGAGATATCTTAACATTCCTCCTCTGCATATTATGGTTGAACTTGAGGCAAGGAGGGCACTATATCGCCTTGCAGTAGCTGGCCTATGGGACTCCACCAAGCCAAAAACCAACCATACAAAATTCGATGGAAATGAGGACCTGGATCGGATAACACATATGATATCCGATAAAATGCAAACCAGGTTTATATTTGAAAGGCTTTTCAGGGTCCAAATTCCAACAAGATTGGAATGGACAAAGGGACCAGATCCACCGGAACATAATAGTCTGGTATGGTACACTGATGGATCCAAAATGGAATCAGGTACAGGGGCGGGAGTATACGCGAAAGACTACAAATGTAGTAAAAGCTTGGGAAAAATGGCAAGTGTATTCCAGGCTGAAACATATGCCATTATAACCTGTGCTCAGGAGAACATAGATAGAGGCACCAGAGGCAAATCTATATATATTCTCAGTGACAGTCAAGCTGCAATCAAGGCCATCGCCTCCTTCAAAGTTGACTCCAGACTTGTCCTGGATGCCATCCAAACCTTGAATGGACTTGGAAGGCATAACAGGGTAAGATTAATGTGGGTCCCGGGACACGAGGGAGTACATGGCAATGAAATGGCAGATGAACTGGCAAGAGAGGGCTCAACTAATGATTTTATGGGTCCGGAACCATGTGTAGGCATTCCGACTAGCCTCGTGAAGGCCACATTCAGGGATTTTGCAGACCGCAGTCAACAACAACACTGGCTGACTAGAATCGGTCTGGAACACTCCAAAAAATTTTTGGGATCCACGTACAAAGCACGAGGATCCATCTGGAACATGAGCAGGGGGCAAATACGCTACTTGCTTGGAGCCTTTACTGGGCACTTTGGAACCAACAACATGCTCATGAAAATGGGTCTAACCGCGACACCCATGTGCAGGTTGTGTGGGGAACATACAGAACGCATGGAACACCTACTGTGTACATGTGATGCATTGGCCAGGAGGCGAATGAATCTTTTGGGGGTAGGATATCCAACACCGGAAGACTACAGGCTCCTATCTCCATACCTCATTGTTAGGCTCATGAAGCAGATCTTCAAGGAGATTGGAGAGGAGTGATTGCTATCTAGGGGAACACAAAAGATCCCATTGGGTCGAAGTGTCCGAGATATTTCTCGGCCCCAAAATAAGATAAGATAAGATAAGATATATAGATGTGTAAAATAGTAATAATTTTATTATGACCAGAAAAATCACAAGATAAACAAATAATGTAACTTTCCTGTAGAGATAGTATATTAGCTTTTTAAATAATATTCTTCCACGTTATTTACGTTACCTAAAACATACAGCCCATTTTGTCCCACTATTGGGCTAATGCCTTCTCCTAAAGAGTACGAACAGTATACCCGCCAAAATTACTTATATAAAAAACAATATATAGATTTATATTACTACAAAATATTGTATAAAATATTAAAAATCGTAATCCGCCAACACCGGCTCCATAAGTCCAAAATACCAGTGGTTAAGGAGACACAGTCAGGAACTTTCTCACAATACGTGCTGTGTCCAAGGTAGCCTTCTACATCCGACCCTCAGGGACCAAGCGAGAGCCTTTCGAGATGTTAATCAAGGCTCTTTGTTTTGTTATTGTCATTTATACTTTGTCATTGCCTCTGTCTTTTCTTGGAATATTAAAGAAGACCTCAGGAAGCGTATTGATGCTTTTGAAATGTGGACATACAGGCGTATATTGAGGATAAGTTGGACGAATAGTGTCTAATAAGATCCTAACACCAAACCTTATCTGGTGAGTTGAATGATTACACAGGCTAAATTAGTTCAACATTCGAGCGCGCTAGATGGCGCTGTACATTTTTGAATCGCGCTATAGTTTCATTAATGTCATTTACCTGGGGTCACTTATGTTTTTAATAAACGAGTTTCATCTGCAGCGTTGAGTTTTATTTTAGTTGTTTGTTCGTTTTAAAAATAGTTAAAGAGGTCGTTGTTGTCGTTTTCTTTGGTGGTCGATTTGGTAGCATTCGATCGTTGGTCGTAGTAGTTGTTGTTGAATTCAATTTTCTAGTGATCGGATGCTATCTGTAGTGCCATCGAAATTGACGAAAATTTAGAGTCGCTGACAAATAGAGACAAATGAGGAGGTTCTGCAGCGAGCTGGATGGAAAAGAGAACTTTTGTCTGTCATCAAGAGACGAAAAACTGCATATCTCGGTCACGTGCTCAGGCACAATAGATATAGCCTCTTGCAACTTATAATGATGGGCAAGGTTGCCGGTAAACGGTGAGTTGGTCGGTGAAAGAAGTCGTGGCTCCGTAACATCCGAGGCTGGACTGGAATAGCGAGCGTATCCGAATTGTTTCGACTCGCTAAGGACAAACAACAATTCCAGAAGTTGGTAGCCAACCTTCACTAGTTGGAGAAGCACTTGAAGAAGAAGGTTGCCTCTGAATGTATGTAGACTATTCATCATCATCATCGTAGCGTTAAATTGCAGCTGAAAACCAAACTTTAGCTTGGCAAATAGTCCGCGTCCTAAGTTTTATTCTCCACTTCGCACAGTCTTCGACATCTGTAGTACTGCATCCATTGGCACACGTATTATCTTTCAAGACATCTTATCAGCAGTTTTTTAGTGCTCTTCCTACCACCTCATCTGATAACTGTCACCTCACGCTATTTGGAATATGAAGCATCAATACATGCCTTATAGTCATCTACTCTTATCCAGCTATAAAATACTTGAACCCCTATTACCGAAAAGGTTCTTTTGTAACAACAAACAATCAGGGCGGCCTAAACTGCAATGGAGGCCGTTTTAAAAGATAATTCCGTCACGTCGTGCGGACAACGGAGGCGGGAAGGCGCTTGATTGGTGCAAATTGAATTTGGAATCAAGGAGCGATGCGGGTGGCGCTGGGGTCGGGATGCCATCACGTGAAAATCATTCGCTTTTATTGATTATTAACTTGTTTATACTAATTGGAATACATTTTTGATATTCAAAAGAATGATAAACACGCTTTTGTTTTTTTTTTATCTAAGTACATGTTTATAAAATTAGATCCACTTATTCTAGAAATAAGTAGTAGAACGATTGTTTTATAGATACTAGACAAATGATTTGTATCATAAATAACTCTTAGTCGTCACACTTATATATGCCGCCATCATAACAGTGTGTTGTGTTCCGGCATTGGTGACCCAAGTTCCAGGTGCTCCTAAGATCACAAGCATCCATAGGCGACGGTAACTATTTATTTAGTTAAGTGGGCAATAAGCCTGTCAACTTTCCTCAGCAATAAAAAAATACATAATATGCATAAACACACAGACTCGGAACGGGAAGGAAACCGTGAGCTCCGCAGTCGTTCGACATGTATTAGCCATTGAGCCACGGAGGCAGTTAATATATTGTATATAAATATCCAAACTCAGGTTACAGGTTTGATTCCTGTCTCGGGATCAGATTTGGTAACCACAATATTCATTTAACAAAAAATTAAATAAATTGATTATCAGTTATTCGCCAATTAATAAACATTAATCACGTTATCCGTGCAGGGGCGGAGAAAGAATATTAACCTCTGCAGCCGGGATCGGCCTGTCGTAAAAGGCGACTAAAAAACCCACCCTAGCTACGTGGTAGGGCCTCAAGCCCGTCTGGATGGCGACCACCTTTGGTCTTAAGTATGCCGCCATAATAACCTTGTGTTGCATTCCGGCATTAGTGACCTAAGTTCCTGTACCTTTATGGGATAGCAGCGTGTTCGCGATGCCACTGGTATTGCAAACGTCCATAGGCGATGGTAACTGCTAAATTCTAAGCGGGCCGTTAGCCTGTCTGCTGCCCTACAGCATTAAAAAAAAACAGTACCCCGTTTTGAATTGTCCTACAGTAGATCTACTATGTCTATGTAAAGTTCTACCATTAAAGTAGTTACTATAATGGTGAAACGTGCAACTAAATTGTATTTGCATAACAATTGTCTTACATGTTTTCTATAAAATAAATTTGAGTCGTTTTTTTTAGTTTTCCTGATTTTGGTTTCTTTCTTTTTTCATTTTTTTATTGTATTATAGTGTAATCTAATATATAAAATTCTCGTGTCACAGTTTTCGTTGCCATACTCCTCCGAAACCGCTTGACCGATTCTTATGAAATTTTGTGAGCATATTGAGTAGGTCTGAGAATCGGCCAACATCTATTTTTCATCCCCCTAAATGTTAGGGGTGACCCACCCCCAAATTTTTTTTTTAATTTTTTGACATTTTATTATTTATATGGCAGAACAACGTTTGCCGGGTCAGCTAGTTATGTATATTTTTTTAAAAGTGACTGTAATCTTAAAAAGAAACATTAAGGTTTACAATTTACATTTTCCTTCTTTTAACGATTTCTATTCTATCACAAAGTCGTTTTTAGCGACTCTAATAAATTCATAACAAAAAAAACTAGTCGGCTGGTTACTCATAAATTTCCCACACAATTTCTCAGAACGATTAGCACATGTAAAGAGAAGCATGAACTATGTGTTACGAAGACGAATATACTGCGGTGGATCTGTGGACCGAGTTAAGAACACCCTAAAACAACAGCAACAGAAAACAAGAGTTTGTGAAAATGCGAATAAATTGCAGAATTGTCGACTCAACTGGAATAGTCACGTTTTACAGCAAACGGGTACTTAAGTAGAGAACAAATGCCACCCCCTTGCCCTGATACGAGGGGTAGACCCAAAAAGTGCTTAAGTGATATGCATGCCAATGGACTCACTACCAGGGATGCCAAAGACCGTGCAGGAAAGCGGACCCCGGGCATCGAAGCAGAAGTTGGGGCTACAACTAGAACGCTGAAGTGCCATGGCAATATTTTGACCGTTGATAATATCTGTAATCTGTGATTGGCCAATACTCCTATAAGCTGGTATCCCTATTCTGTTTGGGGTGGTGGTCTCCGGAAGGGTGTTTGGGAGGCGCATTGTCGTGTTGGCGATCACTCGCTGATTGCCCGTTTGCGGTGCGAACACGATTGCAAGGATCCATTGTTTATATTTATACTAATTTATTTTTTTATTGCTGAAGAACACCAGATAAGTTGACAACCCATTCATTAGTAACCAGTTGCCATCACCTATGCATGAGTCACTAATGCCGGGATACAACACAAGGTTATTAAGGCGGCATACTTATACCATTTTATCCGTGCAGGGGCGGAGAAAGAATACTATACTAACCTCTGGGGCCGGAGTCGGCGTGTCGTAAAAGGCGACAAAATAACCCACCCTAGCTACGTGGTAGGGCCACAACCCGTCTGGATAGCGATCACCATTGGTCTTAAGTATGCCGCCATAATAATCTTGTGTTGTGTTCCGGCATTAGTGACCCAAGTTCCTGTACCCTTATGGGACAGCAGCATAGCGGGCCGTCAGCCTGTCTGCTGTACTACAGCAATGAAAAAAAATCATCGTGATTTGTTTGTATAACATTTTGTATTTTTTTAATGTATTCTGAGCTTGTACACTGTTATAAGATTGAAAAAAAATAAGAAATAAAAAAATACATATTAAAATTAGACATGTTGTTGGGGAGTTTTTTTTCGTCTTTTAGACGTTGTGAAGCGGTAGTAATTTTAGTTCATATTATAAATAATAGTCATTTACACATATTTTACTTTCAAAAAATGTTCTACCTAGGAACTTATATATATTTAGTGACATATTTTGTGAAATATTCTGTGACACAGCGTCATATAGTGGGACTAGATGATAACTACTTAGTTATCTTTATATCACAAGTGCTATGGGTACTAGACAACTGATAAACTACTTACATACTTTTTTTGTAATTAAATATATATTATACATAAACACCCACACGTGAGACGGGAATTGAACCCGTTACCTCCACAATCGTACCGAAGTGCGTTATTCGTTACGCCACAGAGGTCGTCATAATGAATAAAAAAGATTGAGTTTGAATTACTATGAAGAATACAAACTGCATCATAACTCAATAAAAATATTATTTGTATAATCTGTGATAGCTGTCAAAAAGTGGCGGGTATCGCGCCAACATGGCGGCCGGCTTGCGTTACAAAACCAAATATCAAATATTGATATTCTGAAACGTAGCATCAATTTTGTATTCTATTTGAGATCGCTCGGATACTGTTTGCCGTTCTGATCGCGTTACTCAACAGTTTCTGATTTGACACCGAATATTTAACGTTATTTGATAGTACGGTTTGGGACATCGGCCCTTTGTCATTTTTTAAAGAAAAACATTTCTTTTCTTATTCAGCTCTTAACTTGATCATTATATTGTAAAGATTGAACACAAATTGTATGCGATTACATTCTTGTCCGTGCAGGGACGGAGTAGGAATGACTTCTGCGGGGTCAGCCTTAAGTAAGGTCCAAAACAACTGGTCTGGATGGCAAAAGGCAAGGGGGCCTATAGATGTATTAATGTTTACAGTTACTGAAGTAGTACCAATTGTGAAAAACAAAACAGGGGACGCCTCGGATAGTTGTGATTATAGGCTCATATCCTTAGCTTTCTATCCGTGCAGGGACAGAGGAAGAATAATAATACATATAATAATAATATACATAATAATACCTCTGCGGCCGGGGTCGGCCTGTAGTAAAAGGCAACAAAACAACACAACCCACCCTAGCTACGTGGTAGGGCCCCAAGCCCATCTGGATAGTGACCCAAGTTCCTGTACCCTTATGGGATAGCAGCGTGTTCGCGATGCCACTGGCTTTGCAAACACCCATAGGTGACGATAACTGCTAAATTCTAAGCGGGCCGTCAGCCTGTCTGCTGTCCTAAAGCAATGAAAAAAAGCTACGGTCATTGCGAAGGTATTGGACAGTCTGCTTGATAAATTTCTTGATGGACATAGAGTCAAATGACGCACAATTTGGATTTAAGTCTGGGTGGCGTACAGAATATGCCATTTTGAAACAAATAAAGAAAGAAAGAAAAATACATTTATTTAGAATTACAAATAAAACAAACTAAATATAAACAAAAAACCTAACTTATAATTAGCCCTAGAAAGGTTCTAACTCAGCATGACTGGTTAAAAAAATACAGACGGATTGAGAACCTCCTCCTTTTTTGAAGTCGGTTAAAAACCAGCGCTGGTCTTCCGTTAGAACCTGGCCGTGACGTCACGTTAGCAAAAATTAGTTTAAGAATAGTAAAAAAAACCATACAAAAGAGAAAAGTAGAATAAATAACATTCGCAATACTAAAAACACATCAATTAAACTGTCACCTTTATAACTTTTATGTAAAAATACCTAGTATAATATAAAAACATACGTTTGTGGCACAAATTAAAACTCACATATCAACGACTAAATCTGTCTGCTTTAACTGATGCTAATACAAGAACATTTTCAACTTAAATTTAAAACTATTTAGAGGTTACAAGTTCCTTAAAGGTGGCGGAATGGGATTTTGAGTTTTAAGCAAACTGTTCAATACTATACAGCGAGAAAAACGCCAGTATCTATACGCTTGTTTCTTGAACCTTTCTAAAACGTTTGATTTTGTAAACTACGATTCATTGTGGCAAAAATTGGAAAGTGTCCCGACGTTATCTCCGGCGATTATATCAATTTTTAAATACTGATATAATAATAAGAAAAATCGAGTAAAGTGAGGTGACTCGTTTTCGGACGTATATCGGTTGAAATCCGGGGTGAGACAGGGGGGGATTAATTCACCTCGACTATTTAACTTTTATATGCATCAGCTGATAGTTGAGCTAAGCAGTACTCATGTCGGTGTCTATCTGTCAGTGAACTGAGGCGGCTCTTGTCAATATGCGAACGGTACGCAATAGATCACGGCCTCAGGTATAATCTAACAAAGAGCGTAGTGGTGTTATTCAAATCTGGTACCAAGTCCTATGGAAACATGCCAGATATGTACGTTAATAACCAACCAATGTCACCAAATTCAAGTATCTTGGGCATTGGGTTACTGAGGACTTATGAGACGCCGGTGAGGTTGATCGGGAACGTAGGTCGCTGGCTGCCCGTTGTAACATGCTGGCTCGTAAGTCCACTCATTGTACACCAGAGTTAAAGAAAACTCTGTTTCAAGCTTACTGCCAGTCGTTTTACACGTGTGGCCTATAGGTCAGCTCGTCGGACAATAATGGCTTGAGGGTTTTTTCGGCCTGCCATGGAGATGTAAAACCTTGGAGATGTTCGCAGAAGCGCTAATAGATTGCTTTGTCGCAATCGTCAGGAAGAGATGCGCATCGCTGCTAGATCGGGTTCCCGCCAATACCAACAGCATTCTCAAGCTATTTACAAACTATTTGAACTCACCGATGCTGCAAAAATGGATTCTGTATCATACTCAGATGAATTCATAGAGAAAATATCTGAATCTATTTATGTAACACGTTTTAATTTTAATATTGATATTATTGTTACTACACGAAATCGTTATATTCATTTTATTTAATTTAATTATTTAGTTTATATTGCAATTTAATAATTTTGTGACTATGTGCAGAACCTGGTTTCCGAAATAAATGATTATTATAATTATAAGTATGCCGCCGTAATAACCTTGTGTTCCGGCCTCAGTGAACCAGGTTCCTGTACCCCTATGGGGCAGGGTGTTCGCGGTGCCTCTGGCTTCGCAAACATTTATAGGCAACGGTAACTGCTTACTATGAAGTGGGCCGTCAGCTCGTCTGCTGTTCCTCAGCAATAATAAAAATATTTAGATTAAGAAGACCTCAGCGACATCTTTTAAGGATTATTTTAACCTGAATACCGAGATCGTAGGGTATAACGCTGCCATCCACTTGGTCAAGCGTGTTGATTATTCCGTCCGTTACTCCTTCAGGAAGGCTAAAGCTGAGGAATCGGAAATCAAGAGATATCGATCTAGAAGGGATAGCATTGGTAGCTTATGTAATTGTTCAATTTCGATTTTGAAGACAACCTGTATGCGAAGATCACCGGTATGTTTACCCCGTCAGTCCGCCTGACAAGCGTGGCGGATATACTGTTCGTTCCCTCGGGGGGGGAGTCTTGTGCGAGATGGAGCTGAAAAGTTGGAAAGCGAATTTCAGATAGCGCTGGATTGTAATTTTTGATGGTAAGTATATTGAGAAAGGCAGCTAAAATATTAAAAAAGTAGAGTAGAACTAATTATAGCACGGGATAGCGAGAAGGGTTGGGAGGGGGTGGATGTCGGGATAGACGGGGCGTCGCTCAGCCGGCAACTTGTTTAAACAAAAGACATCAATCACGCCGCGCTTGTGTAACGCCCAGAAAGGCCCTAATCTATAGAGAGAACTTAATAATAAAATAATATTAACAGACCACAACGTCCACAATGAAATATCGGTTTCCCATTTTATCGGGTAGATATCGACCGTGGTAAGAAATAGTTATTCCATTTTCACAAATGGATGGCATACGTAGAAAAATCGATTTCCATTTTCATAGATCATCATCATCATCCTAGCGTTAGTCCCGGTTGCCACCCAAACTTTCGTTTCGGTGCCCGGGGTCCGCTTTCCGACTTTTTCTACTCCACTTCACGCGATCTTCAGCATCCCTGGTAGTGAGCCCATTGGCACGCATATCACCCTTTATGACGTCAAGCCAGCACTTTTTGGGTCTACCCCTCCTGCCGGGGCCCGGCGGAGGAGGCATGGCCAGACATTTGTTTCCCACGTAAGCATCCGGTTGCCGTAAAACATGGCCATACCAACGGAGCCGACACTCCTGCAATTTATCTGCAATGTCACGGACACGAAGACTACCGCGAATGCGGGAGTTCCTAACGCGGTCCTTCCGCGTCACTCCACACATCCACCGCAGCATATTCATCTCCGTGACACGCAGTTCCTGCTTGTGTCGCTCTAACACCGGCCACGCTTCACAGCCGTATAAAAGGACAGGCCTAATGATGGTCTTATAGACCTGTCCCTTCAACTTTACCGGCATCTTGGGGTCACAAATGACACCAGTTACCTCACGCCATTTGGCCCACGCGGCAGCAATGCGTGCCTTGACGTCGCAATCGATGTCACCAGACGCATGAAACACAGATCCCAGGTATTTCACATGGTCCGTGCGCTCGACCGTGTTGCCGTCTATGCGTACGGGTGTGAGATCTGTGGAGTTACAGGCCAAGCACTCGGTCTTCGCCACATTGAGCTTCAGACCACCGTTCTCAAGCGATTCCTTCCACACCTTCACACGTCGCACCAGCCTACCCCTGTCCGAATCTGCCAGCGCGATATCATCAGCATACATGAGCAGCCACGGTGGCTGCTCATGTGAGTTTCTGATGCTGTCTGACAATACGTCTAATACCACGCTAAACAGAAACGGACTTAGGACGGATCCTTGGTGCACACCGACGGTGATGGGGAAAGGTTTTGTGTCGCCAACAGCGGTCCGAACTACGGAATCGGAATCACGGTACATGTCTCGGATGATCCCAATATAGGCCTCTGGAATCCCTTTGGACCGCAATGCCCACCAGATTATCGCGCGAGGAACACAGTCGAAGGCCTTCTGCAAGTCAAGAAACAGACAATGCAGAGGCGTATTCTTCGCCCTGTATTTCTCCGCGACAGTCCTTAGGGCGAAAATAGGGTCCATTGTCCCGTGACCAGGGCGAAACCCATATTGACATTCCGAGACAGTGCACTCCTGTCGAATCCGAGAGTCGATAACCCTCTCGAAGAGCTTCATGGTGTGGGACATGACCTTTATACCGCGGTAGCTACCGCACTCCTGCACCGATCCCTTGCCTTTGAAGACTGGAGTAATGATACTCAGCCTCCATTGGTTCGGGACCGTACCGGTGAGGAGTGTCCGGTTAAAAAGGTCGGTTAAAGTGCCCACACCACGAGAGCCCATCGCCTTCCAGGCTTCGATGGGGACTCCATCGGATCCAACAGCTTTCCGATTCTTCATGCGGCGAAGACAATTCTGGACCTCTGCAGGCGTTATCAGTGGCACTAGTCCTTGGTTTGGAGGAAGATCTGGCGGCTGCACCTCTTTATGCTGCTTGTTCAGCAGCTCGTGGAAATATGAGCGCCATCTCTCCTTCACCGCGAGGTCCTCGCATAACAAGTTGCCCCCGGGGTCTTTTACACAGCGGCACTTGGAGATATCCTGTGCCGCTTTGACCCTGGAGCGCGCCAACTTATATATGAGCTTCTGCCCCTCAGACGAGTCCAACTTATCGTAAAGTGGTTGTAAGTGGTCTCGTCTGGCTCTGGCTACAGCTTTCTTGGTGGCGCGTTTGGCATCTTTGTATGCGTCGCGATCTTCAGGAGATCTGGACGCTTGCCACTTCTTAAAGAGGGCTTTTTTCGCCCTGGTCTCCCTCTGGACTGAGTCGTTCCACCACCAAGTCTCCTTGTCACACTTGCGTCCGCCCTTAGACACGCCAAGCACCTCTCTCGCCGACCCAAGGATAGCCGCCTGAATCCTGTCCCAGTAAGCTTGAACCGGTTCGCCCTCACCACCAGCGCACTTGTCGCCGATGGCAGAGGCAAACTCCTGGGACTTGACTTCATCAAGCAGCCACCACCTGATTCGGCGTTGAAGGCGGTCGACACATTTGCCTTTGGGCTTTACGCAGAGGTCCATGACAAGAAGACGGTGTTGTGCAGTGAGACTCTCACCGGGTATGACCTTGCAGTTGGCCACTTTGTTGATGTGGTGTCTCCTAGTGAGTAGGAAGTCGATTTGGGTAGCATTCCTCCCGCTCTTGTAGGTGATGAGATGCTCGGGTCTCTTTTTGAAATATGTGTTCACGATGGCAAGGTCGGCAGCCGCACACGTATTGAGGATGTCCTCCCCTTCCGCGTTGCGGCTACCGTACCCAAATCCACCGTGAACACGCTCAAATTCCCCACATTCATTACCCACATGACCGTTCAGATCACCCCCCAAAACGATCCCCTGTGATAATGGGATTCCACGGAGCACTTCTCCGAGTTGATTCCAAAACGCTATTTTATCGGCGTCGTCACAACCGGCCTGTGGCGCATAGGCACTTATCAAGTGGGTAACTACCCCATCGATAAGCACCCTAACGACCATAAGCCGGTCGCTATGACGTTTCACTTCCAAAATGTCGTTCTGGAACTCCTCCGAGAGCACTATGGCAACCCCATTCTCCCCACCAGGTGCACCTGTGTAGATCAGCTTGTAGCCATTCCCAATGAACCGGGATCTGCTGGCCTTCCACCGAGTCTCCTGCAGGAACGCCACGGCCACCCTCCGCCTGGAGAGCACATCGGCCAACTCTCTCGCGCGTCCGGTTAGCGTGCCAATATTCCACGTTGCGAAGCGGAGTTTCCTTTTGGATGGGGCTAGTGTCTTTAGCCGTGCTCGCCCACGGCACGGCAGCCCTAGTCCACTTGTCACAGGAGTCGGGCGAAGTTCCTGCGCGTCGTTTTGCGGCGACGCCCTATCCGTGACAATACCTTTCCGTGTCCGTACCATTTTTGTTTGGCTTGTTTTGGTTTTTACGGGAGCGACTGCCGTCCGACCTCCCAACCTCTAAAGGGAAACCTAGAGGTGTCCTTCCCTCGCCGCATGCAAGCTGGCAGAGGGAGTGACCCATCAGTCGGCTTTTACGACTCCCTTGGGATGATTTGGGGTGGCCCTATTCTTTCTTCGGCCGGGACCACACGGCACATTTTCATAGATAGACGTCGAAATGTGGAATCATTTTCCCTTTTTACGGATGGACTTTATACGTTGAAAAATTAATTTCCAATTTCACAGATGGAAGTCGAACATAGAAAGATATTTTTCCCATTTTCATTTAACGAAACGAAATATCGAGAGGTAGTTATTACAATTTTCCTACAAAACCAAATCGCACCTCACGAGTTTGATTGGCCGCACTCAATATTGGAATCACTCGAGCAGAGAGTTCACCAATAACGACCCGCTGTTTCTTCTTTCATGCACATTTTTTTAATTACACACTTTGCTAGAGCCCTATACAAAAACTAAATAAAAAGTACGATTGTCTAAACATACGCGAAAAGAGTTTATTTAACTGAAAAAAGATTAATACCATATGAAAGGGTAAATTAACAAATTAATGAAAATAATATACATATATAAAAAAAGTTTTAAAACAGTTTTAAGTTCAACCTAATTACAACTCCAAAACATTATCTAATACTTACGATCATCAAAGCAATAAATTATTCTTGTCACTTACAAACAAAAGACATATGTTAAACAACATTTAATGTGAAATCAACCTTAAGTTGAAACAAATAAAGTAATTTTTGCCTTGAAAGATACATCGTTTTGTTTTGTTTAGTGTGTTCTGGTGCACGCGTACCAAAAACGTTACGAGGTCATTCATTAGTAGATTTTACTCTCACATTTTTCTCATACCGGGCGCCTTATATATGAAAATCGATTCTTAAGGAGTAAACTCCAAAAACTTGTATGTATGTACTCTGTACGTATGTAAGAGGTTATACTTCTTTGGAATAACAAAAAAATAACTAAAGATTTCATCCCAAAACTATTTGTAAAAGGAATTATAAACTAATAAAAAAATAATTTATAATGTAAAAAGGAATATACATACCGACAATGAACCTCAAATGTATAAATGCAGTGAATTTTTTTAAAGATAAAAGACACCTTTGTCGCGATTTATTACAATGGCCTATCATTCACCACCATATATACTCGTAATTTAAAAATCACATATACTCATTTATATTTACGAGTAAATATAAATTTTACATTTTAAGATCTATCTTTGGAACAACACAATTCATATTACATTGCAAACATAAGGAATAATAATCAGACTTATTAAATAACACATAAAAATATACTGACAGCCCGCGAAATAAGTGAATTCCATTGGGTTCAGTCGACTTGAGTCAAGTTCAGTAGATTTTCCTGGATGGACGGCCGTCGCCTCCTTCTGCGAGGCAGTCATGTCCGCAAAGGAGGCGGCGGAGCGGGAGCGGGAGTCGACCACCACACTCCCCTCCCGCCAACGCAGGCCACGTCGGCGGCGCCGGAGGGCAAATAATGACCTCCGGCCGCCGTAAAAGCGGCCGCGGGCGGCCCCTCGGGGGAGGATCCACCGCCCGTACTATTGCCGCGAGGGTGAGGGCTGCGTGCTGTTCCACGGCCCCCCTCAACTCCTAGAGTTGTTAGGAGAGCGCCGGGGGGACGAAACCTTGACCCCCTGGCGCCAACACTTTAGAAGGGGCCCGCCTCAAAACAAAGGGCGGGCCGGCGCCGGCCCGGGCCACGAGATCGGCAGGCCATATATCCGTGGGCCCGGGCGTAGGCGATAGGAGAACAGCATGGTTTTTTAGTGGGTAGTCGGATGGCCAAACATCTTTCCCGGAGTCCCACATATCCCTCGGTCCCCCGGGCCGAGGGAACCCGTCAAGAGAGGTTTTTCCCCGACACCAAAAAAAAAAAAAAAAGTTCAGTCGATTCGAGTTGTTTTGAGTTGATAAAAAGAAAAAATACCTACAATTAAACTTAAAACTATAAATGCACTTATAATAGTTTCGTACAATTTCATATTAGACGGCAGCACTATCGTTTTACATCGCGCAAGTTTTCAAATTATGGTTTCAAATTATGCTGTGTATCTACACAAATCTTTAAGAATATTTGAGGACTTACTGAGAATACAGTTAAGAGTTATTATGGTACACAGATGAACATTGTAAAATTTTCCTTTCATATTTATTTTTCCAAACGCCCCAAGGAGTAAACTTTAAAAATATTCTACTGGTATGCACTATGAATAACTTCCCTCATAACTAACAGAAGTCATGGAGCGAGATAAATATATACTTATATCTCTTTCTAACAGACGCGATTCGAATTTGGAATGAGTAGAGTTTTTCCGTTACAATTTATGCCAACCGAGTTATACCACTCGAGGAAAACGATTCGGGCGACAATGCTACAGGGAAATGGTGGACAGTCTGAATTATTATGCTATTATTATCATTGATCTGGTACCGTCGATTTTTTACTGTTGATGGACAGCAGATAGGCTCACGGCCTACTTACGGCACCAAACCACAGTAAAAAAAATGTTACTTTTTTCTCAAAGAAGCGTTAAAAATGCTCTCACCAAATGTTTTACAGAAATTCGTCATATTGACGAAGATACAGCGTTTTAAAAATTTAGTTTGTATGTTGAATTGTTCTTTGGCAAGACTTTAAACGCGTTTTTCTCGAAACAACGTTTTTTTAACCTGGTTGACAACATGTTAGGTAAACTATACATACGATTTTCATTCACTATGTCTTGAACTTTTCGAAAATGTATTCTCTATATCACGTAGGATTTTTTTATAATAGGTCTCCTACTTTCTTTTCATATTAACGATGAAAATTATCCATAAAATCGGTAGTAAAAATAGCCGATCCGCCGGTCTGGTTTCTAGATATCAAAATTCCCCTACGTGATACTGTAAACATATGTCTAGTTTCTAAATATATTTTCATTTTATTTTCTAATGAACTTTATGGCTTGGCTTAATCGCTGTCAACCGCCGCGCAGCAATTTCGTCGAACTATTCTCTTAGAAGCGGCGAATACAGTCTTTAAAAGCATATTAACTATAAACACTAAATCTGTTCGTTAGCTTGATAATAATTAGGAAGATACGCCCTCGTATCGTGCACTCACCGTGGTTTGGTGCCTAAAT
The DNA here is from genome assembly GCA_963693495.1 of Malacosoma neustria. Classification (NCBI taxonomy): domain Eukaryota; kingdom Metazoa; phylum Arthropoda; class Insecta; order Lepidoptera; family Lasiocampidae; genus Malacosoma; species Malacosoma neustria. Next base: position 9,127,422 of record OY856398.1, on the reverse strand, counting down.
AGTACCTAAGCAGTTACCGTCGCCTATGGATGTTTGCAACGCAGGGCTCTGCGAACACGCTGCTTTCCACATAGGGGTACCTACTGGAACACAACACAAGGTTATTATGGCGCTATACTTAAGACCAAAGGTGGCCGCCATCCAGACGGACTCGGGGTCCTACCACGTAGCTAGGGTAGTTTTGTCGCCTTTTACGACAGACTGACCCCGGCCGCGCAGAGGTTAATATCCCACGTAGGACAAATATCTGGAACATTCAAATAGTTTGATGCTGTTCTTAAAAATCCTTCCGTATTCATTATTTTTTTCAATATTTTACATATATGACAATGACGACCTCCGTTGCGTAGCGGCTAAAGCACTTCAATACGCTTGCGAAGGTCACAGGTTCGATTCTCATCCCGCGTCTAGGTGTTTATTTATAATATGTATTTATTTACAAAAAAATTTAATTGAATTATTGGACTCTCCCGAGCCCAACAGAGACGTTAGGTTAATGGGACACTTTCGAAATCACCCATCTATAGTCATATGTTTGATTCCCGTTTCGAATCTGGGTGTATATGTAGATATATGTTAATTTACCAAAGAAAAGGTTATCAGTTGTCTAGTACCCATAACATTAGCGTTCTGTTGGTTACTGTGAACTAGATGGCGTCGTGTGATATGTCTCAGTATATTTACTTAAATGTATTATGTATTTTATTTAATTTTTTTTAATCCTTATTAATCAAGCCGATTTCATAATAGGCTTTATTATTTTTATTATTTAAGTAATCGGAATACACATCTTCCGACCCCCTTATCCTAAACAATGTGGAGTCGGCACATGTTCTCCCTTTCTACTCTCCTCTCTTAGTCGTGACCTGAACATTCACACCTGTTTTTGCTATATCATTTACACAATCCATCTTTCTCTGGTCTACCTCTCTTTTTGTATCCATTCATTCTAGCATTTTCCTTGTTTATTCATTAATAAATATTATGAAACATGGTCACCGTAACCTCCATCCTCCCACCTCATCAGAGTTAATTTACTGTTGTAAGCGATCTGTTACCGACCCCTTTGGTGCTTCTATTCAAGCCACTATATTATCTATGGCTAGAAATAGTTTCATAATGAAAGCTTTGAAGAGATCATTATATACGATAAAGTCGCCCATTGTTCAATATATGCATAATAAGATAAGCTTTATGCTGATTTTATTTTCATCAATTTAGTTGGCGAGCAATAGTTAGATTCATTCAATAATAATATAAAAACCGTTCCATGGGACAGTACGTAATTTATTTATCTCCCTATCCTATGTCTGGATGGCTGCCACCTTTGGTCTTATGGCGGCTGTACACACTCGCCGAGAGTCTAGGCCGATATGGCCCTCGGCGAGAGCATCCCTGTACACACTCATTTTTCATTTGTACTGAAGATTATCGCAGTAATGGACGTAGAACTTGCTACTGCTGTTTGTCTTTGTGCTATGAGCTATTATAATTATATGCAAATTTACTACAAAAAGAAAATACTTAATCCATGGCGAAGTAAAAAGATGATGGATGGTTACTATGCACCGCAACAGAAACAGGTAAATATATACTTAAAACTGTAAATATAGTCAGCGGGCTACTGAATAAACGAGTGTGTACAGGATAGCTCTCGTTTGCTTCGTGAGACCCCACAAGGTCCTTTGACTCGGGCGCAAAAAACCGACAAGCGACCGAGGATAAGCGAGGCGAGACGCGAGAGAGCGAGACAAGACGAGAGCACCATGTACACACTCGCTCTCGGTCTGTCTCGGGGTGTCTCGACGAGTGTGTACAGCCGCTATTAAGTATGGCGCCATAATAACTACCTATGGGCTGTGTTCCAGTACCTCTATGTGAAGAGCAGCGTGTTCGCAAAGCCCTGCGTTGCAAACATCCAGCGACGGTAACTGCTTACTATTTAGGCACCAAACCACGGTGAGTGCACGATACGAGGGTGTATCTTCCGTAATTATTATCAAGCTAACGATTACAGTTTTGTTTCATTATTGCTTATAGTTAATATATGCTTATTGGAGACTGTATACAATTTTTTCTAAGGGAAGAGTTCGACGAAATTGCTGCGCGGCGGTTGACAGCGATTAAGCCAAGCCAGAATCCGGCTACTAGGCCTGGAGGTGGCCTTAAACAAGACGGAGGCCCTTATATTCTACGGGCCCCGCCAGAGGCCGCCACCGGGCCTGAGCATAACGGTGGGAGGCGTCCGCATCGCCGTCGGGCCGTCCATGAATTATCTCGGACTGGTGCTCGACGGGCGATGGGACTTTGCGGCGCACTTCGAGCGCCTGGCGCCGAGGTTAGTTCGGGCGGCGGCGGGACTCTCCCGTCTGCTGCCGAATATCGGCGGGCCGGGCGCAGTGTGCCGCAGGCTCTTTGAGGGAACCGTGCGGTCGATGGCCCTTTACGGGGCCCCGATATGGGCGGATCGCCTGACGGCCAAAACGACGGCGCTGCTTCGCAGGCCGCAGCGCGTCCTGGCCGTCAGGGCGATAAGGGGATACCGCACGGTGTCCTTCGAAGCGGCCTCCCTGCTGGCCGGATCCCCACCATGGGACCTCGAGGCTCGAGTCCTGGCGCTATTGTACCAGTGGCGCCGGGATGCGGCCGAGCGTGGCTCTCGCCCCGCGCCTCGCGAGGTGGAGGTAAAGCGGGCGGAGCTGCGCGATGAGGTACTCATGGTGGAGTGGAAGGAGCGCCTCGCGCACCCTAGCGCGGGCCTCGCCACCATCGAAGCGGTGAGGCCCGTCCTGGCCGAATGGGTGGAAAGGCGCCACGGCGCCCTGACCTTCCGCCTGACGCAGGTCCTCTCGGGGCACGGTTGCTTCGGGAGGTACCTGTGTCGCATAGGGCGGGAGATGACGTCAGGGTGCCACCACTGTGGCGCGGGCGACGAGGAGGACACGGTGAACCACACTGTCGCCGTGTGCCCTGCGTGGCGCGAGGAGCGCCGCGCCCTCGTCGCCCAAATCGGCGTGGACCTGTCGCTCCCGGCCCTGGTTCTGTCCATGGTCGGGGGCGATCCTGGATGGACGGCCGTCGCCTCCTTCTGCGAGGCAGTCATGTCCGCAAAGGAGGCGGCGGAGCGGGAGCGGGAGTCGACCACCACACTCCCCTCCCGCCAACGCAGGCCACGCCGGCGGCGCCGGAGGGCCAGTAACGACCTCCGGCCGCCGTAAAAAGCGGCCGCGGGCGGCCCCTCGGGGGAGGACCCGCCACCCGCACTATTGCCGCGAGGGTGAGAGCTGCGTGCTGTTCCGCGGCCCCCCTCAACTCCTAGAGTTGTTAGGAGAGCGCCGGGGGGACGAAACCCTGACCCCCTGGCGCCAACACTTTAGAAGGGGCCCGCCTCAAGACAAAGGGCGGGCCGGCGCCGGCCCGGGCCACGAGATCGGCAGGCCATATATCCGTGGGCCCGGGCGTAGGCGATAGGAGAACAGCGGGGTTTTTTAGTGGGTAGTCGGATGGCCGAACATCTTTCCCGGAGTCCCACATATCCCTCGGTCCCCCCGGGCCGGGGGAACCCGTCAAGAGAGGTTTTTCCCCGAGATCAAAAAAAAAAAAAAAAAAAAAAAAAAAAAAAAAAAAAAAAAGCCATAATTTAAGGTTAATTACAAAAATAAAATGAAAATATATTTAGAAACTAGACATGTGTTTACAGCATCACGTAGGAGAATTTTGATATATAGAAAAAAAAAGAAATGGCGGACCAAATGATTGAACTCAATAGTTATTTATACAGAAAGACTCATCCGTGCAGGAGCGGAGAAAGAATACTAACCTCTGCGGCTGGGGTCGGCTTGTCGTAAGAGCCGACAAAACAACCCACCCTAGCTACGTGGTAGGGCCTCAAGTCCGTCTGGATGGCGACCACCTTTGGTCTTAAGTATGCCGCCATAGAGGTCAGTATTCTTTCTCCGCCCCGGCACGGATAGAAGATACATACAGGTCAAGATAATGGCCAGACATTTGTTACCCACGTAAGCATCCGGTTGCCGTAAAACGTGGCCGTACCAACGGAGCCGACACTCTTGCAATTTATCCGCAATGTCACGGACATGAAGACTGCCGCGAATGCGGGAGTTCCTAACGCGGTCCTTCCGCGTCAATTTACTTAGCTACTTAGCAGTAAGCGGTTATCGTCGTTTAAACTAGACCAATGTTGCTTCAGTTGGTAGAAAGTGGATGCAACAATCCACCTAGATACGCAGTAGGGCCGGGCCTCAAGCCTGTCTTGATTGCAACCTCTAGATCTATAAGTGTGCCACCAGATGTTTACGACCGGGGCACCGCGAACACTGCTGTTCAAGGGGGGGCAAGAACCTGGGTCACTAATGCCGGAACACAACGCAAGGTTACTATGGCGGCATACTTATAAACTAAACGTGGTTACTATCCAGACGGTCTTGGAGCCCACCACAATGTATGAAGTGTATATTTCATGTTTAATTGTGCTTAATATGCTATATTTGCTAATTTATAATGAATTTGTAGTCTATTAGTCTTTCTGGATATAGGACTATTCAATCAAAATGTTTAAGATAAAGCGTGATATTTTACTTTTTTCTTATAAGCTTATCAAGTTCCAAGTTTTCAACCTCATAAATTCCAAAATGCGACCACTAACGCCATCTCATGCATATAAACATGACACAATACATTATTACCGCAAGATGGCGCTGAATGAAATTTATCGCCCCTTATAATGTTGGTGTGCACTTGCCAGCCGTTGGGGAGCTTTTAACTAAATTGATCTCATTACTTACAACAAAAAGGTATTGTTGTAACATATTGCGTTGATTCTTGTTGAACGGCCGTTTGCGTTTGTCGTTTTATGTCTTGGATAAAGGGGAGAATACATGTGACGTGCTTTAGTGTGATTTGGATGTTTTACATTGATTTTTTTCGTGATAAACACCGAGCGTTTCTTATATATTAAAGCACTGACATGTTTTATGATGTATAGTTTAAAATATGCTAGTGACTTTTCTATTGTAATTTGTTTTTTTTATACTTTCGTCTGTGTTGTCATTTTGGACATATATATTTTTTTCGTGCAGGGGGAGTAAGAATACTAACCCCTGCGGCCGAAATCGGCCTGTCGTAAAAGGCGACAAAACAACCCACCCTAGCTACGTGGTAGGGCTTCAAGTCCGTTTGGATGGCGACCACCTTTGGTCTTAGGTATGCCGCCATAACTGTGTTGTGTTCTGGCACTAGTGACCCAGGTTCCTTTTCTTCTACGGGACAGCAGCGTGTTCGTGGCGTCGTACTTCCATAGGCGACTCCACGCTTTTAAGAATAATAAGTAATAATAACATTAAATTTCTCGTGAGTAATTTTATTATTTGTTATTAATTCCTAATCTGTTAATATTTTTATTAATTTAATGCCATCTGCTGGCAGAAAGAAAAGAAAGCGTTAATCCTTACAAAGACTATTGGCCAAAAACAAGTGTGTAAAATATTGATTGTTCATTGGCTAAAAATAAGTCAGAAAACTCCATTACATAGATACATGCAGGTAAAGTTAATAATATCGTGATAACTATAGCTCTTCAGATAACTCAGAATAAGTATAAAAAATAAAACAACAGACTATTATAAATATAATAATATTTATTTCTTTCTGAAAAGTCATTTTAGAAATTAACAGAATTGGTTCCAAACTATTCTAGGATCACTGTCAAACTCCTCAACTATATATACACGGTGTACTTGCAACCAGAGATCTCCAGACACCGGCATACTCGCTATTCTACACAGTTCAACCTGCACATTATATTACCGATGTGCGTTACACACCAATCCGGGTTGATTTGCGAAATTGTCCGCCCATTAAGTGTATTTCAAAATAGCGAATACGCCAAGTCGATGACACATTTAAATCTGCTTAATTTTTTTAATAATAAACCGTTAATACCGAATCGGTATCGAATATTCGCATTAAATGTGGCATCGAAACAATCTGAATGGCATTAAAAACTCAAATACAGCTATATTTACAGATCATACATTTCTCATCTCATAACACATACATAAAATCAGACTATTCGAGTAAATTGCGAGTGAGAAGTGTCAAGTCATACTTATCTTACTTAACTGTGTAAACTTATCGCTCGTCCATTTACTCGCTAGCTTATATAGGCTCATGTAGCACGGAACCAGATTTGATTTCGAATTTGGCAATATTACGCGAACAAATTTAAAAATAAAACACTTTCTTTTAAATATAGACATGATTTATATAGCACTACGAATACAAGTATCGTAAATTAAAATTGAATGTCGACTATTAAAAAAAACTTGATGGAACCGGATTAAAAGACATTTGCAGCCAATGCCATAACATTATAAAAATATTCTTAAATTAAATTCAAAGATTGCAATTTCAAAGTCATTTGATTTGTATTAAAAATATATTCCAAATTCAAAATCACCAACGGGCGCCGCGTGCACAAAGGGCCAGCCACTAAAACGCGGCTGGAACAAAACATAAACCGAAAAATACCCTACAAACATGAGATTTCTGTACAATAATTAAAAATAATATAAACATAACTTGAGAAATGCATAAAATTATTATTTTCCGTCGATTCTATTGATTTATCGTTTTTTTTTAAACATTACGCATACAGACTTACGATTCAGACCCATTTTCCATCAATTCTCTTCGCTTTGCCTTGATATAAATAAAGTACATCATCTATCCTCCAATTTACAAGTAATGTATGTTCCCGAAAAACCGTGTAAAACGAAATGTCATTCATTACGTGCTCGATTCAGTCACATATTTATGTAAAACATCTTAGAACAACATTCATTGTAGATTAGGAATAAAAATAAAGAAATCTTCATATGGAAAAAATAAACATTTTATGTTTGTAACGAAAACGATACTGCATGCATTTGATTCCCGCCTAAACCCAATTCAATTATTTGTTCTTAACGGTTTTGCTTAGATAACTATACGTTTACGTTGTTAAGTTATACCTGAATGCATATTTTTGTTTTTCAGAGCAACAAATAGAGGATATGCTTAGGAGGTTGGAGAATGGTGACATTTCGGAAGATGATTTAGAGTCAGATGGAGAAGATATTCCTTTATTACCCATCTCTAGCCGTTAAAAAGCCCGAGCCAAAAATTAAGCCTTTGTGCGGAATTCGTGTGAGTGTGCGTCGACGTGTGCCATTGTGTTAATTTGTGTTCTAGATTTGCATAATTTTAATACTTTTGGTGAGTATATTTAAGTGGTATTTTGTTATTTCGGTGGTAAGTTATCTATTAATACGTAGAGATAAAAGTTACAGCATGAGACACAAAAAATTTAGCCCTTTTTAAACCCGATACATTAGCGTGGTACATTTTGCTCGCTGACGCCATGATGACGCAATAATTTTACTCTCAGTTTTTGATAATTTTTGGCTGTTTTATCATATTAAATGCGATTTAATATGATAAAACAGCCAAAGATCAAGTAATCACCAGCCGGATAGTAAAAAACATTATCAAAATATGTCAAATAAGTTTCAAGAATTTTGAATTCCAAATGTGAAGCGTGGTTGGTGCGGGTTAAGGCTGGGGCACACTAAGCAGATCCGAGTTTTTAACCGACTTTTTTGTACGCGTTTTTAAACGTAAACATTTGGTAATGAAAACTGCGTATATGCGTGTTTTTTTTATTTTGTTGGTGTTATATACGTACTAAATTTTTTTGTCCCGAAATTATTTTTTACTTTATTTTCATTTGCGTGTTTTTATTTTATTGCTTGTAGTGATAATGCCAAGATTTACCCGCGGAGCTGGTCGAGGTGGTCGACGAGGTCTAAAGCCAAACTATGCACGCTCTTTGTCGATTCCATTGTAAGTTCTCATATTAAACAATTTTGTATTTTTTTTTTATTACTTTACAGTTTCATTAATTTCATTTTCACGTTTAGTTCTGCATGTGGAAACGCGGCTGTAGAGTCTATTCCAGACTCGTCCAGGGAACAATCACGGTAAAATCAACATAATTACCCTTTTATTATATTAAAATCTGCTTTACCTGGAAAAAGAACCTTTGGGCGGTGGGTATACTCTCTGTTCCCTTTAAGGGAATGCAAAGGAGGCGGCGGAGCGGGAGCGGGAGTCGACCATCTCCTCCCACAAATCTTTCCTCTTTATAATAGTTGGAGAGGAGTGAAGAGTGAAGAGAGTTAAGTGAAGGGAAGGTAGTGTCCCTTCACCGCGCCGCTCCGTCGCCCCGAATTGCCCGAGCCAAGTACAGCGGCTCAAATTTCGCACGCCAGATTGCCCGAGCCAAGCACAGTGGCTTTGTATCTCTCCCTACGAATTTAAAAAAATATATTGACAGTTGTTCTCTAGGAAATAACGATTATATTTATCTGTCAAATTCTCATCGAAATAAGCCAAGTGTTATAGCCATGCCATACAAAAGTAAAATGAAAAAAATAGTTGAGGTTGTCAATGTTCACCATTCGTGTAAGTGTGCGTCGACGTGTGCTACTGTATAATAAATTCGGATAATTTTAATACTTTTGGTGAGTATATTTACGTGGTATTTTGTTATTTCTGTAGAAGTTATCTAATAATACGTAGAGATAAAGGTTTCAGCATGAAACACAAAATTTAGCCTTTTTTAAACCCGATACATTAGAGTGGTACATTTTGCTCGCTGACGCCATGATGACGCTATAATTTTACTCTCTAAAATTGATATTTTTTTGGCTGTTTTAACATATTATATGCGATTAATATGTTAGATCAAGTAATCACCAGCCGGGATAGTAAAAAACATTATCAAAATATGTCAAATAAGTTTCAAGAATTTTGAATTCCAAATGTGAAGCGTGGTTGGTGCGGGTTAAGGCTGGGGCACACTAAACAGATCCGAGTTTTTAACAGACTTTTTTTTGTACACGTTTTTATATACGTACTAAATTTTTTTGTCCCGAAATTATTTTTTACTTTATTTTCATTAGCGTGTTTTTATTTTATTGCTTGTATTGCATGTAGTGATAATGCCAAGAACGAGCCGTGGAGCTGGCCGGGGAGGTGGTCGAAGAGGAGTCCCACGCTGTGCACGCTCTTTGTCTATTCAATTGTAAGTTCTCATACTAAACAATTTTGTATTTTATTTTATTACTTCAGTTTCATTAATTTCATTTTCATGTTTAGTTCTGCAGTTGGAGACGCGGCGGCTGATGCGGCTGCAGAGCCAATGCCAGGCCCGTCCAGAGAACAATCGCGGTAAAATGAACATAATTACCCTTTATTATATTAAATTGTTCAAGCAGCATTCATTCATTCGATTTCTGTTTTCAGTCCAATGTCCTTGCAGGAAAATATAAAAGCTCTTAGAGCGGGGAAGGCATTGGACGCGAAACATCTGGCAAGGTTGTCCCCTGCTAAAAAAAAGCGCCTGTCGGAGCTCAGGCAAAAGAAGCAGGTGGGCGACTTCAAGATGCCTAATGCTCCAGAGTCAAAGTATGTAAATTCAAAGTACCTGCTCGTACTGTCACTAGCTTGTTATTGTCGAACATGTTCATGAGCATTAATTTATTTATTTACAGAAAGGGAAAGGGGACTGGGGACCCACGGATTTGGGCCCCAGTACCACTTTACCCGGGGGTACCCTCTGTCCCTCCCCCACATATACCTCAGCCGTGGGAGATACGTTTGAATGATATCACCACGAAGGAACATGGCATCGAGAGCACTATCGAATCTGTCATGGATATCACCGATGCAACCGTGGAGATGGGCCCTCCATTGATAGATATTGAGTTCCTGGGATTTACACCTTCTTCTACCACTTCAACAACGGCGCCTGGCTCTGGAAGAAGTGCTTACGATTTCGGTAAGTTAGACTATTATTTGCATTCTATGTGTCGCCTCCATAAGATGATTTCATTAAAATTTCTTCACCTACTTACCCCAGATGTCGACATCGATATCGAGCGCGACTTTGTAGAGCCAGGCGAAGGCAGCGACTTCGACTATGAAGATAACGTCGAGGTCACCAATGTTGATAGGAGGAATGTCCAAGAGTATTCGGTGGACAGTTTAGCGGACCCGTCGCTAGTTGAGGCATTAAAAAAGATTGACGCTGAATCCGATTCAGCTCTTCGGGCCGCCTTAGGCCCCGAACAAGACTTGCTCAATTTTAATTGGCGATCGGAGCCGGAGAATTTTGAGGGAGTCAGGGAGGTTTTCACTGTTCGGTCTACGGCCCAACTTTTGAAAACTAAGGAAGTACACAACCGATGGGCCTTAGCAGCATTCGTCGTAAGGCCTACCTGGCCTGCATCAAATGTCTTAAAAGGACAAAGGGTGCAGATCGGTTGGCCCTCCTAGCGAAGTTTAAGGTCACAGCTGCGACCATTAAACAAAAGATTCTGGAGCTTCCAGAGTCCGCGCTAGGACCTCGCCGGGCTGGAGAATCGTGGCTCCTGTCTCTCGGGTTGATACCTGAGACCCAGTTGCATTCCTGGTACGACCGGGTGGTCGTGGAGGAAATGCAGGAGGCCGCTGCTCTTAAGGCGAAGAAGAGGGTTGAAACCGAAGCTTCAACTTCCTCCTCTGCGCAGGAGTTTGCCCCGAAATTGGCGCCCGTGGTGAAGAGCCACGCTGCGCCGAAGAAGGAGCAGGCGCCACCGAAATCGGTGGCACCTCCTGCGCCGCCAAAGGAGCAGCGTCCGGCAAGAGCCAAGCAGGCGAAGACTGCCGGCCCGAAACCTGAGGTTAAGCCCTCTGGCTCGGTTCCGGCAGCTCCTGCGACCGCTGAAAAGAGGGGCGAGAAGAAGGCGAAGGCCAAGGCTCCGGCTCTCGCGGCAGTTTATGATAAACTCGACGCGGAAGACCTGAGCCAGACCGTGAATGCCGCTGAGGTCGAAGACCTCACCGGCGTTTTTCACGGCGATGGCACCGTCACCGTTCCCTCTGGCTAAATATAAAGAATAAAATAGTTGACGTTCTCATTCTTCTGAAAACTTGTGAGTGTGCGTCGTACCATAGTCGTGTACGTTTGAAACTTTAATTTTTATACTTTATGTGAGTATATTTATGTGATATCTTGTTATTTATATGTTTAATTATCTAATAATACGTCGAGATAAAGGTTTCAGCATGAGACACAAAATTTAGCCTTTTTTAAACCCGATACATTAGCGTGGTACATTTTGCTGGGTGACGCCATGATGACGCTATAATTCTAATCTCATTTTTTGATATTTTTTGCTGTTTTATCATACTAAATGCGATTAATATGTTAGACCAAGTAATCACCAGCCGGGATAGCAAAAAACATTATCAAAATATATCAACTAAGTTTCAAGATTTTTGAATTCCAATTGTGAAGTGACGTTCGTTGGTGCGGGTACTTTTTTTGTACGTGTTTTTAAATGTAAACATTTGGTAATGAAAACTGCGTATATGTTTTTTTATTTTGTTGGTGTTATATACGTAGTAAATTTTTGAGACCCGATTTTTTTTAATACTTTATTTTTATTTGCGTGTTTTTATTTTATTGCTTGTATTGCATGTAGTAAGAATGCCAAGAGTGAGGCGAGGAGCTGCTGGTCGAGGAGGTCGAGGTGGTCGTCCAGCACGCGCACGCTCTCTCTCGGTTCAATTGTAAGTTCTCCTAATAACCAATTTTGTATTTTATTTTTGTTACTTCAGTTTCATTAATTTCATTTTAATGTTTCTTTCTGCAAGTGAAAATGTGGAGGAGGCTGTCCACATTGCCCAGCCTGTGGAGCCTATTGCATGCTCGTCCAAAGAAGATTCGCGGTAAAATTAACATAATTTATTATTTATAGTATTTCGGGATGACGCACTCAGTGTGCACCAAGCCTTTACACCCGCCATTTGGTGATAGTTTTTTTTGTTTACTCTTGAATACGTTTTGTAAAACGATCCATTGTACAAGTGTGATACCTTTTTAGAAAGGGCTTTAAAAGTGCTATCTTACATAGTAATTGTTTTTTTTTTTGTATTGTATAATATGTAGAACAAAAAAATCTGTAAAACGAAAGTGATTTCACTGTGTGAATGAGAACTGTTGCACTAATTTTTATTTTTCTCAGTAATAGTAAATGCTATCGGTATGATTTTTGTTTATTTTGTGAGAATGTTAGTCTACTTATGTTGTATTACTTTAATTGTAATCCTAACTGTAGTATTTGCGCATCTGTGACCCACACTCTTGTTATGGACAACTTCTATAAAGCGCCACTTTTGTCTCGTATTATGTTGTATTACTTTAATTGTAATCCTAACTGTAGTATTTGCGCATCTGTGACCCACACTCTTGTTATGGACAACTTCTATAAAGCGCCATTTTTGTCTCGTATTATGTTGTATTACTTTAATTGTAATCCTAACTGTAGTATTTGCGCATCTGTGACCCACACTCTTGTTATGGACAACTTCTATAAAGCGCCACTTTTGTCTCGTATTATGTTGTATTACTTTAATTGTAATCCTAACTGTAGTATTTGCGCATCTGTGACCCACACTCTTGTTATGGACAACTTCTATAAAGCGCCACTTTTGTCTCGTATTATGTTGTATTACTTTAATTGTAATCCTAACTGTAGTATTTGCGCATCTGTGACCCACACTCTTGTTATGGACAACTTCTATAAAGCGCCACTTTTGTCTCGTATTATGTTGTATTACTTTAATTGTAATCCTAACTGTAGTATTTGCGCATCTGTGACCCACACTCTTGTTATGGACAACTTCTATAAAGCGCCACTTTTGTCTCGTATTATGTTGTATTACTTTAATTGTAATCCTAACTGTAGTATTTGCGCATCTGTGACCCACACTCTTGTTATGGACAACTTCTATAAAGCGCCACTTTTGTCTCGTATTATGTTGTATTACTTTAATTGTAATCCTAACTGTAGTATTTGCGCATCTGTGACCCACACTCTTGTTATGGACAACTTCTATAAAGCGCCACTTTTGTCTCGTATTATGTTGTATTACTTTAATTGTAATCCTAACTGTAGTATTTGCGCATCTGTGACCCACACTCTTGTTATGGACAACTTCTATAAAGCGCCACTTTTGTCTCGTATTATGTTGTATTACTTTAATTGTAATCCTAACTGTAGTATTTGCGCATCTGTGACCCACACTCTTGTTATGGACAACTTCTATAAAGCGCCACTTTTGTCTCGTATTATGTTGTATTACTTTAATTGTAATCCTAACTGTAGTATTTGCGCATCTGTGACCCACACTCTTGTTATGGACAACTTCTATAAAGCGCCACTTTTGTCTCGTATTATGTTGTATTACTTTAATTGTAATCCTAACTGTAGTATTTGCGCATCTGTGACCCACACTCTTGTTATGGACAACTTCTATAAAGCGCCACTTTTGTCTCGTATTATGTTGTATTACTTTAATTGTAATCCTAACTGTAGTATTTGCGCATCTGTGACCCACACTCTTGTTATGGACAACTTCTATAAAGCGCCACTTTTGTCTCGTATTATGTTGTATTACTTTAATTGTAATCCTAACTGTAGTATTTGCGCATCTGTGACCCACACTCTTGTTATGGACAACTTCTATAAAGTGCCACTTTTGTCTCGTATTATGTTGTATTACTTTAATTGTAATCCTAACTGTAGTATTTGCGCATCTGTGACCCACACTCTTGTTATGGACAACTTCTATAAAGCGCCACTTTTGTCTCGTATTATGTTGTATTACTTTAATTGTAATCCTAACTGTAGTATTTGCGCATCTGTGACCCACACTCTTGTTATGGACAACTTCTATAAAGCGCCACTTTTGTCTCGTATTATGTTGTATTACTTTAATTGTAATCCTAACTGTAGTATTTGCGCATCTGTGACCCACACTCTTGTTATGGACAACTTCTATAAAGCGCCACTTTTATCTCGTATCTTCAAATTGAAGCACATAACTGATTCGAAGGTCACTCTCCGACTCACCAGGGAGTTTGTTACGGAAGTTTTAAGCAAAAAGTCGAAAAAAACATGAAAGCGGGAAAGGTGGCATTCAGCTCGACCAAGAAGAGTGTGGTTGTGTGGATGGACAAGAATGTGGTTTCAATGATCTCCACATTCCACCAACTTACTACAAGTCGGCGGAATTGGAAAATATGGGCGGCATAGACCATAAAGACCAAATGCATAGAGAAAGTAAGAAATATAATCTGGTACAAAAAACTCTTCAGCAGACTTATCAACGTCTCTATACATAATTCATTTATTATGTTTAACCACAACCGAACTCGTTATGGGAAAGGGAAATCGAGAGTTTCGGCTGCAGTTGGTGAAAGAGCTACTGCAAATGTTTAAACCTGAGGCACCTTCCTCGGCCGTTAAAACCAGCCGCACCGAACGCATCAGACGTACCGCCGCAGATGCATTTACCGATTAAAAATGAGCGACCGAAGAACTGCAAACTGTGCAGCACCCCAAAAGTGCGTCGCAGGACGATGTGGATGTGTAGCACCTGCTCTGTGAGTTTGTGCATCGAGGGATGCTACATAGAATACCATAAATAGTGCACCCTCTGGCACCCACCACACACATACACCACATAAACCAGATTGCTAAATTTTATTTGTTTGTTGTTTTATAATGTATTTCACAATACGGGGTGGGGAGTATAGAACGGATTAGAGAATGAATCCGTTCAAGTTATATAAATAGTTTACCGGGCCTTGTTCACGTTTGTGACGTCACAAAGGGTATAAAACCAAGTTGCATCCTTTAATCTGTTCAAATGCCACCAATACAAGGAGGCAATCATCGAGGTCAAAAACGTTACGGTGAATTACAAAAAGCATATTCAAGAGCTTGGAGGGCGTTAAGTGCTGCTGAAAAGTCTCAATATTCATCCTATAACGCCTGGAGGGTGAGTAATGCTGGACGTGCTGTTAAACAACAGTTTGATTCTACGTGGAATCGAGCCAGTGCCTCCGATCACGCCGTACCCGGACCCAGTAACGACGACGGGGAGCCCAGTTCCAAACGTCCCAGAGAAGAGGACGAATTTAATTTGGACGATTTATTTAGCGATATTGATTGGAATAATATCCAATTTGGTGATATGGCAGATACACAAAATAATTTGCCTGCGGTTCCAACTGCCTCATCGGTCGCTCAAGGAGGTGCTCAAACGGAGCCTATGGATACCGAACAACTGGGATCAACTTCTGGAGGATCAGGAAGAGCAGCAGTTACTACACAGAACTCGGGCGGTATAAGTACATTACACCCAATCCACGTTTAAAAACTTTACATGTAAGTTTTTCAAAAAAAAAAAAAAAATATATATATATATATATATAAAAGAGAAAATTCGAAAATTATAAACATGGCCAAAAGCGATAAGCAATTGCCTATCGGTTGTCGTGGCTGGTGGGGAGTATAGAACGGATTAGAGAATGAATCCGTTCAAGTTATATAAATAGTTTACCGGGCCTTGTTCACGTTTATGACGTCACAAGGGTATAAAACCAAGTTGCATCCTTTAATCTGTTCAAATGCCACCAATACGAGGAGGCAATCATCGAGGTCAAAAGCGTTACAGTGAATTACAAAAAGCATATTCAAGAGCTTGGAGGGCGTTAAGTGCTGCTGAAAAATCTCAATATTCATCCTATAACGCCTGGAGGGTGAGTGCATGTTAAACAACAGTTTGATTCTATGTGGAATCGACCCAGTGCCTCCGATCACGCCGTACCCGGACCCAGTAACGACGACGGGGAGCCCAGTTCCAAACGTCCCAGAGAAGAGTACGAATTTAATTTGGACGATCTATTTGGCGATATTGATTGGAATAATATCCAATTTGGTGATATGGCAGATACACAAAATAATTTGCCTGCGGCTCCAACTGCCTCATCGGTCGCTCAAGGAGGTGCTCAAACGGAGCCTATGGATACCGAACAACTGGGATCAACTTCTGGAGGATCAGGAAGAGCAGCAGTTGCTACACAGAACTCGGGCGGTATAAGTACTATTACACCCAATCCACGTTTAAAAACTTTACATGTAAGTTTTTCAAAAAAATGATATATATATATATATATATATATATATATACTACTACATATATATATATATATATATATATATATATATATATATATATATATATATATATATATATATACATTTTATAAATTTATGAAAATACGTTAATTTATAAACCGTGTAGATAGGTATATAATTATTTATCACGAGCGTTCTAATTGAACCTACGTTGTATGAATTTTAAATACGTGCTTAAAATCAATACGTAGGAGAAGCTACAATAAGAAAAAAAAATAAGATCCATTAGAAAGTGTACATACAAGCTTGAATTTGAATATTTTAGTTTCTTGAAGATTTCTTAGTTTTATTTTTGTTCCTAATCGATAGTAAATGCAATAGGTAGATATTTATGATGTTTTACTGCAATAAGAGATTAAACTGGGCAAGAATTAACTTGGCTGAGTCACTTGGCGATTTTCACCTTGATAAATTGAATTTCCAGTGACAATTTATAATATTTTTAATCTACCACTAGTTCATAGTAGGGTTCGTGATCGGTGTTAGAAATTTAAAAATTTACACTCGAAAAACACGATTAGGGAGCGTTCAAGTATTACGTAACGAATTTGGGGATGGGGAGGAGGGGGTGAACTACGCGTTATGTAACATTAGTTTTTTTAGGTATTATTAATTAATTTGTCACAAGCAATACGACATTATTTAAATTCTGTGATAAACAGACGATTTCAGATCCAAACTACATATTTAAACAACTGGAATTTTACCTTTAGATGTTGGGACACACACACATACAGTGATGCAAGTACTGCACTTACGTAACTGTACTGCCGAGTGTGCATCTTTCCCAATGCCTGTCTTTTATATAAAGTCGTATAATTATAAATTCAGCCCACTGGTGTTCATCTGATATAATAAAGTTACTAGAGTATACCAGGTGTTTTATCTATGCTCCACGGCATTTAAGGAACCCACATTGGCGGCATCCACATACAAGCCCCACGTTAGACAATTACAGTCGACAAGACAAAGCGAATAACAATGCAATAGACATTAATCTCATAGTATACCCTGTGTACCTTAATTCAATGACTCAACCAATAAAATCGACTTATAAACAATATTATTGCATAGATAAACTTCATCCGTCCAATTCTATACAATATAGACTAAGTAGAATATGGAATTTTGCAAGTAAATCAACACCGTACGATATACGGTGGTTATAATTGAACTCCTTATGATACACGGCATATAATTCAACGCCGTATGATACACGGTTATAATTCAACGCCGTAGAACGAACAGGATCTATCTATTAATGGACACCAAGAGTCGACGCCAAACACGGCTGCGCAGAATATACAATGCATGGAAACCAGACTGTTTAGTTAAAAGGACACAGATTTAATATTACACTATGAAACCGGGTTGTGTCATAGAAATGCTGTACAATACCAAAGTGATTAAAATTCACATGGTTCATTAAATTTATCTTCTACCTTTACCTAAAAGACACAACCATCAATATTTAAACGTAATTCTACTACCGTACTAAACACGGTCAACGGCACTACTGGATGAAAGACTTATTATATATACTATGACTGTAATCGCCTTTATGTTGCTAACACATTTTTGGACAAAGTTTATCCATACAACAAACAAAGAAAGAAATACAGGACTCCACCCTTTTCATAAGAACATTGCTAACAATTCAGACAACTCACGACTATTCACTTAAAATATATTAATTATACCTTCCTTAACGAAGATTTTAAATCGAAAAAGTATCACAGCAATGTCCTTATTGCTAAGGGATATTTCTATTCGTAATTATAATTAATTGTATCCACAATTTTGGACAGATTATATTTGTTTTATTATATATCAGATTTTCACCAATAAAAAAATATTATACGGGTAATTCAATTTCTCCATATTTATTATTAAAACATTCTTAATATTTTCTATTTAATGACAGCACTGTTGTTACTTATTTATATTTAAAATTAAAATGCAACAAAATTATAATAAAACTGATAGAACAATACAAATATAACCCATTCAAAACTTAATTCCAAATAGTGTGTTACCGGCTTGAGTGTACAACTGTAAAACGCCAGTTTGTTACCCGAATGCGCGTCAAATAGTTTTTTTTTTTTCGACATTTTCGTAACAGACCGGACAATGTGTTGTTACTGCTAAGTTACATGCTAAACTAGCAGGAATGTTTTTTCAGCTTGTGTTACATACTTTAAATAAGTAAACACGTGATATGTTACCCATTGTATTCAATTACATTCAATTTTAAATACTCGCTTAAAGCACTTATAAAACATCCGTGTGTATTGGAACTGTTGTACCACTCATGACACACCTTATTGCCGATTTGGGTGTAACCCACGTAACAAACTCGTGTGTTATACTTGCATTTACAACGTTACTGGCTCGTATTTAGAACCGCCCGCAACGCAATCGCGTTACTGTTCGTGCCTCCTGAGCCGCAACCAGGCTCTGAATCGCTGCCGTCGCGCCTCGTGGAGACGGCTGTGACTAGCCCTCGCCGCTGCTAGGGCTCCCGGTTGGTACAGGTGGAACGGTCTTGACGCTACTGCTCGACACCTATAAATATGGTTTATATTAAAACAGGTTTATTGCCACCAATATGACGATATTGTGCTCTACATCTGCCCAAGCCTCGGCCGGTAGAGTAACACTAAGGAGGTTTTAGTGGGTATATCAGCGACGTGCATCACGCAGCGCAACTGTGGGTGCGTACGCGCATATTGCAAAGGAGCCCCAAGCATTGTGGTCTGCATCAAATATTTCTACATCATAACAAAAAATAAAGTATGCGGACTACCGTCAAATTCATTACTTCCGCCATTAATCATTTGGGATTGGCACAATGTCTTTTTCTTCCATTTTATTCTATCCTGGCTGTCTTCACCTTCACAAACCCATCACACATTCTTTCCATCGGTATTCAGGTAACCCCTGCCCTTGCACCCATCTACATTCTACATTCAGGTTAACATTCTTCTAGCAATGTGGTCTGCATCCCCTCTCATTACGTGCCCGTACCATGCCAGTCTCCTTCTCAATTTATCATTAATTATTCTCCATAATTTAACGATTAGTAAGTAGTAGTAGAATCTAATGTATTATACTATTTGCAGCCAGTTAAATAAGACAGGATACAAACCTGAGACTCGCGTTAAGCGTGCACTCGGTGGAATCGTGCACTTTGGGCGGCTTCCGCCTCGCGTGGTGGTGCTGCTTGCTCGCGGTGGCGGGCAGCGTGTGCGCGTTGTGCAAGTAGCCGCCGCCCCGCGCCCGCGCGTTGCGCACCAGGAACACGGGCTTGTTGCGACACGCAGTGCCGCCGGTGGGTCGTGAGTATCGCTCTGTGTACAGCGACCACGCGGCTAGCCGGGAAACCGCTTCGCCGTTCGTCGTCGGTTGTCTTGACTGTTGCAAAATTAATAAACAATTCAAATTACAACTCGTAAATACAATTACACACACATTCAGTTCCGATGCTATATACTGTATACCGCTGTAACAGCGCCATCTAGTCCCAACATAAGCGGCAGGGTTTGCGTTATGGATACCAGACAACTGAATTGAAGGGTAAAATCGAAGGTGATCTGTTCAATAGTTTCCCTTTTGGTCTAGATTTGTCTGGGATTTCAATTTAGAAATTTTCAATAATACAAGCATAATTTTATACGGTTAGTGGAAACAAGGTACCAATAGGCACTGCAGATGCATAACTATAGACTACAAAGAATAGCCCTATGGTGTTAACAACGTCCCACTGGCGGTCCTTCCTCTTGTAAGTACGTGCAGTGTGCGACAGTAACAATACGCATGCCGTGGTGGAAAGCGAACCCACCTGTTAGCTAAATGGTATTTAACTTCGAGACCAATAGAAATCCTGGGTTCAAATACCACGATGGCATACATAGGTTAGACAGTTTTTCTCGTCTAATGTGCATATCATAGAATAATTAACCCTTAAATGCATGATTTTTTTATTTAATTATGAAATAAATATTTCAGTATAGGTTTTGAGTCACTGATAAAGGGAAAAATAATTTAAAAAATCTTGCTTTCAATAAAAACTATATTTTTGTAAAAAAATGTATGTAGCCATTTGGCTACAATATGAATCTAGGTAGGTGATGAAAAATTTTATTCATACATAAATAAACCTATGGATCTTATGATCCATAGGGTTATTTATGTATGAAATGTAGCAAAACAGTTTCGTTCTTTGGTGTGGCAAAGGGCCACCTGACACTTGGTGCATTCCGTCCGTGAAAACCCCTTGCACCCTGGCAACTTGCACCTATTTTGGTATTGGAGGTAAATGAAAACATTATAAGGAAACCTTAGACAAGCGTGGCGGATATACTGTCAGTTCTCCCTTGGGTAGGCCTGAGCCCAGCCGTGGGACGTAATAGGCTGTTATTATTATATGGTGGAAACACAAATATTTATTTATAAGAATTTTGTAAACAAATGTAATCATTCAGTCAGTTGTTACCTGGTTAGAAGGCGATAACCTCGCGTTGTCGTTAAGCTGCGGCGAGGTCCTCCCTTCGCCGCCGCTACCCAACAGCTCGATAGTGACCTTGCACTCATCACCGCCATACTATTCACAGAAACACATTGATCACTAAAAAGTTTATCTAAGTGAAAACATACCCTTTTATACGAAAACAAAGCATGAACTGAAGAAAGAATGAAACACTAATATTTCGGCGATCATTTTGAATAAGTAAAATTATATGTATATAACAAATTCGAATATTATAACTTTGCTTACTTTACGACATGTCGCTTATTAGGACATGAAATTATGTCCGCTTATAATGACAGACATGATTCCTAAGACCTCCCTAAAGTTAATGAGCAATAACCGTTATTACAATACAATAAAGGAAAAACAAAAGCAGATTATTGACTTCTTGTGTAAAAAATATATCGTATTTATAATGCAATGACTAAATTTAGTGATATTAAAACTAAATCTGTTAAAAAGGCAAAATAATGCATAGTTGATTGGTTGCCCAAAATTATGAATGTACAGAGAATCTATTAAAAAATTATATTGAAACAACACCGGCACAAACCCAGAAACACACACACAAAACGCTTACTCGCTATCACATACTTTTATACATACAGTTTTAAATATTACATAATTATATAGTCTCTAAAATACAATTGTAAAAAGCACTTGAATAAAAATGACATTTGATTTGATATAATGTATACTTAGTGCGTATAATTTTTACACATATTTTTATTTAATATGATGTGTTTCTCTCAATTAACATAAATACATAAATATATACCTAACAAGAGGTTTATTTTCTTCAATGACGTATTTATCATTTCCCTTCAATTACATTACAAATGGACTTCACTGTAAATACATTTTTATATATTATAAAATATAATATTATATAATTTTTATATATTATAAAATATGCTGCTGTGGATTCTAGAATAGTTTAGATTGTAGTGATAGTGGATTTTCGATCAGCTGTGAAATTATTTCAGTGTTATTTTTTTTATTTGTGTACAGAACAATGTCTGTCGTGAGACTCGGGGACGGAAATAGAGTGCCTGCAAATTTTCCGACGTGAGACGTGAAATCATTACGCCACTGAGGTCATCGTGAACATTATTATGGGGCACAGATGGAGTGAGTTAGTAGGGGGGGGGGACTTACCACTTTAACAAGGAAGAAGGAGTACTCCTGCTTCAGGTATCTCATAGCCCTTCGGACATAAGAGGGGGGTCCTCGCATGCCACCCCGGGCGGCCATCTCCGCCGCTCGGATCGAACTCTGCTCCGATACCACGTGTTGTAACTATTAAAAAAATTAAATTAATAACATTTTAGCGGATAAAGTTCAACCATAACTCGTCTAGATAATAAAAATAAGCAAAAAAAAATAGATGACCTATTTTTTAAATACGCTGAAAGAAAGGTTGGAGTCAAGAGTCAGCAGACAGACAAACGGCCCACCTAATAACAGGTGGTCACCATTGCCGTTGCACGTTTGCACCATCAGGGGCATTGGCCAAAATGCTGCAGACTTTGAAGAAATTTTAGTTTCTTTTCAGGTGAAGGATTAGATAATTATATCATTACAGATTTAACTCATGTGGATAACATACAGCAAAAGAAAATCAAGTTCAATGGGCAAGACAGTAACAACTCACAGGAAATTACATACATATAATCACGCCTCTTTCCCGTAGGGGTAGGCAGAGACCACTTCTTTCCACTTGCTACGATCCTTACATACTTGTTTCGCTTCGTCCACTTTCATTATTCCCTTCATACATGCCCTTCGGTTTAGGGTACTCTTGACCTGGCCTTTACAGGAAATTCCAGTATGTAATTTTAGAAAAATAATATTTTTTAAATAAATATAATGAAGTACTTCGAGGCGTGGTGCTGGAGATTATTGCTTAGAACTGGTGTGCAAAATGCACCAATGCATCGATCCTGACATTCTTTCATTTTTCGGCCACACAATGCGCAGAGGCGACGAGAATTTGGAAAAACTGATCATGGTTGGGAGTACCGAAGGTAGACTACTAGAAGACTGTCGACAAATCATCCGCTCCAGATACCACTTTGATGCTGACCACAATCCTCAGACGTGAAGGACCAACCCCAGACGATGGTGTGACAATTCACACAGCGCCAACCGGTCCTACAATAGCATTGGCATGCTATTTACATACTGTTCCTTATTAAATCAATACATATTATACATAAACAGACAGACTTCGGATGAGAATCGAATCCGTGAGACCTCTGCCAGCCGTCTGACGCGTTGTCGAGCCACGGAGACAGTCAAATTCAACGATTTAATTAATTTAGTGCCATGTCCAACTGGATAAAATAATCTGGTGGCTATGTATCCGATTACTATAACAAGTTGTGAGGAGTTCAAGGCCAACTACCGAATTGAACCCCATAACATAAACCACACCCCAAACAACATAAAACAACACGACCTGAATAATCTTGAGACATCAGTAGGAAGGCAGCATGCTTGTATCAACAACGCAAATTCAGTTGATTGCACATCGCATGTGTTTACATCATTTATCTCATTCTTGCACATTTATTATTTATTTGATACAAAATAATGTCGATGTTTCACATCTGCCATACGACTCGCGACAACTCAAATTATTATATAATAACTTTTTATTGAATCCGAGTATTCGGCAGACAATTAAGTTTTCATACACTATTCATTGGGACGAATTAGATTCATATATGATGCAATATTCGTGGTTTCAAACCAATATCTGCTATGTGTAGATAATTTATCCGTGCAGGGGCGGAGAAAGAATACTTAGCTTCGTGGTAAGCCTCAAGCCCGTCTGGATGGCAACCACCCCTGGCGTTGCAAACACCCATATGCGACGGTAACTGCTAAATTATAAAGTAGGCCTTCAGTCTGTCTGCTGTCCTACAGCAATAAAAAAATGTGCACTTTTTTGAAGATTACTTTTATATAAAACACTTTAAAAAAAATACAGCTAGCTTACTTGGACATTGGCAAAATTAATGCCAAAGGCTTTGGAGCCACACTTTCAAAAAATGAACTAAAAGAAATTGTTTCTTAAAAAAATTTACATGACAATGTTTTTACTTCGTATCTCAAAGTTTTGGTTTGACAATGAGGATGTATGTATTATGTCACCATAGTTGTTACCTGCCTAACGGCGATGGTGACCAGTTTGTCGAGGGTGTACGTCGGATACGCCTTAATTCCGAACATCTCTCGGGAGGCGTCCTCGAACGCCGTCGACTCCATGTTCCCGTCGAGCACGCCCTTGACTAGCTCCAACAGTACGTTGTAGAATTCAGACGGTGATTGGACGTCTGCTGGCAGGTCTAACAAATAAACGAAATATGACAATAGGATCGACAAAGCAAAAATATGTCAATATAATATTGACATTTGCTTCTAGTTAAGGATTTAAGCGAACACCTCCGAGAGTATAGTATATCAGTTGTCTAGTACCCATAACACAAGTGCTATACTACTTAATTTGAAACTAATTGGTGCTTTGTTAAACTAAGTACTAAGTCTCATGTAAGAGTTGTTGGAGACATCAGTAGGAAGGCAGCATGCATGTATCAACAATGACAGTTCTGTTGTTTGCACATCGCATGGTCTATCATCATAGTCTCATAAATATTAAATATCAATTTTACAATATTGAACCATCGGAATGAGGAACTGGTGACAGACATCATCACTAAGTGTGTGACAGAGACAACAATAAAAGCCAAACTTGTCTACTGTCTTCTTTAGTCTAATTTACATTAATAATAATTCTAAAAATAGTTTAACTATATAATGGGACAAATTAGTTTGTGCAAGAACAATAGTCGGCAACCTTGTCATCCAAAAGAGACAAATATTACACAATTGAAATTTATTCAGAGACATTTCTTAAGCCATTTGCATCCAAGCGTGGAAAATTCTGCGAGGCTACGACTGTTTTTTTTACCATTCGCGAAATATTCTTTGATTGCAACAAACCACGTTTAACCATTTGTTAGTGTTTGTTTTTTGTGATAATCTTTCAAACTGCCACTGTAAGTGGTGTCAATCCATATTTAAGTAAGCCAATCAGAAAAGAGTTTAAATGCCATATTTGTGATATGGCAATTATGTATTGACCACTTTAAAGAATTCCACACATTTTATTTAAACACACAATACATTATTGTAAAAAAAAATGTAAAAGGCAATATTTCAATATAACAATGTATCAATCGTTTTGAACAGGTCGTTGTTAATAAACTCCATAAATAATTTGGATGCTTGTTATTGCACATACGATGGAGCGCACGCGATAAAAATCAGTCAGTCCTCAGTTGAAAGTCGCCGATGTTTGAACGCGACAGCTTAAGTAGAGCTATGATAAAAAGGATTAATATCATAGTTAACATAGTAGGAGATATTAAAGATAAATAATTACAGATAATAAATAGTAACATTTCGAAATAGAGCTGTAGCAGAGGAGTGATGATGCTACGGGTTGCCGACCACTGTACTAGCGCAAGGTCCCTTATTTAGATTTGGGGTATGGATTTAGGTATATTCGATGTTTAGTACACTCAGTATTCAATGTTTTGGTTGTCTATTGTATAATTTCAAAGACGGTTAAATGTTCGACACTCACTGTTTGGCTTAAGTCGCAGAGCGTGGGCCACACTGGTGTTGGTGGCGTCGTACTCCTTGGCGAGCTCTTGCGCCACTCGCCTAATGGTTGACAACCTCTGACATAGATAAGCGTGAACGCGAAAGAACAGGTACCACGACGGTGTGCATACAAAACGTGCTTCCTGTACAACAATAAACAAACATTAGATTTTTTTTGCAAAAATTCAATTGCATAAATATACAAAATGCTGCAAGGATTTATGAATCCTTGCAGCGCCATCTAGTTTCAAAATAAACAGTAGAGCGCTGTTATAGGTACTAGACAATTAGGCATTACAATCGGAGACGAATCTAAAGGTTCGAATAACACAATAAAGGTTTAAAAAGGTGTAAATAAAGGTTTTTCTCGCCTACTGTGCATATTTAATTGCCATGTACGACGGTCAAGGAAAACCTCTTGAGGAAACCTACATAACGAGATCACCAGTACTAACCGTGCAGGGTCCGAAAGAGAATACTGACCTCTGCGGCTGTAAGTCAGCCTGTCGTACAAGGCGAAACAACCCACCCCAAGCCCGTCTCTGGATGGCGACCACCATTGGTCTTAAGCATGCCGCTATAATAACTTTGTGTTGTATTCCGGCATTAGTTCCTGTACCCTTATACAACAGCAGTGTGTTCGCGATACCACTGTCGCCGCAAACACCCATAGGCGACGGTAACTGCTAAATTCTGAGTGGGCCGTCAGCCTTTCTGCTGTCCTGAAGTAATAAACGAATGTTGTGCATTCCATGGACGGCTCGCAGGACAAACATCTCAATCCTGCAAGAGCTTAAAATAGCACAGAGATTGTCGAGCATTTGCCTCCAGAGTGCTGCTATATTTCGGCCATATTGCCCGAAAACCCTCCGATAACTTGGAGAAACTAATAGTTACGGAAAAAGTGGAGGGGAAAAGACCCCGAGGTCGCAGCCCTACAAGATGGTCCGACCAAGTGGCCAGAGCTGGGCACGCGTATCACAGACGCCCTAAACCACGCCAGACAGAGAGCAGTGGAAGCGGTGCTGTCGTGATATCGGTCGGGAGCATCACGACGCTCAGCAGTGAGCAAACGATTGGAGGAAGTAATAAAACAAATAGTATGTGTAACCCGCGAATCCGTCTTGGACTAGTGACGGGTATAATGTCCGCTGTAGAGGAATAAACATTCTGCCCTGTGTGGAAATCGAAACGACAGATGTTAAGCTACACAGGAACCAAACAGTCAGTTTGACTTCATAGAGCATTAAATGAATCTGACAAGGGAAGTCCTTGTTTCTTTAGTTCAGCCTCTTCACAGCTGTTATACGAGCAAAGCAGTCCACGGGCTTCAAAGTAAAAACCATCTTTACCAATCAAAAGCAAATAAAATCACTCACATTAGGTGGGTAGTCTCTGAAATCGTCTTCAATGTCATTAAGTTCAGATTTGTCGTTCTTGGTGGATGGCTGGTCCTCATTGCTGCTGCTTCGTTTAGATATCGAATTACCACTACCCTGATTGATTTCTGAAAGAAATATAATTTATTTTAATAAAACAAAACCTATTTCAATGTAAAATATAGGTAGTGTTAGAATTAATTAAATGCAATACTGGCCACAATATGCAATCTATTTGAAAATATGAAAACTAGAGAACGACATATACTTGTCATACATACTTTGACATTAACTGGATTTTGAGAATAAAAAGATTATTGCTCAGTTTGCGTATTTTCTTAAAATAGTTCTGGAATTACTTAAATACTTACATAAATTATTAGGTAGTATAAGAGGGTTCTTAGGCATAATCTTAACTGTCAACTAAATTGGGATGCAATCAGGATTAATCTCTCATCTATATAAATAAAATAATAGGGGTCTGCAGTTGTGCGCGCATCACGGCAGAACTACTGGATAGATTTCAATTAAATTTTCAAGTTTTAGTTCTAAATTTCAATAGTTTTTTTTTTTTTAATTTTCTATAGTGGCGTTTAACGTGTTGACAACTGACTCACCTTTCTCACTGCTATTATGGTTTTTCGGCTTATTTTCTTTATTGTTCTTGTTGTTCTTCCCGCTCTTCTCGGATGCATTATCGGATTCCGAAGACTAGCAAAAAAAGTTTACCATTAAAGATTTTATAATAAAATGTATTTATTTATATATTTATTTGTTAGTATGTCAGTAGGAAGGCAGCATGCTTGTATCAACAAGAGTTGTTCTGTTGATTGCACATCGCATGTGTTTCATCATTTTTTATTTGGTTTTTTTATAATCATAATTTTTGAGGTTTATTCTCAGAATACCTTGACATAGAAAGAAGTAGAAGTAAAAATGAGTAGAGTAGAAGTATCTTCTATCAGTAGAGAAATAACCCAAGGTTCCTATAAATTAAGTAATCCGTTTGTAGCCTTTTACGACAACCTACGAATGAAACGTGTTTTTAGAAATTTGCAACCAAATTATTAAATTTTCCTCTAATACTAGTTAAAAAAACTGTCTAGTGAGTAGAAATTAAATTATTACCTCTTTTTCTTGCTTGACTGCACCAGAATTGGTCTTCTCGTTCTCCTGCACTGTGGCTTCTGCCATAGGACTACTGGGACTTGGTGCGTCTTCTTTTTCTTTGAAAATGAACCGATAATATTATAAAGGCAGGGGCAACATTTAACTAACACCAAAAATATTAATTTCAATTATAAAAAACGGTGTATATGCTAGAGGGTAATGAAGAAATACTATGCTTGGTTACAGAGAGGAAACCCCCGCATCCTTAGGTTTTCTTCAGGTAGTCAATATAGCTATATTCAAATATGGCGTGTATAGGGCTTTTAAAACTCATAAGTCGCTTCACGGATGCACACATACCGGGACGTAAAAATGATTGAAAGTTTTACTTATGAACTACTACGTGAAAATTAAAGGGCCTTTTTTTTGTGTAAATGTAAAGCTGTTGTTGTCTCAGACGACGCGACAGCGACTACGGACGGAAAAGGCCTTCCACGCCCATAGGAGCGGGTCGATCAGCCGTGGGAGCGTGCTCGGGGACGCGCCTCCTGTGAGGTGCGACCGCTGCATGGGGACCAAGCAAGAACAGCCACGAATGTCAAGAATATTTTTATTTGGGTCTATCGACTTCACCGATCCTATTCTATCTAATCTACTACTGCTTCGGAATGTGTGTAGCTGGGGAGAAGAGAAACTCCCCCGCAACACGTCTATCTTTTTGTACACTTGTATTGTGTGGGTGTGGGGACGGAAGTCATCCCTGAATCTACTTTGTCGGTCTGCATTAGAGGGACGGGGGAGACGTGTTTTCTTATATAATACGGATAGTCACCAGGGGTTAGAATTGTCAAAAATAGGTCAAGTGGTATGGATGAGTATGTTCCCTAATCATTGAGTCCCAATATTTTTTTCGATCCACTCGAAATAATATAAATTTCGCAACAGAGAGCGACGTGATGAAACTGCCGAAAATTAATATCGATAACATATAAAAAAAATGCATACCTTCATCCCTCTCGTCGTCCGAGAGAGGCTGGCGTGGATGATCGAAGAGATCCGAGAGGAAATGCCTCAGCAGCTGCTTGATCTTCCTCTTTTCCGCCTTCTGTATGCCCGTCTGCCTCCTGGCGTGGTGTATCAGCAGCTCCGCTATATCGCGTACTACTAATACCGCTAGAAGAAAATTATCATTTTTAATTTCGTATTTTTTTTTTTCATTTTACATAAATTAGTGAGTTGCATTCAGTAGGAAGGCAGCATGCTTGTATCAACATGATTATTCTGATGATTGCACATCGCATGTATTTCATCATAGTAGTGAGCAATATTTTATACTTTTTTTTTTTGCAAGTGTACTATCCCGGTTGCATCTAAAGCTTTTTTATTGCTGTCAGCTGACTTAGAATTTAGCAGTTACCATCTCCTATGACTGTTTGCAACGCCAGGGGCATCGCTATCATGCTGCTATCAGCGTAGTGGTACTGGAACCTGGTTACTTATACCGGAACACAACACAAGATTATTATGGCGACATATTTAAAAACCTGGGGTGGTTGCCATCCAGACGGGCTTGGGGCCTACCACGTAGCCAGGGTAGGTTGTTTAGTCGTCTTTTACGACAGGCCAACCCCGACCGCAGATGTCAGTATTCTTTCTCTGTCCCTAAATTAATAGAAAACTTGAAACCTAAACCTGAAGCATTTTGTCATAGGGAAAAATTATTAATTTTTAGTGGTTTTATAATATTCAGTAACATTATATGTATATGCTTCTCTTTGGAGTCAATATATATCTTTTCTTCTAGCACAGTACATACATACATATAATCACACCTCTTTCCCGTAGGGGTAGGCAGAGACCACTTCTTTCCACTTTCATTATTCCCTTCATACATGCCCTTCGGTTTAGAGTACTCTTGACCTGGCCTTTTTTCAAGGCATCCCTGATCTGGTACAAGGAGGCAAAAATAAAATCTACTCTAGATTATAATTTTTTTGTTCTTGTAAATAAGACTGCCACCAGTCTACTTCAACCCCAAAGTAAAATGAAAAGATAGATGCACTGTTCAACAGTGCCTCTCATCCCAAAACTATGTGCGGTCGGTAAAACACGTTCTCTCCTTCCACTCTCCTGTACTAGTCGTTATCTGAACAGTGCATAGATTTGCTATAAGAAGGACTCTTAGACGCTAAAATAAAATGCTGACGGTATCCGCGTCTTTTGTGCCAACGGTACATACCTTCTTGTTTGTTCTGCGTGTTGTAGTCAAGCACGAGATGGGGGCCCGACTTCTTAGCGTGATACACGCTCTCAACCTCGTTAAACAGTGTCTTCGAACGCATCGCCTTCAGGTCGTTCTGCTTGAAGTTGATCCCTTGGTGGTCCAGGGACTTCAGGTAGTACTTCTCGTTTTGTTCACGCCATTGTTTGTTGAATCCCTAAATTTAAATTATCGTCTCATAAGTAAAGCAAATCTAACAAATGACCGCAGTCAAGCAGATGACGAGTAATAATCTGACCCTTACGGCCGGAGGCAGCCTTTCGTAAAACGCGACAAAAGTAGCTTAACTACGTGGTTAAATCCAAGCCTATTTGAACGACAACCACCCGTGGTCTCTAAATATACCGTAATAATTATCCTTGTACCCAATTCCATACACGAACGGCAGCGTGTTAGCGGTACCCCTAGCATCGCAAACATCCACAGGCGACGGTAACTGCTTACTATTAAGTGGGCTGACTGCCCGCTTGTCTGTTTCACCAGTAATAAAACAAATAACCACTGACGCTTCATAACTCATCACCACGTTTACAACTAGTAAGGTATGTCACTAGCTGTAACAAATGTTGGTTATTTGAACATAGACAAGTATAGGAATTTCCATACCTTCTGTGCCTCCCTCCATTCCTCCTCCTTGGCCTTCAGTCGCCTCAGCACAACGGGCACTGCCACCACCGGATTCTTCTTCAGGCCGGCAATTATGTCCACTGCCTGTTACAACATAAACATACATAAATATACAACATTCCCTTATTCTTTACTGGGTAGGCCCAAAAATTGGTGGCTTGACGTCGTAAAGGGTGACTGTGTGCACACTAGACTCACTGGCAAGTGAATTAACTTTTTAAAAATTATTTTCAACATTATTTTTTATGAATTTCAAGCGCGTGATTATTTTAATTTTGTCTGAGAAGTATGAGATTACAATAATTTCGAAAAGAATCATTCCCTTCACAGGACTGAATACGACAAAAAGAGTTGCAGGGTTGTGGAGTGATCTCTGTTCTGCTATTTTCCTAATGGTTCCAAGGGTTCGAGCAGTTATCGTGTTCCACGGTTTAGTATTATAACAGGCACTTAATTGGTTTAGACCACCCCAATAGGTACTCCCATCGCAGTCCAATGTGGTTTTTCAAAATGGCGTTATATATTTTCTTCTAGGCCGGTAGCTCGTTGTCAATTCCCCTATTGTTGCAAATGTCCATAGGTGACGGAGATCAGCTGCATCAACAAAATAAACAACAAAAGAAGATAACAAAACACTACTTCTTCAAAACTTTATAACAGGCATTTACTATTATATAAAGTTAGTAAGCAAGCTTATGAAGGTTATAACATGAAATGATAAGAATTTTTATACTACCCTCCACGAAAACAGAAGGATACATCAGAAACTTAATATATTCTTAACTACCCTCAAGAAAAACTACTGTAAGATGAGAATCGACGTTCAGAGCTGAAAACGAAATTTAAGACTGTGTGATAAACAATGATTTATACATACTGTCACGAGTTTTGAGCGCTCGGCGAAAGTAGTGGGGAGACTTGCGCATGTGTATACTTGCGCTCATAATTATATTCAACTGCGCCTTTAAGTTCAGCGATCAAAATTCGTGACGGTATGTATACATGAATAAACTTTCCCTTATATACGAAACTGTGTAATTAGTACAGCTAGAGTTAGTTTTATAGATCTACCCTAACCTAACAACAATGAGATGACTATATTAGACATGCGTAGATGGCAATGTCGATCGTACCACCTTATCACCGTATATCCGCCTCAGAGCCCTCTGGTGAATGGTGGGGGAATGTCCGCCCAAACAGTCGTCGAGGCGATACTTCGCTGCGTCCTCGGGCGGCATTCGGGAGAGCTTCTTTTGGACGCCCTCTAGTACACGGATCGTTGATGCATTGGTTTCTATTACCACGTCCAACTGTAACGAAATATTGTACATGAGATTGTCTATTACACTACAAGTTTCAATGCAAGCTGGACGACGGAAACATTCATTACTCAATAATGAACCTTTTAATTATTTAATCTAGATCTATATAATCTCTGTACAATACATTGTTGCACTAAAACTATTTTATTGTTCATTAATCTACATAAATAGAATGATAAGAGGTCTGCAGTTGTGTGCGCATCACGGCAAAACTACTGAATAGTTTTCAGTTAAATTTTATTAGTAATATTTCTTAATTTACTTGGCCCTTATCTAAAAAAAAAAATACTGTGATAACTTCATTTAATATAAAGTTATTAGTTTTAAGAAATAACGATTTTTCTCGCGGGTACAACTTTTTTCTGTTATCCGACTAGCAAAGCGGGTGGGAACGTCTAGTCCTTAATAAATGTTTACCTTTGCTTGTGCTTTTATATCAGTTCAAGTCAAATCAATATAATTTCTTTAGAACTACCATACACAGAAAACTATTCAATTTTTGAAGTTATACTCTTTTTGGCGGGTTTGGAAAAAGTAAGAGTAAATTTTTACGATGCGCGCGGACACCGACATACAAAAAGCGACATGATGAAGTTAAGTGATAACTGTGTCTCAAGGTTCCGTGAAAATTCATTACTATATTCACAGTAGGTTATTGTTATTATTTCGAAAAGTGGCTGTGCTAGTTCGTTCTAACCTAGTATCACTGCATCCAATTTAATGAACTATTGTGATTGCCACATTTACTATAGCTCATTGGCAAAGCCTGCCTCGTTGATGTAACAAAGCAGTTTTTTGCAGGAGCTGCTCGTATCTCATCTGGTTCCAGCATGTGCTTTCCTAATATGAGATTACGTTTATGCATCAGGGAACAGCAGTAGCACAGCAGGTGCAGAGGCGTTTCATCCGCCTCATTACAAAATCTGCAGTCTTTGCTAACCCTGATCCTTATGATGCTGAGGTGCTTGTTTAGGCAGCAATGTCCGGTAAGCGCCCTCATTAGGGTGCTTAACTGATTCCTGTTTAGTGCCAGTGCTTCAAACGCAAGTTTGCGGTTGTAGGCTTTTACTAGCACCTTGGAGTGATTTAGGCCTGGAATTGTGTTCCAGTGCTTAAGAGATTCACTGGTACATTGGTCCCTGAGGGTGAGCCAGATCAGGCTTTTGGGTATGCCGCAGCACGGTTCAGGTCCGTACTGCGCTCCCTTGGCCCCAATCTGGGTAAGTTCATCAGCTTTTTCATTGCCTATGATACCCGCATGCCCGGAGATCCAGTGAAGGATTAATTTATTTTTCTCACCTAAAGTATTTAAGTAGTCCATGCAGTTTTTGACGAGTTTCGAGGCTATTAAGTCTGAATTCAACGCCAAAAGTGCTGCTTGACTATCAGAGTGAATGTATATCACATGATTGATGTAGTCTTTTGCAGATTCACTTCCGCGCATTCTAAAATGGCGTAGACTTCTGCTTGGAAGATGGAAGCATATTTTCCCAGGCTCAGACTGGTCTTGAAACTTGGTCGCTCTCCAAACACACTACAGCCTACATCATATCCAATTTGGGAGCCATCGGTATACCATAAAAGGCTACCACCGCTCTTCCAGGAAATTTTCTTTAGCAAACAGTCCTCTCTGGAAGGAAATTCCACAATGTAGTTTCTTGATCCTACAAACTGTGGAGGCATATTGTTCTATGACATGCCTAAGATGGAGTGTGTGACTACTGAGTCTTTTAGTCCTCAGCGTATGTGAGAGCCAATTTTTCGACTCCTGTGCGTTTAACCTGTGCATGCTAGCCAACGCCAAAAATTAGATTCTTTCTTCTACTTTTTTTTTAATGCTGTATAGGACAGCAGACAGGCTGACGGCCCGCTTAGAATTTAGCAATTACCGTCGCCTATAGATGTTTGCAACGCCAGTGCTATCACAAACACGCTGCTGTCCCATAAGGGTACAGGAACTTGGGTCACTAATGCCGGAACACAACACATGGTTATTATGGGGGCATACTTAAGACCGAAGGTGGTCACCATCCAGATGGGCTTGAGGCCCTACCACTTAGCTAGGGTGGGTTGTTTTGTCGCCTTTTAAGACAGGCTGACCCCGGCCGCAGAGGTTAGTATTCTTTCTCCGCCCCTGCATGGATAGACAAGTTGTTTTACTTCATATGACAAAAATATTCTAGTAAACTGTAGATCTTCTTTGATCGCTATTTTTAAATTTAGTTTAGAATTATTATTTTTTTGTATATAATTATGAAGATATATTAAAATACCTCAAATCTTTCATCTTCACAGCGATAAATATACTCTTCGTACTGAGTCTTCCTTGAGGTCACAAATGTTGAGTCCTCACTCCACGTCGGGAACGATACCCATGTATCATTCAACACCTGATGAGAAATAAATAAATGTAGAACAACGGCCCGATCAGCCTACAACTTAGCTCTAAGAGGATGTTCAACTAGAATCAATGGGAAAATTCATTAGGGATACCCCGCCGAGGAAGGGTTTGGCGATGGTTATGTGGGGCTCCCCTAGTAGCTAGCGCCCTAAAAGGGGCACTTGTGCAATGCTGGCAGAGGATAACAACCCAGTAACCAATCAATGCCATAGAAAAATAGGGATCATCACAGGGCCAGTCTCAGGACTATTTACAGTGAGCCTCCATGATGTTAAACCATTTG
Organism: Malacosoma neustria; assembly: GCA_963693495.1. Classification (NCBI taxonomy): domain Eukaryota; kingdom Metazoa; phylum Arthropoda; class Insecta; order Lepidoptera; family Lasiocampidae; genus Malacosoma; species Malacosoma neustria. Next base: position 9,092,660 of record OY856398.1, on the reverse strand, counting down.
AGTAATATACCGTCCACGTATCTTTAAAGTGATCACACCGGTGATCTTGTTTCATACATTTCCATCCCCTTTAGTGTCTGACAATTACATTATAATATCAAATAATCTAATTTCTTATGCAGAGCGTAACAAAATAAACCATCTGCTGGATACTTTGGGAATAGATGGCGCTGTGTAAATTATCACAGTATGATTATTGTTGTTAAATGTGTCTATCCACTGCTGGATTTATGCCTCCCTAAAAAGAATAAACAGTAAACACTCAAAATAGGTAGGATCAATTCATACGCAAGCTAGCTCTGCTCTTTTTTATATCTCTCTATTTATTTCTCTCTGTATTTATCTCTATAGTCTGCTAAATTATCAGAATGCGTAACTCCATTTGGATACATTTTACAGGATTATTTTACTCGTAACAAATTAGCCATATATTTTTGTAGGAGATGCGAAGTAATCTAATAGAGATAGGCTTCGAAATACTCCACTAGATGACATTAAAAGTATTATTTCGATCATCATCATCATCTCAGCGATGAATCCCGGTTGCAGCCAATACTCTCGCTTCGGCGCCCGGGGTTCGCTTTCCGACTTTTTCTTCTCCACTTCGCACGGTCTTCAGCATCCCTGGTAGTGAGACCATTGGCACGCATATCACCCTTTACGACGTCAAGCCAGCACTTTTTGGGTCTACCCCTCCTGCCGGGGCCCGGCGGAAGCGGCATAGCCAGACATTTGTTTCCCACGTAAGCATCCGGTTGCCGTAAAACGTGGCCGTCCCATCGGAGCCGACACTCCTGCAATTTATCCGCAATGTCACGGACATGAAGGCTGCCGCGAATGCGGGAGTTCCTAACGCGGTCCTTCCGCGTCACTCCACACATCCACCGCAGCATATTCATCTCCGTGACACGCTATTTAACTCAATTTTCGATATTTAACTCAAATATGCCAGTTGGTTACTCATAGAAATATTTTTTTCTGAATATCACAGACCCTTTTCATTGAAACCAGTGCAACAACCAGGAATTTACAGCAAATTAATTCATTGAGGAGGTCTAGTGAATAATTAAAAGCACTCACCTCTTTACAAATCGCAGTCCTGCCGGTGCAACGCCTCGATGCAAACTCGCGCGGCAACGCGCAGTAAGACGTGCCCAGACGTTTACAAGTTGTCAAATCTACAACAAAAATGTACACACATATTAATTATATCTCAATTGAATCGGAACAATTCACTTTGAAGCCAGCGGGTAAACGTATGCCTATCCTATACTTGACACAAGATTAATCTGATTTTCAACAAGCACAGTGCGTCTAGGTGAGGCTTCTTACACCTTTACGCTCTTTACATTATCAGCAAATGCTATAATAACAAAGCAACTAGCATTTAAAATTAATTTTCTATTTTAAGGGTTGTCCAGAGACAAGCTACAATATATAAAGCTTATAAATACATAATATTGATAGAATATTTATACTAAAATTAGATATTAGTGTTGCTGATGAGTTTCTTGTGGCTTCTTCAGTCCATTGTCTAGCTAATACCCAGCCCCACACTTTGTGAAGGGAGGTGGTGAATTAGTTCATACCTCTGCGGCCGGGTCGGCTTGTCGTAAAAGACGACAAAACAACCCACCCTAGCTACGTGGTAGGGGCCCCAAGCTCGTCTGGATGGCGACCACCTTTGATCTTAAGTTTGGTCGCCATAATAACCTAGTTTTGTGTTCCGGTATTAGTGACCCAATGGGACAGCAGTGTGTTCGCGATTCCACTAGCGTTGCAAACACCCACGCGACGGTAACTGCTAAATTCTAAGCTGGCCGTTAACCTCACTGCTATCCTACAGTAATAAATGTTTACAAAATACATTTGACACAGTTTATTTAGAATAAAACATTCTAGTTCTTATTAACTTACCTATATCCATAGCGGCGTCGCCCTGTGGCCTGTCGTGTCTCAACTGCGCCCCCAGGGTACCAATCGGCTCGTACCTCAACGGTTTGCAGTCAGAGTTATGACGCGTGCGGGAATAATTCAGCAGACTGTTATTGCTGCTTGTGCCAAACGCATTGTTGTAACCTAGATTCAATAAAGGTTTAATAATTAATTAACATCTAAAGACATGTCGGTCAAGCTGTTAGTCTATAAAGCTACTTAAACTTTCAAGTTATATTTCTGACAAATAGAAAATAAGAAAAATGTCTGTTATTTAAGTAAGTTTTACATAATATAAAATATAAATGGATTTGTGTTTATTTTTCATAATTTAAAGAAAAATTTTACTACTTTTTGTATGTATACAAATAAATTATTTAACAAATTTAATTTTTTTAAAGACAACAAAGTAACAATAATGTCAATTATCAATTTGAACCCAAACTCACCAGAGTTGGTAGTATTGGTCGGGGTGTGCGGAGGCGACGGAGGTCCCACAAAGTCCTGCAACCATTTCTGCAATTCCGGATGTCGGCAGAGGAACGGTGCGGTCACGCTGAGCAGCTCCGATGAAGATATTATCTCGTTGGTGAACAGCAAAAGGCATCTGGATTGACAAATGCATAACAATCAAAACAGAAGCCATGTGTAGGACAGATGGTAACAGCATATAAAATGTAAAGAAATATATTGGGGCAAATCACACTATACCTTCTAGTACCATAGTAATAAGCAAAGCGATTATGTTATGGATACTAGACAACTGATAAACTCTATTTTTTTTAATAAATACATATAAGATAAACATCCTGACTCAAAACAGGAATCGATCCTGGGATCTCTGCAGATGTTGCACCACATATATTATCTAATATATACAACCCAAGCTTTCCTTTATCATTAATCAGAAGTAATTCACTCACCTCAGGAAGTTATCGTAGACATGTTGGGACCTGAAAGCTCTTCGGACCCTATCGAAGAAGTTGTATTCGTGGACGGTCGCCAATTTGGACGCCTCCGCGTAAGATACGTCCCGGACCGTGGGACCAGTTAAACCCGATAGACGGGGCTTCTTGGGCGGGGGCGCACTTGATGCTATAAAAAAAAACGAAATATATTTTTGAACGAATTATATCCTTCCTGTGGACATAATTAGGAGTTGACATGACCTGTCCTTCCACTCTCCTATGTCAGCCGTCATCTCCACCTTCACACCTTTTTTCACACCGGCATCTTTTGCGCAATTTATCCATTTCTTCTCTTTAACCTTATTCTCTTTCTGTATCCATACAATCCACTTAATAATAAGTTAATAAATAAGAGTTAAATTATTTGTTACATTTTAAAAGTAACCTTTGTTTTATACTTCTTAAATATATCGCAACTTAATTTTTTTTAACTGACTGAACACAGCGCCATCTAGTCCTAAATTTAGCAGCAGAGCCACTTATGTTACAGGTACTAGACAACTCACATAACTTGTATACCTTTATTTTCACACAGGACAGGAATCGTACCTGTGACCTCCATAAGCGTCCGATGTGTAAAAGGTACGGAGATCGTTAAATTGATCATCAATTATAACTAGGTGTAGACGTATTTATTTACTCACCACTTTGCGGAGTCGATGTGAAACTCGGTGATCTCTTCAAATGATGCTGCTGCTGCTGGGGAGGAGCTGAGACGATACTCAGTCCAGTATTTGGATGCTTTGGGATTTGCTATTTATAGAAAAAGAAATTTTTATGGTATATAGCAATTTTGTAATTTAGTATGCTCAAGATATGTATATGTTTTTTAAGCCAAAAATATATTTAGTTATATAAAAAACAATGTATATTTGATATAAACTCACCGGCACATGATGATGAGGCTGATGATGGTGTGGCGGAGACACGGAAGGCGCCGGTTGGAACCTTTCGGGCTCAGGTTCGATGCGTTGTTGAGGCTATATCAAAAATAAAGCGATTAATTTTTATTATATTTTTTCTATGGAACAAATGACTGCCAGACATTGAGTAAGGACCGGGACGGACATGTTTCTCCAGAAAGGATAGTAAGGAAACAAAACATTATGCATTAATAGACTCCTTATGAGGTTTTCTTTCCCTTTCTATGTGTTACAATTATGATATTATGAATATAGCCTAAAATGTATCAACATGTTACTACAAAAATTGTCTCTATACACCGTGCGGACCCTTGGGTTGAGTTCACTTGACTATCTATTTTTAAGTTTAACTTACCAGTGGCTGAGGTATGAGGGGCGGCGTGTTGATGTGAGGATAGTGCCTCTCGCGTTCGCTTCCCGGTTTGGTCACCGCCTTCGCGTCGGGCAGGAATTGACCGAACTCCGCGAGGAGGTCGTCTTGGTTCTCGAATAGTTTTGCCACCTATACACAAACAATATAAGACATATTTTAAAAGAATTACTTACAATATTCAGAAATTCAAAACACATGATCACAAATTTTTCTTCGTCTAATTTGAATCTAATTCTAATTATTGCAATTCTAGCTTTTGCAGTACCCAATAAGAAAGAGACCGCAGGTTTTCTTTTGGTCTCAAACAGTTTTTTGTATTAGCTTGTAGTTCAACATGAGGGACTTAGTTACATTTATTATAACCCCTAAAATAATTGAACTTATAGAGCGCCTACAACAATATATATTGTTGTAGGCGCAGGGTAACAGTATATGAGCGTCCCACAGCTGGGCTAGAGGAATGGACAATAAAACCCTCCACGCTTGTCCAAGGCGGATTGGCGGGTTACATACACATCACTCGTTTTCTCGCTATGTTCACCATACCATGCATATAACACAATCGCAAGGAATACTACCGATATTACACGTGTTGATGACAGAACTCCTTGATGCAATGTTATTAGTTTTTAACACATTTACTGCCAAGTATTTGTACGAGTATGTGCTGATTGTGCCGTTGCGAGATTAGGTAGTACTTACATAGATCTAAACAGTTTATCGACAGGTCGTTTTTGAGTCTGCCCCTTTCCAAGTACCGGCTTAGTCGCGCACGCATTTACTCCCAGTACCGATCATTATGCTGTCCTTTTTCCTTTTGTTTAAAGGAATGTAATTTTATTGATATTTATACTTTATTTTGCATAAAAGGGTCTTCCTTATAAACTAGCATTCATAACATACATTCAAGTTATTAGTAAACCGCCGTTACCTAAAAGCAGATTAATAGGCTAGCGGTCGATAAAACGTTAGCACTTTGCTAACCGGTGCGGTGACGAGTTAACTCGTCATAAAACTTGCATTATCTATTTCAATTTATGACACCCAGGGCAATGTAGAATATTGCAAAAACTTGGCATTTTAGGTTATAAAGCGGACATAACAAAAACTTTTCTTGGTATTTAGATTTTTAAAATAAATTCAACTGTTTTGCTGCGACGCGTCGATATAGCGACGCTCACTATACATTGTTAAAACTGCGAAGGTCGCATCAGTGCTCATATGTAACTTTTTTCAGTGCACGGACGTACTAATGCTGCATTTATTGCAATATGGTACAAACATCTTTTATCTAATATATAAAATTCTCGTGTCACAGTTTTCGTTGCCATACTCCTCCGAAACGGCTTGACCGATTTTGATGAAATTTTTTGTGCTTATCCGGTATCTATGAGAATCGGCCAACATCTATTTTTCATCCCCCTAAATGTTAGGGGTGATCCACCCCCAAATTTTTTTTTATTTTTTGACATTTTATTATTTATATGGCAGGACAACGTTTGCCGGGTCAGCTAGTTTTTATATAAAATTTTGATTATTTTATAACCCGATATAAAAAGAATTAATAAAATCCGTAAATATTTCATGAAGTTATAGTTTTTTTTTAAATTTACCATTTCAAAAAATGAAACGCCATAAAACCGCACCCGTAGTTTAGGGAAACAATTACCCAAGTTAATTCCGCAGCCAAACGGTTAATATAATTCCAAAAATTTCAACCATGACAGAACGTAACATACAACAAAACATAACATACAAAAAAATAATATTAAGAGTTTTATCAAAAATATGTCCCAAGTTTAAGTTCATTTCCATATGCAATTACAAATAGTCGGTGACAAAATTTATGTATAAAATCCCTGGTCAACAAAGTGATAACTAGGCATGTATAGATAGATAGATGCAGTCAAACCTGGTTAAGTGAGAAAACTATACAAGTGAGATTAAATGCCCGTCCGGGCCCGTCATTTTAACCAAAAAAAAAAGTAGTTTTTCCCTCATAGACCTCTATAACTGAGACCGCTACTTGTCTGTACCCCTAGTCGGACGTAATTTAACATCTGCAATTTATGACCTAAATTATTATTTTCGAATCATGACAAAAAATAGAAACGCAATTTTTTAGTAAATAAATTTTAAAGTAAATAAATAAATACGTTAGTGTAAGTTATTTTTCTTTAGTAAGCATCTATGTCAAATTTTAATTAAATTAATACAACCCATATAATGAGAAGCCACTCCTCTAACTATACATATAAACGAAAAACTTGGATAAGTGAAAACGAGTTTTATCCTGTTCCTTGCGTCATTTATAACCAGTATGTTCTTCTTCTTCTTCCTCCTGCCCTTATCCAACTTTATATGGGGTCGGCAGAACATGTTCTCTCCTTCCACTCTCCTCTGTTAGCCGTCATCCCAACATTCACACCCTTTTTTGCCATATCATCTTTTACGCAAACCATGCATCTTTTTTTGGTTTACCTCTTCTTCTGTATCCATCCACTTTAACTTCTATCATTTTCCTTGTTATATGGCATTCTTCCCTGCTCATTACATGGCCAACCAACCAGTTTGTTATTCACCCTTAGCAGTCTCGAACAAGCATGGCGGGTATACCTATTTCCTCTAGAAGGAGGCTAAGTCGAAAGTAAGGTCATTCTAGACTGTTATTAATATATATTGTACATCAATTGTTACCTGTGAGTAGACCTCCTGCTCAGTCTGCTGCTTGGCCTGCGGCTCCTTGACATCGCGATGCCCCCGCTGGTACGCGTGCAGGATCTCCAAGAAACGCTTGTACTTGTCCGGTTGACGGGAGAATCGGGACTGGTGGACAAATAATCATAATCCACGTCATTATTATAATTTGAAGTATGTTTCTTGTCCATGCACACAAACTACCAGCTGAACCAGCAACTATTTCATTTTCCTATAACGTCTATGTCCTTCTCTAAGGTCCAATATATTTCTATACCGAATTAACCATCAAAACGGTTGTGAAACCGTAACAGACTGACAAGGCTACTTTCATATTTAAAATATTAGTATTGATGTCGTTTCTTGTTCGTGAATATGCAAATGTGAACTATATAAACTAAAACAAAAAATATTGAAGTTCTAAAACATCAACCTATATTATATTTTCTTCATTATACCATAGTATAAATTCATCATCATCATCATCTCAGCGTTCATCCCGGTTGCAACCCAAACTTCCGCTTCGGTGCCCGGGGTCCGCTTTCCGACTTTTTCTACTCCACTTCGCACGGTCTTCAGCATCCCTGGTAGTGAGCCCATTAGCACGCATGTCACCCCTTACGACGTCAAGCCAGCACTTTTTGGGTCTACCCCTCCTGCCGGGGCCCGGCGGAGGCGGCATGGCCAGACATTTGTTTCCCACGTAATCATCCGGTTGCCGCAAAACGTGGCCGTACCAACGGAGCCGACACTCCTGCAATTTATCCGCAATGTCACGGACATGAAGACTGCCGCGAATGCGGGAGTTCCTAACGCGGTCCTTCCGCGTCACTCCACACATCCACCGCAGCATATTCATCTCCGTGACACGCAGTTCTTGCTTGTGTCTCTCTAACACCGGCCACGCTTCACAGCCGTATAAAAGGACAGGCCTAATGATGGTCTTATAGACCTGTCCCTTCAATTTTACCGGCATCTTGGGGTCACAAATGACACCAGTCACCTCACGCCATTTGGCCCACGCGGCAGCAATGCGTGCCTTGACGTCGTAATCGATGTCACCAGACGCATGAAATACAGATCCCAAGTATTTTACTCGGTCTGTGCGCTCGACCGTGTCACCGCCTATGCGTACGGGTGTGGGATCTGTGGAGTTACAGGCCAAGTACTCGGTCTTCGCCACATTGAGCTTCAGACCACCGTTCTCAAGCGACTCCTTCCACGCCTTCACGCGTTGCACCAGCCTACCCCTGTCTGAATCTGTCAGCGCGATATCATCAGCATACATGAGCAACCACGGGGGCTGCTCATGTGAGTTTCTGATGCTGTCTGACAATACGTCTAATACCACGCTGAACAGAAACGGACTAAGGACGGATCCTTGGTGCACCCCAACGGTGATGGGGAAAGGTTTTGTGTCGCCAACAGCGGTCCGAACTACGGAATCGGAGTCATGGTACATGTCTTGGATGATGTCAATATAGGCCTCTGGAACCCTTTTGAATCGCAATGCCCACCAGATTATCGCACGAGGAATACAGTCGAAGGCCTTCTGCAAGTCCAGAAACAGGCAGTGCAGAGGCGTATTCTTCGTCCTGTATTTCTCCGCGACAGTCCTTAGGGCAAAAACTGGGTCCATGGTCCCATGTCCAGGGCGAAACCCATACTGACACCCCGAGACAGTGCACTCCTGCCGAATCCGAGAGTCGATAACCCTCTCGAAGAGCTTCATGGTGTGGGACATGACCTTTATTCCACGGTAGTTACCGCACTCCTGCACCGATCCCTTGCCTTTGAAGACTGGAGTAATGATACTCAGCCTCCATTGGTTCGGGATCGTACCGGTGAGGAGTGTCCGGTTGAAAAGGTTGGTTAAGATGCCCACACCACGAGAGCCCATCGCCTTCCAGGCTTCGATGGGGACTCCATCGGCTCCGACAGCTTTCCGATTTTCCATGCGGCGAAGACAATTTTGGACTTCTGCAGGCGTTACCGGTGGCACTAGTCCTTGATTTGGAGGAAGATCTGGCGGCTGCACCTCTTTATGCTGCTTGTTCAGCAGCTCGTGGAAATACGAGCGCCATCTCTCCTTCACCGCGAGGTCCTCGCATAACAGGTTGCCCCCGGGGTCTTTTACACAGCGGCACTTGAAAATATCCTGTGCCGCTTTGACCCTGGAACGCGCCAACTTATATATGAGCTTCTGCCCCTCAGACGATTCCAACTTATCGTAAAGTGGTTGTAAGTGGTCTCGTCTGGCTCTGGCTACAGCTTTCTTGGTGGTGCGCTTGGCAGCTCTGTATGCGTCGCGATCTTCAGGAGATCTGGACGCTTGCCACTTCTTAAAGAGGGCTTTTTTCGCCCTGGTCTCCCTCTGGACTGAGTCATTCCACCACCAAGTCTCCTTGTCACATTTGCGTCCACCCTTAGACTCGCCAAGCACCTTCCTCGCCGACCCAAGGATAGCCGCCTGAATCCTGTCCCAGTAAGCTTGAACCGGTTCGCCCTCACCACCGACGCACTTGTCGCCGATGGCAGAGGCGAACTCCTGGGACTTGACTTCATCAAGCAGCCACCACCTGATTCGGCGTTGAAGGCGATCTACACGTTTGCCTTTGGGCTTCACGCAGAGGTCCATGACAAGAAGACGGTGTTGTGCAGTGAGACTCTCACCGGGTATGACCTTGCAGTTGGCTACATTGCTGATGTGGTGTCTCCTAGTGAGTAGGAAGTCGATTTGGGTAGCATTCCTCCCGCTCTTGTAGGTGATGAGATGCTCGGGTCTCTTTTTGAAATACGTGTTCACGATGGCAAGGTCGGCAGCCGCACACGTATTGAGGATGTCCTCCCCTTCCACATTGCGGCTACCATACCCAAATCCACCGTGAACACGCTCAAATTCCCCACATTCATCACCCACATGACCGTTTAGATCACCGCCCAAAACGATCCCATGTGACAATGGAATCCCACGAAGCACTTCTCCGAGTAGGTTCCAGAACGCTATCTTGTCGGCGTCACTACAACCGGCCTGTGGCGCGTAGGCGCTTATCAAGTGGGTAACTACCCCACCAACAAGCACCCTCACAACCATAAGCCGATCGCTACAGCGCTTCACCTCCAAAATGTCGTCCTGGAGCTCCTCCGAGAGCACTATGGCGACCCCATTTTCCCCACCAGATGCACCCGTGTAGATCAGCTTGTAGCCATTCCCAATGAACCGGGATCTGCTGGCCTTCCACCGAGTCTCCTGCAGGAACGCCACGGCCACCCTCCGCCTGGAGAGTACATCGGCCAATTCCCTCGCGCGTCCGGTTAGCGTGCCAATGTTCCATGTTGCGAAGCGGAGTTTCGATTGGGCTAACGTCTTTAGCCGTGCTCGCCCACGGCACGGCAGCCCTTGTCCACTTGTCACAGAAGTCGGGCGAAGCTTCTGCGCGTCGTTTTGCGGCGACGCCCTATCCATGACTGGACCTTTCCTTGTTCTGACCATTGTAATTATTGGCTGGTTTTGGTTTTTACGGGAGCGACTGCCGTCCGACCTCCCAACCCCAAGAGGAAAAACCGAGATGTGCACTTCCTTGCCGCATGTAGGCTGGCGAAGGAGTAGTCCATCCGTCGCCTTTTACGACTCCCCTGGAATGACCTGGGGTGACCCTATTCTTTTCACTGGCCGGGGTCACATACCATATATAAATATACCATAGTATAAATTATTTAAATTAAAATTTCAAATATAACTTTTCTGTTTATAACTGCCATTTGCCACTGCCATGTTACCAATAAAGCTATCTATGCGGACATCGGCGGGCTCGCGGTGTTTCTAGCGTCGCAAACATCAATAGGCGACGGTAACTGATTACTATTAAGTGGACGGTCAACATGTCCGCGGCATGCACGAGTTAGCCGTTACGCCACTGAGATAGATGTAAGATCATCATCTCAGCGTAGCATCCCGGTTGCAACCCAAAGTTCCGTTTCGGTACCAGGGGTCCGCTTTCAGATTTTTTCTACTCCACTTCGCACAGTCTTCAACATCCCTGGTAGTGAGTGAGCCCATTGGCACGCATATCACCCTTTACGAGACGTCAAGCCAGCACTTTTTGGGTCTACACCCCTCCTGCCGGGGCGCGGCGGAGGCGGCATGGCCAGACATTTGTTACATCTATCTCACATCAATACATCGAGATGAAGAAGAAAATACAAATTACATAAAAAACTGATTACGGTTATAAAAATAAAAGGTGTTTAAACTCACCTTAATCTTGTTAACGTATTCAATTGCGTGATTAAACTCGACCGGTTGTCCAGGTGGCGCTGTTGTGCTCGTCCCACAATTGCCACCTGCGTTATACGTAGTTAGCTTTAACACCCGTCAACAGAGAAGTGGTGATTCATTTAAACTTCAGTTCAATCAGTACACATAAAAGTGCAGCCGAGTGTTTGATATCATGGTTGCAATCAAACGGTAATTGATTTCATCATTTTATGGCAAACAGTGTTCTGACATATAAATTTAAATCTCTCTATCCATAAACCGAAATTCAGAATTGGTTCAGTGGTTCAGACATGAAAACGTAATAGACGTTCACATTTATAATATCAGAATGGATTTACTTTACCCTACTACCCCTACTCTTATCCATCGAGGGGTGGAGAAAGAATACTGACCTCTGCGGCCGGGGTCGGCCTGTCGTAAAAGGCGACAAAACAACCCACCCTAGCTAGCTACGTGGTAGAGCCTCAAGCCCGTCTGGATGGCGACCACCTTTGGTCTTAAATATGCCGCCATAATAACCTTGTGTTATGTTCCGGCATTAGTGATCCAAGTTCCTATACCCTTATGGGACAGCAGCGTGTTCGCGATGTCACTGGCGTTGCAAACGCCTATAGACGACGGTAATTGCTAAATTCTAAGCAGGCCGTCAGCCTATCTGCTGAGCTACAATAAAAAAATACATACAAATTAATTCAATAGATAGACTTCAAAATACTCCACTAGATGACATTAAGTCTTAATTCGATATGAAATGAATTCACGCCCGTTGCTCGTGTTATTCTAGTAAGCTGTAAAAATAAATGAAACATACCTGGCGGATGGTGGATAGCTGCCTCTATCTGCTGGTGGGCCTGCGATATCTGGTGCAACGTGTTCCCGGGGGGCGCGTTCACTGACAAATTGTGAACTATCGCACTGCTCACCGATCTAAAACAATAGTTGCGATCATGAAAAACACTCTCCCTGGACACTAGGAGTATTTCTCTTCATTGTTGGTTTTTAGGTTACATTTCACAACTGACAGGTGACAATCTTCATTAATATTTAAATTGTTTCACTATCTACCAACAATGTAGCTTTCTTTATTTTGACACAATTAAGTGAAGGTTACCAAATATATTTCAGAAATACCAATAATATTTTTTATAATAATATATTCGTAATAAGTAGATACAGTTAAAACCGTTTATATGACATATCCTTTAGTATATATACAAGAATTGCTCGTTTAAAGATATAAGATACCGGTTATATTGACTAAAAACACCGCCGTTTAGGACTATCGGTTTTTACGACTAAATTTAAGTGGTCCCTTCGATGTTGTTAAAATCAATTCAATCCGAAATGCAGTGCAACCACATTATTCAAAATAAATAACTAACATTTAGCTACTTCTTAAGTATAATACGGCCAAAAATATTTCTATACTCATTAGTCTAAGATCCGCCGGCTGCGATATTACAACATTCATCGAGTGTATGAATAAAATAATTTTTATCTCTTCCAATTGTTGACAACCAGGTTGTGTATCAAAATTTGACCGCACGTATGTTTATTGAAGTAACGGGTATTTCATTAAGCGTTTCCTATCTTTAAATTTAAATAAAACAAAGTGTGTGTGAGATACCATCGAATTTTTTTATTCGTTTGAAAGAGCTATGGGGAACTTTAACACTATATTTGTTTGTATCACTGCCCCCTGTGTGACCCCTTTTCTAAAATGAACTGATAACTTAGACCCTTCCTTCCTCCTGCCCTTATCCCACATATATATGGGGGGGTTGACACAACATGTTACATCTTGTAATAGCTTAGTTTTTACAACTGGCTACTAACTCAGAGCCTCATAGCCAAATTACTAAACTTACTATTGATACAAAATAGTCTCTACCCACTAAAATATACCCAATAAAAAGTTGGTACATGTAACACAACTTATACAATATTTTGAGATTCAAATAACTTGTGCTAAATTGTAAGGGGCAATTTTTAGACCCCGTCGACCCTCAAAATCAGTTTTCATATCAACTCCTGGGAAAGCGATTTCGTCCCCAAGTGGTCTTATAGTATAATCGACAAGTTTAAAAATACGTGGACTCCCACTACTTCCCTGATTTTTTTAACAATTGAATACTATCTGATCTCATAATACACATCCAACTATACTTACTGTGGTACAGGCAACAGGTGAACCAGCTGCGGCTGTTGCGGAGCGTGGTGCACACCCAGGAGCACCCCGCCACCCGCACCCAGAGCGGTCGGTGAGGGCATTGACACAGACACCTGAACAGAATAATTCATCAGCGAGGATGTACTGGTGTAACAGCACGAAATTCATGCCGGTTAAGTCCGATTCACTGTTACTTCTTCTTCTACTTTGAAACTCGAAGTAGTGTGGGTGTGTTATTGTATGTAGGAAACGAAACAAACTTTTTTTTGTTACAAACAAAATTAATTGTCAATGTACTTTACTGGAGCAGTATTTAACCATTCTCCAAGTGTTCACTTCTCTCGAAAGAACAAGGAAACTGTTCACCTGATCGTGAAAGCACGTAGTTGCAATACAAAGAAATTTTAATAATGTCTTTTCTTTCTTTGTATCGATGACACTACTCACTCATCATGTCATTCATTACATGCTAATGCTTGATCCCCGCAACCTCTCAATTCATTTGGGAGGTCCATCAACCCATGATCCTTTACTTACTGTCTCTGAGCTATAGGAGTATGAGCAATAACTGCCTTACATCAGGCAGAACATCTGTAGTGGTCAGGGTTTCAAAATAAAATTATATAAATAGTATATTAGTTGTCCAGTACCCACAACACAAGCGCTCTGATGTTTACTTTGTAACTAGGTGGCGCTGTACTAATTGTCAAATTACGCCCTAGGAAAGCGATGGGGTGGTCATAATTTTTTTTTCTACCGCCACCACATAAATATATATACCATGCATCACTAACCTGTCCATTACTTTGCACTTCAATCTTATAACCGGGTGGTAAAAAGGTGTTAAACCCAACAATCAGCTCGGGGTGCCCTTGGAACAGGTTCGATACCCGAGTTATGACACCTGGCGTGTCAATCCTGCGGACAGACCTGATGGTTATTCGTTATGAATGTGATTACTCCATAATAATGCGATTCACAAATTAATCAGATTATATTATATGCAGCCATTTTTAATTTTCATTTTCACATCAAACGGTAATTGATATCATCACAGTTAAAATATTTTTTAATCTCAATAAATATAGTATAATAACAAGGCAAAGAATTGTACTCTTCATCATTCAAGTGACTAATCTTAGTTGCATCCAAAACTCGAACTACTGATCCCAGGTTACACATTTTGAGTCCAGTCAGAGGGTTTTCAGGCATTTCTTGCATAGATTGCCTTTTTATCACTGTAGTATAGCAGACAGGCTGACGGCTCACTTAGAACTTGGCAGTTACCATAGCCTATGGGTGTCTGCCCTCTCTCACAGTGTAAGGAGGTCCTATATAAGAACCTCGACCCTCTAGCAAAGTGCATCTAGCTAGCAAATGAGATCCTAGATATCTTGGGGGGACCGCTTACATCAAAGCGAAGACCTCACCTAGTACCCATAACATTAGTGATCTAACTGGATGGTGCTAGTGATGATGGTGTGAATTGTTCCAGTATATTTTAGTATACCCTCCATGCTTGACCACAAGACGGATTGGAAGAACATAATTATACACCGCTGATATATACTTGGGGTATATTGTATACAGGCTACTTCTTTTTCTTCACCGTTGATACACATTAAGCGAGAAGAACTTCCTAAGCCGTGGTGCCACCGTGGGCTTCGAAACCGGAACCTCTAGATTGGTCTCCATGTATACCAGATACCTAAATCTATTCCCAATGTTATATGCTGGCTACACATGAAATTTATGAATTTGTATTTCTACTATATATTATTATTACATTGTATTTATGAATACTACAAAATAATATAATACTCACGTCTGGCTTTTAAACTCCTTCATTATGTCCAGGAAGTCGTTGTAAACCTGGGGCTGAGTGTTGAACTTGTACTTCACTTGGTCGAGGTAAGACAGGGCATCCTCGACCTTCAGGCGTTGGAACTGGGCGCCCGGAGGGCCTTGGGGACCGCCGGGTTGTCCCGAAGGGCCGGGAGGGCCAGGGGGACCCACTGGTGCTGGGGACTGGCGACCCATAGCTAGGGGCGGTGGTAATTGGGCTTGGGGCGGTTCGAACTGTCAACAAATATATTTTGTTTATAATTAGTGATGGAGGATCTACAACATGTTGTGAAAAATATTATTTCCCTATGTTATAAATTACTTTTTTTAAATTGAAAACATAAGAAAATAATTCTCTTCAGTTTTTTGAATTCAAAATATTTTTTTTTCTTTTTTTATAATTAAGTATGTACCAATGTGGAGCTCGGACCTCTCCCTATGGAAAAACAGAATATCCGACACGCTGATCTAAAGCGGTTCGGGGGTAGTACATACACCAATGATCCCGACACGTGGGTTTGCTCGTGATGATTCTTCGCCGTCGGTACACGGCAATATGCAAATTAGGCGAAAAAATTCTGTTTAACCTGTGTATGCTATTTCAGGATTTGAACCGGTGACCTCTCGGCTGATCTCCGTTTGTGATATCACTAAGCTATTAGATACCTTATAATCATAATCTCAAATTACAAAGGCTTCCATAAGTCGCTAAACAGATGTAACTCATAGTAAGATGCTTTTGATCACTAATTCAAAATTCTTGAATAATATTTACATTGAAAATAGACTGACCTTTAGCCTGGGCGGAACTTGGGGCGGTGGGGGCTTCTGCGGGGCGTATTGCACCGCCCCCGCCTTAAGGTAGTTGATCACCGCGGGGGCACCGGTCCCAGCACGCGCGGGGCCCCGGCCAAAACTCGCACCTCCCACTGACAACATCGTTGTCGTGCCTGCGCGGAATTTCTTGGATTGAAAATCTGTTTTTAATATTCTTACTATAGCAATAGTGCATAACAATTTAATATATTTATCGACGACATCCGTAGCCAACGGCTTTGCCTCGGGTCCGATATCCAACACGAGTCTGTACGTATGTAAGTAAAATAGAATATTAGTTGTCTATTAAACCCATGACACAAGCGCTCTCTCTCTCTCTCCTTCTTACTTTTTTATTGCTGTGGGACAGCAGACAGACTTGCGGCCCACTAATAGTAATTTACAGATACTGTCCACTATGAATATCTGTGATTTCAAGGGCCCTGCCAACTTCACTTATGGCGGAAAACAACACCGTTATTATGGCGGCATACCTATATCTAAACATGCCGCCAGGGTGGTCGACATCCATACAAGCTTAGAGTCGAAGTTTGATTACCATAGGCCGCCCCCGGCCACAGGTCCGCCCCTGGATGGAGAACTTTCGGACTAGATGTTGGATACATTGTTTTCGTCATTCTTAGTTATATCGTTTCCCGCCATTTTAATAATGTGTTTATTAATTAGAATCTTATCGGAAACTCCAATAACATTTGATAACAGTCGCATTGTATTAAGCAGATAGCATGATAGCATCAAGTCGATATGGACATTATTATTTATTAGTAAATTTATTATTATGTACATGAAAAGCCATTTTAATTGAATTTGTTGACACGCGCTAATTAAAAAAGAAAGTACTGCATGTCATTACTAGCTAACCGTTGTTCTGCACATGAAAATTAAAATAAAATATAGTTTTAAATAGGATTTCCGTTGTTAGTAAACGTCTATGTCGCAAAATGAGTAACTATGCTACTAGCTATATCCCAAGTCATTCGGGTGAAAATTTCGCTATATAATAGTAATATAGTCACTTTTATAAATATAAAAAAGGTTTTATGCATATTATATCCGTGCAGGGGCGGAGAAAGAATACTAACCTCTGTGGCCGGGGTCGGCTTGTCGTAAAAGGCGACAAAACAACCCACCCTAGCTACGTGGTAGGGCCTCAAGCCCGTCTGGATGGCGACCACCTTTGGTCTTAAGTATGCCGCCATAATAACCTTGTGTTGTGTTCCGGCATTAGTGACCCAAGTTCCTGTACCCTTATGGGACAGCATCGTGTTCGCGACGCCACTGGCGTTGCAAACACCTATAGGCGACAATAACTGCTAAATTCTAAGCAGGTTGTCAGCCTGTCTGCTGTCCTACGCAATAAAAAATAATAAAAAAATTTCATAACAGGAATGATCTCTTTTTAGAACGATGCAATCAAATCTATTTGACAGTTGTTCAGATAATAATTGTCAGATGGATTAAGATGAATGTTCTCTTTAGAATAATTTATTCCGTATACCAATATAAAAAACTATTTATTTGTATTGTCCTCAGGATTACTTAGCTATAGCTTTCGAACCGATCACAGCGTTTGACCCCCCAACCCCCCCCCCCGTTCGCCATTAAACCTATCACTTTTATTTTCTACTGAGACATTGGCAAAATCAATGCCAAGGGCGTTGGAGCCACACCTTCAAAAAGTGAACTGTACTAATTTATTCCGTAAAAAATAATAGTAATTATTTAAAATTTTAATAACTTATTATGCTTTTCTTTGTGGATATGAATCCAAAATACAGAGAAATCGATATTGGCTCGATATTCTCGAGTTACATATGGTGTAAATAACCAGCTTTTGTTTTATTTATATAGATTTCTAGCTGATACCCGCGACTTAGTACGCATGCGCGATACACCGCTTGCCCCACTTCTTCACGGCAAGAAAACACATCACTGAACACACACACTAACTTTATATTAAATGAAGATTTTAAGAAACTTAGAAAATTTTATTGCAATCTATGTTCGAAATTCCACCATAATTAAATGAATTAATATAGTTATTCTTTATAGCATAGTAAACAAAATACATAAATAAAAATACAGGAGAAAAAGAAACTGCAAGATCATAGTTGTCGGCCATATTCGCTCTGAAAGAGATTTCTTTCTGACAACATAAGGCATGGATTCGAATTGAAGACTAAGGTGCATTGCATAAGTAAGACTAGCATGGTATAGCCATAGAATGCCATGTGACCAGAATGGATGGATAAAAGAGGTGTGAATGAGGGAGATGACGAC
The DNA here is from genome assembly GCA_963693495.1 of Malacosoma neustria. Lineage (NCBI taxonomy): Eukaryota > Metazoa > Arthropoda > Insecta > Lepidoptera > Lasiocampidae > Malacosoma > Malacosoma neustria. Next base: position 9,074,353 of record OY856398.1, on the reverse strand, counting down.
TAATAGAGGAGAGTGGAAAGGGAGAAATGTTGTGCCGACCTAACATAGTTTGGGATAAGAGCAGGCAGAAGATGTAACAGTCATGAATCATTTTACAAAATCCCCTCGAACCGCACCACTGACCGGTTAAGGACCTGCCTCAATAAAAACAATGGTGCATGTACAAATACCACGCATTAGTTAGTAGTTGGTGACTCACCAAGTAAAGGCTGGGTGGGCTGGGCCAACGAGTGCATACTGCTTGCTGTAGCTTGTTGTATCTGTAACAAAAAGAAATTACTGTCAGTATATTGTCACTATTTAGCATTGCATTAGCTTTTGTTATATTACGGAGGGTAGAGTATACAGAATCAATTCTCCGTGCAGGGTCGTATAGTAAGAATACTAACCCCTGCGGCCTGTCGTAAAGGGCGACAAAACAACCCGTTCGTGGTAGGGCACCAAACCCGTCTGGATGGCAACCACCCTTGGTCTAAAGTATGCCGCCATAATAACCTTGTGTTGCGTTCCGATTGGCCTTGTGTTGGATTGGAGGGTTACATATTACACCGGTCGTCGCCGGTGCAGGTTTTTTTGACCAATGGTACATGTAAATTATGCTATAACATGCACATTAGGTAAGAATAACTAAATAAGCGATGCATGCCATCGTGGACTTGGAACCCGGGACCTCTCTCCTCTCTGGTCTCCTACTGTAATACCACTACCAAGTACCACCCCATTGTTTAAGGGCTCGCAGTGCCCATAGGCCTCCACAGTTAACAAAACCCACCCCAGTATTCCTCCACTACGCCGAAGCCAGAGTGTAAGGATAGAATTTGCCATGGGCATCCGGCCCGGGCGAACGCTTCAATTATGTTCCCATCTTTCAGCCGGAAACAGTAGTACATTTTGTAGTGGACTGAATTATCTGTCCTGTCATCTTATTTTAATAACTTAAAACGGCTGCTTAAAATGAGCAGTTTTAATAACGAGTGACATACCTAAAAGCTTAAAGCGTCAAATGAAATGTTTACAACTCCTACCCGACGATGCAATTACAAAAAAATAAGCTTGTAAACATCCTCGAATCGATGTCGAAATAGTACGACAACACCGTGAAACTGTTGGCAACATCTGACTCAGATTATAGCGCTATTTTTAGACTACCCACGTTGTTTGAAAATAGCAACATATTCCACGTTTCGATGCGAAATGTAAGTTAAACAATAATGTTGCCTTGATATAAGACAACAGGTGAAACATTTGTTAACGAGAAAGGTATTATAAAGAACTTAATTACGTTCAACCCTATTTCACCCCCTTTAAGCCTGGAATACACATGCTACGTAGTAGCACACAAGCATGCTAGTTTTGAGCAGATGCTACTTAATAGTATACAATTAGCATGTGTATACGAAAAGAGCATGCTTGTGAACAAGCACGCTACTAAATCGCAAGTCGGTCTATTTTTCGTGCTAGTTAGCATACGGTGTGAGGCGCGGGAAGAAAAGGGCGGCTCCAAAGCAAGTCTAAACGCGTATTCTATGCGAGCATGCTACTTGATTTGTTTATCATGATAACTCGATGACAAAACTTTAAATTTTATATTTCATTACCGAAATTATGAGTGTTTATGGAATGTACGCTCAAGTTTATATTTATGAAAGTAATATTATAACTGAATTTAATTAATTCCGCAAAGAAACGTCCATTTTGAATGCTGAATATGAGCATGTGTATCTCACACGTGCTAGAAAGAAGCATACTAGCACAAAGTATGCTTCTGTGGTATGTGCTATCATGAGCAAATGACAATATACATACATACACTTTGAGAGCATACTATAAATGAGCATACTACCTAATAGCAAACAAGCATGATTTTCTAGCAGCATGTGTATTCCAGGCCTTAAGTATAATTTTCGTGACAAAAAGTAACCTATGTCCTTCTTCAAGGTCCAAACTAAAACGCAACAGACACACATAACATTTATAATAGTAGAACGAGCGTGTAATGCATTCAAAAATGACAACAAACCGCCATGCTATTTGCTATTAAGCAAGCACCATGATAAGGATGTCGATAACCCGACAATGTTTACGATGCTCGTGTTTATCTACATAATATGTAACCTAGAATTTATAATATTATTTGTTTAGCCTTATAATTGTATATTTCGACCGTGGCTCATTTGTATATGACCTCAAAGGGGCTTTGTGTTCGTAGGCAGGCCATTCGGGCAGGTTCACACCGTGGTCAGCTGTCATCAAAAATGCTGGTACGGAATCCATTAGCACGAATACCTTGACGACGTTAAGCCAGCACTTTTTGGGTCCAACCCTCCTACTGGGATCCGGCGGCTTGGTTGGACATTTGTTCCTCACGTAAGTATCGGGTTGCCGTAAAAGCTGTCGTCATCATCAATGATGTATTTTACAGGTTTTTTTTTTAATAGCTAGAGTCAGACAAACGGCTCATCCTGGCAGGTGGTCACCGTTACATATGGACGTTTGCAACACCAGAGGCATTACCAAGGCGCTGCCGGCTTCGTAGAAATTTTATAACGCCTTTTTTGAAGAACCTCGTATCATACCGCACTAAGAAAACCTCAGCCGGAAGTTTATTCCAAATATCCTGAGAGTACGCATCATGAACGTTCTTGAGAACCGTACAAGAAAGAAGAGGCTCCAAAAAAGGGGATGAATACCCAGCCGATGGCGGGCAATACGGGTGGTAGAAAGACGACGATGGCACCATTATAAATAGCTCCTCAGAACACTCCCCGTTGTACAGACGGTAGAATACACATAGACGCAGTCTCTCCGAAGTCCAAGCGTGTCTATACCGTCTGTGAGTATGGGACATCGACAACACGAATTGCGCGCCGTTGGATAGTCTGAGGATACCGATGTGGACAGATACCCTTACTGATACTATGCGACGCCATTTATGCGGAAAAATAATACCAGATTAGATTAGTAACGTATTACTATGATCAGTATGATCAAACATGATTCTAGTAAATGATCAATTACACAACATTCAGAAGAAAAAACAATTAATAATTGTTTTAGAACAGCAGGCAAGCTGACGGCCCACTTAATAGTAAGCAGTTACCGTCGCCTACGGATTTTTGTGACGCCAATAGTATCGCTAACACACTGCTGTACACGTAGGGGAATCTGGAACTTGGATCACTTATGCCCGAACACAGCACCAGAGGTGGTTACCATCTAGGCGGGATTAAGAACCTACAAGCTAGCAAGGGTTGTTTGTCGCCTTTTAGGACAGGCCGACACCATTAAGTCGCTACGCGGATAGTAATATCAAAAAGACTATTTCTAAAATAATAAGATTAAACTTTCCGTTGTAAGGAAGTGTTAATGACATCGTGGCTAAATATGCGAGTCTCGACAAAGAGGTCGTGGGCTAACCCACGAAGGATAACTGACCTAAATTCAAACTTAGCGTCTTTAAGGTTCTTTGGAAAGAAATCAAATAGAACCGCAGATTATTTATTTGTCAACAATATTTTATCAAAATAAATGCCAGAGACCCTGAAATGAGCATAAAATCTCACAAAAGTACAACTTGGTCGAAATATAATTTCATGTAACAGCCGCCATCTTGTTTACGATCCGATAAGCCACGAAATGGCGTTTAAATTAGTAGCAATTAACTTTATTCAGCATAAAGATATATACTTAATTAACACAACATTTATTAACAAGTTTTATAGTGTATATTGAATTTGATGTCACATTTTTTTATAGCTGGAACTTCAGCAGATAGGCATACTGCCCTCATAGCTCGTTGTCACCGCCGCCTATCCGGTTGCCGTAAAACGTGGCCGTACCAACGGAGCCGACACTCCTGCAATTTATCCGCAATGATAGAAATTATCTCTCTACAAGAATGGAAACTGACGGGTAACAGCACACTACAAATTCTCTGTTCCAGTACCCAAGATGGATGTTTCGTTTTGTATCGGGGGAAAATTGAATATAGCGCCAGTGATTGACAAAAAGTTATAGATTAACGTGGTATAAGCCATATAATGCAAAGACAAGAATGCCAATTAATTTTTAAAGAAGCGCCTATTGCAGAGTTCCCCAGCTTATTATCTAGGGGAAGATTGCTGAAAAGAGAAGCGTGGGCAGGAGAAGACACTCGTGGCTGAAGAATTTACGAGACTGGTTCAGCTGCAGTACCACTTCCTTGTTTAGAGCAGCGGCCTCCAAAATAAGAATCGCCATGATGTTGTCCAACCTCCGATAGGATAGGAATGGGAAGAAGAAGAATGCCAAATGACAAGGAAAATGCTAATATTAAAAGCGGTTGGATACAAGAGGTGTAGACCCAAGTTGAAGACATTGAAGATGATATGGTAAAAAATGGTTTATTACAATATAAGATCGTAAAGAACACTTATTGAATGACAAGAAGCTACCACCGTTTCCAATACAAAATGCTGACTAGACAAGAAACGGCAACATAAACTACCTCCCCAACGAGTTTTCAGTCATATTTTATATTTCTTTTTTTTATTCTGTACAACTGTGTTCATTTCATTACAAGATGAAATGAAATTTAGATACCTCTTTAAATAACCACTCGAAATAAATATAATCTTTGTTACTAAGATTTTTTGCTAAGGTTAAAGCGAAGTGTACATAAATATTCAAAACAAATACAATAAAACCTTGGCGTGAAATCAAAACACAAACATAAGAGGCTGACCTTATTAGGGTAAAACATTGGCAATAAATCAAATGGGTACATTGACATTATTACATTGCATATTTGGAGAAGAATTAGGCAAAGAGCGTAATAAGCAAACACTTTCAAGTTGGTTTAAGACAGCGATTCTTAACCTTTTTGACTGGCGACCCAAAGTTGTTAAAATTGATATCATTATTTATTCAAATCAAAGTGAAACAAGCATACATCGGCAACCCTGATGTTGTATTTTTGAACAAAGAAGATTTATATGTGAAGTTAAGTATATGGAAAGTGCACACCGCATATCATGCTGAGGATCCAGTCTATTTTCTGTACTCGTTTTTTCAGACAGCAAGGCACGAAAATCCTCCTTCACACAAATAAGTAGTTGGAAATGGTAGCAGAGCCTTTTCAGCTTCACTACCCGCATAGTACTTAACCTATGGTGCGTTCCGAGTCAGGACTCGAGATGTCACTGATTACGGCGTTCATAGCGTAATTGAAAAAATTTTCGCGACCCATCCCAATACCGCCCGCGACCCGAATTTGGGTCGCGACCCATCCCAATAGCGCCCGCGACCCGAATTTGGGTCGCGACCCGGGGTTAAGAAACGCTGGTTTAAAGGATCATCACAGTAAAATTTTAAAAAGATCTTTTTTTGCGTTATCAGATAGTTAGTATACACCGTTATAAACATTCTCTCAAATTTTAAATCGAATTGTTTCGGCCACTATAGCACTCCTTTGAAAAGGGGAAAGGAGACAAACATCTGCCGTGTCCGTCGCCTCATTCAACCGTTATTCTTTTGTCCTGTTCTTACCTGCGCGTGTACCTCATGTGGTAGTTCAGTTTTAAACACGATACACATCTTCCTATCCTATCCGATTTGTCGGAAATCTTAAATCGGATACATTCTCTACAGGCTTTCCGATCGGGGCTTCCTAAATTAGATCGTTTTCTAGTGGTGACTCAGTGCAGACGTGTTTCACATGGCTCCTACGTTGTCTTAACTACAGAACAGTAACAATATCAAGTATCATTATGGATACACGAAAGCTGATGGGCTGAAGATTTTTTTTCATCTCATCTAATGTTGCATTATTACAAACCTTTTTTTAAATTTTTAGAAGTCTTTCATAGGACTTATTTCTCAAATCTCTGTTCGAGGAATCTGGTACAGAAGCGTCCCATAAGCACCTACATTAAGTAACACTCTAAAAATAATACAAAATACTCGCGGTCTGACACCGAATCGCTTTCCTCGTCACATTTCAAAGCGAGCAAGTATGTACACGTCTGAACTAGGACGCTGATCGTGTGTGACTGACATTTAATTGGACGAATGTTCTATACACCTTCCGTTTTAGGATCCGATTTTAGGAAAAGGATGATCGGATCATCCGATTTTGTAATAATAATAATTAAGTTAGGATCTGTTGTACAATACATTGTCCGATTTCATCCGATAATTAGGATCGGATCGGATAGGATATGAAGGTGTGTATCGTATTTTATAACTTTGCTGAATAGACAGCTAAAATATTTGAGTTCGTTTTCGACATCCAACATGGATAGACCTACGAGGAAAACGCCTAAAAAATATATGTCGCAAGATAGAAAAGGCTCGAGGAGCACACATCCACGATATATGTTTTCAATCATTGCGTGTGGCAACTCGCTCCTAAGCATATATTCTGTGGGAAACAAACTGTGGAAATCGCTACGTATTGTGCAGCTTGTACGTTCAATGAAGGGTGTGATCCAATAAAAAGGAGACAAATGGGTGCACCATATGGCCAGTAGCCGAAGACTTCGCTGCAAAATACAAGGAGGAGCGCATTGAAACTGCGGAACGCCGAATCTCTTGGGACAGCTAAGCCAGGACAGCTCGTCAAAACGAAATTTCTGCAGAAAATGAATTATTTGAGGAAGTAGAAGGAATACTGTACGATTGATCGTAAGTAAACGATTTATCCGGAAATAATCTCACTCCAAACTTTAAACGCGTTTTTCTCAGAATGGTGTTTTTCGAAACGGTGTCCACTCTCGGAAAGGATGAGTTTTCAAGCTATCTATTTCAAATTTTAACAGACTATTATTCTTCACGCCATTTTCTATCGTGGTATAGAAGACTTTTTTATTTTCCTAGTTTTTTCTACGAAAAACTATAGGAAAAAAAGGCTTAATTTGTTTTGTTCAAACCCCTTTTTTTTTTTTTTGGTCTCGGGGAAAAACCTCTCTTGACGGGTTCCCCGGCCCGGGGGGACCGAGGGATATGTGGGACTCCGGGAAAGATGTATGGCCAACCGACTACCCACTAAAAAACCCCGCTGTTCTCCTATCGCCTACGCCCGGGCCCACGGATATATGGCCTGCCGATCTCGTGGCCCGGGCCGGCGCCGGCCCGCCCTTTGTCTTGAGGCAGGCCCCTTCTAAAGTGTGGGCGCCAGGGGGCCAGGGTTTCGTCCCCCCGGCGCTCTCCCAATAACTCTAGGAGTTGAGGGGGGCCGCGGAACAGCACGCAGCCCTCACCCTCGCGGCAATAGTGCGGGCGGCGAATCCTCCCCCGAGGGGCCGCCCGCGGCCGCTTTTACGGCGGCCGGAGGTCGTTATTTGCCCTCCGGCGCCGCCGACGTGGCCTGCGTTGGCGGGAGGGGAGTGTGGTGGTCGACTCCCGCTCCCGCTCCGCCGCCTCCTTTGCGGACATGACTGCCTCGCAGAAGGAGGCGACGGCCGTCCATCCAGGATCGCCCCCGACCATGGCCAGAACCAGGGCCGGGAGCGACAGGTCCACGCCGATTTGGGCGACGAGGGCGTGGCGCTCCTCGCGCCACGCCACGAGGAGGACACGGCGACAGTGTGGTTCACCGTGTCCTCCTCGTCGCCCGCGCCACAGTGGTGGCACCCTGACGTCATCTCCCGCCCTATGCGACACAGGTACCTCCCGAAGCAACCGTGCCCCGAGAGGACCTGCGTCAGGCGGAAGGTCAGGGCGCCGTGGCGCCTTTCCAGCCATTCAGCCAGGACGGGCCTCACCGCTTCGCAGGTGGCGAAGCCCGCGCTGGGGTGCGCGAGGCGCTCCTTCCATTCCACCATGAGCACCTCGTCGCGCAGCTCCGCCCGCCTTACCTCCACTTCGCGAGGCGCGGGTCGAGAGCCACGCTCGGCCGCATCCCGGCGCCACTGGTATAATAGCGCCAGGACTCGGGCCTCGAGGTCCCATGGTGGGGATCCGGCCAGCAGGGAGGCCGCTTCGAAGGACACCGTGCGGTATCCCCTTATCGCCCTGACGGCCAGGACGCGCTGCGGCCTGCGAAGCAGCGCTGTCGTTCCGGCCGTCAGGCGATCCGCCCATTGTTCAAACCCCTGCCATTTTTTTTAAATCCAAGAAATAGCCTCCATAGCCTAATAGTTACTTTCCTACATATTAATAATCTTTTTGAATTTTTTATTTCAGATCAGGATTAAGGCCGCAATCTTGGACACCATACAGGACCTTTTTTTTCAATCGGACTTTATTTCGGAGGGTCACACAGTGATGATTCCTAACGACCGTGAAAAACATAGACCTTTTTTAAATTGAAAATAATAATTATATTATAGAGCAGAGATTCACAAGTTATTTTTGAACAAGAGGCCCCATTTCCAAAATGAACTGACCGGCCGGTATGAACCGGCCAATCATCAGCGCTGGAAGTAGATTTACAACGCTAGGGACACTCGAGACTAGTGCTCAGTGAGACAAATTTTCATAGGCGGCAAGATTCGATGTATGAGAACATAATTATCTTCTCATATAATATCTTCGCGTTATCGATTTTTTTCTTAATTCGATGAAATATCGTCGGCTTAATTATCAAAATGCGCAACTCCACAAAATATCGAAATAAGTCTTTGAATGTCATCTAGTGGAGTATTTTGAAGCCTATCTATTGGATAACTTCCTATGTCCTACATAAATATGGCTAATGTATCCAAATGTAAGTTACGCATTCTGATAATTGAGCCAAAAATATACGAAAGTACATCAGCTGTGCGGATGACATGGTCAGCATAGATATGCATCTTTCCATTGCTCGGGGATAGTGCTAATGGTTCACTTAATAATAATCGAGCTGCATCCATATAATGGTCTAATATTTAATTAGCCATTTGAAAATAAAAGGAGTCCCTTTATTACAAAATTACTTGTGCCATGATAGTTACCTCGAAGGTGGAGATGGCCAACGTGATTTTAATCTTATATTTACATGCTACTAAGAGCACCGCAAACATGCTGCTGTCCGAATAAGCGTACAAGAACCTGGGTTACTAATGCCGGAACACAACACAGGGTTATTATGGTGAACTATTTATAGACCACGGGTAGTTAGCATCCAGACCGGCTTGGAGCCCTATCACGTAGCTAAAATTAGACTTAAAAAGACAACAATGGTAATTACAAAGCCATCTATCTCACCTGAGCTTGACTCTGAGTAGGCATGGGCGTGGGCTCGTCGGGCCCGAGCCGCGGCACGCCTGTACGCTTCATCATCTTGCCGAATCAATGGGCCATCACCCGATCACCTGAAATAAGGACAAAAATATTTTTAATATACGCACATAATACAACTATTCTTCTTATTGTCCTTATGCCAAACTATGTGGTGTCGGCACAACATGTTCTCTCCATCCACTTTCCTCTATTGGTGGTCATTTGAGGATTCACACCTTTTTTCACCACTTTAATCTTTTACTGAATCCATCATCTTTCTTTTGTATCTATTCACTAATTACTAACATTTTCTGCATTTTAATTATTGTAGTATAGTCTATTTGAAAACATAGTTAAAACCGTTTATAGCGAGGTTGTTTATAACAACATACCAGTTACCGTCGACTGCTAAATTCTAAGCGGGCCGTCAGTCTATCTGCTGTCCTACAGCAATAAAAAAAGAACAAAGAAGGTAAGGTTATTTGCTGCATTTATTAATTTTCATAAGTACCCCTATTTCGTCTATTAAAAACCTTTTTAGCGTTAAGCTTGTAACATATAAACAGTCTTAATTACAATCTTGCATAAATGTCTTAACATTTTCGGCACACCATAAGGCATAGAAACATTATGATGCTTCCAATGCTAAAAACAATATACCCCCTTGTACGCAGTTGGCTAAATCTATCGAGATTTCCAACGGGAATAGGGGGAACTACGATTTTTACTGCAATGCTTTAAGACCTGTGTGCGCCTTAATTTTTTTTACTATATGTATACGTTGTACATTATACAAAGTTTATCTTCTAATATATAAAATTCTCGTGTCACAGTTTTCGTTGCCATACTCCGAAACGGCTTGACCGATTTTGATGAAATTTTTTGTGCTTATCCGGTATCTATGAGAATCGGCCAACATCTATTTTTCATCCCCCTAAATGTTAGGGGTAGTCCACCCCTAATTTTTTTTTTAATTTTTTGACATTTTATTATTTATATGGCAGAACAACGTTTGCCGGGTCAGCTAGTTTTTTATATATTTCGACCTGGTCATTACATTCTTCTTTTTCCTACCCTTATCCCAAACTATGTGGGGTCGGCACATGTCCTGTCCTTCCACTCTCCTCTATTAGCCGTCATCTGAACATTCACACCTTTTTAACGAGCTTATCTTTTACACAATACATCCATCTTTTCTTTGGTCTATCCCTCCTTTTGTATCCATCCATTCCCATTTCTGACATCCTCCTTGTTACATGACGCTCCTCTCAAAGCATTATATGGCCATACCAGGCTAACCTATTACTTTTCAGCTTCTCAATAACTGGCGCTACTTTCAAACTTCTAATATACTCAATTCTAATTTTATCCATTTTTGTAACTCCAATTATCCATCTCAACATTCGCATCTCTGCTGCATGCAATATGACAGGTCTTATAACGGAAAGAAAATCCCTGGTCATTATATTGTTACCTTAGCATTGGTACTACATCCCAAGATATGAATAAAAAAGCACAATAGATAATTAAAATACTGGCATAGTGAAAAAAGATAAACAAAAATTACTGCTAATACAGTTCACTTAATCAAAATCATACTTATTTATAAAATTATTATTATTATTATATTGTCTCTTTCCACTATCTGTTTGACGAAAACTTTATAACGCAAAGATGTCCCTTCAATATCCTTAAACAGAGTTTATACAGTATTAGTGGTAAATATATAAAATAAAATATTAGAAATGTCTATTATGTTTAAGAGAAAATATGCTATATGAAAAAGATTAACAAAACAGTTATTTACCATTATTACCACAGCAAATCAAGTTTTTAAATTTGTTGTGGAACAGCAGACAGACAACACGCTGCTGTCCTACGTTTGTACAGGAAGCTGGGTCACTAATGCCGGAACACAACACAGTGTTATTATGGCGGCATACTTATGACCAAAGGTGGTCGCCATCCAGACGGGCTTGGGGCCCTACCACGTAGCTAGGGTGGGTTGGTTTGTTGCCTTTGACGACAGGCCACTGAGGTTGGTGGTATTCTTTCTCCGCCCCTGCACGGATAAATATAACTAAAGACAACTGTGAAATAAAGTAATTAATACGAAAGCATGGTTCACCTTATTACTAAAAACTTAACTATAAAAATATTGCCTTAAAATATAAACAAAGGTTTTTATTTACAAGGAATAATGTATTATTTATTACAAAACAAATTATCCAAAAGCATGTTGGGCGCGTGGTCTTATTGTTTTTACTTCTAAATTATACGCTATATTTCAGTTTCAAGGAAGGCCTCCACAGTATACAATACCAATAACCCTGTATACAATTGGATAAAAAACGGCACAGTTCAGTGAACAAGTTAATAAAAAGGTAAAAAAAAAACATTGTAATAATGTCTGACGACACATCCTTCAATCATGTCACTTATGTTTATATATACCTATATATGTTCCATACGTTTTTAGCGGCAATTTAAAAATATAAAACAACATTGAAGCGTTGCTAACGTGACTAAATGAACGTATTTTAAGACGCAAACACGGTCCATATAAACATATTACGCAACAAAACCGAAGTTATGGACGCTGTTATAGGCATGCATGGCCGCGTACAATTCGAAATTTGAAATCTCCGGTCACCAACACGGGCGGGTTTCGTTCAGAAACCGGTCCGGCAGCCACGGCGATGACACAAACTCGTACTTATTTATAGAGGAAAACGTACACAAATCGATAATACCCCCGGCTAGGTGCACTATAGCGGAGCACAGATTAAACCTGTATACTTTTAACTCTGCTCCATTGGCAAATGACAATCAACAAGGCGTTAAACTGCCATTTATTTATGATAAATATCTTAGATATCCAGTGCAGTCACGAAAAGCGTTATTATTATTTGAACAATGAATCAGCGAGCGGGTCTTAGAAGAAAAAGTTATAAGTAGTTAAGGACAATCATCTTTAGGAATAGTGCAGTAGAGTCGGGTTTACATCGGCACAGGGGAAACGAGGACGGCGCGGCGGCATTCGTCACCGACGTAGAAAATGGCGACTAAATACCAACAATTATATAGCGAGATTGAATAGAATTTTAGTGCAAATCAATGTTATCCTTTCGAGAATAATAATCACCACACATCTGAAGTGAGGATCGAAGCTCGTTTATCTACAATGTCGAGATAACGATCAGCCTCGGATGTAGTGTTCTGAAAAGCAAATCTGTACATACCTTACAATCCTGATAGGAAAATCTTCAATATATTCGATGTTCAGGTGTCTTCGTGATGTATATTACAATTCAAGTAACAAATGTAAAATATGTAACAATTGAAATAACGCGTCACGGTACGCTCCGCGCGGACACATTCGTGCTCCCTCAAGTAGCGCAACGGCGCAACTTTTTCGAGTGCGGCGTCAACACGGTCAGGTGGGCGAGGTTGCGACACTGCCATTTCCTGCATCTCTGTCGCGCGGTGCGCCATCTCTTTCGCACGCGTAAGGCGTACAGTGCGACCCTTGAGGGAGGCGCGCGCGGAGCCCTCCGTGGACAAACGTCGCGCACCGAGTTGCGCGACCGACTGACTGCCTGCAGCGCCTCCTCCGCCCGCGGCGGCAGGTCAGCAATCGAGCCCGGAGCGCCAGCACGGTGCGGCAACGTCGCCCGATGAACAGCGAGCGAAACGGACGCCCGACGAAATGCCACGAACCTACCTCGGACGGAGGTGGTGGACCAAAACAATCTCCTTTCTCTAAAATTATACAACAGACAACAGCAGGCAGTGTACTATTCGTAGCGCAGCCGGCCGGGCGATTCGTGTCTGTTTCCCGCTAAAACGATGCCGTTTATGGTTGAAACTAATTATAAAAGAGACAGTGACACTGATAAACTGTAGTAGTAAACACACGCCAAAAAGAAAAAGTACTAACAACGTATGGTTAACTGAACCTCAAACACATTCAAATTATTATTTTACATCAGCATCTGTTTGATAAAGTTATTAAAAATACAAGCTTTTTGCTTTCTGTCTGTCTAAATTATCACAAAATTTCGAAATGCGTACTTTTGAATTGATTCTTCATGGTCACCATCTTAGGTGACAAAAAATTACTATAAAAACCGCATTATTACGAATCAATATTTACATTTTAATACTTTTCGAAAATACTGTACCCATGACACTATTATGGTAATATTAACTAGCACGAACTTGAGATGTCCAAAATTAACCACGAAAGGATCAGTCATAAAAGTTCCCGTTTAAAGTGATTTAATGCATTTTAGTAGTGTTATCGATAATACCAGCTTTCACATCCCTAAAATTAAAATAAAAAAAATACTTCTGAGTCTTTGCTAAGAAAGCACATGGAATAAGGATAAAGTGAGCTAAATGTATTAATATTTGATTAACTGGGGAACAGCGGGCTGGCTGACGATCCACTTAATAGCACTTACCGTTGCCTATGGATTTTTACGGCGGCAGGAGCACCCACCCATCAAACACGCTGCCGTCCGCAGTTCGCATAGGGGAACTTGAACCTGGGTCATGCCGGAAGGCAACATTAGATTATTATGGCGGTATATAAAATAAAATATTCAGAGATCAGAGGTGGTTGCCATGACCCCTATCGTCTCCAGCTAGGTTATTTTCTCTACTTAGGACAGGCTGCCCCGGCCGTAGGGATTTAATTTCAGCCTCCGCGCGTAAAAAACTCCTGCGATGGATTTTTTCTACCGTAGCTGTCTGACATTTTTAATGCCTGGACGTACTAAATGTTTGATCTTGAATGCGATCACAAAATTCCTTTATCAAAATCTTGCAGTTCCTAATTTTTGCCATTGTGTACCTATGCGTGATCTGGTATGGAACGATCCTAAGTCTAACAGGCAATTAAAATAGAAACAAACGGCCTCATCAGAAACCTTCTTCCTGCCCTTATCCCACATTAAACGGGGCCAGCACAACATGTTCTCTCCTTCCACTCTCCTCTGTCAGCCGTCATCCCAACATTCACACCCATTTTTGCCATATCATCTTTTTCGCAATCCATCCATCTTTTTTTTTGGTCAAACTCTACTTCTGTATCCATTCACTCAATTTCTATCATTTTCCTTGTTATATGGAATTCTTCCCGCGCATTACATGGCCAAACCACGGTAGTCTGTTACTTTTAAGTGTTTCAATAACATTTCTAATTTTATCCATTTTCGTAACTCCACACATCCATCTCAGCATTCTCATCTCTGCAGCGTGTAACATCCTTTCGTCCCTCCCATTTGTGGCCCAGAATTTCGATTCATACAATACGACAGGCCTTCTTACAGATTTATAATTTTACCTTTGAGTTGGTACTCTTGGATCACAAATTGTTCCGAGATCTATCGCCATTTCATACATCCTGTATTCACACATCTCATCCGAAATCTAATAAATAAAATACTACCTCCCAGTGAATAATCCCTTTTCAAATTGCGCATTAAATCAGTCTGCATTCGGATTCCTACCCATTTTATATTACGGCTCAAATCCAACCCACTATGCGTGGATGGAGGTGGTGGAAACACCCCCTGCAGCCGGGATATGTCCCACCTACGCTGGGAGCCCGGCCGGTTTTATTATTCGAGTAGTATGCAGTGTGGGAACGGGACGAATGTACTATGAGATATTATCGCTACATGGAAATATTCTTCAACAAAGAGTTAAAGCATTAAAGCTATGCATACGGGTCTAAAATTACGTATATCCGTTGTAAATTTCCATGACTGGCCGCGTTATATCCCGTCTGGATAGCAAACACCCCTCGTCTATAAGTATTACATATTTACCTTTTGATCGTGATCGTACGTCGATTTGATTTTAGGAAATATATCTAAATAATTTTTTATAACCATAAAAATGGCATGCGGCAAAGTTTTATGTGGAAGGTGAGGCAATTTATATGGATAACTTTTAGGACTGATTGATTTAAAGCATATCACTCGCTTAGAAATATAAACGTTCAATTAATTCCCTTTATTAAACAATAGCTGAGCCGGTAAACGTTGTTCTGCTATGTAAATCTTCGATCAATAATAACACTATTTGTGATCGAAGATGTAAATAAAAGAAATATCACATTCATCCCCATTTCACCCGCTTCAAATTTAATTTTCGCGACAAAAAGTAGTCTATCTGCTTCTGTATGGTCCAATCTATCTGTATATCGAAACTGGTTTAGCGATTTAGGGGTGACATAGTTTCATATTTATATTAGTATGATTAATTAGTATTATAAGAAATATAATTCATTTAATAAAAATACTAAGCTTGAAATCCCCCTACTACATATTCCCCTCAAATGTTTCCGAACTATATAGGAAGGACAGCAAATTCGACCCGTCCGTTAGCATTCAACAACACGTGCGAATCTATACAAATAAATAAAATTGGAGTGTCTGTTTGTAATATTAAAATAACTGCTTTTTACTAAGTGCATTCGGATGTATACACGGTACATATACCAAAACAAATTTTTTTACAATTTTTGTCTGTCTGTTTGTTCCGGCTAATCCCTGAAATGGCTGCACTGATTTTGACTGGACTTTCACTGGCAGGTAGCTGATGTAACAAGGAGTAACTTAGGCTATTGTTATTTTAGAAAAATAATTAGTTT
Organism: Malacosoma neustria; assembly: GCA_963693495.1. Lineage (NCBI taxonomy): Eukaryota > Metazoa > Arthropoda > Insecta > Lepidoptera > Lasiocampidae > Malacosoma > Malacosoma neustria. The sequence continues at coordinate 9,058,509 of OY856398.1, read as the reverse complement.
TTGTTAAAAATTATCACTTTCGGAAATTTTATATTCCAATTTAAGTTAACCACAGATTTATATTACAATCATATGAAATAGGGTTCAGCTTAGGCTGGACTTTGTAGGTTTTATTTCTAATTTAAGTTGGCCTCAGATTTATATCATCAATCATATGAAATAGGGTTTAGCTTAGGCTGGACTTTGTAGGTTCAACGCACGTATTCCGGGGGCGCATGGCGTAATAGTTGCATTCGATAACACTGACTGTTTGCATATTTCATTTATTTATATTTTAAGGTTTATCCCTATAAACCCGTAAAAACCCTTTTTTACCATAAAATTTATCCAAAAAAATGCTGCGCAGTCACTATTCCACGCGGACAGAGTCGCGGACACAGCTAGTAATAAAATAAAATTGTTTTATCAAAATGGGTGTTCTGTTCAGGCAACGTACCGCCTGCGCTTCGCCCATTTTACGGTCGCCATAATCGTCCTACCGAGAGGACTATTCGCAATGTGGTAGAAATAGAATAGAATAGTAAATTTGAGTCCACTGGTTTATTAAACGTTCGACCAACACCCGTACGTCGACAAAACACAAGATCTGCCGAAAACATCGCCGCTGTCCGCGAGTGTGCATAATCCGAGGCAGTCGATTTCGCATCGTTCACGAGTACCGGCCTATCGCAGACCACAACTTGGCGAATTTTGCATTATGACTTGGATCTGCGCACCCATACAAAATTTTACTGACACAGGAACTGAAGGTAAACGACCATAGACAACGACGTGTGTTCGCTGAATGGGCGGCTCTGGAGCAGTTGGCAACTGACTCTAATTTACATCGAAAAATCATCTTCAACGATGAGGCCCATTTCTGGATGGGTACGTAACAAACAAAATTGTCGAATTTGGGACGATATCAATCCACATGAGATCCAAGAGCGTCCAATGAATCCCGAAGTCAATTTTTGGTGTGGATTTGGACTGGCGGCGTCATCGGTCGATATTGCTTTGAGAACGACGTTGGCCGGGCCATCACTGTCAACGGCGAGCGCTATAGGTCGATGATTATTACCATCTTTTTTGGCCTGAATTGGATGACCTGGACACCAACGACATGTGGTTTCAACAGGACGGCGCTACGTGCCACACAGCTCATGCCACATTGGATATTCTGCACGAGCGGTTTGAGGGCATGGTCATCTCACGTGGAGGAAATGTGAACTGGCCACAGAGATAAAGCTATTTGACCCCGTTAAACTTTTTCTTGTGGGGGTTTTCTTAAGTCACAGGGGTATGCGAATAAACCACAAGCAACAGCGGTCCTCAAAGCCAACATAACCCATGGCATCGGTCACATTCAGGCTGATTTATGCGCCAGTCATGGAAAATTGGACATTTCTGATTTGCTCATTTTAAACAAATCCACCATCTTTTTTAACATTTCTATTGCCACATAGCAAACATCTCTAACATAGTATTAGACTCTCAAATAATTTTATTACAAATCAATTTTAGTTTATATTAGCAACCAGCGCCAACACTAATTCTCGAAACTGGGCAAATTCAATGAGTTGATCTGAATGCAATTATATAGCACAACTTGAAATACGCAATTATAGCACAACTTGAAATACGCAATTATAGTTTCAATGAGGTCAAGTGCTAAATAAGTTTTTTCATTACTACTCTAGCTTACATTATATTATACAAAACTTTATATTCAGAAACTAGCTGTGCCCGCGACTCCGTCCGCGTAGAATAGTGACTTTGGGCAGAATTTTTTGGATATATCTTATGGTTTATTTTGGATTACAAACCCTATAAACCCTAAAATATAAATGAAATATGCAACCAGTCAGTATTATCGAATACGTACGTTCGAACCTACAATGTCCAGCCTAAACTAAACCCTTATTTCATATGATTGATAATATATTGTAATAAAAATATTTTTTATAATATACATAGTCAGATCATAAGTATTGTCACACAGTAAAAACTTTTCTTTTAGAATGCTGGCCACAAAAAAGTTTATTGAATTCGAATTTCGAATTGTTCATGAAAATAAAAAAGGTATACTTTTAGAATTTTACTCATTTTTAAATATGGAGTGGACGCTTAAAGAAGACCGTGTTGCAGTTATTGCGTTGCATCGTTGCAGTTACGCGCCAATTCAAATTTTTAACATACTGAAAAATTTGAATATAACCAAAAGATTCGTTTATCGTACCATCAAACGATACAATGAAGACTCTAGTGTAGATGACAGGTCAAGAAGTGGTCGCCCTCGGTCTGTTAGGACTCCAGCAGTGATAAAAGCTGTGAAGGCACGAATTCAAAGAAATCCCAAACGTAAGCAGAAACTGTTGGCCCTTCAGATGGGGTTAAGCAGAACCACGGTGAAAAGGGTGTTAAATGAAGACTTAGGGCTTCGGGCATATCGAAGAAAAACAGGACATCGTTTGAATGCTCGTCTAATGGACCTGAGACTGAAGAGATGTCGCGCTTTGTTGAAGCGGTACGCGAGAAAAAAATATCGGGAAATTCTTTTTTCGGATGAAAAAATGTTTACCGTAGAAGAGAGCTACAACAAACAAAATGATAAGGTGTACGCACACAGTAGTGAAAAAGCGAGCAACCGTATTCCGCGTGTCCAACGAGGTCATTTTCCATCCTCGCTCATGGTATGGTTGGGAGTTTCTTATTGGGGCTTAACAGAGGTACATTTTTGTGAGAAAGGTGTAAAAACGAATGCTGTTGTGTATCAAAATACAGTCCTGACGAACCTTGTGGAACCTGTTTCTCATACCATGTTCAATAACAGGCACTGGGTATTCCAACAAGATTCGGCGCCAGCTCATAGAGCGAAGAGCACACAAGACTGGCTGGCGGCGCGTGAAATCGACTTCATCCGGCACGAAGACTGGCCCTCCTCCAGTCCAGATTTGAATCCGTTAGATTACAAGATATGGCAACACTTGGAGGAAAAGGCGTGCTCAAAGCCTCATCCCAATTTGGAGTCACTCAAGACATCCTTGATTAAGGCAGCCGCCGATATTGACATGGACCTCGTTCGTGCTGCGATAGACGACTGGCCGCGCAGATTGAAGGCCTGTATTCAAAATCACGGAGGTCATTTTGAATAAACTTTAATGTCATAAGAATCTATGTTTTGTTAAGTTCATTTTGGTATATGAATGGTTACATAATGAATAAACTTGTTACAATTATTTTACATTAAACATGTGACAGAATTTATGACCTGACTAGGTATACAAAATCTTATACACTCGAGTTCTTTATAAAATAGCCCAAGTGTTTGGATAGAATAATCCAAGAAATATATAAAATGTTTATAAAAACATCCCCCTACTCGACTAAATTAAGAAAGGCCAATATAACTTCCACGCTTGTCCAAGGTGTATAGGCGGGTTACAAACACCGTGATCGGCACGCAGGTTACCTGGCAATATTGTTATTAGGCGGGAAAATCACCGAGGACTGCGCAAGGCAACTTAAAGAGAAAATAAATCCCTAGTCCACAAACATCGGATTGTTTTTAGGGACCTTTTTAGTGACGAAAGTCTACCCCTGCTAAGCCACTTCTCTCCGTGCAGAGGCGGAGTAAAAATACTGACCTCCTGCGACCGGGTTCGGCCTACCGTAAATGGCGAAAAAGCAACCCTATCTACATGGTAGTGCACCAAGCCTTGATCTTTAAGTATGCCGCGACTGTAACATTATGTTGTATTCCGGCATTCTGACCCAGGTTTCTGTACCCCTATGGAACAGCAGCGTGTTCGCGGTGACCTAAGCGTAGCAAACATTCATAGGCGACGGTTATTATTTACTATTAAATGGGCAGTCAGCCTGTTTGATGTTCCTTAGCAAAAAAAAAAAAACAGAAGTGTCACGGTAGAAGGAACCTTAGTTCTTTGTCAATACTCCGCGTACCCATATGAAACGATTTTATCTTGACATTTACATGTCTTAATTTCAATAAACACTACGTTAATCACGGTATAACACCTTAATCTCTTAGATACTGAGCCTGTTTGACTATATTTGAAAATTTTTGGGAAAAGAATATATAAATAAATAATTTTCAACGACTAACTGGAAAGTCCAGCAAAAACTATTTGTGATTAATTTGATATTATTTTAAGCGAAATATGATTTAATGAAATTTATTCGTACACGTTTTCTACGTGGTAGGGCCTCAAGACCGTCTGGATGGCGACCACCTTTAGTCTTAAGTATGCCACCATAATAACCTTGTGTTCCGGCATTAGTGACCCAAGTTCCTGTACCCTTATTGGACAGCAGCGTGTACGCGATGCCACTGGCATTGCAAATAACCATAGGCAACGGTAACTGCTAAATTCTAAGCGGGCTGTCAGCCTGTCTGCTGTCCTACAGCATTAAAAAAACATGCGGGGCAAGCTTTGGGGACTGCCGACAGAAATGAAAACTAAGTAACTTGAATCGTATCGTCGAGTTATTAGATTATTATCTTTGCTTTATAAAGTAGTAGTAAGTGTTTATATCAAGGAAAGTTTAAATTGGTCATTCACTTCTTTACAAACCAAAAATTGTTCTCCAAAAGTGCTCAACGCTCCTAAAGAAGTTTTCACTTCAAAAAAAACTCAACTGTATTGCATTGTTATAAAGTCGCAATTCGAATAGATATGTTTAAGTAATGTACTTCTTACGAATTTTCGATCAGGTCATTTGTCCCTGACACGAGTTTAAAATTTTTTACCCATCACAAAAAAAAAACATGCGGGGCAGTCTTTGAAGACTGCCGATACTAAATAACTTGTGAGTTGTATCGTCGAGCTATAAGATTATTATTTTCGGTTTATAAATAAGTGTTTATGATCAAGAATTAAAGTTTAAATTGGTCATTAACACTTCTTTACAAACCAAAAAATGTTCATCCAAAAAGTGCTCAACGCGCCTAAAGAAGTTTTCACTTCAGAAACTCAACTCGCTCCCTTAGGCACAACTCGAAATTTTGAGGTTTTGACTTTTTGCATTATATGGGTTCAATATCAACTGTTCTACCACTTGGCTTTCACAAAAACAGAAAAAAGCAAATGTTTTAATTAATACTGTTATCATCATCATCTCAGCGTTCATCCCGGATTCAACCCAAGCTTGCGTTTCGGTGCCCGGGGTCCGCTTTCAGACTTTTTCTACTCCACTTCGCACGGTCTTCAGCATCCCTGGTAGTGAGCCCATTGGCACGCATATCACCCCTTACGACGTCAAGCCAGCACTTTTTGGGTCTACCGCTCCTGCCGGGGCCCGGCGGAGGCGGCATGGCCAGACATTTGTTTCCCACATAAGCATCCGGTTGCCGTAAAACGTGGCCGTACCAACGGAACTGACACTCATGCAGTTTATTCGCAATGTCACGGACATGAAGACTACAACAGCGAATGTGGGAGTTCCTAACGCGGTCCTTCCGCGTCACTCCACACATCCACCGCAGCATATTCATCTCCGTGACACGCAGCTCCTGCTTGTGTCGCTCTAACACCGGCTACGCTTCACAGCCGTATAATACGCTTCACGGCCTAATGATAGTCTTATAGACCGGTCCCTTCAACTTTACCGGTATCTTGGAGTCACAAATGACACCAGTTACCTCACGCCATTTGGCCCACGCGGCAGCAATGCGTGCCTTGACGTCGTAATCGATGTTACCAGACGCATGAAACACAGATCCCAGGTATTTCACTTGATCCGTGCGCTCGACCGTGTCGCCGCCTATGCGTACGGGTGTGGGATCTGTGGAGTTACAGGCCAAGTACTCGGGTCTTCGCCACATTGAGCTTCAGACCACCGTTCTCAAGCGACTCATTCCACGCCTTCACATGTCGCACCAGCCTACCCTTGTCCGAATCTGCCGAATCAGCCTGCCTTGTCCGAATTTTTAATGAATACTGTAATTGTCCCTTTCACACCACCCTCTCACGCCTCTTTCTCCTAGAGAGGCTCGACTAATAAGGCTCCAGTACGTATTTGAATAAAAAATTTTAATGTTTCAGCTGTTAATACTGTAGTACGTTTATCATAGTCTACATAAAAAAACATCAAGGCTATAAGCACTTTAAATTACGATATTTTACGAATGATAAAGTAAAAATATCGAGAATCCCGAATCTTTAAACGTGTTTTCCCAAAAGTTTGTGTTTTTGAAATAGGCCTTTACATTACTAAGGGAGCGAACTGTATTTCATTTAATAGTCACAATTCGAATAGATATGTATAGGTAATGCAGTGCAATCATTTAAAAGTTACATTATAAAATAAACCTTAAGTCATTATTAATAAGGTTGGTTACAGGAGCAAAACTCCGTCTTACGAATTTTCGATCAGGACACGTGAGACGTGACCTGACGCGAGTTTAACATTTTTTACCCATTACAAAAAAGTGTATAACGTCACTAAAGAAGTTTTCACTTAAAAAAAAAACACGTTATCGTTTATTCATCACTAAATCCTATTAACGTTTTCAATAACAAAGTTGAACCTAAACAGCTAAGAACACAACCAGAAATAACATTCAATTCAATTCGATTAAAAAAATATACTCCAGCAGTAGTCACATGAACATGTTCATAACTATGGGTTGTTTATTAAATTTTGTTAAGTACGTCGTCATCAGCAGTATACATACTGTACAAGCGTGTAAACAACATATGAGAAACTAAATATTAACCTCAATTATCTCAAACGACCAATAGCCAAATCCATCAGTCAAATTTAAATATAGAACAATATTATATTTAAAAACTTGTTTATCTGCCGCGTTCAAACTTTATCCATTGTTATAAACAGAGGATACTATTGGTACAGCCTTGAGATTTCTTATCGAGCAAGTGACTTCACAATTACTGCGCTTGGATCGCGAACGCGACGTTGCCAACATTCTGCGCGGCATATGCGTCGTAATTATAAAGAGGCGGCCATCTTGTTACCGTTTTATCAAACTAAACGCAATGATATCCAATCATGACACGTACTGCAATACTGCTTCGTTAAATATAATCTATCTAAATACGCGCTAACTGCTATATCACATAACTTCCGTTTAGGAAATCACATGCAGTTACGTAACCTGAAAATGAAAGACCTACGTGGATGCATTCTGAAATTCATACATGATCTATTGTGTAGGCCACACGTAAAAGATAACTCAATGAATAGATTTAGTATAGATCAAAGCAGTCACTAACAATCCTATCTATCCATATATATGTAGGTAAATAGGGTCAAAGTGTCGGCGCAATATGGTTGAGATACGTACATTGAGCGTGGTGATAGCTTGGGTAGACTCCGGAGCACTAGCCCCAAGGTCCCAGGACCACTCTCGAGCCAACCCACTACCAGATACATCACAAATTCGGGCATTTTCAACGCAAATTCCACGGTATCGATCACGCACAGACGCCATTTTGAACCGACACTGAGTGAGCTCGGACGAGTGTGCGACGTTGCCACGTCGTACGATTCCAATCCTCGCTTCTATTTCTGGGTTTTTTACCTCCCCCGCACCGCACCGCCGCCTGCCGTGACGCCGGAGGTCGACAAACAGCGCGCTACGAACTACATACAAGACATTCACGAATTAAACCCCGTTCTTCGAATGATTTTATTTTTAAGAACATAATACATGATCTAGTAGGCCTTCGATCTAAACGGGTCTGGCACAGGCGTTGGGGGGGGGGGGGTGCAGCGTTCCGTGTGATAAGATAAGTTATACGACATATATAGATAGATGGCTTTACGTAAATTGACCGAGCGCCCGGCTTTCACCAAAGTACGAAGCAAGGCGCGGCCGCGCAGGTCCGCGCCGACATGTGCCATTGGCCATCGCAGAGATCGATAGACAAATACCGATGAGGAAAGCTGCTGTCACACTATTATCAACCCTATATACCTTGTCAACAGAGTCTATTGTTGCCCGGTATGGGCTATAAACAAACTATAAGCACGAACACACTGACGTCCTCCACGTAGATACGAGCTCACACAGGCGTTGTGAAAACGACGCGAACGGCCCGCTGAGCGGCCATCTATACAAATTACAATGGTACATATAACATCATTATGTTATGGCGCTTTGCTAGAGTCGAGATTCCCATACACGTCGTACCCAGCGCTCCCTGTTGAAGGACAAAGGGACGATTTCTCACAGAAAACAAAGGGAAACGCCGGTTGTTAAGGGTAATAGCAGGTACAAACGCTATTGAAAATATACTATATGGGAGTAATTTGATAGACAGCGCATTGTCAAGCGGTTGGCAGGTAGACAACCGGGCTGTAACGCTTTTAATATTGTATTCACATATCACGCGGTCGTTTGATAAGAAAGTATACTCAGGGTTATGACTTGAACCGAACATAATATGCAGTAATTATGACACGACCTTAGCGTATGGCGGACAGGTTGCAATTCGCTGTACAGCATTACAACATTAATTGTTGATATGGATTGAATTAGACACAAGGAAATGCGTTTGAATTATATGAAAATGAACAAATAATACGGATGAAATGGCAAAAGACGCAGCCTGTCAACTGATCACTCACCTGTATTTATACACCAAATACAATTGTTTCTTCACAAACTCACTGGAACGCCACTTCTTGACGATGAAACGACGTAATTTAAGGTATTTTGAGGATTTTATACAATTTTATTGGCATAAAAAAATTAAACATTCCGTTAGGCAAACGTCTTACGCGCATAGAGACCGATTGCGAACTGTGGCTTTCTGTGGGTTTGGGTCGCAACGGGCGGGGGGGCGCGGGCGGATCATCGGAGAACGGCAACGGCACGTCGGCACCGCGGCGAGCGAACACGAAAGCGCAACGATTTTTTATTCGTCCATTATTACATCGGTACATGGGGCATTTAATTAATGAACACTATCTTTTAAAAATGTTTAAAATTTAATAGATAATCTAGTTTAAAAAATATAAGAGTTGAAGTTTTGTAAGTTATATGTCATAATTTTTTTCATTCGCACACATGCCAAGAAAATAGGCAATCAGATATAAATTCGTAACCACATGTACCTATAGTAAACATAATAATAAACTTTCATTTATTACTTAGAATATGTATAATTATTCTAAGATTTATTATAAAAAATATTTTCAAATCTTTGTACCTACATATTTTATTGAAAAATTCTTAGATTGTAATTAATGGGACTTAATTAATTAATTACATAGACGTATGGGACAGCAGCGTGTTCGCGATGCCACTGGCGTTGCAAACACCCCATATGCGACGGTTACGGTGACGGTAACTGCTAAATTCTAAGTGGGCCGTCAGCCTGTCTGCTGTCCTGCAATAAAAAAAAATTCTCTTTATTAATTCAGAATGAATAAATGTATCATTTAATTGAATAATAATTTTTTGTGTATGCATTCTTTGTTCGATACCTTTAGAACAAGAGAAATCAGTCAATTTTAATCATGGAAGTATTAAAGTACTATTACTTCCATGATTATAATGAACTATTTTCAAAATGATAAATTAATTTGCTCTTTTAATAATTTTGACATTGATACATTACTTAATAAAGTGTAAAAAAATAGTTTATTTTTTACAAAATGGCGGCTCTACAGAATATTTCTTCAAGCATCTGCTGGAAGGCATCGAAAATTACTGCAGTTGTCAAAAAAATTCTATTTATCTGAAATCATTTTTTTTTTCGATTAATGATATATCAAAGGAAGGAGAAAACTATAAAAATATAAAAAAGTTAAAAATTAAAATTTATATCGGCTGTTTTATTAATCAAAGGCTGGATCTTTGGCTATTTTTCAACAGTTTTGACCCCTTATAAATTATTTATTATCCTGATATCTTAAAACTTTTAGGTACATCCTTCCGATAGCATTATGAAGAGAAACCTCTGAAGAATTAAGCCTAATCGGTCAATAACTCTTTAAGTTACAGCAGCAGTTTTTCGATCTTAGAATAATTACACATAAGGATTCGATACAGCCAGTGGCGTAGCGGGGGCGGCAGGGGCGGCCCACCTTGGGCCGCCCCTGCCGCACACTTTTTGCACACTTTTTAGGGGGCGGCGAAATTTCACAATAAATAATATAAATATTTGAACCATTCATATTTTTATTGCAACTACAAATTCTGACCGATTGAAAGAGCACAGAGTTTTTCATTACTTATTCTGTGACGAATTCGGGGAATCCCTTGAATTCATGGGGAATTTTTTGAATGATATTTTGTTGGTTGCTGGCAACACCGTCTATTCTGACTTGCGGGGATTCCCCATAGTTTATTTTGTGCTTGACCTGTATAATGAATCTAACCTGTATAATGCAAAATAATGATGACTGTTCTTGCCGAAAAGTTATCTAGAATTAATGTATGTAAAACTAGCAGGCTCACCTGGCTCAACATGGGCAGATTTTTCATTACTGCTCCGTTCCTATTGGTCCTAGCGTGATGTTATATAGCCTATAACATTCCTCAATAAATGGGTTTTCCAACACAAAAAGAATTTTCAAAATCGGTTCAGTAGATCCAGAGATTACCCCATACAACGTCATAAACACACAAACTTTACCTCTTTATAATATTAGTTTATAGATATTATATATGAAATTAGCGTTTTGTCGTACTGACCACTTTAATCTGAAATATCTCCTCTTTGGTTTAGAATTCCAAATTCAAATTTATAAATTCATTTAGCTGGTACATTTGAGTTTTGAAAACAGTCATTCATTTGTTTTTTCCTCGTTATTTTTTTCTTTGGCGTCGCTTATTACCGCACAATGGAAAACATGAAATATCAGTATATTTACGAGTACGAGTTCTACCTTGGCACCAGTGCTGCAGAAATACCACGAAGGATTAATGATGTATACGGCGCTGGTGTCGCAAAAGAAAGCACTGTACGTTTTTGGTTTCAACGTTTTCGTTCTGGAAATTTCGACCTTCAGAACCAACCCCGTGGACCGCCGGAGACCAAAGTGGAAAAAGAAGCTATTGTGGAAGCGGATCCATGACAAAGCACTTCAGAGATAGCTGCAGGCTTCGGGGTAAGTGATAAAATCGTATTAATCCACTTGAAGCAATTCGGGAAAGTAAAAAAACTTTAATCTCTTATATTGAGTGAATCGAACTTGCAAACACGCGTCGACTGCTGTGTTACTTTGTTCAACCGACACAATAAAGGGTTTTAAATCGAATTATTACTTGTGATGAAAAGTGGATACTATACGATAATAAGAAGCGCTCGTCGCAATGGCTGAACCCTGAAGACCCAGCCAAATCCTGCCCTAAACGAAAATTGACTCAGAAAAAGTTACTTGTGAGTGTTTGGTGGACTAGCGCCGGTGTCGTTCACTACAGCTTTCTTAAATCTGGCCAAACGATTACGGCAGATATCTATCGTCAGCAACTGCAAACCATGGAGGAAGAAATAGCTGCTAAACAACCGAGAGGACCTTGCTCCAACAGATTACCATTTTTTCCGGAATTTGGACAACTTCTTACAAGGAAAAAAATTCAACTCCGATGCGGCAGTCCAAATTGCCTCCAAAGATTTTATTGATTCTCGCCCCCATGGTTTTTTAGTAAAGGGATCAATGAACTACGTAAGAGATGGCAAAAGTGCATTGTTAACAACGGTGCATACTTTGATTAATTAAATATATTTTACAAAAAAAAAATGTCTTTATATTCCTCCCGTACAAAACGCCAATTTCATATGTAAGGACCTAATAATAATAAATTGTGTTATTTTCAGTATCGTATCGTCGTATTAATTTATTTTACCAGAAAGTTTGAGAATTGAGGTGTAGCCTTCATTAAATATACCAGCAATAAAAGCTGCAATTTCATCAATTTTTAGCCCAGGCCCAGAATTGAGATGCTTAATCAGACATATTCGCCAATTTGTCGCCTAAAAACTTTTGTTGGCATTCTGGGTATGGCCATCCAAGCGTCTTTCCAGTAAATCATCTCTGGACAAACCTTTGTACATTGGTAGAAGATGTTGTTTTATATCGTCGCCAAGTAATGGAGTAAGATCTTCAAGCAGCAACTCTCGGCTCCAGTCGGACAGTTGAGTAGCGGATTTTTTCGTTGAAAAAAAAAATGAAAAAAAAAATATACGCGTCGAATTGAAAACCTCCTCCGTTTTTTTCGTCGGTTAAAAATATGGTAATAGTTAGGCGATGGTTAACTGTTCCTTCGAAGCGGCCTCCCTGCTGGCCGGATCCCCACCATGGGACCTCGAGGCACGGGTCCTGGCGCTATTATACCAGTGGCGCCGGGACGCGGCCGAGCGTGGCTCTCGCCCCGCGCCTCGCGAAGTTGAGGTAAAGCGGGCGGAGCTGCGCGACGAGGTGCTCATGGTTGAGTGGAAGGAGCGCCTCGCGCACCCCAGCGCGGGCCTCGCCACCATCGAAGCGGTGAGGCCCGTCCTGGCCGAATGGCTGGAAAGGCGCCACGGCGCCCTGACCTTCCGCCTGACGCAGGTCCTCTCGGGGCACGGTTGCTTTGGGAGGTACCTGTGTCGCATAGGGCGGGAGATGACGTCGGGGTGCCACCACTGTGGCGCGGGCGACGAGGAGGACACGGTGAACCACACTGTCGCCGTGTGCCCTGCGTGGCGCGAGGAGCGCCGCGCCCTCGTCGCCCAAATCGGCGTGGACCTGTCGCTCCCGGCCCTGGTTCTGTCCATGGTCGGGAGCGATCCTGGATGGACGGCCGTCGCCTCCTTCTGCGAGGCAGTCATGTCCGCAAAGGAGGCGGCGGAGCGGGAGCGGGAGTCGACCACCACACTCCCCTCCCGCCAACGCAGGCCACGTCGGCGGCGCCGGAGGTCAAATAACGACCTCCGGCCGCCGTAAAAAGCGGCCGCGGGCGGCCCCTCGGGGGAGGATCCACCGCCCGCACCATTGCCGCGAGGGTGAGGGCTGCGTGCTGTTCCGCGACCCCCCTCAACTCCTAGAGTTGTTAGGAGAGCGCCGGGGGGACGAAATCCTGACCCCCTGGCGCCAACACCTTAGAAGGGGCCCGCCTCAAGACAAAGGGCGGGCCGGCGCCAGCCCGGGCCACGAGATCGGCTGGCCATATATCCGTGGGCCCGGGCGTAGGCGATAGGAGAACAGCGGGGTTTTTTAGTGGGTAGTCGGATGGCCAAACATCTTTCCCGGAGTCCCACATATCCCTCGGTCCCCCCGGGCCGGGGGAACCCGTCAAGAGAGGTTTTTCCCCGACACCAAAAAAAAAAAAAATGGTCAACTGTTAAGTGTTAATTGAGCTATCAGCTTTTCTCCTGTTCAGCTTCAGCAATCTATCTATCGTGCTTTAGCACATTCTGCTTTGCGCCTTTCTATGCTCAACGTAAATTTTCATATAAACACTAGCACGTGGTATTGATCAGCATTAAATTACTTCTTTTGCTATTTCTCTTGAATTGTGCTATTTTCAAACCTAGTTTAAACGTACTAATACTTTCTATAATTCCATTTTTAATTACATATTTTTATTTTTGTCCTTAGTTTTGTTATGGGATTATTCGTAAAACCTTTTTATGTTTGCTAATTTATTCGCTGTAACAATTATTAATATTTCTTAACATGTACAATGTAAATCATATTAAATTCAAAGAATCTAAAGGAATCTATCAACAGAATGCAACCCTGGTGCATTCATGTTATATCCAAATAAAATGTCAAACACGCACACATGAACCAATCAAAGGGCAGTTTTCGCAAAACTGATTGAATTGAGTGAATTGACCAATCAGAATTGAGTTCGTGTATTTGACATTTAGATAAATATTTCTTACACGTTGTAAACGTTATTTATCGCATTTACCTGGATTTTTTCCTAATTGAAAGACTTTTAGACGTTTTAAGTGGATTAAATAAAAAAATGAAATTATCAGTTACTTTTCTTATTGTAACAATTTATTTTGTGGTTGTTTCGGCAAGAATTGACCCTAAAAACTTGAAATGTTTAGGTGTGTATTTTTGTGATATTATTTTAAAATTTAATAATATTTAATGTATGTATTATTTTAATTATGTAATATTTCTAGTGTGTCGGACTATCTTCGATGAGCTTAACGTGGCGATAAAAGCTATAGATAAATGGAAGAAGGTCGACGTAAGTACATTTTTACAATAATTTTCATATCTTTTTAGACAGTTCTAAACACATATTTAATTGATTCTATGATGATAGCAGAATATAGTTATCGGCATTTTATATAAAAAGGGGATGATCATCCTGTAAAAATTTCGTCGCTTATATTTCTTTAAATTCCACTCGCGAAAGCCTATTTGTCGAATTAATAAAATATTGCAATGATTTTTATCATCTGAAAGGTATTCTCCTGAGTCACATTATATGTCTGATCCCAGGGTCAAGGTATATAAATGCTCTTTGATGGCATTACTCTTGTGTCAGAGCACACACCAGTTATCACATGAAGAGGATTTGGACACTGAAGTCTTATTGATTCCACTGTCTTCCTCTTCACACTACTAATTTGTGTGTTATAACAATTTTCTAGGTTGGCAACTTTAGAATGGACGCTGATGGCAACACAATGCAGCAGAAGGTGCCTGCTCATCGGTCAGCAGTGTACATCTCTGAGCTGATTGATGGCATCTGTGAGTATTGTTTTATAACACCATTTAAATATTACTATCCACAAATCTATGATTTAACTGGATTTATAAATATTGATTTACGACTAATAAGATGATCTATCCAATGTACCTGGTAGCTCAGTTTTATAACATTTGGAGACCAACTTAGAGATTCTAAGTTCTAATCCCTTGGTGACATGCGTCTCTTAGACGGTTTTTCTCACCGTATGTGCATATTATAGAATAATGCCCACATACCAACAGTAAAGGAAAACATTATGAGGAAACCTGCGTACCGAGATTACCCATAAGTGTAATCCGCTAATGGGCCTTGAACATTCCTGGCAGGTATACTGTTCAAAGTGGGGGCCCGAGCCCAATAGTGAGACGCAACAGGCTTTTATTATATCCTATTATTATATATTCACATTACATAATGGCACAGTCACTCTCAGTCTGTTGGTAATTTTTTTTATTGCTTTAGAATGGCAGACAGGTTGACAGCCCACTTAGAATTTAGCAGTTACCGTTGCTTATGTCGTCCAGGAACATTGTGTGGAATCACAACAAGCATGACACACAACACATTCTCTTTCCAGATTGGAAGGAGAGAACATTTTTCTGTTAAGTCATGATCTCGAATTTCACACCTGTTTTCTCTAACCATCTTATATGCAATCCATATTTTTTTATAGTCTACCTCTTCTTCCATATCCATCCAACCATCCATTTCTAACATTTTCAAAACAATGTATAATAGTTATTAATTGTAATATTTTCCAGGCAAGAAAATGGACGACTATGTCCGTGTATACTATAAAGCGACCGGTAAACTGGAGATTATGTTGTTGATCACTCCTGATGGGAAAATGAATACTGAGTTTTCTAAAACCAAGTTTGTCACTGACGATGATTTGAACAAGAGTTTAGAGTATTATGTGAGTATTATTTAAAAAAAAATCCATGATGGCCAAGTGATATTTATTTCAACACAACACAACCAACATCACAGATAAGCCAAATCTATACAGCCATCCCTAAGAATAACATATAAGTACTGCCTTAGTAAATCTAGAATAAGAGTGTGGGTTCAACTGTCTGGCCATGCCGCCTCCGCCGGGCCCCGGCAGGAGGGGTAGACCCAAAAAGTGCTGGCTTGACGTCGTAAAGAGTGATATGCGTGCCAATGGGCTCAATACCAGGGATGCTGAAGACCGTGCGAAGTGGAGTAGAAAAAGTCGGAAAGCGGACCCCGGGCACCGAAACGAAAGTTTAGGTTGCAACCGGGATACTACGCTTAGATGATGATGATGATGAGTAACTGCAAAATTTCAGGTTAAATGGTTGTATAGTTTTAGAGAATTCGTGATGTATTTCACTTATATAATTGTTTTTTTTTAATACCCTTGCATTACATTGTGTTTTTCCAGTGTGAACGTATGTTTGAAGAAAATGAGGATGAGATCACTTCGCTCTACGTCAATAGGCCTGAAGATGATGTTATGCCTGATGCCTTGCAAGAGGTCAGTAGGATTTTTATATTTCTGGCTGGGCTCAGCCCGGCGATGTGTGTAGATAACCCTGGGTGGTAGGACCCCAAGCTGGCAAATACCCTCTGCTCTATAATATACCGCCATAATGACCTTTGTTGTATTCAGGCGTAATTGACCCAGGCAGTAGTTCTCCTACGCAGGCGGCAGTTAGTTTGAATTTCATAATATATTGTGACGACATATGAGGGTGGTCCGATAAGTACTTAGCCTCACCGCCCGATGTCGCCACCGTCGCTATAGGCATTTACTATCATGTAGTACATTCTCTTAGACAGCTACTGTCAAAATTTAAGCCGAATCGGATTCGTAGTATTGTTTGGACCGCGTGTGAGCGGGCGTGCCGGCGGATTTTAGAAAAATAGAATAAGAGCAATCTCAGTCGGTGATTGAAATCAAAGCGCTTGGATGCTGTATATGGTAAATTGTCCTTCGATGGCGACGGTTTCGGTGCTGCCCTATCCACCGTATTTTCTCTTTTGGGTCCAAACTTACTACTCGCCGGGCAAAAATTTGAATTGGAAGAGAAGGTTATCGCTGCCACGGAGGCCTACTGGACGCAAACCTCCAGAAAACGTATTTTTCAGATGGATAAAAAAGTTGGAACATCGCTGGGTCAAATGTATCGAGCTGAAATGAAACTATGTTGAGAAATAAATCGACACTTTTAAAAAAAAAATCGTATCTCTCTTGTAGGTAGGTTTAAGTAGTTAATGAGGCTGGAGGCAACACCGGACCATAAATTATCGAAAATATTGTAGGAAATAACTAAAAAATTAACATTAGTATGCTATGTTGAAATTTCCAGATTTGCTTCAAGCACACCCAGTACTGCGAGGACTGGATGTTGCCCAACGAAGAGGACACCACGTGGACCCCTGAGATGGAGGCCGAATATGTCAAGGTACTTTAAACTACTTTAAGACTGACATCTTTTTTTTTATTTTTTTACTGCATAGGACAGCAGACAGGCTGACGGGCCGCTTAGAATTTAGCAGTTACCGTCGCATATAGGTGTTTGCAACGCCAGTGGCATCGCAAACACTCTGCCGTTCCATAAGGGTACAGGAACTTGGGTCACTAATGCCGGAACACAACACAAGGTTATTATGGCGGCATACTTAAGACCAAGACTCGAGATTGAAAGTGGCAATATTGGTCTCATAGTGAATAGAGCAAAGACCAGGGTGATGATGGTGGATCGTGCCGGAACACTAACCAATGTCACCTGCAACATTCCGGGCATCAACGTGGTCGACCACTATATTTACCTTGGCTCCCAAATTTGCAACGATGGCAGCTGCGTCCCTGAGATAAAAAGGCGCATCGGGATGGCTAAAGACGCTATGACCCGTTTGAACGTCATTTGGAAGAAGAGAGGAATAAGTATCAAAACCAAGATGCGGTTGATCCGAGCTCTGGTGTTCCCTATTTTCCTCTATGGCGTGGAAACGTGGACGATCTTAGCCCGAGAACGACAAAGGATAGATGCATTCGAGATGTGGTGCTGGAGGCGTTTACTCCGAATACCCTGGACCGCAAAACGCACCAATGTATCTATCTTGGGTCAACTCAAAATAAAAACCCGATTGTCGACCATATGCCAACAACGCATCCTTACGTATTTCGGACACACAATGCGCAGAGGCGATGAGAGTCTTGAAAAGCTGATAGTCGTTGGGAACACCGAAGGCAAAAGATCGCGTGGTCGTTCACCAACGAGATGGACCGATCAAGTGAAAGACTCATCGTCCTCTAAATTGTATGCGGTCGTGAAAGACGCGCTGGATAGGAACCGGTGGAGGCAGATCATCCGCTCCAGATGTCAACCCGATGCTGACCACGATCCTCAGACATGAGGGACCGACTAGAGAGAGAGACTTAAGACCAAAGGTGGTCGCCATCCAGACGGGCTTGAGGCCCTACCACGTAGTTAGGTTGGTTGTTTTGTCGCCTCCGCGCAGGGGCGGAGTAAGGCTGTAATTTATAGAGCGCACTTGGAATTTGCACAGACCTTGCTTACGCCACACCTAAGTGATTTTGTAACCGACGAAAAAATCGGAGGAGGAGGTTCTCAAGTCGACGCGTAATTTTTTTCTTTTTTTTTGTATGACCACGAATAACTTTTGACAGAATTGATTTATTTAAGCATGTTTATTAAAGCTAGGTGTGCTAAACTGGTCCAAGCAGTACTTCAGTCCAATGCAACGGCTTGTGCTATACAAAGCACAGGTCAGACCGTATATGGAGTAGTGCTCACATTTATGGGCTGGAGCATCCGCCTATTAGCTCAATCCCTTAGACTCGATCCAACGGCGCGCAGTTCGTCTTGTCGGCGATCCCATACTCACAGACGGTTTAGATACGCTTGGACGTCGGAGAGACTGCGTCTCTTTGTGTATTCTACCGTCTGTACAACGGGAAGTGTTCTGAAGAACTATTCAGAATGGTGCCCTCGTCGTCTTTCTACCACCACACTGCCCGCCATTGGCTGGGTGTTCATTCCCATTTCTTGGAGCCTCTTCTTTCTTGTACGAAACGTTTCTCTAGAACGTTCATGCTGCGTACTCTCAAGATCTGGAATGAGCTTCCGGTTGAGGTTTTCTCAGCGTGGTACGATATGGGGATCTTCAAAAAAGGCGTTATAAAATTTCTTTGAGGCCGGCAGCGCGTTGGTATTGCCTCTGGTGCTGCAAACATCCATAGGCGACGGTGACCACCTGCCAGGATGGGCTGTCTGCCTGTCTGCTGAACTCTAGCTATAAAAGAAATGTAGTAATTAGTAGATTATAGCCACAAAAAATTATAAAGTAAAAACTTTTAACAAAAAAATTAAACCGCCGAAAAAACTGAAAAGCAAAAAATAATAAACTTTCTTTTTATTAACCTTAATAACTAAGTTCTCAAAGTAATGTAAATGTCTGCTGTTCCTCAGCAATAAAAAATACTCAAAAACTGCTCGACCGATTTTAAAAATTCCTTTACCCATACAGATTTTAGGCATTATCAAAAGAGTTTTTTTTTACTTATGTATGCGTATGTGTGTATCAAAAGCGTATTTGTGTGTGTAACTTATTTTTTTATTTAATGTATTTTTTATTAATTTAATGTATTATATTTTTGTAGCATTAATTATAAATATTAACTTCCCACACTTATCCGCCATTTAAACTAATTGAGCCAAATGTTCATTTGAGGAGAATGAACGCGCAATATTCGTAAATAGTATAGGGAGACAAGGTTTTGCTTCACATATTAATATTAATGTTTGATTCGAATCCCGTCCTGCGTTACAGTGTTTATGTAAAAATATGTATTTATATATAAACTAGCTGTGCCCCCGACTTTTACATTACAAACCCTTTAAACCCTAAAATATAAATAAATGAAATATACAAACTGCGTTCGAACCTACAAAGTCCAGCCTAAGCTGAACCCTATTTTATATGATTGATGATATAAATTTGAGGTCAACTTAAATTGGATTAATAAAATCCGAAACTGATAATTTTTAACTAAAACCATTTTTTTTTTTCTAAAATAAAAGTAGCCTAAGTTACCCCTTGTTACATCAGCTATCTGCCAGTGAAAGTCCCATCAAAATCGGTCCAGCCGTTTCAGATATTAGCCGGAAAAAAACAGACAGACAGACAAAAATTGTAAAAAATGTTGTTTTGATACATGTACCGTGTACAAAAACAAAAATATATTTTCATTTGACTGTGGTACTAGTGTACTATCCTAAGCTATCGCTGTGTGAACTATCCTAAGAGTCTGTCCAGATGAGGCGTTTTACGCGCGACTCGACTCGCGGGTAGTCACTCGCGCGTTTCCGAGATACTAGAGCTACATATATTCCGTCCAGATGATGACGCGCGTATCCTCACTCGCGCGGATAACGCTGGTAATGTGCGAGACTCGACTCGCGCGTAAAACGCCTCATCTGGACAGGCTCTATTAGAGTATACATAAGCAAGCTTGCTTATGTAGGTATACTTTAAGGAACTATACCACTACCTACATTTGTTTTTTATCACTGCTGGCCGATGGCTTCTCCAAAGGCATGTCACAGAGCTCGTTGCATCCGTCAAATATACGCGAGTCGCCCCACCTCGCCGCTGGGCGTTCTACACGCTACGTACGCCGAGGTTTTTGATGATTATTTATTTATATATTGTTCTTCTTTTTCGTGCCCTTATCCCAACCATGTGGTCGGCACAACATGGTCTCTCCTTCCAATTTCCTCCATTAATCGTCGTCATCTGAATATTCACAATTTTTTACTATATCATCTTTTACACAATCCATCTTTTCTTTGGTCTACCTCTCCTTTTGTATCTATCCATATTTATTTATATATGTATATACTAGTCGTTCCCGCCCGCTGCGCTGGTCGAATAACAGAAACAAGTAAATCGAAAAAATACGAAAACTTTTCGTACGCATGCGCGCCACACCGTTAGCCCCCCACTCGTCCGCGACAAGAAAACACATGTTTCTTAAAACTTTAATAACTTTATATTAAACTAGCTGACCCGGCAAACGTTGTTCTGCCATATAAATAATAAAATGTCAAAAAATTAAAAAAAAATTTAGGCGTGGACTACCCCTAACATTTAGGGGGATGAAAAATAGATGTTGGCCGATTTCATAGATACCGGATAGGCACAAAAAATTTCATCAAAATCGGTCAAGCCGTTTCGGAGGAGTATGGCAACGAAAACTGTGACACGAGAATTTTATATATTAGATTAAGATATCGCAATATATATTTTGTTATTCTGGTTTTTTTAGGTACGTTATATTTATTCCTTGTATAATATAAGTTCTATGTAAAAATATTTTTTTCTAGTGTTGTTGTTGTTGGTCGCGACATATGTGATCTTAGGAGGTGGGCACTGAAAATCAGTGTTGTGTCGAACTACGTTTCGACACAGCAAAATGCTGAGTGCCAACCTCATTTCCAAATTATGGCATACCTAGCGTTTTTGTGTATACTTTTCTTAACCTACTACCTGTATGTGTCTCTTTTAGAAAATAAATATTTTTTCTTTCTTTCTTTCATTTTTTTTTAGATAAGGGCCAAGTGTCTGTGAAATAAAACTTGGAAAACTTTATTGAAATATATCCAGTAGTTTTACCGTGATGCGCGCACAACTGCAGACCTTTATAATTTTATTTATATAGATTATTGTCATGAATACAGATCCACGGTCCAGACCCTTACGGATTCGGGGGTCTCCCGCCCCAGCAGAGCCAGATGCCGGACGTCTCCCAGGATTACGACGACATGGAGGAGAACTCGGACGACTTCCACCTCCCCGAGGAGGAGGATTTCGTCAAGGACGAGTTATAAGTTTGGAATAAATGAACGGGGGTAGCCATATTTGTCATTCCCCTTAAGCGCCGACATTCCATTACAGTTGTAAAGTTTGTGTATGATGAGTGATTGGAAGGTTGTAGATTCGAATGATGTCGTTATAATATTATGATACAGTTGTGACGCAATGCCAGTGAATTTTTAAGTGATTTAAGATCCCTGGCGTAATAATTTTAAACGTTTATAGTGTTTATAATTACATATTATTATATACAAAAAAGAATGATATATAAGTAGTATATTACACGTAACACAAGCGCCTTTAGTACAATGTCACTAGACGGCGCTGTGTAAATTATTAGAATATTTATTTATTTATTAATGGTAATTATTAACAATTGATTGATTATTGTTAATAGGTTATCATTTAATCTATTTTAAATACGATATGTTTATAAATCTAACTAGGTGTATAACTGTGCCGCCATAGTAACCTTGTGTTGTGTTCCGGCACTAGGGACCCAGGTTCCAGTGGACGTGGACGGTATTGTGTTAGCGATGCCCTTAACATCGCTAACACCCATAGGCGACGATAACTGCTTAATGTTAGGAGGGCCACCAGCCTGTCTGCCGATTTTAACGCTAAAAATCTATTCGACATCAAAAATATATTGTATGTACTGAGAGTCGCGGGCGCCGCCCACTGCCGTTCGGCGGAGCTCACTCACCATAGCATTCGTTTACCCGAGTATCATAGCAAAAGGCTTCACGCCCGCCAATCTAACCGACACATGAACGATATATAATTATATACAGGGTGACTTTGACAAACCCGTCCAAATTCACACAGAAGAATCTTTAGTAAAAGTTATGAGAAACATGTATTTTAGTTTTGTATCACATAGTACAAAAATGTTGAGTAATCAGCATCACAGTCATTCAAAGAACTCGCAATTTACATAATACGGCGCTAGAGTGTCAATGACCTCTCCATCTGACCTAGTAAAAGGCCGAGGACGGCGGCATTGAACCGGGCGAGCGAATACGCACTACTCGTTTACGCGGGAGAGACAGAGACAGGTAATAACAGGTTAACGTACGAAGGTTGCACTATAGCACTATTCTGTACGATTGAATTAATGATCATATATGAAATATTTTATGGTGAAAATTTTACATACAATTTTTTTGCAAAAATGGGTTCCTTAAATGATGTTTAGTGCGTAAAAAAAATTTTGGACGGATTTGTCAGTCACCCTGTATATATATATTTAATCTATTTATTAAAAACGTAAGATAATAGAGATTAAAATTAAATCCCAGTTTCTTCCTGTGTTGAAATTTTTCATGTATTCTTTTGTTTGTATATTTATGTGTGTGCCATTTTGTATGCTAAGAATATACTTTATTAAAAAATATGGGCGTATGATGATGTTTATACATTAATGGACCTCTCTGACTTTATTTTGATATCGTTCGGAGCCACATAAATGTTGCGAGTTCAACTCTCGTCAGGGTAAATTTGCGATTGTGTATTATGTAATGAAAAATAATGTTTAGTTTTTTGGTGTTTAAATATTTAATATTCGCCTGATGACCGTGGCCTTACGGCCAACGCACGCTGTATTGTTAACGGAGGACACGGGTTCGCGTCTCGTCCCGGGTCTGTTTATATATGTATAACATGTTACCCAATATATTTATACGGTCCATGGTTTTGACGACCTCTGTGGCGTAACGGATATAACGCACTTCGGTACGCTTGCGGAGGTCACGGGTTCGATTCCCGTCTGGGTGTTAATGTATATATAATATGTATTTATTTACAAAAAAAAAGTATATAAGTAGTATATCAGTTGTCTAGTACCCATAACACAAGTGCTATGCTACTTAGTTTGGGACTAGATGGCGCTGTGTGAATTGTCACAAAATATTTATTTATTTATATAACGGTATTATATTATCTATGTGTTAATTTCTGGTTGCAAATTTTATAAGTAATTAAATGCAGGGTATTTTACAATATGTATTTTTAAATTAAAATCGTGTTGGACCAAATTGCCTTTAGTATTAAAGTGAGATTATTAAAATTGTTGTTTTCGAGAGTGATTATGAAATAAAATTGGTTGTTGGTTTTTATTATTATTTTTTATTCACATGACATGGTTGTGAATGTGAACCGTTCACTTCCTTATATGCATACGTCATAGACGAATACGTCTAGTTTCCTTTGTGGCGTTTAATAACGCACCTCTTTTTATGATGCGAGATCCAGAAGGCACGACATTTTGGCATAGAGATAATTTGTGACAAGAATGAATAAAACAAAAAAGCAACAACGCCAATTGTCAGTAAAAGATATTACCTCGAACCACCGATTCTAAAATATTATTGGTTTATCAGAGGCTTGGTTTGTGTAGCGTTCAGTCATATATTTCTATAAATAAGTGTTAAAATTCTTGTAATTATTTGAGTTATCAAATATACGAACTGCTGTAAATTGCAACGTGTTGTATTTATATGGTAACAGTTTAGTTGGAGTGAAAAGGGTATTTCTCCTGTAAATTAGCAGGGACTCTATCCAGAGCCTCTCACCTTTATTATATGGAGAGTAGGAGGAGAATCAGCTCTGTTGCATTTTCCAATCGAATTTTCAAATCACAATGGTGCTAATGAAGTTTCACTTCAGAAAATATGACAGTTGCTGCCATTAAAAAAAATAATAGCTACTGGTAATCGTATGTGCCACAATTGACCCCCAAGCGAGGCCCAAGAGCGAGCATCAGGCTGGAGAAGTTTCTTAGGGTACGTGGTACGTTGCTCATAAAACGTGAACTATTTTTTTATTGCTGCAGGACAG
The DNA here is from genome assembly GCA_963693495.1 of Malacosoma neustria. Taxonomy (NCBI): domain Eukaryota; kingdom Metazoa; phylum Arthropoda; class Insecta; order Lepidoptera; family Lasiocampidae; genus Malacosoma; species Malacosoma neustria. Next base: position 9,034,127 of record OY856398.1, on the reverse strand, counting down.
CAGGCTGACGGCTCGCTTAGAATTTAGTAGTTACCGTCGCCTATGGGTGTTTGCAACGCCAGTGGCGTCGCGAACACGCTGCTGTCGCTTAAGGGTACAGGAACTTGCGTCACTAATGCCGGAATACAACACAAGGTTATTATGGCGGCATACTTTAGACCAAAGGTGGTCGCTATCCAGACGGTGGGGACCTACCACGTAGCTAGGTTTTGTCGACTTTTACGACACCTCTGCGGTCGGGGTCTATATTCTTTTTCCGCCCCTGCACGGATTTTTGACAGATTTATCACCCACTCCTTCCCCTTGGTGGTCATCTGTAGTATATAAGAAGAACCTTCCAAGTTTTCAGGTAGTAATTGATAAATACGGTTAAATTTTTTTTTACAAACAAAGTTATACAAGTGTTAAATGCTAATACAGTGCTAAATGCTGCGCGTCATATGTGTGGATGTACCTAGCTCGGAAAAGCGCGAGATTTAATTAGAGGATAGTGACTAAGTCAAGAAAACCTAAGCCCCACCTCCTCGCTGTGATCAAACATAGTATTTTGAAGAATGAACGGGTCACTTGTATGGGTACATTCCTTTATTTGTATTTTTACTAGTAGCTGACTTAGAAGCTGTGGGTTCAATATCCACTACATATATGATGTATAGTTTTTTTAGGCCTGGATGCATGTATAGTTTGTTTATAAAAAAGTTTTGAAATACACGTTTATAGTTTAAGGTAATGACTGAAAAATAATCCCAGGGTAATATATCATGCGTTATATAGTGATTTAACAAAATACAATTGAAATCTACATATTGTGATTTATATAAATATAAACAACGCCATCTAGTGGACTCAATCTAATAATACTATAAAATTCAAAACCCTAGATGGTGTTGAAAATTAAATATTATTTAAAAAATTTAACTAGATGTCGTGATTTAAACCATATAAACAGGCATAATCAACGACCTGACTTTTCCTTATGCAACACTTCCGCGATCAATGCACTCTATTCGTTACATTGACTCCATAATACGATACTGACGACATCGAATACAAGGTTGTACTCGTATTTACATTATGAACGAATATTTTCTCCGTGCTGTGGAGGAGTAAGAATACTAACCTCTACGGCCGGAGTTCGCCTGTCTTAAAAGACGACAAAACAACCATATACACGTGGTAGGGCCCTAAGCCCGTCTGGATGGCAACCACCCTTGGTCTATAAGTATGCCGCCATAATAAACTTGTGTTGTATTCTGGCATTAGTGACTCATATTTCTGCTTCTAAAACATCGCTAACATCCTTAAGCGACGGAAAAAAAAATGTTGCACAGATATCCAATTTTGGCTGTAGTCTCACTTAAACTAACACAGTGATGAATGTAACCCCCTGCCCTGAGTACAATAAAAAATATTACCCCATCTTCGAAATTTTCCATAAAATGAAGTTTCGACAAATATATATACACCTGTTATAGACCACCTACTCGCGGGATCAAGGGGTGCGGGTATACTCGGGCGCAATCCTAGGGAGCGCACGCAAGCCGAGCTCTAGAAATTTCGATATTTAAACTCTAACTCATATAATATTCAACGTCATTGCACCGTTTCGTACACATTGTTACGTCAAATGCACGCACAAAATAAAAATATAGGTACCAATATTAAATTATTTTATTAAAATTACTAATAGTTCCGTAATGTATCCCAGCGCATACTCAAATACCTGAGAACGAAATAGCGGATATGTTAGCTAAACAAGCTTCATTTGAGGGTAATCCATTCCTAGGTAATGCCTTTACCTTAAACAATTTGGAAGGTATTGTTACGGGTTGTGGGTACCGGGATTGGAAGAAAATACCAGTGGAAGAGTAAATGCCTTTATCGAATAATAAAAATTACAATCAACACAGAATTCACCTCTTTAGACGACGCACACGCTTCTCTCGATACACTCGCGTTTCGATCCGTCCGGCCGACGTTCCAATCTCTCGTGACGAAGTAGTGTTCCAGGTTCGCTGTCTTATCGCTTCGCCGTATCGTTGTCGCACAGTCTCAAAGCCCTTTCGATTCCTTTACTCTCTTTCCCTTGTTTCGTTTCGCTAGCCCGCGCCAGTCTGCCCCGGTTTTTTTTTTCTTAAAGCTAAGGCTGTCATCGTCTCAGACGACTAACGACAGCGACACCGGGCGGAAATGGCATTCCGACCCCGTGGGAGCGGGGTCGATCAGCCGTGGCAGCGTGCTCGGGGCGCGTCTCCTGTGAGGCGCGCTCCCGGCTCGAACGCTGCATGGGGACAGTTGATAGCGGCCACGAATGGCAAGAGTACTATTAATTTGGGGACTATCGACTTCACCGGTGAAGCCGATCCTATTCTAATCTACTACCGTTTCGGAGTGCTTATAGCTGGGAGAGAAGAAACGGCGAAAGAAACTCCCCCGCAACACATCTATTCTACGTGTATTTATGTACTGTATGGGTTGTGTATGTCTACAGGCTATGGGGGGCGGAAGGCATCCCTAAACCTGTTCCGTCGGGCTGGTCCATGCCGGACTGGGGGGGATAGCGTCCGCGAGAGCATTCGCTTCAGCGTCCTAGAGATGGGGTCGCGTCTATCCGTGAGCACGTTTCGCGGTCGGCGACGCGCGGGGGGTGCTCGGCGGTTGGGCGTATAATTGACTGTCTCCACCACCAGTGGATTGGGATGGTGGGGAGCGAGACCGAAGAAGGATCGCGAGAGGGATACCATGTACTCCTTCACGGGAAGGAGCTCCAGGACGCGGTGAAGGTCAGCGTTGCGTATGTAACGTGGCGCTCGGACTGCCATGCGCAAGAACTTATTCTGCAGCCTCTGCATCGAGCTGATGTAGCATTTGCCGGCATGGGCGAAGACTACGCTCGAGTACGTCATGATCGGTCGGATGCAGGTTTTGTAAAGTGTCACCTTATTCCTAAGGGACATCTTACTTTTCCCGCATATCATTGGGTAGAGGCGTAGTAGAGCCCCGGGTGCCGCTTGTCACGTTTATATACACAGGATAGACCTGAGCAATATGAAAAGAAAGGATATCGAACTATTTTGAGACTACGCTCTGGACATATTACATCAAATAAGTTTGCATTTCTCATGAAAATGGTACCGTCGCCAAATTGTAGTGCATGTCATAAACCAACGGACATTATTTATATTTTAACAGAATGTACTCGCAATTTTCAATTGAGAGTTCAGCTATTTGGAGTTCATGGTCTATCCACGTTGGGCAAGTGCTTGTTGTCATCTCCTTTGTCCGAGGTCAATAAGCTTTGCAGACTATATTATTCGTTTTTAGTACATTGTAATTAAGTAGTAGTAAGTGATTTACGGGGTGACATTACACTTTTCAATAAAGAAAAAAAATTATAATTACATTGCGTTTTTGTGTTGTTATGAGCGGGGCGCAGACTGACCACCCCGCACCCCGGGGCAGAATATGCTTAAGATAGCGCGCCACCCGGTTGACTTGAAATTTTCATCCGTGCAGTCGTAAAAGCCGACAAAACAAGCCACCCTACATGATAGGGCCTCAAGTCGTTGGGATGGCGCCCACCTTTGGTGTTATGTATGCCGCCTTAATAACCTTGTGTTGTGTTCCGGCATTAGTGACCCAAGTTCCTGCACCCTTAAGGGACAGCAGCGTGTTCGCGATGCCACTGGTGTTGCAAACACCCATAGGTGACTGCTAAATTCTAAGCGGGCCGTCAGCCTGTCTGTAGTCCTATAGCAATAAAAAAAAAAATAATATGGTTACTACTCATTTTGCGATGTAGACGCTCACTGAGAGCGGGTTTCACGGAAATCCTATCCAAAATGTATTTTATTTATTTAGTTGGCAGAATAACGTTCATCGTCAGTTTCTAAATATATATCCTACTTGTGATACCCACGATTTCATTCGCGTTGGTTTTGTCATGAGACAAAGATAGAAGAGATTTCCCCTCTCCTACCTTCAAGTTTCATTTTCGCGACAAAAAAGTAGCCCATGTCCTTCTCCAAGGTCCAATCTATCTGTACTGAAATTCATCAAAATTGGTTGAGCGGTTTAGGCGTGAAAATGTAACAGAGTTACAAGTGATTTGAAAGTGTGTAACAGAGTTACACACTTTTTGCCGCGGAGAAGTGGGGTCAAGCGGGGGGCATGCATACGAAGTTTACGAAAACTTCTCATATTTTTTCGATTTACTTTTTTCTGTTATTCGACAAGCGAAGCGGACAGGAACGACTAGTTATTATAATTAGGATGCATTCAGTCTCAGTAGGACCTCGTCTTCCCAAATGTAACCATTCGCAACCGGGATGAAACGTAAGAAATAAAATTGCCAAACAGTGTCATCATATTTAAATAAAGATGTCAATTACACACAATTGTTGTGTCAACACAGCACAAGGACATTTTGAAATATGTATAATTCCCAGGTGATTCGTAAAGGCGAATATACACACACACACGAACATTCGGATAGACCTGGCCAATAATTGAAGGGTCTTATACGTTTTTGAATAGATTTCCAAAAGAATGCAACTATACAAAATCCTTTTTTTTCGCTTAAAGCTGGGGCTACATTAGCGGGCTACGGCGAATATTCGTGTTAACGCGTTAAGTGTGGCCGAGTAGATCGTTGCAACTCGTAGTATTCGGGCGAAGATGATGTATTATCGGAGCACTGTCGGTAAACTGGCGCGTATCAAAGAGATTTGTCGCGACAATATTCATTTGGATGGCAACACCTACGTCACTTCAGTGTCGTCCAGACTTTGATGCGGGACGAACGGTCTTGTTTTCTTGTACACCATGGAGTGGAGTAACGAAAAAGTTTTGGAGTTCATTGAATTTTATGAAACGGAAAGTATTATATGGAATACACAGCACACCACAACACAACCCGGCACGATGTATCGCGTCAACGCGACACGAATCTTCGCCCGCTAATGTAGTCCCAGCGTAACACGAATTCTTTTCTGATTTATTACCTAAGCCAAATATTACAAGTTATTTTTATATTCCACTATCCCTATTTGTTATATGCTTGTACTTTGTGCATTTTTAACTACATATTGCTTTTTACATCCCTCTGTCTACTGTTACTACATTTACCTGTTTTATTTTTTAACGTCTTTTTGAATTTTGGATTTTTAGAATAATAACACTTTTGTTTCGGTCACATGTTGACATGCGTTTCATGCATTCAAGAAAACTTTTATGTAATACTTTTCTTACAAAATATTGAATAATAAATACTATAAGCACATTAGGCGACTAGATTTTAAACTTCAGCAAATCGTCATAGTCTAACTTTACAGGGCAGCTATTTAAAAAATACACAAGCATCATTTTTCTATGAGCGCCTATTCGCTTATTAAGCGCTAATTCAGATACGACGGGAAACGCGAGGCTTCAGAATCGCGCGGGCACCGCGCGGTTCTTATTTGTATGAGTATTTCGCAATCATTCATAATCGCCGGCGTCTGAACACAAACCGTAAGATTTGTAACCGCGCGGTTCCCGCGTGTCTGAACTGGCGCTTAGACCCTTATTTTACCGACTGATTCATTCGAAATCCAAAATACATATGATTTTTTCTTTAATGTAGCGATAACATTTAAAATATTATTAACTATTATATAACATTTATATAACCAAGTATGTTATACATACCGTCACGAGTTTTGAATGCGCAGTTGTAATTTTTTGAGTCAGTTTGGCGGGGGGAGCGAGGTGCGATGGCACGCGCCGGCGCCGTATTGGTTTATCAGTCGCTTACCGCTCCCACGTCAGCGTCGTAATAATTATGAGCGCATGTCTCACCACTACTTTCGCCGACCGGTCAAAACGCGTGACGGTTTGTATAAAAAGTGAAATTCGTATTTTTTTCCACAACTGACATTATTTATTCTACGATCATAACGAAACAATTATTGTAAACAAATAACAAACAAAAACATTAAAACAAACAAACATTTATTTAGGACAAATAAACAAACGTTCTGATACAAAAAAATAAATAAATAAACAACTATAAAAGCATATTTGTCCCAAACTGGATCCAGACTCAGCATTGTGCTAGCTAGCCAAGGCCAGCGCTGTTCTTCCGCCTGGACCATTTGGATGAACTCACAATATGTTTGCGTACATTTCGCGAGTCAAACTTATATTTCCATCTAGTCCAGAGACAATGCTTGCTGCCTTCAATTGTTGCATCAATTCTAAATTGTGCTGTTTCTCGCTTCAAAGTATTTATCTACATTGGATACAATCTCTTGAGCCCTGCCATGCAAAACATCGCTTCCTTTACTTATTTTCGAGCACAGTCACCGAGACAAAAACAAATTTAACAGGAAACAACCGCGTGACAAACAAAATTAACAAATAACACAGTAGCAGTACACTAGCTCATGACCTCGACGTGGGACACCAACGACAAGATGGCGGCTGGCGTCTTTACTTTCTGGTGAATTGTTGTCAACAATGAAAATAAGAATGAATATAGTTTTTTTATAATTATGACTAACTATTAATTTAGACCTTATTTCATTTTAAGTAACTGAGACTCAGAAAGACAAATAAGATTTCGTTGCAAACCGTACTTTTCAAGTGACATTTGACAGATAGAGGTCATTGACGTTCCTATTCTTATTTGAATCCCATAATATAATTTTAGCGTCAGAAGTGGAAAAAATATAAAAAAAATAACAAAATTGACGTAACCTAAACTATTTATTTAATCACTAAGTTTTACATGAATTTATTCAGAACAGAACACTTGCTATTACATCAAAACGACATTGATCAATCAAAATAACTTCAAAAATATTAAATAACAAAAATAGGTACAAGATAATGGTGCTTACGAAATGGCAGGCAGACCGACAGCTTCCACACGCGACGATGACCGAACGAGAAAGAGAGCCTAACACCTACTTGCGGCGCTTTATATAGAAGCGGTCGGTTTACCAGTATGGACGGGAGGGGGTATAGCTTATACGGCCTATCCTGATGTTTCGTCGTCCTCGACGACTTATCAGTCTAGCAAAGGCATGGAGTGTCCTACTGTTCCTGTGCTAGATCCTCCCTCAGCTACATCATCTTCCGGTTGACCACCATCCTCCCGCTGGATGGGAGGTTCATTACAGGTCTCATCCCCATCGTCGTCTGAAAACATATCACATTTGGCACAAACAACAACAAAAAGTCTGCAAACACTCATCTCTTTCACGCAAAATTGTGGCCCAACTTAAAGTAATCTCATTCGCTCATTTCTCATTCACATACCAATAAAGAAAATATTTAAATATAAGAGGACGCGCTTCCCGACCTCTTCTTATCTTATCCCACCATACAACTTACGTAGCATTATCAAAATTTAGGCGACACACGCCCAGGCGACACGCGCCAAGTCTAGGCGACTAACGCTAAGGCGACACACGCCAAGTTTAAGCGACTAACGCTAAGGCGACACACGCCAAGGCGACACACGCCAAGTTTAAGCGACTAACGCTAAGGCGACACACGCCAAGGCGACACACGCCAAGTTTAAGCGACTAACGCTAAGGCGACACACGCCATATACTCACTTTCGAAGAACGCAGCACACGTCTCCGGACACCACTCTCCTCGCCATGGCACCATATACTGCGCCGCCGCTTGAGTAGTCTTTCCATAACCACCACCAAGTAGTTTTAGCTCATAGCGACCGTTGGGCAGAGTCTTTACAACCCTGTATGGTCCACGCATTCCAGGATCTAGTTTGCCTGTGGATTGTGAATACTTCACAACGAACACATGATCGTCAACCTGAAACACACGTGGGGGACGTCTGTCCTTATTAACGTAGGCATCTTGTTGACCTTGGTTCTTCTGTAGTAGTTCACGCGCACGACTCCTACTAATCTCTCGCAGAGCTTCCCTGTTAGGTTTCGACTCAGACAAGGCTATATCTCTTACCAACGATCGGATAACTGGGGTGGTCGCATCCGTGCCAATCATCAAGTTCAAAGCCGACGCTTGTGTGGTCTTCTGTTTGGTTATATTCAGGACCAACTGTATCTTCCAAAGCGTTTCTGACCACGTGGCGTTCCTGTGATTCACTTCGATCCGTAACATATTAAGGATCGTGCGTATGTACCTTTCCACTTGGCCATTGGCATGGTGCATCTCTGGTGTGATATAGTGGAGACTGCAACCTAGTTCATTGATCCATGAAGCAAATTCACTGGCTTCGAACATACGACCCCTGTCTGTCACCATGAGACGTGGAACCCCGAAGAGAGCTACCGCTTGAGACAGAGTTCGTTTTAACTCACCAACATCTTGGCGACACAGCGGATACAGGAGGCAGAACTTCGTGAAGGCGTCTACGAGAACCAGGATAAATTTGTACCCTTCAGATACAGGAAGTGGTCCTAAGGCATCCACGTGAACCGTACTGAAAGGAATGTCAGGTTTTTCCCAGGATGTGATCATCTGTTGCGGAGACCTGGGTACACGCTTCTTGGAGATGCAGGTCACGCAGTGTGAAATGTATTTCCTGACGAATTGGTGGAGTCCAGGAAACCAAAAATGCTTCAAGATGAGGTCTGTTGTTTTATCAGCGTTGATGTGCTCATGCTCATCATGAAACACTCGCAGGAGGCTCAACCGGTGGCCCTTAGGAATATAGCAGAGAAGTCTGGGTTCCTCTCCAACCGGAACGTGTCGATAATATAGCAGGTCATTCTGGACAACATACCTCGTCGAGTCTAGGTTGCCTTCCTGTAGCTTTTGTCTAAGTTCCTGTGTCTCCTGGTCTGCAGCTTGTGCTATCTGAGCCCAGGTCTTGGGTCGTGAGATTTGATTGACAGTGACTGGTGGATTCCTGCTGAGGTAGTCGGCGTGAGGCATCATGACCCCTTTCCGGTATTCAATGGAGAAATTGAAGTCCTGGAGGTAAATCCACCAGCGTGCAACCCTCGGCAGCAGGTCCTTCTTGCGTTCAGTGGCCTTTAGGGCGTTACAATCAGTCACAACCTTGAATCTTATACCCACCAGGTAGTGACGAAAGTGCTGAAGGGCTTTGACAACCGCCAGCGTCTCCAGCTCGTAGGAGTGATAGTTCTTCTCAGCTCCTTGGGTGACCTTACTAAAGTAAGAAACGACATGTTTCTTACCATCCTCATGGGTTTGGAGAAGAATCGCACCATACCCGGCGCTGCTGGCGTCAGTGTGGACCTCAGTGTCATATTTCGGGTCGAATATGGCAAGTATGGGGTGACTAGTCAGTTCTTGAATAAGGTCCTGACGAACTGCTTCTTGTTCTGGACCCCAGTTAAAGGGCACGCCTTTTCTCGTCAGGTGAGCGATGCATGAGGTCTTGGTGGCGTAATTTTTGATATAACGCCTGAAATAGCCCGCTAGGCCTAACAACTGCCTAACTTGTTTAACATTGGTAGGTACCGGTGCGTGGACAAGAGCCTCTACCTTCCGAGGGCTCGGCTTTACCTGACCTTGACTTATAATGCGGCCTAAGTATTCTACCTCCGTGACCAGGAAGGAGCATTTCCGCAAGTTTATAGAGAAGCCGGCGTCTGTGAGTGTTTTAAGTACATTACGTAAGAGATCAATACCTTCGCTCACGGTTGAGCTCATAATAAGCACGTCGTCAACGTATACCAGTACCTGTCCTTGATCAATGTACTTGCGTAAGGTATTGTTGATGATACGTTGGTAAACGATCGGGGAGTTAGTCAGTCCATACGGCATTTTCAAGTACTCGAAATGACCTTCGGGAGTGACAAAGCCTGTCAAAGGGATAGATTCCTCACTTAAGGGTATTTGGTGAAACCCCGTGGCCATGTCAAGACTTGAAAAGTACGCGTAGTTACCTAACCGGTCTATATGATCGTCGATGAGGGGAAGTGGATAACGGTCCCTAACGGTCAGACGGTTAAGTGCTCTGAAGTCAACGCAAAGTCTGTCAGAGCCGTCTTTCTTTTTTTACCAGAAGTATCGGGCTGGCATACTCTGACTGCGACTCCCTCACGATACCTTTGTCTATCAAGTCGGCAACAATCTTACGAACCCTGAGCTTCTCTTCGTAAGAGAGTTTATAAGGGCGATAAACTACTGGGGTTTGACTAGTAAGCTTTATCTCCATTCTGCCCGTCCTGACGGTGGTCACTGCCGTACCCGAAATAAGAAAGTCTGAAAATTCTTTAATTACGCTAGTCAGTTTATCTAGGTCGGCACCCTGAAGGGGGGTATTGATCTCAGGTTTTAGCTCGGGCTGAACTGCATTTACCACTACTGGTGTGGCCTCGCTCGAGCGCGCCAAGTACTGTCGGTCCTTTGTTCTGACATAAACGACACCTTTGCGATTAAGAATATCGGTACCGATAAGGATCGCAGTATTCATGCACCCGGACGGAACCACAACAAGATCGGCCTCTATGGATATATCGCTAAGCTCAATCGTAACTGTGACATATTTTGAAGCAACTATCTCCTTTTCACTAACACCTTTCAAGATGCAATGTGTAGTTTTGGGTTGGCAAGATAAATATTTAAGAACATGAGAGGAAATTAAAGAGATGTTCAAAGCCCCACTATCTATGAGTGCATCCATAGGTACACCATCAACTACAGCGGTAACTATGTCATTATTTAGTTCGTTTTGCGACTGATATGCACACAAATTGACATTTCGCTGGTTACGTGACTCCGAACGATTTTTAGCAAAGCAGTTCGTTTCTACGTGGCCTAACTTTTTGCAAAACGTACACGTAGGGGGCTGAGGCGAAGTCGACGGTTTTGATGAGTCAGAGTCTGGTTTCGGCTTTTTAGTACAATTACGGCCCATGTGGCCCCGCTGTCTACAAACGTAACATTTAAGTTCGGGACGGTTGGCATTCTGTGGGCTTTGACTGCTAACATTAAAATGAAAACGCTTTTTCGACTGAAAGCCGCGCCCCATGCTTGTTTCGATCAGGTTTGTTGTAGATTGATAGAAACGAAACTAGATTTTCAAGTGTAAGCGAGGCATTAGCCGCCGCTGCGCGGACTTGGGGGTCGATAATACCACGAATAACAATTAGAACCATGAGCTCGTCACTTAAACCTTTTATAATTTTTAAGCGTAGCATGGTACGTCGGGCGTATTCAGCATATGTCTGATATTTGTCTGAGGTGGTGTTCATTGTCTCGAATAAGATATTGGCATAATCCTGTTTACGAGGGCATAAAGGAATAATATCCTGTTTAAAGTTAGACCATGTACGGTCGATTGTAACCCATTCGTTTAACCAAGTCTTAGCTTCTCCCTTGAGACATGAAGCCACCCGAGACAAACACTCGTGGTCACTCCAGCCGTTAGTTTCACGCGCACGATCTACTTCCGAGCACCATTGCTCGATACTATGTATGGATGGGTCAAAGTTAGAGATAAAATAGTTTTGACTTCTAACCGGCTGCAGTGATTTAATTGCGTCAGCTAATATTTTCGCCGAATCTTGAATATTTAATTCGCTACTGTGGGTAGGAACAGAATAATTATCGAAATTATTTTCGCGTTGATGATTAGTATTTGGAATGAGGGTAGGTTGCGAATTGTTCACAGAACCATTTGTCAAAACAGTGTTCGTATCAACCTGAAGGTTGATCTGTTCATTTTGTGTCGTAGGGGTAGAATCTTGACAAACGGGGGTACTATTAACGCGGCGGTTATTATGACGCTCGTCTAATCTAGCTATCAGCGTATCAAACATCGTGTTAATAGAACGTGCACGCGCTTGTCGATCTCGACAGTGTTCAATTGGCACATTGTCCCTACAGCGCCGCGACCTACCGGGCGACCTATCCCTTTCACGAGAATCATTCCGACTACGCCGTAAATAATTAAAATTGTCACGCGAACGTCGGTATCGCGACCTACTTCGCGAATTCTTTCGCGAACGACATGTCTCGCGCCTCCGAGAGCGGTGACGCGATCGCGACGACCTACCCGACATTTCGATACACCAAACTTTATCAAGATGCAAGTTATCTGTTCCAAAAGATAGTTAAGAAATATGTGAGCAGTTAGTTCTTTATCCCACTTCTGATTTTAGCGTCAGAAGTGGAAAAAATATAAAAAAAATAACAAAATTGACGTAACCTAAACTATTTATTTAATCACTAAGTTTTACATGAATTTATTCAGAACAGAACACTTGCTATTACATCAAAACGACATTGATCAATCAAAATAACTTCAAAAATATTAAATAACAAAAATAGGTACAAGATAATGGTGCTTACGAAATGGCAGGCAGACCGACAGCTTCCACACGCGACGATGACCGAACGAGAAAGAGAGCCTAACACCTACTTGCGGCGCTTTATATAGAAGCGGTCGGTTTACCAGTATGGACGGGAGGGGGTATAGCTTATAATAATATATAATCGACTGTATGTTTATTGCAAAATAATTAATTATTGATATATAATTGCAAAATGATGATTACTAATTTTTCCAATTATTATTAAATAAAATAAATGATACTACCTCCATTTTTAAATTATTTTCTTTCGAAGCTCGTGTGAGCGTGTATTCGCCTTTATGCGTTTACACAAACAATACAACATAATACGATATTAATCGATATGGGTTTACAATACTGTGATGTTTAATATTTAATAGTGGAAGCATTCTTTCAGCCTTTCGAACGAATTTTAGTGTTTTAAGGCATTTTAAGGTTTTATTACAATGAATATAAATATAATAAAACTTATACTTTTTTAATTAACCAAAATATTAAAATTTTATCTCCCAGAGAAGGGATTCCAAAACTATTTTGGACAAGAGACCCATTTTCCAAAATGAACCTGACCCTCATAGCCAAATCACTTTAATAATTCTACCTTTAGTTTTAACCTATTGATACAAAATATTAGTACCTATTGAAATATTAGTCATTTTTATAACAAATCGGTACACGTAACAAAACTTGTATTAATTAATAGAGGTCGACTTTTAGACTTCGTCGACCCCTAAAGTCAATTTTCGTTTCGTATTTTCCACCCCAAGCGGTTGTCTTCTCCGTGCAGGGGCGGAGTAATACTAACCTCTGCGGCCGGGGTCGGCCTGTCGTAAAAGGCAACAAAACATGGTTGTTTTGTTGCCTACCACGTGGCCAACAAGCATGTTTAGATGGCAATGACCCTTGGTCTATAAGTATGCCGTCAAACTTGTTGTATTTCAGCACTAGTGACCCAAGTTCCTGTACTCATATAGGACAGTAACATGTTCGCCGTGCCCCTACCGCCGCAAACATCCATACGCGACGGTACTGCTTAATATAGATAATAAAGTGGTATGCTAAGCTGTTATTCCGCAGCAATAAAAAAAAGTCAACCACTTTAACAATCCCTTTTCTAGACCTTGGTAAATGAAGATATAAGACAAGAGACTATCCCGCGGATATCAATGAAAATTATTAAAATACTTCTTATTAACGATTTGTGACCTGCTACAAACTTCCATCTCTCGATGGAAAATCTGATTCCCTAAAGGCCACTACGATACAATAAATTAGGTCTTGGAAAAAACATTGTATATCCATCACATAAATTTGCTCATATTTCGTAATCTTACGTAAGTCCTAAGCAAGAATTGATTCTCTTTAAAAATTAAATAATTATTCGAGTTAGAAAACTTAAAAAACCTAAATAAACGTTATAATGCGGGTACTTTTAGAGATATTCCGCCAGACTCGTTACTCGACACCGTTTGCACGTTCAACGTCGACCTATTATGCCTCATGTGGGACTTGACTAAGTCAGAATTGACTAGAGCTGCCATCAGACTCAGCTCTCCAGCTAGAACTGTCGCACAGATCAAAGACGCTAACCTGGCCGAGTTCTCGGCAGGTCGGGCGCCAGCCCCCTTCACCCCTAGAATCCCTAAACAGGCACCTTGAGCCGTCAAAACTGTCCCCCCACCGACTGTTCCCACTTCCAGAGATGGCATGGTACACGTTACATACAGATCCTCACCATTTTCACCGCAAACCTCCATGTTAGTAGAACAATTACTGCTCGTGACGTTCTGAGCAGGATCTTGGCCTGTAGCTATGAAAATCGCAGTAACCATATTAGCTGCGTGAGCATTATTCCCCCCAATCGAACCAGCCAAAGCTGATCCAGAGAGATTTTTTATCTTATTACATCTAGCTAAAGTTCTCGCGTCAGTTTTGAAAATCGTTCGTAAATTCTCACTCGAAATTACAGTCTCGCAAACTACTCTCTTCCCTCTCCCTTTAATCCAATTTATCGCTGCCGCCTTCTTGTCAGAACAGTAGTTCCCCGATAGACTTATAACTTCCATATCTGGGAAGTATTTTTTGAGGACTTTCAGAGCGTTCTCTGCGCCTTTTGACACCATATTCATGCCCATAGCATCCCCAGTCGTGGCTCTAAATCTTAAATATAATGTCGCTCCATCAACACCTATGTGGACTTCTTGTAATCTTGCAAACCTTGATGTAGAATCGAAGGCTTCTTTAATTAAAGCGTAATTATCTTTATCATCCAACCACTGTCTACATTCATGAGCTCTTACCACATTAGGTAGTTTAACTGCAGGCGCTCTCGTCATTCCTACATCTTCGACAACACTTGTAACACCGCGAGAACCTATGGCTTTTGCGCCGCGATTGGTTGACGCCACTAGCGCGCCTTCTGTGGTCGCCATTGGTATCATGTATGCTTTGCCATCAACCATTAGAGGTCCTGCATATCCCACCGGAACACCGACATACCCGATCACATTCTCACAACAAGCATTCAACACTTTGCTGTAGTCGTAGTTTAAGTACGGTAGCTGCTTTATTGCAGCTTCGGTTTGGAATCTCGATGCGACTACCCTTCTTCGTAGTCTAACACCTCTCAAAGGATCTCCCACCACAGCTTCCAGTCTGTGAAGTGGTATATGTGACTGTTCCACAAGCATGACAACTTCCTCATCGCTTAAAGACTTGCACGCATCTTCAGATCTGTATATTTCTAAACACTCAGCCATAGGCCGTTTTTTCGCATTTAGCTTAGCTGCAGACGAACTTGGGGATAGTACAGGCCATTCTAATTCATCCGTAAAGTCGTCAGTTTGTGTAGACACTTCGGAATTCGTGTCGTCACCGACAGAGAACTTCGGTTTACGATTCGAATCCACGTCCTTTTGTATAACTTCTTTAACTGTCATGTCGTCCATGTCAATGATCCAGTTTCTTTGCTCTTCGAAGAATACGAATTTAATTATTAAGGCGCACAATAACGTTGCTATTACTATATAATCGGCGCTAACAGAAAACCACTTGACGTAGGAGTGAAGAAGAACATTGTCATGGGTTGTGGGGGTGAGGTTATCGATTGGGCCTTCAATAATTCCGTTGTCAGCACTCCAGGGCCAGCGGCTAGTCAAATGGACACAAAGCAACCCAGCGGCCATTATCATCTTCACTCTTTGGACGACAGGATTTGGTTTTAGATCATCTTCTGAGAATGGATTGTCATGGGATATTTCTTTTCTTCCAGAAGCGAAATCTGCTACCAGGGATAAACAAGCTGGATAGAATGTCACGAAGACTAAATAGTCGACTAACAAAGCTAAACAGGCAAATGAACACATGTGTTCTAGCCTCGGCACGCCAGATAACGCCCCTACTCCAACCAGTAGTACTGCTAGGAGTGTATCCAGCGTTGCAGTAGGCCCTAACAAAGCTAAGGCCCGACCAACTCGTTTTCCCTGATTTTCTCCAGCACACCATCCAGCTTTCGCCATCCTGGCACCTCTAGCCACATCAGCGACTAGTAAGAACAGGAACGGCGCGTCTTTTATGCTGACCAATTCGCTCCAGAGTAAACTTGCAATGGCTGAAGTGAAGATGAAGCTAGCGAAGGTTGAGAAAACTCCAGCAATGATGAGGAGGTACTTCGAAGCGATCTTTCTAAGGTTAGAGATTTGGTAGTACGCATAAAGGAGTGCAGCGCACCTGACGAAGGTCATGATGACCGCATCCGCGGCTTGGTATTCTGCTTCTAGTCCTGGACAGGCTCTAGCCCAGCCGGCGCACCTCTCGGACCTGTATCCTGGGCCATTACGTTCTACACTGGCAGCACAAGCTAGTAACGCTAGAGTTGCTACAATGACTTCCCATTGGTGTCTCGCGCAGAATTCTCCGTGTGCACCCCAAACTTTCATTTTGTTCTACTGCTGTCAGCGTTTCAGCTGATTTCTGTAAAGAAGAGAATTTAAAATTATTTAACAATTTTTACATTTTAAATACTAGGTAAAAGCGTATATTACTGATTACTGAGGCAGTCGTGAAATCAACTTTTCATAATTAATCGGTTCTGACGCGTCCAATCGTAAGAGCCTTATGATAAAAACTATTTTATTCAGGCTCATAAAACGTCAGAGCTATTTAACAATATTGATTTACATAGAGGCGTATATAAAAAAAACAAAGTAGAATTTTAATCGCTACTTAAAAGACGAGCTCTCAATCGTAGCGCTCGTAATTTGTCTTAATAAAATATTTACATAGCTTCTTATCGCATTATTGAGTACGAGCGGCCCGTCCCGGCTTCGCACGGGTGGAAATTATTTTTATTGCTATAGAACAGCAGACAGGCTGACGGTCCACTTAGAATTTAGCAGTTACCGTCGCCGTGTTTGCAACGCCAGTAGCATCGTGAACATGCTGCTGCTGTTCCATAAGGTTACAGGACCTTGGGTCACAAATTGGAGGACATTTAGGCGTGTAGTTGCA
Organism: Malacosoma neustria; assembly: GCA_963693495.1. Classification (NCBI taxonomy): domain Eukaryota; kingdom Metazoa; phylum Arthropoda; class Insecta; order Lepidoptera; family Lasiocampidae; genus Malacosoma; species Malacosoma neustria. The sequence continues at coordinate 9,017,316 of OY856398.1, read as the reverse complement.
AAACCATCTGAAACGTTTTTTGATAAAATGACGATATATCTCTCTAAACTAGATAGTTTGTAGATACATACCTATAAACTTTTTATTGCATAAATGCCTCTATATTCTTTTTGTATAAAAAAGGATCTAACTCAGTATGTACTCGTATGTTAGTCTATACTGACTAACGCTGATCTTCCGCTAAACTCAAAAGCGAAGTCACGACAGAAGAACACTTCCAAATTCAAGTAAAATAATAATTAATAAATTTTAATAATAATAATGCACTAATATGTATATACATTGAAAAAGAAAAATTCTCAAAAATGCCTCACGTAATTAATGGACGCCCTCTTGCCCGCTGCGCAGCGAGGGGCTACGCCAGCGTTTATTTTTTTAGATTGATATTTTTAAAATTGTAATATCTTTTGAATGGATTGTCCGATTTGAATAATTCGGAAAGTAATCTACAGGTATGGAAGATCAGCGCTGGCTATTTTAACCAGCATCACTGAATTGAGTGCTCTTTCAGAGCTTTATTATTGTTATATGTAACCTACACTGTTTTTCATATTCACAAAACGTGCCGGCTGTTTTATCTGAAATTCACTATTTTATCTGTCCTTTACTCTCAGGTGCCCAAAAATGATAATTTGCGAAAACTATCGCACTTATGTAAAAATGATCAGACTTTTTTGTAGGAAATTTAATTATCTATAACTTTTACTTCAAACATTTTTCAACATTTTCAACCATATGCGAGTTATTTCGAAAAAAGTGCTTTTTTTAGCTTTCGCAATTTTTTGCAAGCTTACCTGATGTGTCAGGAACCTGACTTTTTGGGATATTAAATATCTAGTACTCACACACATTTTCCCGTTTTTTTATCCATTCAGCTCAAATGGCAACGTTAGAGCTTAATTGACTAACATTATTCCTTTTATATTGATGTAGAAGGGAGGTATGGCAATAAATAATAATAATATTTTATATAAAGAACAAATACGACAATATACATAAAATTTAATAATACATAATTATATAAAATATAATAAATAAACATACTTAAATATCTATGTTTGTAGACTAAATAAATATTTGTTTTATTGTTACACTAAAGATAAGTAGTGAATATTTTTAAATTATTTCTAATCTTTCCAATAATCCCAGTTATAACTAAATAACGCAGAGAATAAATTTACTTAGTAAAATAAATATATTCTTTTAAAATCATCATTTGTTTAAACGGCTAACTTACGGTCAAAATATGGGCTAATTGGATTCTAATCGTGAAAAAAAAACCGCAAGAAAATCACGCGCTGGCCGCGTGCTACAAACTGGATGTTGCTTAGAGAGCGGTTCGTTATTTATTTATCGATACTGGCTAAAACTGTTATAGTGGATGAACCCAGTGATGCCATGTATAGGTGGCGAGTAGAAAGCTTGCTCTTAAGAAAATGTACACTAGCGGGAAAATTAAGTGATAAAAATATATGGATTTTTACGGTAGGGTTGAGCGTTGCACGTTGCTTCGAAAAAGTTTTAACTAAAAATCTTGAAACAAAAACTTTTAATTGCTTTAACAATACGACCAATTTTAACGAAGATACAGCTATCCGAATTATTATTTTGGGCAGAGACCACTTATTTCCACTTGCTACCATCCTTACATACTTGTTTCGCTTCGTCCACTTTCATTATTCCCTTCATACATGCCCTTCGGTTTAGGGTACTCTTACCTGGCCTTTTTTAAAATGTCCCTGATCTGGTCTCGAAATGTCCGCCTAGGTCTACCCCTTCCAACACTTTCATTCACACTCGCCTTATACCGGTTTTTCGTCAATCGTTCTTCATTCATTCTCTCGACATGGCCAATCCATCTCAGCATACCTTTCTCAATTTTTGTCACTACATCTTCTTTCAGACCACAACCAAAATAAATACATCTATACAAATAAATAAAATTGGAGTGTCTGTTTGTAACGGTACATACATATATCAAAACAACATTTTTTGCAATTTTTGTCTGTTTGTTCCGGCTAATCTCTGAAATGGCTGGACCGATTTTAATGGGACTTTCACTGGTAGATAGCTGATGTACAAGGAGTAACTTAGGCTACTTTTCATTTAGAGAAAAAAAATAGTTTTAATTAAAAATGATCAGTTTCGGAAATTTGGTAATCCAATTTAAGTTGACCTCAGATTTATATCATCAATCATATGAAATAGGGTTCAACTTAGGCTGGACTTAGTAGGTTGAATTTCCAATTTAAGTTGACCTCACATATCCAAAAAATGCTGCCCAAAGTCACTATTCCACGCGGACGGAGTCGCGGGCACAGCTAGTATTATATAATTAGGGACTAGGGATGAGAATCGAACCCATGACTGGTGTTCCAGCGTACGAAAGCATACGCCACGAAAATATTTTTTCACACTCATTATCATCCTCTTTGGAGCTTGGAGTTCAGTGTGTTACATATCAACACGTCTTATCGCGTTTATGTCTTTTCTTCATTAAAGAGGCACAAGAAATAGGTCCATTGAACGATGTACTCCAGTCTCTTTTTTGAGGTGGAAACACACCCCGCCGCAGATCGTTCAGCAGGGTAGTGTGTGACTCCTCATGCAATGCGTACGCATTAAATCATTCCCAGTTCTTCGTTCGCCTTGGGCGCTGGGCGTTCAGGATCTGATGTTTGCCTGGGTATAATCACTACTGGCGTTGGCCCGATTACACAGGCTTCTTCATGGGTGGCTTGTCTTAATAGCCTTAAGTCACTTTTAAAACGAAATAACAGTGCCACGTCAGATCACCGCGGGGACGCCGACGCGGTTATGTGGGGCTCTCTGTCTTGCTAATGTGACTACTCAGTTGACTAGCAAAAAATGTCCAGGGTGGTTTCAATGGCGGTCTGAAAAACCCTAATCGTCACCGAGGAGGCGACGAACCAAGAAGAAAAGACCTACACCAGCATGTGGCATAATGGTCCCTGGTTTTCTACAGCATCCTGAGAACTGTCGTACAGACGCCTGTAATCTATTAAAAAAAATATGAAAACTTTTATAAAGTGGCAACTGGCGCGAAGTACTGTTGCCCGCCAACGCCATGATGACACTTTCGAAACCGGTCGGAAAATGTTGAAAACCGTATTTGCCAATTCGTACGATTCAAGGTCGGCGTTGGCGGTCGACCGTTTTCGTAGTATTTAATGTTTGCATCTAGCGTACGGGCCCCGTACGTATTTTTCTGTAACGAGGCAGATGAAACGCCTCTGCACCTGCTGTGCCATTACTGTTCCCTGATGCATAAACGTAATCTCATACTAGGAAAGCATAATTATATAAAGCATAATTATGCTGGAACTGGATGAGATACGAGCAGCTCCTGTCAAAAAACTGCTTCGTTACATTAACGAGGCAGACTTTGTCAATGAGCTGTAGTAAATGTGGCGATCGCAATAGATCATTAAATTGGACGCAGTGACTAGGTAGAATAAATTCGCATAGCTTTCGAAATAATAATCAGCTAGTTATAAATAAAGGGACAGATATTAGGAACAGCAGAACTGAGCATACTTATAATGCCTGGAACTCGCTAAGATGAAAGTGAGAGCCAGCAGGGGTGTGTATATCACTGTGCAGGGGAGGTGTAAGAATACAGACCACTGCTGACGGGGTCAGCTTACCGTAAAAAAAAACAAAACAAGCTAGGTGGACTAGTTATGCCGTTATAATAACCTTGTTCCGGCATTTGTGAACCAGATTTCAGTAGCCCTATACGGATAGCAGCATGTTCGCGGTGTCCTCTAGCGTTGCATATATGCATAGATGACGGTAACTGCTAACTAAGTGCGCCGTCAGTCTGTCTGCTGTTCTGCAGCAGTAAATAAAATTCAGAGGTTTCACCTTTTGACGCTAACACCCAACAGAAATAAACATAATAAAAATATTTTTCCTCATACATTACAGGTCATGACACAGAAGCCTGTTCATTCTATAAATAGGAAATATTTGTATAACAATGGCATGGCGCCACCATTACGGAATGATGCCATGGTGTAGGCAGTGATCATTATCGTTGCTCTTACAATTCAGTAATCAGATTAGCGAGTATCAATATTGCATCATTCTGTATTTCAGTAGTGAGGCGCATCTATGGGCTACATCAACCTCATTTACAAGCTTAATGCACCTCACTAAACAATTTACCTTTATGCAGAAGACTGCGTAGGAAGATATTTCAGAGGCAGATATAGTCAAATGCCCATGTAAAATCCATTTAGTAAAAGCTATTTAATGATTTTGTAGTTATTATCTGAACATAGGAAAAGAAATGCAAACTATGAACGGAATCTGAGATCCTGATATGCAAGGTTTATATGCAACTAGGACTAGTAAGTCCTAGTTGCATCTAAACCTTGCATATCAGGATCTCAGATTCCGCAAAGTAGTAACTTTGCGCATGTGTCAGATGAGTGAGTTCTAGTCTGGATTTTTCAAACAAAGAGCTGGATTAATACTAGTAATTTTTGGCAAGCCATCTTATACTTTTTGTAATACCAGTCTTGTTCCTTCTAATTTATCATTTTCAATACATTGGGACAATTCACACACACACTTGTGTTATGGGTACTAGATAACTACTATACTACATATATACTTTGTGAATCCACACTATGATCTCCGCAAGCATACCTCCATGCATTATCTGTTATGTCACGGTTCAAATTAATATCCAATCTAATTCTAATTCAAAATATCAATTTGTGTTAAAGATCATCTTAATTATCACAACAAAGAATAAAAATATTAAACATAGACAAACAACTCTAAATAAGTAAATATTTCAAGTCATTTAGAAAGCTGATTATAATGTTACCATGTCAGATAATCAGTTATTTATGAAGTGAAAGTAACTTTTGTTTATAACCTTTTCTTGAATGATCATGGGTGATAGTGTCAGACTACTACTAGACGCACGTGTTGGGACAGGAGGGAATTGACGGTGCCGTGGTTAAAAAATATATCTAAAATATCGTTTCGGCCTATTTTTTCTGGTTTTCTTGTATTTCTGTTTTCCTGGTGATAGTTTTGTATATTTATACTATTGATAGTGATTTCATATTTCCTGTTAACTAAGGGTAAGTAATTTTCCTTCCTTAAATGTCGCAATCGGTGGGTGAAAATGTCCCTCCTGACAGAGGGAGGTTTCCAATGGACCTTAATATGGCTGAGTCTTCAATATTAAGCGAATCTACTGATAAAGTGACATCTAAACGCCATTTGGATGTTACTGAGATAATTCCAGATAAAAGATCAGCTCCGTCCCTATCTGCTGCTGCTTCCATTCAGCATACCTATGTTACTCCCGGATATGAATCTAGTTCTGAACTAAGATATAATGATACTGATTGTGGCCCTTTTGTAGTCCATGTCTCACACGAACTTGATTCGAGATTAGTTTCCGCAAATATGAAAAGTTTGAAAATAGCCCAAGTTATATATAAAAACAACGTCTCTGGAATAGCCGAAATTAAAAATGTAGGAAGGAATAAAATTGCTGTGTTTTTTAAAACCTACATTGATGCTAATGCTTTCCTTTCAAATCCAATTTTATCGTCTAACAAACTTTCCGCGTCTATTCCGCGCTACCAAGTTACACGCATGGGTGTCATCAGACAGATTCCCTTGGATTGGACCCTAGAAGAATTGGTATCCTGGACAGAATGTCGCCCCGAGTCTTGTATTATTATAAAAGCTAGAAGATTAAATAAGAAAAAAAGAATCGAGGGAAAAGTTACCTGGGAACCTACAGGAACTGTTGTTCTTACTTTCCTAGGCCAAACCCTTCCTTCTCATGTCTACTGTTGTCACTTTTCTTTACCTGTTGACGTGTACACCCTCCCATCCATACAATGTCTAAAGTGTTGTCGTTTTGGCCACATTAGAGAACAATGTCGTTCTAATGCCCGATGTTCTAAATGTGCCGGTCCCCATGAAGGCACTTCTTGTAATGTTGCTGATAATAAAGTGTCCTGCCTATTCTGTTCTGGTGGCCATACTGCTACTGATCGGAAATGCCCTGAACATGCTCGGCAAAGATCCATTAAAATAGTCATGTCAGAAGAAAACATTGGCTATTTGGAAGCTGCTTGCAGATTCCGCCCTGTGCGTACCTCCTACGCTGATAAAACTAGTATGGTGTCTTCTCAAAGATCGTCTGACAGAATCTCACCCAATCCAAATCCTGTCCTCAATAATATTCAATCCTCCCCTCATATTTCTCATCCTGAATTTGCCACTGCTTCCTCGTCCACCTCTTACAAAAAAACTATTTTTATTGAGAAACGCCCTAGACCAGAGCCAGGCAAGTCATATGACCGACAAGCCCACTTAAATATTACCTCTTCGTCTCCTCCTTCTCTTCCCAATGGATGTGCACTTAGGAAGGACAACTTCGGAGTAAACCCCGAAAATACCACTACTCCCAATGAAAATCTATCAGAGCTAATTTCAATGTTTCTTTTAAACATACTTACTAAATTTAGTGACATCCTACCGAACAACGTCTTAGAATTGTTACAGTCTACTCTCACTTCTCTCTCTAAATCTCAGCTCAATGTTGAACATCATTCAATGGAACTGTCGTAGTATCAACAATAAAAAGCATGAACTAATCTACTTAATAAACCGATATAGACCTGTCCTCTTTGCCCTCTCGGAGACATGGCTACGACCTGGTTCTCTATTTAGAGTCTCTGGGTTTTCCTGTCTTCGGGATGACAGAGTGGACGGTTGGGCAGGATGTGCCCTTCTCGTTAAAAGGGATATCACATTCTCCCGCATTTTTCTCCCTCATCACTCCCCTAATATAAATATTGTAGCTGTTCGTGTTTTCAACATAACGTTCGTATCTATCTATGTTCCTCACCCTAATTCCTATGTTGTCCAAGAAATATCATCTATTTTATCTACTCTTCCACCTCCTATAATTGTCTTAGGCGATTTTAATATCCACCACACATTGTGGGGTTCCATTTCCTGTGATTCAGTCTCGATTAGTTTTTTAGATATGTTAGATGATCTGAACCTTTGCATTCTAAATGATGGAACTCCTACACGCAGAACTTCACCTCTACAGAATCCCAGTGTTCCTGACCTCACCTTATCATCTCCTTCTCTGGTTAGTTCCATTTCTTGGTCTGTTCTTCCCGACTCTTATGGTAGTGATCACCTTCCTATCTTATCTTCTCTTGTGGACTCTACATCTCCCACTGTTGGGCCTATCCCTCTATTAAAATTTAGACTTGGTCAAGCCAATTGGAAAATGTTTTCCACTCTTGTTCAAGACAAATTAAATTCATTCCCTTGTATTAGTGAGTCAAACTACCTTTCTTTATATTCCGAATTTACCGCAGCTTTAACGTCTGCAGCAGATAGCTCTATTCCTGTTAAAAATTCTGCCGTTAACAAAATCTCCTCACCTGCATGGTGGGATTCGGAGTGTTCTAAAATTGTTAAAGATCGTAAGGAAGCTGAAAAAAAGTTTGCTAGAAATCTTTCCTTAGAAAATTTTTTACAATTTCAAAGAGTTTCTGCAGCCGCAAAAAGATTTCTTCGTCAAAAGAAACGTAACGGTTGGAGAGTTTTTTGCGAATCCCTCTCTCCCAGATCTCCTGCATATATTGTATGGAATAAAATTAAGGCGTTTCGTATGTCTCAAATTGACAATACTTTAAATTCAAACGATCCGTCTACTTGGATTTGGGATTTCGAAAACAAGCTATCTCCCCCTTATGCCCCTCTTGGACCTCTTCCTGCTGCTAATTTGCCCAATAACAATGACCCTGACCCTCTTAACTGTATATTCTCTTTTGAAGAACTCTTAAGTGCTTTAGATAAGCTTCGTGATTCTGCCCCAGGTGCAGATGGCATCCCATTTTCTTTTATTCTAAAATCTTCTGATTCCTCCAAATTATTTCTTTTATCCATTTTAAATCAAATTTTTCTTTCCAACACTGTCCCTGAGTCGTGGAAACGTCAAATAGTCATCCCTATTTTGAAACCTGGGAAAGATGCGACAGATCCTGATTCATATAGACCTATTGCTTTATCGTCAGTTATCGCAAAAATTATGGAACATATGATAAAAAATCGTCTAGAGTGGCTTGTCGAGAGCAAAGGACTCCTATCAAAAAGCCAGTTCGGGTTTAGGAGAGGTATGGGAACCATGGATAGCTTGAGCCTTCTTACCACTGACATACGCATTGCTTTCTCACAAAACGAACATGTTGTGGCAGTTTTTTTAGACATCACTGCTGCCTACGACAATGTTGATCTTTACATTCTCAGAGATAAAATGCTCAAGCTAAGTATTCCCTCCAAGATTATCAATATAATATTTTCGATGTTCATGGAGAGAACAATCTCTCTTCGTCTTGCCGATAAACTCCTACCTCATCGTTTCGTGTGGAAAGGCCTCCCTCAGGGTTCAGTCCTCAGCCCCCTGCTTTATAACATATATACTTCCGACCTAGATTTATCCGTAAATTGCTTCTCTAAAATTCTCCAATATGCCGATGATATTGCTCTTTATGTCTCCTCCAAATCCTTCTCCGACGCTTGTAAACGCATAAATTCTGCTTTAAGTTATTTAAATGATTGGCTAACAGAGCACGGTTTGTCTCTGTCTATTCCTAAATGCTCGGCAGTTATTTTTTCGCGTAAGAAAGTAATCCCAGTCCTTAATATACATATAAACAATGAGTCAATAAATATTTCAGACAGTGTTAAGTTCTTAGGCCTTTTTCTAGATAGCAAACTTTCTGGTATCCATCACTTGAATTATATTTGCCAAAAAGTAGAAAAAAATATTAACATCATACGCGCATTGTCAGGTGTAAAATGGGGTTCTCATCCTTATTGTCTACAACTCCTATATAACGCTATTGTAAGGAGTCATTTTGACTACGGTTGTTTCGTCTTAGAACCCTGCAGTAAAGCAGCATTATCTAAGTTAGATAAACTCCAAACCAAATGTCTTAAAATAATCACTGGCTGTATGAGATCCTCCCCGACAAATGCTTTACAGGTGGAATGTGTTGAACCCCCCCTTGTTTTACGAAGGCAGCTCCTTTCAGATAGATTTATTTGTAAAGTGATAGCTATATCAAATCACCCCCTACTTGAGTCCCTTAACATTCTTTCTCGACTAACTTCATCTTCTTATTGGTCTCATAAAGGTCTTCCGCTTTTATTTAATTCTTTCCAAAAACTCCTTAATATTTGCCCAAGCATTCATCAAACTCATACATCACCCTTATTTGAAATTAACTACAAAAGCCTACTCTTATCTCCTAAAATTTTTACTGACTTAGGAATTTCCAAAAGCTCCCCCGATGCTAACCAACGTTTCTGCAACTTTACTCAAGAACATTGGCCGGATTATCTTCAGATATTTACAGATGCCTCTAAATTAACATCTTCAGGTTTTGCCGGAGCAGCAGTATGGATTCCTAAATATAAGATCGTACTCAATTTCAAAATTCCTCCCTTTTCCTCTATTTTCACTAGTGAATCAATTGCTCTACTAGAAGCCATTCTTTACATAGAATCCCATAATATTAAAAAGTCTATTATCGCTACAGATTCTCTGAGTTGCCTCAATGATTTATTAAAACGCCCTTTTCACGCTAAGGAAAACTATGTTACATCTTTGAATATTAGACAAGCCCTCTATCGTTGCCAATCCGCGGGTCTAGACATTGTTATGGTCTGGATACCTGGTCATTCAGGCATTAAGGACAACGAAATTGTTGATTTGTATGCTAAAGATGCCATCCTCACAGGTACAACAAAGTATAGTAAATGTTTCCCTAGAGACCTCCGTTCTCTTAGCAAACCTCATATGTGGGACCAATGGAACAATCTCTGGAATCAAACTTGTCAAGCGATAGGAAAGCACTATAGAAGCCTTCAACCGACTATTCCAAGTAAACCTTGGTATTTTAAGTTCCGTAAATTGCCGAAAAGAGTCATAACTACCATCATTCGAATTAGAATGGGACATTGTTGCTCACCTGTTTTCTTAGCCAAAATCAGAATCCGAGATCATTCTATATGCGAATGTGGTCTAGCTGAGGGAACCCTTCAACACATCTTCTTTGAATGCCCGAAAATTACCCACCCTCTTTATGATATCTTACCTAAAGACTTTCCTCGACCTATTAATGTAAATTTCCTTTTAACGCTAACTGATTCTATTTTTATATATATTCTAAGTAAATTTTTGCTGTTAAATGATATATGTTTATAATATAGTCAATTTATCATTTGTATATTGCGTTATCACCAGGTCTTCAGAATACTTTTAGCAAAATTAGTACCTATCCTTAATAACTCTCGCAATAAACACTGGTCAAATCTTCTCTTACGCCGACATTGGCAAAATCAATGCCTAAAGCGTTGGAGCCAAAATTAACAAGAATAGAATAGAATAGAATGATCATGGCCGACAAGACAATTAAATGTCCCATTAGGGCTTTTCAGTTAAGTAGAGAGAGGAAATGCTGAGTACTTAAATTTGTTAGCATGAATGCCTTGGTTGAGTATATTATTCATATTTTTTTTATTGCTGTAGGACAGCAGACAGGCTGCTGTCCCATAAGGGTACAGGAACTTGGGTCACTAATGCCGGAACACAACACAAAGTTATTATGGCGACATACATAAGACCAAAGGCAGTCGCCATCCAGATTGGGCCCTACCACACAGCTAGAGTGGATTATTTGTCGCCTTTTACGACAGGCCGACCCCAACTGCAAAGGTCAGTATTCTTTCTCTGTCCCTGCATGGATATTATTATCATTTTAGCTCTAAATCCCCGTTAAAACCCAAGCACCTCTTTGGTGATTAGGGTGCTATATTGATGATAAAATTAAAAAAAAACCACTAGTCTTTAAATAATAATTTAAATTATATTTAAATTATTTAGACACTATTAGTCAGTTTATAGCTGTACAATAATAGAAAAAACAACGATTTTAGTTGATATTTATTGGATATTGTCAAAAATAGACATAAGGAAGATTAGCAAAAAAAATAGGTTCAGTAAAGAAACAAACCTATGTCAGTTAGACTAGTAATTTTAAGGATTTTTCTCACTAATTTTATGTATATTTTTATATACAGTCAACTCTCGTTAATTCGAAACTCGAGGGACTCTGAAAATATTACGAATTATCGAGTGTTCGAAATATCAAATGATTCGAAATTTTTGAGAGAAAAGAAATATAACTTTGAATTATTGAGTATTGATAATCAATTACGTATTATTTATTAACTAACCACTATTCTTTAACAATAATTACAAGTGACAAAAGTTGAGTCTATTTTAAGAGTAAAAGTAACTGAAACATAACAAACTAATTCGTGCAGACTGCAGAGGTGTGTCGAATTAATCATTACAAAAACTCATGTACGATGATACAAGTTTGAAGTTTTAACTTGTCAGTAGCGGGTACACATACTCAACTCAATGGATTACTCGGGCAGACCTGGGTTTGTTTGTAAGAGGATCTGATCCTTACGAATTATCGAGTGTTTGACACCGATGAGTTCGAATTATCGCGTCGTTTTGTTACACGATGATATTTTCGTTCAAATTATTAAGTGCATAAAAATGTATTGATTTAGTTCGAAATATAAAGAGATTTTCTGGGGAACTCATGATAACTTTGAATTATAGAGAGGTTCGAATTATCGCAGGTTTGAATTAACGAGAGTCTACTGTACTTTTAGGAAGTCACTTAATCTTGGATGACACTATGTTATTGCTGCATTATGTTATGTCTTATTTATTATTTCTTCCTCTCTATGGCTTAATTTTATTTTACAATACTAATATGTACTTGTATAATAGATCTTAATGTTAAAATAATTCACAGATAGCATGGTTAGTATAACTGCTTGTTGTCTTCTACTATAGTGACAGGTGGTTCAATACCCATCTTTTTTTATTGCAAAGGAACAGTAGACAGGCTGATGGATCACTTAAAAGCAGTTACCATTACAAATAGATTGTGACGCCAAAAACCTCACTAACATACTACAGTTGATATAGGGGAATTGGAACCTGGGTCACTTATGGCGGAACTCAATGTAAGGTTATTATAGTGGCATACTAATAAACCAAAGGTTGTTGCCATCTAGAGGGGCTTGGGCTCTATCGTGTAACTAGGGTTGTTTTGTTGCCTTTTAAGACAGGTCAACCATAGCCAGAAGGATTAATATTCCTACCCTGCCCATGCACTGAGAAAAATAAAACTTATTACAAAACCTTTATTTTCAACAAAATAAATAAATTAGGAAGCACAATAAAATCCATACCATACAGTATATACACTAAGTTTAATCATGATGGTGAATATTCACCAATACTACATAAATAAATCATAAAAAATAAAGTTTTTTGGTTTTAAGTATGCTGCCATAATAACTTTGTGTTGTGTTCCGGCATTTGCATTTCCGGCATTAGTGACCCAAGTTCCTGTACCCTTATGGGACAACAGTGTGTTAGCGATGCAACTGGAGTTGCAAACACCCAAAGTTGACAGTAACTGCTAAATTCTAAGTGTGCAGTCAGCCTGTTTACTGTCGTACTGCAATAAAAAAAATTAAATCTGATTTTTCAAACTTGATTACTGCCAAAAAGGTAATTAATTTTTAAATAAATAATTTTTTTATTCAAAGTTGCGTAAATGTTCAGATTTAGGTAAAATAATATATAATCTACTAGGGGCCCAGCTTCGCACAGGTATTTAAGAAAAATTTCAAAATTAAAAATTATATACACACACACATAAACCCTTCTATTTGCATCAGGTTACTAAAAAATAAAATTATAAAGAAAGCTTGAATATTATTATTTCTATGAACTTTTATTTTAAATATTTTATTTTTTCTAATTTTTGTAAAAACCCCAGTGACGCACGCCTACATTGCATAAGGTGCTGCCTAGCTAGCCTAACAGGGTGAGCGGCTACCCTGCAACATTTTTCTAATACTTACATTTTTTAACTTGTGATATCTTTCGAATGGAATATCTGAATTAAATAATTCAAAAAGTTATATTAAGGTATTGAAGCAGATTTGCAGTAATTTATTTTAATAATGATTAATACCAAGATACAAATAAAGAGCCTTTTCTACGGGCGGCATTTCAATTAAATTTTTAAAATAAAAGAACACTTATTGTGGCATAACTATAATAGTTAGATATATGTTGTCGCGACAGTTTTTAAATAATGATGTGTTCTGCAAAGTTGTAGTACATTATTTTATTCTAGCATCAATAGTTTTTGTAGCGCACGTGATTTAAATAATATTTTAGGTCATTTTTTACACCTTGGGTTACATTATTGGAGTTTTAGTAAGGATCCCTAATTTTTTTGAAAATATAATATAGCCTATGTCACTCAGGGATAGTGTAGCTTTCCAACAGTGAAAGAATTTTTAAAATCGGGTCAGTAGTTTCGGAGCCTATTCAATGCAAACAAACAAACAATCAAATCTTTCCTCTTTATAATAGTATAGTATAGATTAAATAAGAGTATGTAAATATAATTTAAACTTAGTCTGCAAATATAAATATTACTATGCCATTATTCCAATAATTCATTATAAGACAAGATAAACAATTCTAAGACCTGTGAATATTTAAGAGAATATCTATTGTCTAACATTAAATTCGAAATTATTAAACTGAGCTTATTATCGTCATAATATTTAGGGAACGTAAATAATGTAAATATAGGTCACAAGATCTTAACGTAACAAACTTGATAGTGTCTCGCATGTAAATATGAGGCCATACAAAAATGAATACCAGGACATATTTAGATGTAGGAAACCTAAAACATCATCAAGTACGTGAAACGAATACAGATTTCGGTCTATTATTCAAACTGTGTTACATACATATTTTCACTTTTTTAACACTAGAAAAGTAAAATAAATCAACACTTACCAGTAGATGTACGTTGTTTAACACGTTTATAGTTTATACAACAGTTAATAATAAGGCCCAAAATCGATGTGGTATTTATTATAAGGCGTTAATTAAAAAGAAAATAAAACTTTACTTCCTACCCGACATGGTTCTATCAGTTCTATGGAATGGACTAAAATAGTTGTCATTTCTTAGTTCATTTAACCTACCGAATTGCTGTCAAAAATAATATTGCTATCATAAAACTACGAATCATACTATATTGAAATAAATCATTAGTTGTATTTATTTAATCTATAAGGAAATAAGAAAAATGGGGTACCTTTGACGCACCATCACAACAAAACTACTGAATATATCAGGATAGGACTACTACCATTCGACGCGGAATTCGTAGATGGTTACAGGCTAATTTTGGATTCCATCGACCCGTTTTCATTTACTTTTGTCTGTTATTCGCCCAGCATACAGGGCTGAAGCTAGAGTCGATTATGTGGAATTTGAGGTAGGGCAGCATTGGTTAAAGGTAGAACAGAAGTAAAAAAATTGTCATTATTGATCTGCCCTCGAAGTATGGGCTCCTAAATCAATCACCATGTATATATGTATCTTTTGTGACAGATCATAAGCATGGATATAAGAACTATTACATACTGAATGATGAAGAACAAGCGAACTACATGGTTGAACTTCCAGATTTGGATGTAGAGATCTACGTCTGAGTGAGAGTGAGGTAATAATTAATTGTTAGGTGTGGTGATACGAGTAAATAGATACGACCAAAAATATCATTTAGATCATATTGTTTCTGCAAACTTATTATAATAATTAAAATAATAATAAAAAATATTTAAAACAGCTGAATTCTACGGTTCGCCATGTTATTAAAAATGTGAAGAACGGAAAAGTTTAGATAACTATTACTATAATTTTTTTATCTCAAACTATGAACAAAATTTAATTATAATAATTTATCTTAGGTTTTGGTATTTTTAAGGTAGGGCATTGTGGAATTCAAGGTAAGGCATTGCCCCACAATGCCCCCCTGGCTACGGCCATGCCAACATAGCGGGCGTGATCGGCTAGTGTTTTATAAAAGTCAACAGTTTTCGTGTTGGCAAATTGCAAAAACAGATCCTTTTTGAGAGAAAAAGGATAGGTATTACCTAGAATTACAAAATAAAGTACTTGCAATGCAGCAGCATCGTATTTATCTACAAACAGCGCACGATACGAAATACACATTTTATCAAATAAAATATGGAATGCTGCTAGGCCTGGAACTCCTGCACCTCTAAATACTAAAAGAGATCTTTCACGCGTTACATTTCATTAAAACAATTGAGCTCCATCAAAATCTGCAAACTGACAAATTTAGCATTTTTCATTACATATGGAAAAACAGTGAGGCATGATAAAATCGGCCTTATATATTATATACCAAATATGAAGTTAGCCACCTTCTTATGTTGATAGACATGAAAACTAGGACACAAGAAACAAAAATTATTCAAGTAAAGAGTCTACCTGATCAGCAGGCTTAGTCCGAATACTGTCCTTATTTTTTTGAGTCACAGTGCACCACGCTCTTGGTGGTTAGGTAAACTTTAGTATTTTCTTAATTAGAAAGTGATATGAAGATTTTGACGGACTTTGAATAGTTGAACAGCTGAATAATTTAAACTAATTTTTGTTTGAATTATTTACTACAAAAAAACAACAATAAATTCAAATGGTTTAAAAGTATATATTATTAAAATACTTCATATAACAAAACATCCATGATAAAAGATAATATCAAATTAGAACTATAAACTATTGCATAACTGGTTGCTTTATTTAGCGACGTATCAAAAATATCTCCCTTTTTGAAACAGTATCGTCGGAGCGATAATCTGGATGCATTCGCCGCGGATAATTTCTTTGGTTCCTCATAATCAATAAAAGCGCGGTAAAATGAAATAATATATGGGATTAATAAACTTTTTCCAACATAAATCCATAAAAGTATTACAACCAAAGTTATTAAAAAGATTTGACAGAACACATAAAAGAAGTATGGATAAGTGATTGGATCTGGAGTTGTAATTTTTGTGATTTTACACACGACCCATTGTATGAGCATCCAATAAACAAGGCACTGATTGGTGCCAGAACATAATGAAACGCAGCAATCCCATACTCGCGAACATAAAATGTATGGAAAACAGAACACTTCCCACCAATTATATTTTTGAGCATCTTCTGCTGGGGCGTAAAACCGTTCTCCATCTACTTGGTCACATCTGAATCGTTGAGTTCGAGGCTTTTTCTTTTTTGGAGGCATCGTGTGAAAATATTTTCAAATAATATACATTTTGTCAAAAGTACACTGATGACATTTCGTAATCGTTGTTAGGGTAATTTTTAAATAAAACTGGCTGTATAATTTTGAATATTGTTCTCTAGCAACTTTTCTAATTTGTCAAACGATGAAGATGAAGCGTTTAATAATTGCCAAACTAAGAATTTTCCGGAATTATTAATATTTATTTCAACCAACACAGTGTCAAACATTCAGCTTAGAGTTATAAAGAATACAGCATCCGAATAGACTCATTATTTGAAGATAGTTAGACTTCTTTGGCATCTGTCAAAGTATCTACTTTCACAATTCACTAACTGAACATTGATGGTTCTATTTTACCCAGAGTGATTTTATTTCAGAACGTTATGAATATCTTTATACATATAGCTTTATTGTAAAAAAAAACCTTCCTTAACTACTAAAAAAGTTTCTCATTGAATTCAATCATCAGTTTTATATTTGGTACTATGTGTACTTAGCTGAAATAAACTCGTTCAGTAAGCACTCGCAAAGTGCTATTATTATTCTTTTGGAAAAATCCTTAGTAAGAAAGTAGGACTGACGCGTATATTGTTACGATGAACATACATTTTTAATCCTTTCTTAATACAAGATTAAACAATATACACACGGGGTATGGATCATCTGGATAAAAATTAAGGATTTATGAATGAATGATTAACAAAACTTTAAGTCGGTAGTTGCATTTATAACATTTTGTGCATCATGCCAAATTAACTAAATAATGTTTACTCGAAACTTCACTAAATAGCTTTTCAGTTAAATCAAAAAAATTTACGATAAAATAATGATTTTTTTAACTCTGGTAACACTAATCTAGAAAATAATGGTGAGGATTTTAAATATATGATGAAAGTTTAAATACTAATTGTTATGTAATATTTGTATGTTTGTGATCAAAATGCCTATATCGCTTAAAGAGCACCTATATATAATGTATACAAAGTAATAAAATAGATTTAGGAAATGATTAAAAAATCGAATGTCTAACCGTCAATGTCAAAGATGTCAAACCTTTGATATTGGCGACAGTAGCGACGGCGTGCTGTAAATTTTATTTTTTTTAGTTTCCTGTTGACCATGAGAGTGTGGGTAGTGCTCTTTCGAGAAATATAAAATTCGAGTGTTTTTTTCGTAATTACTATGTAAAATACAAATAAAAGTTTACAAAACACTACAGGATTTGCTGTAATCAGTATATATTAGACGATTAATAGCAGGTAATTGTGTTAAATACTTATTTTGTAAGTGAAAGTTTTGTTTTCAACGTTCCGCACTTCGTTATTCTTTGCTTGAAAAGTTACTTGAGGTGTTTTGCGGCCTTCAATTTAGAAATGTGTGTCTAAAATATTTTAATATCAGCAGTGAATCCTGTGACAAGTAGGGTCAGAGCTTGAGGTCCGTTTTTCGTGTAAGGCTGAAACATTAAACTTAGAAACCAGCTTTAGTGATTCGTTTTTCTGTAATATGGTTATGTTAAAAAGCTATTAAGATTGAGTTACCCCGGAAAGTAATGCGGGGTCCCACTAAAACCATTTGTACAAGTTTTAATAAACTTCAATATTGTTAATAATTTCATCAGGTTAAGCGCATTCTATTGACTAGAATTGAATAAACGGAAAACCTTGTTTAATCTTAGGTCATCGGTAGTTTACAAACAAGGTTTTATATTGAATATAAATGTAGATTGTAGTATCGTAGATTTTTTGTAAGTCTTCAGGGTGTCTCTCCTTATGCAAACAGCAAAAGGCCGTTGATTTGATTAAAAGTGTTCTAAACCACACTATAATTATTATTATATTTTAAGAAAATTACGCTATTTATGAATTTAGTTTGCTTGGTACCTAAAACCTCGAGTTCGTTCGCTTGGAACAGATTTAAAATAAAAACCACACTACATCGTCATCGTCATCTTACAATTTAGTTGCGCAACAAATTTCGCACGTCAGAACGTCTACGGAGTTCATGTATTCGATTCTCGTCCCGAGTCCGGGTGTTTTATTTGTATTTATTTACACGTTGCCTAGTACCCATAACACAAGTTTTGCTGCGTAATTTGGGACTAGATAGAGCTGTATCAATAGTCTAATATATCTATCTATAGAGAGCGCCGTGATGTAGTTCCATACATTCTGTATAGCTTCCACTGAAATAGACCCATCACAGGACAACCAGACGTACGGCAATGCGCCACCCATTTATGGTCGACATGCCCCCTATCCGCACAAAGCGTTTTGCTTCCACCCAGGTTCCAATACCCAACGCAGACAGCATCGTGTTCGCAGTGCCCCTAGCAGACATCCATTGGCGACGGTAACTGCTCACCATTAAGGGGGCTGCCAGCATATCTCCTATGTCTCAGTAAATAAAAATAACCGATATACTTTTTTATAAATAAATAAATATTATATACAAACACTGATACGCGGGCCGACAATCGTCGTTCCGTCTTGCGTTATTCGTGACACAGTCGTCATAGTGCAAGACCCCACGACGGCCAGACCTTCGTTATTTTATAAAAACTGAAACTTTCCCTGCGCATTTCCCCAACACAGACAAGAACGCTCAGCGAGTATGGAGTTTGGATTGTGTTTACTTGGACAGATAACAGGTAGTCTTCTTCTTCTTCGTCGTGTTCTTCATTCCTGAAGGTCGTGCCCGTCTTGATAAGCCTTTACGGAGACGCTGATGAACTGCCTCCACACCACTCTGTCCTCGGCCTGTTTCAGAGCTGCAGGCAAAGTGAGCCCCGTGATAGCCTTAATTTGATCCGACCATCGGGTTGGTGACCGTCCTCTGGGCCTTTTCCCCTCTATTTTGCCTAGCACTATCAGTTTTTCGAGGTTGTCTGACTCCTTTCGAGCGATATGGCCAAAATAGCCGAGTACTCGCTTGTAGCAGGTCGTGGACAATGGTCAATAACAGGTAGTAAGTAAGGGTGTATAAAATAATACCTCAAATTCGTTAATTTTTTTTTATTGCTGTAGGACAACAGACAGGCTGACGGCTCGCTTAGGATTTAGCAGTTACCGTCGCCTATAGGTGTTTGCAATGCAAGTGGCATCGCGAACACGCTGCTGTCCCATAAGGGTACAGGAACTTGGGTCACCAATGCCGAAACACAACACAAGGTTATTATGGCGGCATACTTAAGACCAAAGGTGGTCGCCATCCAGACAAGCCTGAGGCCCTACCACGTAGCTAGGGTGGGTTGTTTTGTCGCCTTTTACGACAGGCCGACCCCGGCCACGGATAAATATTATAACACTCAATTTTTTGATATTTTCTTCGGAATAACATTAGAAATCACGTCGTCTATGGCCGGACACTTAGTACAGTTGCAACCCCCTGTCAGACACCCCTGAATTCTATTATAAAATAGTATATAGTCTAATAAATGTATATATATTCAACAGAGTCTATTAAAATAATGCGAATCAGTTCGCCAGGTGCGAACTTGGAAAATTTTGCTCGAATGAATACTCCGCATTAAATTAAAATAATAAATATTGTGACTCGTTCTAATCCAATTTTGTATCATAAACCGGTCAATCTGGCCTTTGTGGCCATTTTTTTTAGCGTTCGCCTTGATACGTGGACGAAGGTTTCAGACGCCGTATTATGTATGACGTCACTAATTTCATTGCATTCTCACATTAGGGAACGTAGCCGTACGTGACGTACTTTTGTCCATTTTTTTAATCCCTTTGGCGACCATCCGTAGTATATGAGAAGACATCGCATGCTTAATCATAAACTGACTTAACTCAAAAAACCTGTTTTTTGGGAAATCGCAAAAAACGTTTTGTCATTTACTACTTATCCCATATATTGTCTTATAACTAAATAGCGGTAACTCAGTGTGGGAAAGAGATATCGAAATAAATCTTAGTTTGGCCGATAGAGGGCGTCGACACAATGCTGCCCGTTATATTATCTCACTTTAGACCTAAATCGTAATCGGTCAGTTTATGATTAAGCATGCGACATAACCTCTAGTTTTCACGTAGTAAATCATAAATAATTTCAGTACTTATTTGCAGACAGGAAATTGAAAAAATATAATATGGCTCATATTTGGCTTTATTAACAGCGTTTGCCGTGTGACAGCATAAAGGGCATGTTCACAAGTAAAAAGTAAACGCTAAACGCGCCATATTTGAATATAGCTCGAAACCGCGAGATTTCCTTTGGAGAATATGGACCACGTGTTGAAAACCTTCCTCCCCCTTGAATAGGGGTCATCCATAAATTACGTCACACGTTAAAGGGGGCAGGGTATCACCGGAATGTGACATTGTGTGACAAGGGGGGGGGGGGGGGTCAAAAGCTTTATGACGTCATGTTAAGATTTAAAATACTAAATTTATATGTGAATAAAAACAATTAATTAAAAATTTACGAACTCGATTTATATTTATAAATATTCTAGCAAAGGATTTGGAAGCTTTTTTTTTCGGAAAATGTCAAAAAGGTAAACTGTCGTAAACAGTATCAATATGGAGACAATTTCCAAATTCATTAGATAGCAATAATTATCAAATTATTGACACAGAATGGCGTTTGCTTCAGAACACGAAAGAAATTGCGTCGTTTAGTGAAATAACTGTTGATTTGATTAAAGATTATTTAATAAAAATAAGAAAAAAAAATTAACTTTTTTCTTTTGATTATTTTTGAATAGATGTATACAATTGAAAAATGTGTGACGTCACATCAGGGGGGAACGGGGTTATAAAAATGTGACAAACTGACAAGAACGAAGTAGGGGTTAAAAAGTCTTAAAATTCGTGTGACGTAATTTATGGATGGCCCCATAGTATGGGTACATTCCCTAAGCATCGGAACCCTTTTGTTATGGATACTAGTCAAATAGTCGTAGTCCTCATATCTGAGGATCGTGACCAACACCTTCCAGTCTATCACGTATGGTTGTTCACATACTTTTACATTTGTAAATAATATTAATTTTTTAGTTATCCGTGCAGGGGCGGAGAAGGAATACTAACCTCTGCGGCCGGGGTCGGCCTATCGTAAAAGGCCACAAAACAGCTCACCCTAGCTACGTGGTAGGGCCTCAAGCCCGTCTGGATGGCGACCACCTTTGGTCTTAAGTATACCGCCATAATAACCTTGTGTTGTGTTCCGGCATTAGTGACCCAAGTTCCTGTACCCTCATGGGACAGCAGCGTGTTCGGATGCCACTGGCGTTGCAAACATCCATAGGCGCCGGTAATTGCTAAATTCTTAGCGGGCCGTCAGCCTGTCTGCTGTTCTACAGCCATAAAAAATACACAAATGCATCCCTAAAGTGTTACATTAATATACACCCTGGGTAAGTGTGGTGGGTATACTGTCCCTCTAAAGATATTATAATTAACTACAATAACTAACTACGGTGACGCAATGACCCAAAGTGAGTCTTGGCATCCTACATCAGATCACGCCATGCCTCTTGCGCTAGCTCTCGTCAGTAGCTGTGGCCGAGGTTGAGCAGGTCTTCAGACAGAAAGTTGACTTCGAACGAGCATACAAATAATATAACTTAAAGAGTAAATAGTCTTTCATATGCTCTCTATCACCTAAGAAAAGTAGTCAATTGTGATACAGCTCTGACAGCATATTACGGAAGTGTTGATTCTATACTGCGCTACGGTTTAATCTTTGTAAACAGAGAAGATGTATTTAGATCACAAAAGAGGTGCATAAGAGCAATATGTATGAATAAAAATGAATGAATGAATGAAAACTCTTTATTGTTCACCTTAAATATATATACAAGAAAATGAAATAAACTTACAAGCTACTGAACAATGGGTGGCCTTATCGCTTAGAGCAATTTCTTCCAGGCAACCCTAATAATAAACTTGTATGTTTAATGTAATATTAAACTTATCGATAGCTGTAAACCCCATTTTAGGAATATGAATATTTTAACTCTAACTGGTCTATATTTATATGAGGTAGCATTATTTGTTAAATGTAATCAAACAGCTTTCCGAAATTCGGAGATCAACAAAAATATAATGAAAGACATAAAAATAAGTTAATAACAAACTCAATGAATACATCCCTATCCAGCAAAAGTATATTTGGTATGGCACCGAAAATTTTTAATAAATTACCCAATAGTTTTAAAAATCTTGACTTGGCAAATTTTAAAAGAAAATTAAAATTATTCTTAATTGACAAATGTTACTATAATATAATGGAATTTTTGAATGAAGATTTTAATTAATATAAATTAACACTATATGAAAGTTTTTAAAATTAAGAATTTATTGTGAAGTAGTTAATTAATTTCCCAAATAATAATATATATATTTGTACGCCTGGGGGCAAAAATGCACTGGGAAGAATTCGTAAACTGACATCAGTTGTAAACAGACCTGCATTTTAACAAATAAAGATTATGATTATGATTCAGTTACATTGTCTTCACAGCGGTATTTAGGACGTCCAAACGGGCGTCTCCCATTTAATTGTCCCAAGTACGTTCTTCGTGGCACGATCCTCTCCCAATCTCTATAGATGTCCGAGCCACTGAAGCTCTTTAGTATCTCCAATAATGTTTGTTATATTTTCTGTTATAATAATGGTTTTTCTTAGGTTTCTTCTTCTTTGCTGCCTTTATCCCAAACTACGTGGAGTCGACGTAACATGTTCTCTTCTCTTCTCTATTATTCGTCATCTCAACATTCACATTTTCATACTATGTCATCTTTTACATAATCCATACATCTTTTCTTTGGTCTACTCTTCCTTTTGTATCTATTCACTTTCCAGCATTTTCCTTGTTACATGACATTCTTCATGACGTGACATTCTCTTTTCAACTTCTCAATCACTGGCGCTACTTTCAAACTTCCCAGGATATGCTCTTGGGATTATATAATAACTAGTTGACCCAGCAAACGCTGTTACACTAAAAAAACAAAATTCGCGTCGAAAAGTAGCCTATGTCTTCCTCCAAGGTCCAATCTATCCCTATATCGATTCGTCAAAATTGGTTCAGCGGTTTAGGCGTGAAAACGTAATAGACAGAGTTACTTTCACATTTAAAATATTAGTATGGATGTAAGAAAGATCAACTGACATTTTAAAATACACTTTCTCTTAACGTATTATGCAACATTTTTAATAATATCTCATTGACTACTTTGTCTTGGACGCGTTTTCTCATTGACGCGTTGTGTTTGTTGCCGTGACTAGACCGGTTCCATCGATTTCCGGTAAGCGGTGTTTGTATACGAACATATATGACTACATTT
Organism: Malacosoma neustria; assembly: GCA_963693495.1. Taxonomy (NCBI): domain Eukaryota; kingdom Metazoa; phylum Arthropoda; class Insecta; order Lepidoptera; family Lasiocampidae; genus Malacosoma; species Malacosoma neustria. The sequence continues at coordinate 8,993,687 of OY856398.1, read as the reverse complement.
GCGAGTACGTGCAAATACTTCCCATAGTATTGTGACAAAAAACACATAAAAAAGCCTGTTACGAAAAACCAAGAAAGGTTTTAAAAAAACATATATTCCTTATATATTACTAAGCTAACCTGGCAAACGTAGTTATGCCATCTTCTTCTTTCCCAAACTAGGATCGGCATAACATGTTCGTTCCTTCCACTCCTATCAGTCGTCATCTGAACATTCACACCTTTTTTATCATATCATCTTTTACGCAATCCATCCATATTTTCTTTGGTCTACCTCTCCACCTGGATCTATCCACTCTTATTTCTAGTATTCTCCTTGTTACATGACGCACCTCTCTTAGCATGCGTGACTAAAAGTTGGTATACGAAGGTTAAAACATCACTTATAATCTCTCTCTCTCTCTCTTTCTATAATAAATAAATAGAATACTAGCTGTGCCTGCGACTCCGTCCGCGTGGAATAGTGACTTTGGGCAGCATTTTTTGTGGATATATCTTATGGTTTAATTTGGATTACAAACCCTATAAACCCTAATATATAAATAAATGAAATATACAAACCGCGTTCGAACCTACAAGGTCCAGCCTAAGCTGAACCCTATTTTATATGATTGATGATATAAATCTTAGGTCAACTTAAATTGGATTTAAAAATCCGAAACTGATCATTTTTAACTAAAACCATTTTTTTTTCTAAAATAAAAGTAGCCTAAGTTACTCCTTGTTACATCAGTGAAAGTCCCGTCAAAATCGGTCCAGCCGTTTGAGAGATTAGCCGGAACAAACAGACAGACAGACGGACAGACAGACAAAAATTGTAAAAAATATTGTTTTGGTATATGTACCGTGTATACATCCAAATGCACTTGTAAAAAGCGATTATTTTAATATTACAAACAGACCCTCCAATTTTATTTATTTGTATAGATTGATTTTTTTGAATTATATCGACCCTTTCTCATTTTTTCAAAGAGGAGACGAATATTATAGGAAACACTGTATACTTCGATCTCATTCTCTCGCTGGCTACATCTTATTTATTAATATTTGTCTTTTTTTGGTGTCGTATTTTTGTTTCATCCAATTTTCAAATCACAACGGGGCTAAGAGTTTTAACTTCAATACATATTCAATAGGATATCTGTAAAATCTGTTCTCAGTGAACGGATCGAGAACTGCTACATTTCAAGTTAATCGGATGTAGTCTTAGAGATCTCGTGATGAATGGTATTTTGCTTATTTATGTAGTTATTGGATGATGGACAAGCGTCCCCCGCAGTTTGCTAGGGGAATTTGATGTAATTATGTTAATACGCTACTGTCTCATAGGGTACAGGAGCCTGGGTCACTAATACTGGAACACAATACAAGGTTATTATGGCGACATACTCATATACCAAAGGTGACTGCCATCCAGACGGGCTTGCGGTCCTACCACGTAGCTTTGGGTTGTTTTGTCGCCTTTTACGACAAACGTGAAAATTCTTATGGTCGGTATACACTACAACGATTTACCGTAGCGATGTGACTGCACAGTTCGACTGTGCAGTTTATCGTACGTCCATTGAGTGTCCACACTTCAACGATATCTGCATCGATCCTCAGTTCTCTGCAGAAGCTCAGACTATAAACATGTCGTCCGCGATAGAAGACGATGATGCGCTTGCGATAGCCTGGCTTATTTTGTGCAAAAAGAGAAGAAAATCACGTAGTGTGTGGTGTAAGGAGTGGCTTCTTAAAAGAAAGTCATACTCTCACATAAATTTATTAAATGAGTTGATATTTGCCACAAAATATTGGCACAATTATTTGAGGATGAATGAAGAAACTTATTTACATCTCCTGTCTTTAGTTACTCCGCAAATAGAAAAAAGCAATGCATTGCTTTTTATAAGTCCTCATGAAATATTATCTGCAACACTGAGGTTTTTAGTTACAGGTCTCTCGTACGAATGCATGAAGTTTTCTACGTTAATATCAACGTCCGCTTACAGAAAGATTTGTGAACGAACTGAGCGATTGGACCAACTTCCGTCCACACGCTACGATAACTGCACAAACGAACTGTGCACTTAAATCGCTACGATAAATCGTTGTAGTGTGTACTGGCTATTACAATTAATACACAATGGGCGGCCTTATCGCTAAAAGCGATCTCTTCCAGACAACCCTTTATCTGGAGATATTGTTTATTAAGTTTCTGATATATTATATTTTTTAAATAAATACATATTACATAAACACCCGGACCCGGGATGGAAATCGAACTCGTCGCGCAAGCGTTCTGAAGTGCGAAAGCCATTGTACCACGAAAGTTATCATGATGTATGAAAACCCTTGTCATAATATTGTATCTCACGAGTCTTGGTGAGGCTCCGTACAGTTTAAACACATTTGTACGGAATGTATTGATCAATGAATCAAATATACAGTTAAAATATATTTATCCTCAAATGTAAATAATGGAACAAATTTCCCTGTATTTTATTATTCTAAATTGTATATAAAAATAACAGTGGGATTATACATATGACAATGTACACACGGTGACGTCACGGCTGGTTCAATGGGCGCGCCAGTGGTCCGATGCGGACGTGTCGGGTTCGATCCCCACTTTTTTTATTGCTAAAGAACAGCAGATAGGCTGACGCTTAATAGTTAGCAGTTACCGTCGCCTATGGATGTTTGCGACGCTAGGAACACAGCGAACCTGGGTCACTAATCCCGGAACACAACACAAGGCTATTATGGTGGCATATTTATAGATTAACGGTGTAGTGGTTGCCATCGGCCTTTTACGACATGCCGATGTTAATATTCTTACCCCCTAAACGGAGAAAAGAGAGGGTTTATCTGTATACTTTCACGTGGATCAGTGTCTCTGGATTTCTTTATCCAAAGACAATCGCTAACCAACAAATTTTGTTACAGATCACCACACTCCAAAAATGGTCAACATCATCATCACCACATTCATCACAATTTTCATCACCGTTCATGCTGAATATATTCCCGAAGGGCCAGTACACCCCTGTCCCAAGGATAATACCCATCTGTTCTACCCATGTGTCTGTGAACTGGGAACGGATGTAGGCATCCATTTGAGATGCACCAACGCTGGACTTGCGGTCATGAGCGTGGGCGTGGGCAATATAGCTGGGATGGGAGTGCCTATTGAGCGGCTTCTTATAAAGGAAGGGCAATTTTGTAAGTATTGTTATATCCATACTAATATTATAAATGTGAAAGCAACTGTGTCTGTTACGTTTTCACACCTAAACCGCTTAACCAATTTTGATGAATTTCGGTATAGAGATAGGTTGGACCTTGGAGAAGGGCATAGGCTACTTTTTGTCGCGAAAATGAAACTTGAAGGAGGTGAATTAAGGGTGAAATTAATTAATTACTGCTTTTTATTTATACGGTAGAACAACGTTTGCCGGGTCAGCTATATAATCGTGGGAACAGTGACATTAATTTTCTCGTTAGTAATTTTATTCTAATGTTAAGAGTTATTTTTTAGTTTAGTTCAATTAGCTATAAATGCGTGTTATTTTGTTTCTTTAAACTATAATTTATTTGTTGTCAATTACCGATCGGTAAATATTTTTATTAATTTAACGCCATCTTCCGGTAGAACGAAAAGAAAACGTTAATTCTGTTGATCATCAGGTCTTGACAGGTGTGTAAAATTTTGATTTTTTTTTCGTTCAAAGTGGTTAGAGATTGAGCCCGAAAATTCCGTTACATAGATACATAGTATAGGGACCTCTAGAAGGCGACCGAGTGTGATATAATTTGGCTACATTTACCGCTATACATTTTTAGTTAATTTACTACGAATTAATGTACTGAGACAATTCACATAGTACCATTTAGCCCCTACTAAGTAACAAAGCACATGTGTTATGGGTACAAGCCAACTTATATACTACATGTATACATTTTTTTTTGTAAATAAATACCCATGATACATAAACACCATGACGCAAGACGGGAATCGAACCCGCGACCGCAAGCGTATCGAAGTGGGTTGGCGTTACGCCATGGAGGTCGTCAACGTTGATTGGTAGACACGTGCAATTAGACTATAAAAAAACTATGTACCTATATGCATTATACATATGTAGTCCTCCACGGACTTGAACTTGCCATAGCCACTGAGCAGGCAGTGTCTTTAAATAAGTCATCTAATTATTTTTTCAGCACACCTCTTCGGGCCCCTTCTTCATAGATCAGTGGTCAGGATATTGATATTTGAGGACACCCCAATAGAGACGATAGATGAGTACGCCTTCGCAGGTGTGAACAGGACGTTACAAGAGCTATATTTTATTAATACAAAAATGGCGGAATTTCCCAAAGATGCATTTAAAGTAAGTCACAAATTTGAGAGGGATTTCATTTGGATTCAAGGTTAAATTTCCTATCAGCTGGTGTATTTCGGTTATAGCTTTTGAGGTTTAGGGAGAGATAGCACTCGCCTCTGTTGGAACCAAATTTCTGGTTCTGAGTATCTTGATACTAGGAAGATTCCCGAAAAAAAACATACTTTTCGTCGGTGAAAGGACTCTACATGTGATAGGATTTTATCCGTGCAGGGGCGGAGAAAGAATACTGATCTCTGCGGCCGGGGTCGGCCTGTCATAACAGGTGACAAAACAACCCACCCTAGCTACGCGGTAGGGCCCCAAGCTCGTCTGAATGGTGACCACCTTTGGTCTTAAGTATGCCGCTATAATATATTTGTGTTTTGTTCAGGCATTAGTGACCCAAGTTCCTGTACCCTTATGGGACAGCAGCTCGTTCGCAATGCCACTGGCGTTGCAAACACCCATAGGTGACGGTAACTGGTAAACTCTAAACGGGCCGTCAGCCTGTCTACTGTCCTACAGCAAAAGGTGCTTTTTAAGGAGCATCCTGCGCTGATCTTCCGTTAGGACCCTTGAAGTGACGACATAACAACTATTTATATCATGTTTATTAACAATATGCAATTAGCAAACATTTATAAGTATTAAATATTAAAGGAAACAAAAAAGATTAGTAACGTAAATAAAGAAAAAAATTCAGACAGAAAACATCAACTGTATGCGTTAAAAGATTGTAAGAAGAAACAAAAACACGAAAAAATGAGTAAAAACGCTAAGAATTTAAAGATGTTGAGGCAACATTGACTATTACCTCCTCCCTGTCTGTATATTATATATGTATTTTATTCGTGCAGGGGCGGACAAAGAATATTAACCTCTGTGGCCGGGGTCGGCCTGTCGTAAAAGGCGACAAAACAACCCACCCTAGTGACGTGGTAGGGCCTCAAGCCCGTCTGGATGACAACCACCTTTGGTCTTAAGTATGCCGCCATAATAACCTTGTGTTGTGTTCCGGCATTAGTGACCCAAGTTCCTGTACCCTTATGGGACAGCAGCGTGTTCGCGATGCCACTGGCGTTGCAAACACTTATATGCGACGGTAACTGCTAAATTCTAAGCGGGCTGTCAGCCTGTCTGCTCTCCTACGCAATAAAAAAAAATCACGCGTAAAATTTTCCAATCCCCATCCGGACCGGGTCAAGTAGTACTAGACTTATTATTATTATTTCTGTATGAGTAAGTATGTATATAATTGTAATAAAATTTTCAGATATTGAGCAATTTGACTACATTATCAATAGATGGTCACAAGATGACCAAACTGACTAAAGACATGTTTGCCGGTAGCGAAGCGGCCGGCCGGTTGGAGCGGTTGCATCTTGTGAATGGCTTAATTTCCGACATTCCCGTTGAGGCGTTTCAGGTATGAACATAATCTTAGATTCTTTGTGTAATATACATACATATAAATACAGTTGAAACTCTGTAAATTGAATTTAAAGGGAAACGGGAAAATATTCGAGTTATAGAGGGAGGATTTCGACTTTGCGAATTTTGTACGGAAACATTTGACTTATGGAGGTTAAAATTTATTCCAAATTATATTGAGTTAGGTACAATAAATAAAAATCATAGCTATAAAAAACTATGATATACATCAGTATATTCTTAAAGTCAGTTTTCAAAGAATTGAGTTGTAAAGGTTTTAAAATCAGTTGTTATGTTCGAGATACAGAGGTCCAATTTATTTCTTCGAGTGATAGAGGAAAAATATCAACTGAATTTGCTTGTACGGACTCACAAATTATTTCAACTTATAGAGGGTGCAGATTTCTAGCAACAGAGGTTTAGGGGGTTGAAAAGAAGGAAACACATCATGTTTATCCGTGTAGGGGCGGAGATAGAATACTAACCTCTGCGGCCGGGGTCGGTCTGTCGTAAAAGGCGACAAAACAATTCATCCGAGCTACGTAGTAGGGCTTCAAGCCCGATGCCGCTGGCGTTGCAAACACCCATAGACGACGATAATTAAAAACAGCAATAAAAATGTTTTCGAGTTCGGGAGGTTTTCAATTTATCGAGGTTCGACTGACAGGTTCTACTGTATTATTAAAGTTACTATTGGGTTGAGCCTCCCTCTAAAAGAAATTGACATTATTTCCGCAACTCATGTCTATAGACCTTTCTATTTTTCTAGACACTGAAGAAGTTGAAGAAATTGGACCTACATGGGAATAAGTTAGCTAATTTAAAAAGAAACCAGTTCAAAGGTCTGCGAGATACAGAATTACTAGATATAAGGTAATCTTCATTTAACCGTGTTATCCAAGGGTCCTGGAGTCCTCTTTATCGCTACACTAGCAGCTCTCTCAACTCCTTTCTTAGTTATATCTTCATGTTATGCTAAAATAAGCTCTAAAACCAACGCCACCTTTAATACAGAAGAAAACACTCTGCGGTCCAAAGGGATTCCAGAGGCCGATATTTACATAAGATATGTCGACGCTAGGGCACCGCGAACACGCTGCTGTTCCATAGGAGTACAGGAACCTGGGTCACTAATGCCGGAATACAAGAAAATGTTATTATACCGGTATCCTTAAGACCAAGAGTGGTTGCCATCCAGACGGTTGTCTATGATATCCCTGTCAAGACAAAACAGTCGCGGGCAAGTCTGAGGAACATACAGGGATATATTCCAGAGTGGTAGTGGACATTGGAAATCAGTGAGGTACCCATGGAAACGGTATCATGGTGACACCATTTTCATCTTGAATCCATACAACGACAGTATACCCACCACGCTTGATTGAAGTAGATTGTCGGGTTACTCTCTCAGTATTAAAGTTTCGTTAAAATGTTTTCCTTCGAAAACCGCATGCCATCGTGGGATTCGAAGCCGTGACATCTAGTTTGTTCTACAAGTATTACATGGCAACCACGCATCTATTTATTATTTAAATAAGTCGTCATAAGTTCATCAGCGCTACAACTTCCGGTCCCATGTTTTTTCCGTCCAGTCCCGACCGATAATCTTGCGCAGGTCACCGCTCCATCGGACTGGGGGTCCTAAATCACGTTTGCCGAGACATGGTTTCTACTCCCAGACTCTATTTTTTTATTATTAATTACAGTTATAATAATATAGTCAAACTAGATGGTAGCCATATTGGTGATTTGACGAAATTAGGATGGTGTAACGTGAGTCATAACCAAATATCTGAAATACCTCGGTGAGTATATGTCAACCAAATTACTAACAAAATAATGATTTATTAATTGTGAAATTGATAAATAATGATATAATAAAATATTTATTACAGTTGAAGAAATGAATGACTTTGAAAGTGGATTATTTTACAATAGTGATTGTATAACGAGTTATTCGATTTAATTATTTAAGATGTTCTAAGAAACTATATACCTTCAGTTAGGGGTGCTTGGCTAATCGGAGTCTGGTTGCGTACCGCTGCCTCGCCACTCAACGCATGCGTAGAAACACCAGAGTAGTTTTAGTGGGTATATCAACGACATGCGTCCCCTAGACTAGAGTAGAGGGTGTATGCCTCCCGTTCCCACGTGGCGGGGTGTGCCTCAGGCATTTTTACCTCCCAAAAAAGGGCGCTCAAAGCAAAACATGCAATTGAGGAACAAGTGTTCCAGTTAAGTGAACAAAGATCTGAACAAATATAATGGCGTCCCTACCGATTAGGTTGGGGGGTTTGGGTATACGCAAAATTTCTCATGTAGCTTTACCTGCCTTCCTTTCCTCAGTTCACAGTACTGTGGACCTCATCGGTAGAATTCTACATCCATCACTTAGTGATTTTGAGGTTCCGTACTTGTCTGAGGCAAGAAATGCTTGGTCTTTAACATGCCCGAACACTAATTGTCCAATGGAGCTCAAGGTACAAAAGCTTTGGGACGCTCCTCTCAGTAGTTCAGTGCACAAAAATCTTTTATCTTCTAGCGCTAACGATACAGAGCGCGTCCGTCTTAGAGCTGTCTCCAAGTGGGAATCAGGTTTATGGCTTCAAGCCTTACCCTCGGTGAATTTAGGTACGCGCCTGGACGATAATTCGTTTAGAATTGCGGCCTCAATTCGACTGGGGGCAACAGCTGTCTCACAGCCTCATCGCTGTAGGTGTGGGGATAAAGTCGGTGGCCTAGGGCTCCACGGTTTATCGTGTTGCGAAAGCGCTGGCCGAATACCACGACACGCTGCATTAAATGACATTATCCGTCGTTCTCTTGTCACCGTCGGGGTGCCTTCCATTTTGGAACCAAATGGACTAAGTCGCGACGATGGTAGGAGACTAGACGGGATGACATTGGTGCCCTGGAGGATGGGACGCCCTCTGGTATGGGACGCCACCTGCGTAGACACATTAGCAGCTTCCCATCTTCCAGATACAGCTCTGGTAGCTGGTGCTGCTGCTGCAAAAGAAGAGGACCTGAAATGCCGCAAATATTCATCCATTGGCAGCGGATTCATATTTGTGGCTTTCGGTGTTAAGACTCTGGGGCCGTGGGGTCCACAAGCACATAGACTTTATCGAGACCTGTCAAAACGCTTGATAGAGGTCTCACGGGATCAGAAAGCTGGTTTGTATTTAGGGCAAAGGATAAGTGTTGCCATCCAACGCGGTAATGCAGCCAGCGTTTTGGGAACGTTTCCGGCCGAAAGCGATTTGGAATCAATTTATTATTTATAGTTTTCCAGTTTTTGGTTTCTTTCATTATTTAATATTTGATTTTCAATAGTTTAACTTTGGATGGTAAAGTTTAAAACATGTTTTTAAAGTTTTGTTTGTTATAGGGGTATGTTCGCGAGGAATACTGTCTTAAAAGTATTGCATTTAGACAATAATAAAATTAAAAAATTGGACACAAACAGCCTCAGGGGCATGAGATTTTTAAGGTAAGACTTTTAAAATATTAATTAATTTTAATTGTTATATAATATTTACTTATAATATTTTTAATAAAATTTGTGAACACACGAGTGCGTATACACGAAACCTCCAAAGCCTATTAACGTTACTAGGTTCCTTTATCCCTATTGGACAATAGCGACTTTGCGGTGCCCCTAGCGTCGCAAACATCCATAGGCGACGGTATAAAAAAACGTGTAAAAAAAAAACGTTAAATTCGAAATGAATTAACAAGTGCATGTGTCTTTAATTGCCGCCAATTTTAACCAAAAGAATTATTACATCTGTATTGCTTGATTAGAAATATTTACATTTGCCGTTTCGCCACTGCGACTCGGCTCGACAAATGCCACGCCCCTTGCAACGAGTGCGTCGGAGCGTGCGCACTCCGCCTAGCCCTACAAGTCTCCTTTTTCAACGCCATACAAAAGTTAGGTAGCCCTATTTGTTTCTTGTTGGGCAATTTATTTTCAAGTAAAACTTGTTTGGCTGGGCACATAGCTCGAAGGACAGATGGCCGTTGGGGCAATAAAGTCTTCGAATGGCGACCGCGTACTGGAAGACGCAATGTTGGTAGGCCCCCCACAAGATGGACCGATGATCTGGTCAAGATCGCCAGAATAGATTGGATGAGGGCAGCGCAGGACCGATCGTCGTGGAGATCTTTGGGGGAGGCCTTTGTCCAGCAGTGGGTGTCTTCCGGCTGAAATGATGATGATGATGAAAACTTGTTTAGCACTGTTGTGATTTGAAAATTCTATGAAACGAAAAGGCGACCCAAAGAAGAGAATGAGATAGAATACAAGTATACAGTGTTCTCTCGTAGGCTACTTTTCTGGAGTTTCACTTCTGCCGTATATGAATTGCACACACACACACATTTTTAAATTTAATTATATAATCTTTTTGTAGGCGTTTATACCTTCAAGATAATCAAATATCAGATATAGGCAGAGGCACCTTCTCATCTGTGACGAGGATCGGAACAGTTGACTTGGCCAGGAACAAGATACCCAAGGTGGACTTCCAAATGTTCCAGGCAGTTAAATATGCTGAGGTAAGACCGACCTTAATTTTGTATATTACGAAGAAGAGACGTCCGTAGTGTTTTAAAAATGTGAGGCCAGCGTCACAATTGTTGGTTTCACGATGATGACTCTTGTTTGGGTCTTCGAAATAAAACTTTATAAGTACATGATAGGCTTTGTATATTCAATAGGCAGCGTAAAGAAGTCCCAGAGAGGTCCGTACTGTATGAAAGTTTGAGCATGAATTATGCTTAGCTTTTTTTTTGTGCAAGTTTATTTTGTTAAAGCTGTTGTTTTCTTTTTTTATAGCTGTAGAACAGCAGACTGGCTGACGACCCGCTTAGAATTTAGCAGTTACCGTCGCCTATGGGTGTTTGCAACGCCAGTGGCATCGCGAACACTCTGCTGTCCCATAAGGGTACAGGAAGTTGGGTCATTAATGCCGGAACACAACGCAAGGTTATTTATGGCGGCATACTTAAGACCAAAGGTCGCCATCCAGACGGGCTTGAGGTCCTACCACGTAGCTAGGGTGGGTTGTTTTATCGCCTTTTATGACAGGCCGACCCCGGTCGCAGAGGTTAGTATTCTTTCCTCGCTCCTGCACGAATAGCGCCCCTGCACGGATAAGACGATGTCTCAGACGACGCGACAGCGACTTCGGGCGGAAAAGGCATTCCGACCTCGTGGGAGCTGGGTCAATCAGTCGTGGCAGCGTGCTGCATGGGAAAACAGCCCAACAAGCGAAAACAGCCACGAATGGCAAGAATATTTTTATTGGGGACTATCGACTTCACCGGTGAAGCCGATCCTATTCTAATCTACTACTGCTTCGGAATATGTGTAGCTGGGGGAGAAGAAATGGCGAAAGAAACTGCCGCGTGCAAAAGGAACTCCCTCGCCTAAGTTTAGTGCCGCCAGTGTGGCTCTATTTATAAGGCGCCGCGCACCTGCGTGCTTCAGGTGTTTAGCGCACCTGTGTATTGCACGTGTTGTTTACCATGTTAATTAGTTTGGCGTAGGTACCGGGTATTTTGTACGTGTTGTCAAGGGGCTCGCACACGTGCATGGCACACGTGTTTTCAAGGGATTCGGCACACCTGAACGACGTATGTGTTCTAAAGTCAAGTGTTAAAATGTCTAAATATCTTTCGACTTTTGTGAAAAATTATCGGGAT